>CM065186.1:20223171-20823171 GCA_033026295.1 Channa striata | reverse complement strand
TGCTTGAATATTTTTTTTAATTTCCGTAAAGACCAGCTTAAAATATATATATTCCTTTAAGAGAATGGCATGGGATAGAAGTTTACAGTAGACTAGTGAAAAAGGTAACGTTCAGTAAGATCTACTGTATTGGCTTCTCCAAGAATTTTCACACAGTCCCTCAGATTCCCTGACACACTAATCTCATTACATGACCTCTCATCCTGTTATCAGTTAACACAGGGGTGGACCGGTGGCCTGCATGGCTGTGTAGTTGCTCCATATGACTCCTGTTAGTTGCCACATGTGACCTAGCTCTATGGCCCATGATTACAACACTTTAATCATCACTCATTAGCACCGTAGAGAATACAGGATGATTAGGGCCAGTAAGTTGGAGAGAGATAACATTCAGAGCTAACGATGATGTGGGGAAATTGACTCAAAGCTCTCCACGTGGAATAGTTTTGAGAACACAATGGATTTTGCTGTTCACATTTATAAATCCCTCTGTATTTCAGCCAGAATTGTAACTTTTGTTTTCTTCCAGTTTTTTACTGTCGTCATTTTCAAGTACAACAATTTCTTTGATATAGGAAAAATGAATATGGTCATTTCCTGCAGCACTTTCAGCCAGCTCTGTTCAATAATGTTTGTTTACGCTGTTCTGCCAAAAGCACTGAGGTAATGGCTGGTCTCTGTTTGAGTTCTCTTAATGGTCATGATAACATAACCCTACTGACAAATTTCTGCATTTTAGAATTCCAGCAAGCTTAAGAGATAAAAAGAAATCCCAAACGTGCTGTCTGAATTCCTGACCTTTCATGTAGCTTTAGCAATTCTCAGCCGCCAGGAACACAATTATGCACCATCTTACATTGGAAAAAGCCTTATGCAGTAAGATCTACCCCCTTAACTAGTAGGGAAGCTAGAGATGCATCTCTAAAATTAATATTTAGAAAGTTGCAGCTCCATTGACAAGAATTGTAAAAATATAATAAACTAATAAATTAATGAGGCACACAAAATAACAGTCACATACTGACACGCTCTATGATGCGGAAGTACATAGGTCATCTTAGGTACTTTGGTATTTTGTAGTAAAAGCTGCACATCTAGAGCTAAACTTTTTGCGTAGCACAAACATAGAAAATCAAGATGCCTGAGGAAATAAGTAGAAAACCTCAGAAGAGCACTCCTCGTAAACCCTGGGCTCCAGCACAATCAGTGCAGGAATCTCCAGGGATCAGCCTGTGTAATGTTTGTGGTACAGTCAAGGGGAACATACCAGACACCTGACGATGTGATGTCAGGCTCTGCCAAACATATTGGCTAATCAGATTTGTCAAGGACACTTGTAGCTCCACAGCAAGTTGTCTGTAAAAGTTGGGCTGATTGTCATATCAAGTATCAAGTGAAAAGAAGCAGATAAAGTCCACGTTGCAAACATAAATTAAAATGAAATGTTAATATGCTGCCCGTTTTTTTAAACAGTATGACGTGTGTCAACACCCCAAATCAGTATTGTGAAGCCACCACCCCTCCACCATCGCATTTTCTGTAGCACTTCCGAGTCTTTCTATTCCTGATTTAGACAATTTCCCCCACCCTTCCCCATTACTTCACATTTTGAGATCTTTTTAGCCCGTCTTCCAAGCACACCAGATTTAACATCTTACCCACAGGTGTTCAAGCCTGTTTTCTTCATTGTGGATTTTGATGTGCTGTGCTGTAGACAGGATCATTTCAGTTTCAGTTTCTCTCTTAACTGTATCCATGCTTATGTGCTGCAGGCTGCCGAACCCCGAAGCATATTTCCAGTCCTCTCTATGACACTGCGCACACCATTTGACATATTACGTCATATTTCACGGCCAAGAAAAAAAAGGTCATTTCACAGATATTGGGCACTTGTATGGTTTAAATCTCATAGACATTTATACAAATGACAATTATACAGTAAATATCATTTTACTGTGAATGACAATACAGTAATTTTGAGCAGGATTATTATTTCAGCAGTAAACAGTCTGTCCACTACACAAATTTGATTCAAGAACTACTGACAAGACTGTTGACTTTCTTCAGCCATTTTCTTCAGAAAGTAGATAGGTAGTAGGTAGCCTAACATCTTAGACTTGTGACTCCATCTGCCACTGTTTCCTCTAACAAGTAGAGAGACTTTAGCTAGTTCTCCAGAAATGGGGAACATTTTGCTGTTGCATGTTCGCAGCTGCTGGTCACATTATTTCTGTGTGTCGCTGCACATTTTTGTCTCCTGCTTAATATATTTTCGGAGCATCATCCAGGGTCAGACCCAGAGCAAACATGTTACGGGTGCCAATACAGTCGGTAGCCACAGGGCCGTTTGAAATCCCAGATCGTTGTGCGTTAAAACAGGTGTTTCTGGAAAATTACAGGAAACCATCACTGCTAATCATATACTAATGTTAATTAGCATTATGTTGCTCTGATGGCTGCTAGCTACACATTTAAAATACCTAAAGCTGAACGGGCTGAAGTGAAGCTGCATTTTACAAGCAACACATATTTAAAAAGAACTGTGCATAAAGCTGAAGGATACCGATATGAAAAACACTTCTACTGGAAGCAGAAGGATGCATTGTGTTTGACATTTAATATTATATTTGTGTTGATGGAAACGCAGATGCTGAGGCCCAAATGTCTGTCTAGCATTTCAAGGCTCTACATTCTCTGTAAGATCCCAACTCTATGACAGACGAGTTATAGAATCTATAACTGCTATAATTCTATCCCATATTTTGTGTGTTCAAGTTTTTTGTCTGTGCAATGTCACTTTGTGTTTTTTTTTCAAATTATGTCAAAGTTGTAGGATACATTTGACAAATCTAGCCAGTAACTTCTGTGCCGGTCCCAAGCCCGGATAAATAGAGAGGGTTGCGTCAGGAAGGGCATCCGGCGTAAAATTTTGCCAAGCACAATCATGCGAGTCATCCATACCACTTTCATACCGGATCGGTCGAGGCCCGGGTTAACAACGACCGCCACCGGTGCTGTTAACCTACAGGGTGCCGGTGGAAATTGGACTACTGTTGGTCGAAGAAGGAGAGGAGGCAGAAGGGTTCGTGGTCAGAGAGAGAAGGGTAGGAGCTTAGATCTGAGAGTAGGGACTTTAATGTTGGAACAATGACAGGGAAAGGTAGAGAGCTGGCAGATATGATGGAGAGAAGGAAGGTAGATGTACTGTGTGTGCAAGAGACGAGGTGGAAAGGCAGCAAAGCACGTAGTATTGGAGGAGGATACAAACTGTTCTACCATGGTGTGGATAGGAAGAGAAACGGAGTAGGAGTGATCCTGAAGGGGGAGTTTGTGAACAATGTTCTAGAGGTGAAAAGAGTCTCAGACAGGGTGATGAGCCTAAAGCTAGAAATCGAAGGTGTGATGGTGAACATAGTCAGTGGGTATGCTCCACAAGTTGGCTGTGAGTTAGAAGAGAAAGAGAGATTCTGGAGTGAGTTTGATGAGGTTGTAGAGAGTATCCCTAGAGGAGAGAGAGTAGTTGTTGGAGCAGACTTCAATGGGCATGTTGGTGAGGGGAACAGAGGTGATGAGGAGGTAATGGGCAGGTTTGGTGTAAAGGACAGGAATCCAGAAGGACAGATGGTAGTGGACTTTGCTAAGAGGATGGAAATGGCTGTAGTTAACACTTACTTCCAGAAGAGAGAGGAACATAGAGTGACATACAAGAGTGGAGGTAGGAGTACACAGGTGGACTACATCCTATGTAGACGAGGTCATTTGAGAGAGGTTAGTGACTGTAAAGTGGTGGTAGGAGAGAGTGTAGCCAGACAGCACCGCATGGTGGTGTGTAAGATGACTCTGGTGGTCAGGAAGAAGAAGAGAGGAAAGTCAGAAAAGAAGACCAAGTGGTGGAAGCTAAAGAATGAAGAAACTTGTGAGGAATTCAGGCAGAAGTTGAGACAGGCTTTGGGTGGTCAGGAAGAGCTTCCAGATGATTGGGAAACTACAGCAGAGGTAATCAGGGAAACAGGTAGGAAGGTGCTTGGTGTGTCATCTGGTAAGAGGAAAGATGATAAAGACACTTGGTGGTGGAATGAGGAAGTACAGGACTGCATCCAGAGGAAGAGGTTAGCTAAAAGGAAGTGGGATGTAGAAAGGACTGAGGAAAGTAGCAGAGTGAAGAGGGAGGTAGCAAAGGCTAAACAGAAAGCTTACGATGAGCTGTATGACAGGTTAGACACGAAGGAAGGACATAAGGACTTGTACAGGATAGCCAGACAGAGAGATAGAGATGGGAAAGATGTGCAACAGATAAGGGTGATTAAAGACAGAGATGGAAAGGTGCTAACAAGCCAGGAGAGTGTGCAGAGAAGATGGAAGGAGTATTTTGAGCAGCTGATGAATGAGGAAAATGACAGGGAAAGAAGGGAGGAAGATGTGGATGTTGTGGAGCAGGAAATAGGAGAGATTAGAAAGGATGAGGTGAGGAAGGCTCTGAAAAGGATGAAGAGTGGAAAGGCTGTTGGCCCTGATGACATACCTGTGGAGGTGTGGAAGTGTCTAGGAGAGACAGCAGTGAAGTTTCTGACAGGTCTGTTTAACAGGATTTTAGAGAGTGAGAAGATGCCTGAGGAATGGAGGAGAAGCGTTCTGGTGCCGATCTTTAAGAACAAGGGTGACAAGCAGAACTGTAGCAACTACAGAGGGATAAAGCTGATGAGCCACACAATGAAGCTGTGGGAAAGAGTAGTGGAAGCCAGGCTTAGGAAGGAGGTGGAGATTTGTGAGCAGCAGTATGGTTTCATGCCCGTAAGAGCACCACTGATGCCATTTTCGCTTTGAGGTTGTTGATGGAAAAGTACAGAGATGGTCAGAAGGAGCTGCATTGTGTCTTTGTGGATTTAGAGAAGGCGTATGACAGGGTGCCGAGGGAGGAGCTGTGGTACTGTATGAGGATGTCGGGAGTGGCAGAGAAGTACGTCAAAGTAGTTCAGGACATGTATGAGAGAAGCATGACGGTGGTGAGATGTGCCGTAGGTCAGACAGAGGAGTTCAAGGTAGAGGTGGGACTACACCAAGGATCGGCTTTGAGTCCCTTCTTGTTTGCTATGCTGATGGACAGGTTGACAGACGAGGTCAGACAGAAATCTCCTGGACAATGATGTTTGCAGATGACATTGTGATTTGCAGTGAGAGTAGAGAGCAGGTGGAGGAACAGCTGGAGAGGTGGAGGTTTGCTCTGGAAAGAAGAGGTATGAAAGTCAGTCGTAGCAAGACAGAATACATGTGTGTAAACGAGAGGGATCCAGGTAGAAATGTGAGGTTACAGGGGGCTGAGGTGAAGAAGGTGCAGGAGTTTAAGTACTTGGGGTCATCAGTTCAGTGTGATGGAGAGTGTGGAAAAGAGGTGAAGAGGCGAGTGCAGGCAGGTTGGAATGGGTGGAGGAAAGTGTCAGGAGTGTTGTGTGACAGAAGAGTGTCAGCAAGACTCAAAGGAAAGGTGTACAGGACAGTGGTGAGACCAGCTCTGCTCTATGGGTTAGAGACAGTAGCAGTGAGAAAGAGACAAGAGGCAGAGATGGAAGCAGCAGAGATGAAGATGTTGAGGTTCTCCTTAGGAGTGACAAGGTTGGACAAAATTAGGAACGAGTTCATCAGAGGGACAGCGCACGTTGCCTGTGTTAGCAACAAAGTCAGAGAGGCCAGACTGAGATGGTTTGGACATGTGCAGAGGAGGGATAGTGAATATATTGGTAGAAGGATGTTGGAGATGGAGCTGCCAGGCAAGAGGGCGAGAGGACGACCGAGGAGGAGATATATGGATGTCCTAACAGAGGACATGAGGTTAGCTGGTGTCAGAGAGGAAGATGCTCAGGATAGAGTAAAGTGGAAAAGGATGATTCGCTGTGGCGACCCCTAATGGGAAAAGCCGAAAGAGTAGTAGTGTAGGATACATTTGACTGTCACCATGCCTCACAAATCAAATAAATGACAATAGAGGACTTTTCTTTTGCTTTAATTCTTGTCTCTATAAGTACAATACAAAACAGCTAAGATCCTGTAAACAATATGTCAATACTTTTGAAACTCTGTAAATATGCATGAAAGATTAACAAAGTAGTTCTAGGCCATGCAGCTTACGTGGTCTGTGGGTTTTTCAACAAAGAGGAAGAATTTGTATGTTCAGGAAAATAGTGTAGATAGTGAAAAAAAAAAAAAATACATAAATTGTATGTATTTTAAAATTTTAAATTTAAAATTTGAGTGCAGTGATAAAATAAATTTCATTTTTAACAAAAACAGTGTGTTCCTTTTACAGTGTAAAATAATTACTTTAAAGTAGTCCAATATTGTTGTCAGTAGTTTTTAAATGCAACCCAAGAGCATCTGTGATTTTGTAATGGAAAACATGCGAAGAAATGATAATTACTATTACTGCCAATTCAGGAGGAAGATGAATAATTTGTGGACCATGATGTAATACTTATGGTACAAAATCTTTTGTTAAAGTGAAGAAGAATGAACTTTTTGGAAAAATCTTCAACGTTTTTGAGCTCTGTACATTGGACATGTGTTATACCAGCCACACATACCAATCTTTCTTTTCAGCCCCATGTGGAACAATGAAAGCGCATACAACAGATATTATTTCTCAGCCTGGATAAATTACGCTTATAGTTGTCATTTGACAAAATATATATTTCTTTTAAAAAGTGTCTAAATTTATCCTATTCCAGAATTTTTACACAATGCCAGCTTATCAAAAGTCTAAGGTTTATCTGGTTTATCTTTAGTGTTTCAGGATGCACAATCTACTTATAATGAAGTTTATAGGGAACCGAGCTGAATGACTCAAAAATCTAAATTTACAATCCTAGTTTTACACATATCGTTATTGAAACTGTGTTTAGTGACATTACTTCTTCACGATTTATAAAAAGAATGCTTAATGCATCATTTTATGTTGTGGTGTATCTAGCCTCGCCTCACTGATAAAAATGTGGTGGGCTGAATAAAAGAAACATGTCAGTATAATGTAATGAAATTCAGCAGAAGCACAGCTTTGTGCCACACTTGTTGAAACAGAGCCATCATTAAGATAAATCTGCTCAAAAACAGGCTTGTTGTTTATTCACCACCCATTCAAGAAAAATATATCGGGGATGATTCCTACAGCATGCACAACCACAGTTTTCAGGCTTTCGACTATCAGATGTAGCAACATGTGACTGTGCTTTGGTCCCACTTTTTTGTGCCAATACTGTTTCAACAACTTTCATAAAAGGAAACATTTTCTTCACCTCCAAACAAGTCCTCATTCACCAAGCTGCCAGAGTGCTGTTTTTTACAAAGAGGATACAGAAATGCTATAATTATAAACCAGTCTTAAATGGCCAGGGGACAAGAGAACCAAGCACATATTTTTGCCTTTTTATTATCCGTCTTTCCTGTCTATGTACAGAAATGAAATCAAAGACTGCCCACTCCCCTTCAAAACATATTGAATTCAAACAGGATTACTCGTTCATGTTATGTTACAATAAGCCCTTTTTTTTCCTTCAGACCCTTTTACTACCAAATAATACCAAAAGACGAATTGTTGGTGTGAAATGAATATTAATGTGAAAGTTTATCTGAATCAGAAATCTGTTTATTGCTGGGCACAGTTAAACACAGTTTAACACTTAACAGTAATAGGAATTAGTCTTGTTGTCATAATGCTCACATGATTCCACTTTTTCTTGCCCTACACAATTAGTGCTCATTTTGACAGTTTTGCAGCTCAAAACTAGTAAAATAACATGCAACTAATGGGCTTTGACATGATAATAAATTAACGTGCCCCAGTCCCATCATTTAATTTATTTGAGCAGTGTAGTGAGTGGAGGGATTGATAGTAAAAAAAACTACGCCTATTAAAAGATCATCAGTTTATGTTTAGAGATTGATGGTTCTTAGCTTGTAAAAATAGGTGGAGTGGGCATGCTTTCGCTTTTTTAAGTTGGCCAAAAAAAGCAGTCTCTCTAAAAACATCGCAGTTCACTAGAAAACAAGAAAATGGCTTGTTCAACCTCAAGTTATCTCATCAACATGTACTGTACTGTACAACCCAAGGGTTATTAGTTCGATCCCTGCCACTCCAATCAGTGTGTGAATGTGAGTGTGACTGTGAATGAGAATGGGTGAATGAGAAGCAGTGTAAAGCGCTTTGAGCACCTGTAAGGTAAGAATCATAGATGCCTATGTAGTGTACTATATAGGGGCTATTTAGTTGTAATTTAATTAACTCATAATTTCTACAAAATTTCTATAAAAAATATTCCACCATCTATTGGACTAGAAACTGCCCCAATGACCTAGGATCTAACCAGCAGTTGAACTTCATGTGAACAAGAATTATTCATGGTGCTACCTGTCCCTGATTTGTTCCTGCTTACATCTTTGTTCGAAATATGTTTCTTCTTCATATTATTACACCTATCCCAGATCTGTCTGCACTGTCAGAAACTTTTGAATGTGTGGTGACTAGCCAAGTAACAGAGATTTTATATTCTAAAGCATTCATTAACAGTGTGTCATCCAAAAAAAAAAAGAGCAGATGATTTGCCGTTGGGAAAACGATTGTTTCCAATGTATGTATATGTATGTGTGTATATATATACACACACACACACACACACACACACACACACACACACATTGGGTCGATACTGCATATAAATGTTCACTTTTAAGCAGACGTTTTAAATGTGATCCAACATGTAAAACAAGTTCAATGTGGAAAGACATATACTTGTGTTCAAAATAATAGTCCAACATTACTAAGCTATACAATTTTACTTTTTCTGAGATAAAGTCTATTTCATGTCTAATGACGTGTTATTTGTCACACTAAACACTAATCGTTTTTGTACACTTACACCTGCTTTTTTTTCACCATGAGCATTTAAGTCTCGTGATGAGCAGAGACAAAACTTTGAGAAGCACTTGGCTGCAGCCAAAGGGGAACTTCTTTTGCAAAAGTCCATGATTCTGACAGAAAACAATAACTATGGAACAAAAAAGGCTTATGAACATTTGTGTTCAATTGACATTGTGTTTCCTGCTACCTTCTGAATGTAATTCCAGTATCTGCACCCTATTTACTTTTGGTTTGATCTCAAGCAACTCTGACAACATGTGGTTCTAGCTTCTAAATGCTAAACTATTGTTTTGCCTGTGCACAGCTCAGTATTCGGCAAGGAGGGAACAAAATGCTAACCTGTATTTCTCAGACGAGACTGATCTGTGTTGTTCCTGAAATCCCATTTTTTCAAAATTAAATGTGTCTTAAAATTTCTTTTGATATTATTAATGGCTCATCCTGACTCCCACAAAGAGTATTTCTAAACTAGTTCTGCTAGGGTTGCATTTCACCACTGATCACAGAACATCTCAGGATTCAGTTTTCAAAGTGTTTTTGTATCTATCAGATAGATTCCAATTTACTCATGTTAATGATGAATCTTCACATACATCAAAAGTTATGCAGGTTCCACAAGGCTCTGTATTAGGACCAATACTCTTTACTCTATATATGTCTCCCCTTGGCAACATTATTAGAAAACACTCTGTAAATTTTTGCTACGCTGATGACACGCAGTTATATCTATCTATGAAACCTGATGAAACAAATAAATTAATCAAACTACAAGCATGTCTTAAAGATATAAGGGACTGGATGACGTATAATTTTCTTCTTCTAAACTCAGATAAAACTGAAGTTATTGTATTTCAATCCATCACATGCAAGAATCCATTTTTGAAAGAGATGCACACATTTGATTAATCATCATAAATGAGATTTATTTTTCTGATAAACACAGTACTGTGCTAAATCACAGCTGTGGGACAGCCTGCACATCTTCTTGGATGCATTTTAGTCCATTCCTTATTATAGAGTATTTTCAGCTCAGGGATGTTGGTTTGCCTCCTTTACAAACTGCTCTGCTTTCTATGAGATTAAGGTCAGCACTTTCACTCAGCTACTCCACAACATTGAATTTCTTCTTCTTTAAATATTCTTTGGTAAAACCGGTTGGGTGCTTATGGACTTATGAATTCTGAGCTGTACAACAAATGAAAAAATGGTAAGAAGTCTATTAATGACAGCAAGTTGTTCTGGTCCAGAGGCAGCAATGCCGAATCAAACCATGATCTTATGTAGGCAAACAATAAAACTTCTCATTAAGCTAATGGTCTCCCTTTTAGAATCTTCTTCCACAAAAACTTCTTCCAACAACACTCCAGGTTTATTGCCAAGGTCATGAACAAACTGTAGCCAGGCAGCAGTACAGTCAGAAGAGTGGTGGCTTCCTTCTTGCTGTTCTGCTGTGAACATCAGTATTGCTGAATGTTCTTCTGATGTTGAGCTCCTAAGAACTGATGTTAGCCACTGGAAGAGAGGCCTTTAGTTCCCCAGACATCACCTCATGGACTGTCACACCTTACTCTGGGTGTCGTCTTTAATGGTCACCCACTCCTGGAGAAGGTAACAGGCCACAGTCTGTGTGGTGGAGTCTAAACTCTTCTATAACCCTTTCCAGCCTGTTACAAATACATTTCAGTGTAAGCGGATGCAAACTGATGGCTAAACCTAGCATAATAAAAATGCATCTTAGACTAGTAAATTTTTTTGGTGTATGTTAGAAGAAAAGTGTGGAAAAGTTTTAATCACCTTTAATAAATTATTTAAACAGTGTTTTTTTCTGTCATTTCAAAAAGGCATGCAAACAATCACCATGTCAATCAGCTGCCAACAATGTCTCCAAGAAAATTGGAAAATGTGCATTTATAATTTTTACTCTCTGCCTTTGAGTTACTACCAGCTGAGTCAGACATATTTGTGTTTATCTTGTCTTTGAATTCTATTCTATTCTACATTTATTGCATATACACTGATCAGCTATAACACCAAAGTGAATGGTTTTGATTTTCTGGTGGACATTGGACAACATGGACACTGTACGTAAAAAGCAAAGACCACACATACAGCATCCTGTATGTATTAGGTATCTTGAATGAATGGTAATCAAAGTTACAAGAATTTGCTTATTTCTAGAATTTTGAGTGGTTGCTACTACTGTATTATGGTGCATGAATAGAAACTCAAACTTCTCTGACCTTATATGGATATGTATGTATATGATATTTTACATTGATCTGATTATTAAACTACTAAGATTTAGAACACTAAGTTTAATTTTCCAGTTTTTTATTCTTCAGTTTGTAAATATAAACTTCAACTCATAAGTCTGACTTTCAACAATCTGCTCAAACTCACTTTCTGACTTAAATTAATAAGACATATGTAAAATGTCCCTGATTTGCTGATATCCCTCACAATGAAGCTGCAGTCACTGACTGCCCTCCTCAGTTTTCTCTGCTGTCACGACTCATCTCCATTAGTCCAGTTAACAAAGTCTAACTGAGGCGGGCATGTGTGCGTTTTCCTTGCCTCACTCAGATCAATAAGGCAATAATATGAGTTCCCCTGATTGTAGACAGTCAAATTAGTGCGTGTCTGGCAGATGCAGCAGTTGCATTTGTCAGCTCCCGCAGACTAGGAATACACTGGGACTGTTTAACAATTCATGGCCCCAGTCACAGCATAAAACTCTTCACTTCTTGGGACTTTGTCCACCAGTGTTAATTGGTCAAAATGAGAACCCAGCCAAACGCAAAGAGAATGGATGTATTAGCATATTTATGTAGCTTTTTTAACATACTGAGATGTTTCATGTTCAGCTGAATACTTTACAAGTCAGTGACTGACAGGATGAAATTTACCAAATTATGAAGCAGTGTTAACGATTGAATGTCCTATCATAGTTTCTGAGAACAAAGTGGAGTTGGAGGGAAGCTAGAGTGCCATGTATCATCCAGTGAGACCAGATAAGAAGGCGAAATTAAAGATGTAAAGTGGCAAAATATCAAACATAAAGCTAATATTGGGTAAGGCGTTTTTCAGTATTTCCGTCTATATTAAATACACTATACACCATATTATGTATATTATTAATTAATGTAAATGGTGGGTTGAAGGATCCTTAATACTGAACATATTAATAAAATGTTTGCAGACAATGCATTTTTGTCCAACAAATAATCTACAGGGCAATATCCAGTTTCTCTGACTACAGATTTTTTACAGTATAATGAATGTATTTAGACTCTCACAACATTTGTTGTAACATATGAAACACGTTGTAGTCTGTGTTCATAGGAATAAACCATAAATGAAAACTTTTCTTTACAATCTAAGGTTTTCTAGTGTAAAATTTGAGGATTCAAATGGTTGAGTAAACCGTTGAGGAATAATGCAGGTTTCTGTTTAATTTGAACATATAGTCAAACCTATATTGTGAAACAATTCCTAACAGGTTACTAAAAGAACATGATGCTTAGCTTGTCTGACTGAAGCTTCTAGGGCTTGTTTAACAGCTTCTTTCATGCAGATATCAGTGGTGTCAGCATGGAGATTAAGGCAGAAGAGATTTTGCGCTTGTCACACCAGCTCGCATGTTTCGCAAAGCCTTGCTGCCACCACAAATCATCTAAATTCATCCCTGCTACAAAGACAGATTGTTGTTCTCCTGGTCGCTTCCTCAGGACAGTTGTTCCACGTGAAGTTCTGCCTTTTGCACAGCCATCTCTACCCTTTCAGCAAACTATCTGTCGTAATTGCTTTCCCCCCCATTTTTCTTGTCAAAACAATTGCTCACCTATTTACCCTTGCATAGAATTAATAAGACAGCAACTCGTTCAGAAGCAAGAGCGGTAATTATTTGCTGGGAGCAAATTTAGGAACTGAACATATTTGTAATTCTGTATTCTTCTTCTTATTTTCTCTCAATCTGTATCCTGCAATTGGCAGAATCCGTTAATTGCAGTCTTACAGTGGTCATATTAACACCCTGATGTTTGTTGTGTATATTCAATTTGACTGACTAGTCACAGAATCAAAGTAGTTACTTGCTAATCTTTTGTAAGATCTGAAAAAGCTTGTTGTTTTCACATCTTATTCAACACACGTGCTGACAATGCAGTCATGCTTGTGTTGTGCTTCAAACAATATATTTCATGACTGTTATCAAGTACAATAATAGCGTAAATGAAATAATGACAATGTCAACAATGCACAACGAGCCAAATCCTCAAATGAATTAACTCGTGAAATCTTGCATTTGCAGATTTTTGCTATGGTGCAGAATTTGCATGTATTCTGTGACAGAACCACAGCCATTAATCAATTTTGAAGAAAATTAACATACTTTAAATATAATAAATGGTGCTTCACTTCCTTAGAGATTTGTCTTCCCATAAAAAAACTCAAATCATAGGAAATTACATTTGCAGAGGTTCAAAATGGGTGAACCATACAGAATACAACAGCTACAAAGCTGATGATCCCTCATAAAACCTTATGCAGTTAAAAGCTTTACATTTTCTTATGAAACGGACTAAACTCATACTGCACTTTTAAACCTCCATGGAAAATGCATTTTACCCTAGGACCAACTTAGGGTTTAATGTCTTGTGACACTTCAACATGCGAAGGAGGATAATAAAAATAGAGCTGCAAAATAAAAATTTGCTTACACTCATCTTGGACATAACCACCATGGCAAAACTTGGCTTTAAATACTATTAAATACCAATATGTATGTATTTGGATGAAAGTAGGGAAATCAGACAATCATGATTAATACTGCTGTTTGAATCCTTAGAAATGTCAAAACTCCTGAGACTGGAGCAATGTATATCAGGTTAAGGCAAATAGCATCAACTCACAACACTGTCAAGACTGGTCAGCAGCACTGAGCTGCTCCTGATGATACTGCTTAGCTCAGTTTTTGATGTTACTCACTGATGTTTCCTATGAAACACACAAAACACTTACTGTGAATCTGTGGTTACACTTTTGAACTGAGCATGAAGATAAAATTCAGACAAGGCTTCAGCCCTTTATTTCTTGATTACTGAAATCATCGCTATAGCATGAAAATCAAACTGCTCCAATAAAGAGCAGGTCAATTTAAATATTTTTAAATATTAACATAAAATACTGAGCTTGTTTGCATACAATGGTTGACGACTAAACTCATTTATGTGGATATTGACTGTATTAAATGATTAAGTTCCATTCCTTCTCGCTGCTGCAACTGACTTTGGTCTGCACCCATCCAGTTCTGCATCTCATTTGTTCCTCTAAAAGATACAAATTTGTTAGGCAAAAGTAAGGCAAACATAACCTCTTGAAAATCTTATCTTAAAAAGTAACTTTGTACCTTTGGAACAAACAATAACATGCAATTCATTAAGTTTTCAAGTAGCTTGTCCAGGAGCACACATTGAACGAACGCTAACTCTGACGCCAGAGTTAATAAAAGGCAGGCGGTGATTCATGTCAACTGCATTAGTCAGAGGAACATTGTCACATATCTGTCCTGCTGTAGCCTCACCAGTGAAATGCAGCATAGACAGAACAGTGGAGGACAGGACAGGGGGCTGTGGGGCATCTCTCTGGTCTCTGCAGGTCAGAAGCCAAAGGACGGCTCACATGTTCAAGGCTCTTACCCGCCTTCTCTCAGGCCAAAGTTTGGAATGAATTTACACTCAGCCCCAGTAGTTTTTGTGATAAGATCTTTGCTCTGTTTCTGATCAGTGTCTCTGCTATAACTTGGCTAAAATTTGTTGTAGAGCAAAATAATCCTCCTGTGGATCAGAGGAGACTCCAGTAATTCTGGCCCCAACAAAGAAACTGCACAAAAACAGCTCTAAACTGGTTTTCTGTATTTGATTTTAGCACTGTCACAGCAATTTATAAAACTCAACTTTAAAAAGCACAATTTCAATAAAGGGAAATATTGTGTTTCTATAACTTTGAATATCTATTTATTACTACTAACTTCAATAAAATAATATTATATAATGTGTGTACAGTATAGGTTTGTTCCCCCATGGACATGCGTTAAGTCAGGGAGATGCTTTTCAGTGTCCATTGTGTCAGCCAGAACCTTCGACTTCACAGTCGCTCACAGGTTTTCCTAAAAGTTTATTCAGGATGCTCAGTCAGTGTTGACAAAAAAGAAGGAAGCATGGCTTGACGTTTGTGATTCCATGTAGAAAAAAGAATAGGGGGCAATTACATAGCTGGAAGATGCACTGTAGGCAACACACAAAGTCACTATAAAACAGAGCAGGTAAGTGGATCTGGTTTGCTGTGAGGGTGGACTCAGTAAATAATTCAGGTCGGGGCACTGGCACTGAAGACATCAATTTACCAGTAAGGCTAGTAAGTACTCACAGCCAGCTGGGTTTTCAAGCCTTGTGGTTCTCACTATAGTAAATTGTGATTGTAAGCTGAGCTGTAAGCAGAGGGCCAACCATCACTCAGCAAGGAGCAGCAACAATGGGAAGTGAGAGAGACTAATTAGGGCAGTTTGGCTGTGCCAAGGCCGAAGCAACAACCTGATTCCAAATCCTTACAATAAATGAAAATTTGGCAAGAAGAGATATTGAGGCTAAGGCAAACTCCTAATTCAGAGAGTCAGTCAGAGGCAGAAACAGGCAGACGGAAACTCCAAGTCCAACCATATAGAAAGATAATAAGAGGCAGAACAACAAACCATTATGGTTTACGTAGCCAGAACTGTGACTTTTTAATGTTTGAAATTTAAAATAAAATGTTGGCATTGAAAACAAAGCCGCAAATGTGAAAAGTTGAATTGGAATCAAAGTATTGACTTTGCGTCTTATTTAAAATGTTTGTTAAATATTTTAAACATGTATTTTAACTTCTTATATTATGTTTTTTTCCAAAATATTCAGTGTTTTGAGCACCAGTCATCATAACATTTATATTTTTTATTAGAACATATTTAGGCAGTTATGAACAATGGCTTTGAATCTGCATTTTTAAAACCTTTTTACCATAGATACCTTTGTACTCCAAACTTTCGGTCCTTTAGGGTGTTATTTATATGCTTATGCTGGGAAACAGTCTTCCAGAACAGGCTGGATTGATTTATCGTAAAAGCAGGGATAGTTGTGGTAAACCATACACAAGTCAGCCTTCAAGAGCTCGGTGCCATTAACTATTACCGAGTAGATTTGGTGACAGATGTTATGTATTGTTGTGACAACCATTAGAAAAACACCGTAAATACAAGCTTGTTAGAATTTAACTGCGGATTATTGAGGTCAGGTGGTCACAGGCATTGAACAAGTGTCAGTACATCAAAGTGTTCTCTAGCTATGTTCCCCCCTGAATATCAATCTATAAATCCATCCATTTTATTATAGCAAGAAAGGCAGAATGTGCTATAGCATCACCAAAATTAAAATGTTCCTTCGGTGCAGACTGGCTCACGTTCTACTCTAACTTCCTACCTAATTAGCCCTATTAGGCAAGTGGTGCAGGAGGTAAAGCAGTTGTCCACCAATCCCAGGGTTGTTAGTTTAGTCCCTGGGTCCTCCTGAAGCAGCTCTGCTGTCACTGTGTATTGTGTTGGTGGTTTGGGATATTACAATGATAAGACAAGTATTCTTTGGGGGAATGTGGCTCCTGTGTTCAGCTTTGATGCCGCTCCTCTGCTTTCTCGCACATTTGTCAGCCAACAACTGTGTGTTAGCTGTGATAATGTATGATTGGCGCACAATATTTCTCATAAAGGAGCTTATAGAATATCATGTTACCTGGACCAGTTACAAACCATTTTTCCTGCCCGTCTTTGAATGCTCCTTGACATAGACCAGACTTCCTCCTACTGTCTAAGGGCTGTGACAAAAAAAAGGGAGGCAGAAGCTGAGCATCTCTGTTTATACTAGGATTGTACTGAGAGAACGCAGTATGGCACTTAACAAACCTCAATTAGCTGAAAGTGAAAAAACAATACGGAAACAGAAAGTAAATGCATGTGTTATACATTTCACAACACTCAGGATCTGTAAAGGTAAATACTGATTTCAACGATAAAATGGACCTTGTAAAATTTTTTAGTCCCGTGCAAGAATGCTTCTATGGCAGAATGCTCTGCTGAGGTGTGGTCACTGAATTTCATTGGGGTAGAGAGCACAAAATTCCAATAAAAAGAAAGTATGTGACACCTCTGGAGTTCCCTTGTTTTCTGCAGATATTTTTCAGATGAGGATGTGAAAAATTGGATTGACATAGTGAACTACAATGTCCTGTCCTTTGTTGTTACTGGACAAACCTATGAATATTTTCAGAGATAACAGTGGAGGTCATTTTTAAGACCAAATGGTTAATTTTGAAACAATTAAATGTTTTATTAATCAAATAGATTGTGTCCCATTGAAGTATGGGATTTTTCCTATTTTCCTTTTTTATATTTAGTTTTAGAAACAAAAACATTTGCTAAGTTGAAATACACGTCTTAAAACAGCAAAAACAAAACAAAAACACTAAAGCTTGAATAAAGCAGCAGTAAAACAACAGAAAACATTAAGGAACATATGTTACATATAGTTTTAAATATTGTGGCGACACTTAAACATTCTTATTTGTCCTCACAAACACAGATTACACTTTAATTAAGGAGCTGATCACATCTCTTAATGTCAAGATTAAACAGGCCAGATCAGATTGTTTTACCAATTTTATATCTGTGAATAATAATAAAGCCATGTGTGATACCATTAAAATATTGTCTCACCATCAGCTCCATGAGCGCCTGTTTACTCATCAGCCGACTGTAATAGATTTTTTAAATTTCTTTGTCAATAATGTGCAGGACATCAGGGACAGTATCTGTGCTTCCTCACACACCTATACTAAGGATTCTCCTCTCCACACTTGATGTTTTTCTCCTGTCACCTTAAATGACTTTCTTCTTGTCCTGTCAACATTGTTCCAACAACTTTACTTTTAAATCTTACTGATTCACTTGGTCCTTGTCTGGTAAATATGATCATTGTCTCTTTCTAATTGCATGGCCCCATCCTTTTATAATCCTGTTGTGAACCCTATTCCTAAACCTGGATCCTTCTAACCCCCTAAACTAGGCTAATATCTGGATTCCCTTTTAATGTATGTAGCCCAGTGGAGAATATAGGTTGTAGGACATAAATAAGTGTATACGAATGTACATATTAATAGTTTTGAATGTGTTTCTTTCATCCTTATGTATAAAATGTGTGAGTATGTTCACTTATATGTGATGTCTTTTGAAATGGTGGTGGAGGCTTTTATTTTTGTTAAAGGAAGTAGGGCAGGAGGGGTGAGTCAGAGTGGAAGTGTGAGGGAGTGACGGAGCAGACGAGGAATGGAGAAAGTAGCAAAAGTTGGTGTGAGTGAGCTGCAGCAGTAGTTTTAGATTGTCAACTAGATAATCTACAGTGGAACCTGTTTGCTGACAGACAGAGAATTTCAGCTCGAAGTTCTGAGTGTCTATCAGCGGGAGACTGCTCGTCAATCCGACAAGGGGTACGGACGGTGACGAACAAAAGGAGCCGCTAGCTAGTCCACCTAGCCCGCTAACCCGGCTACACGCGGCAATCGAAACTGGCAGGCTAATCAACTTTGGACCGGATCTACCGCGGTACAGTTGCTTCGCTACGGAGTAGGACGAGTGTCGGAGGACGCGCTCTATCGGGTGGAGAGGTCCCCAACTTTAGTTTGTTTGTTGCGAATCAGGCCTGCAACAATTTTGAGTTTGATCATTTTATTTGTGTTTGTTAAAAGGGACTGTGGCGTTGTGTTTAATTTCTCAGTTTTCCAGTAGGCAACATATTTTATTGGGAGTAACCCTACTCATTTAAGTTATGTTTGTTTATATTTTTCGCTTTTCAATTAAATGGGGAGTTAATTTTATCTGTAACTGTTTGACAGTTTTATTGCTTTTATTTTTGTCCCTATTCTAATAACTTGCTAAGCTAGTCTGTGTTCACTTATCTAAGGCCACCCAAGACTAAAACAAAAAATTTAAAGTAGACCAGATATTAGTTAAAGAACTCAGGGCCCCTCACATACTATAAGGCAGTGCTTCTCAATTATTTTCTGTTACGCCCCCCCTAGCAAAATGAAAACAATTTGCGCCCCCCAAGCGCTACATATGCTTCGTCATATTTCCTCGTCTCAGCTTTCGGGTGACTTTCTTTTGTATCATTATCTTTCTTTTCATCCCTGTCTTCACTTTCATTCACTCACTTCATGTCGCCTGCCCGGTGCAAAATAAACCCGACACCATAGAGCTAATCCTCCCTGCGCACACTCTGACAATGAGAGCGCCACTGCCAACTACTGTACTGGATCTGCAATTACACTTTATTCTACTACGGCAAAAAAAGCATGTTCCCCAGGGTCACACACCTGCGCACCGCGCCCCCCCAGGGGGGCGGGCCCCACTATTTGAGAAGCACTGCTATAAGGTAAGTAGATGGGCTACATGTCCAACATTTGGAAAAAGTAGTACCCCAACAACTCTCCAAGTTTTTACATCATCATCAAATCTTGGATTTCAGTTTCACACAAGTTTCTGCAAAATTCCCTCAACAGCGACAGCTCTTTCTGAAGTGTCAAGTCACATTGTGATGGCGGCATACTTGAGTCAGTTCCCAGTATTGGTTTTACTGGATTTAAGGTTAGAGTTTGAAACTATTGAGCACAAAATTGTCATAAATTGTCTCCAAAATGTTATTGGTTTGTCTGGCTCTGCATTCTGCAGTTTTGTCACATCCTATAGAAACCATAAAACTTTATCTGTTGGAATAAACCAGATTGTGTCTGACTTTTAGACTGCTTTGTGCCCATAGACCTTGCTGAATTAACTTCAACTATAATGGCATCTAAACCAACAACATGTCTGCTAGACCCTATTCCAGTTAGACTGCTCAAAGATGCTCTACCCTTATTAGACATGTTCGTATTAGATATCATTAATCTATCTTTACAAACAGGATATGTACCAAAGGCTTATAAGGTAGCTGTAATCAAACCTCTACTTAAAAAACCTAGTCTGGATCCAGATGTCTTAGCCAATTACATACCAATATCCAATCTCCCCTTTATTTCTAAAATACTTGAAAAAGTAGTTGTAAAACAATTATGTGACCACCTGCGCAGAAACGACTTGTTTGAAGAATTTCAGTCAGGATTTAGAGTTCATCATAGCACAGAAACCCCACTGATTAAAGTCACCAACGATCTTCTTCTGGCTTCAAATAGCGGACTTGTCTCTATACTAGTTCTGCTAGATCTTAGTGCTGCATTTGACACCATTGATCACACAATATTATTACAGAGACTATAACATGTTATTGTAATTAAAGGAACAGCACTAAATTGGTTTAAATCGTATCTATCAGATAGATTCCAATTTACTCGTGTTAATGATGAATCGTCGACATACACAAAAGAATTCCACAAGCCTTGTGGAATTCCACAAGGCTCTGTATTAGGACCAATACTCTTTACTCTATATATGTCTCCCCTTGGCAACATTATTAGAAAACACTCTGTAAATTTTCACTGCTACGCTGATGACACACAGTTATATCTATCTATGAAACCTGATGAAACAAATAAATTAATCAAACTACAAGCATGTCTTAAAAACATAAGGGACTGGATGAATAATTTCCTTCTTCTAAATCAGATAAAACTGAAGGGACTGGATAAAAGTTTAATGTTTTTAACCTTCTTTAGATTCTAAACTCAGACTAGAACATTTGTCATTTACTTCACACATAAAACAAATCTCTAGAACAGCCTTCTTCCACCTACGGAACATTGCCAAAATTAGGAGCATCCTATCCCAAAGCGATGCTGAAAAATTGGTTCATGCATTTGTTACTTTTAGATTGGACTATTGTAATTCTCTACTTTCAGGCTGCCCCAGTAACTCTCTAAAAAGCCTCCAATTAATCCAAAATGCTGCAGCAAGATTACTGACTGGGATTGGTAAGAGAGATCATATTTCACCTTCATTAGCTTCTCTCCATTGGCTTCCAATTAAATGCAGAATAGAATTTAAAACCCTTCTTCTTACCTATAAAGCTTTAAACGGCCAAGCCCCATCATATTTAAAAGATCTCTTAGTACCATATCATCTGACTAGACCACTTCGGTCCCAAAATGCAGGCCTACTTGTGGTTCCCAGAATTTCCAAAAATAGAATGGGAGGCAGAGCATTTAGCTATCAAGCTCCTCTCCTGTGGAACCAGCTCCCAGTCCAGATTGGGAAGCAGACACCCTCCCTATTTTTAGGACTAGGGTCAAAACCTTCCTTTTTGATTATGGAGAAAGCTTATAGTTGGTTATAGTCATGCTGCTATAGGCTTAGACTGCTGGGGGACTCTGCACTGTGCCACTTCCTCTTCTCTTCATTCTCTTCTCTCACCCCACATCTATAATGTCACCACCGTATGACATTAACTCTGTGTCTTCTTTGTCCCGTAGTCGTCTCTCTCCCTCTCTTTCCCCCTCTCTCTCTCCCTGTCTTCAGGTGTCCCAAGATTTGGCGCTGTGTGTCCTCCAGTGTGCAGCTACTGGTCCTATTAACCTGCTCAATGTTTTGTTGCTGCTTTTGTTGCTCTGTTCTTTTTCTCTCCACTTTCCACTCAGCCCAACCGGTCAAGGCAGATGGCCGTCCACCCTGAGCCTGGTTCTGCTGGAGGTTTCTTCCGGTAAAGGGAGTTTTTCCTCTCCACTGTTGCCTATGACTTGCTCAAGGGGGATTTGTTGGGTTTTCTCTACATGTTTGTATAGTCTTGACTTTATTATGTAAAGTGCCCTGAGATTACCTTGTTGTAAATTGGCGCTATATAAATAAAGTTGAATTGAATTGAAATTGAACTTAATGCCTCTGTCATGTGCAGTAGCACAGGGTTTAATTTTAGGTCCGTTGCTGTTTTTATTGTATACGATGCCTCTTGCTTGTGTTATTCAGCTTTTTAAGCATGTGTGTTATCACTTACCACACATGATATGCTGATCGCATACAGTTGTATTGTTCTTTCAGAGAGTTCGAATTGTTGTCTGGCTTGGAAGTTTGTTTAGAATTAAGGAGTGGCCGGGCAATAACCTTATAAAATTACCTTTAACTAAATACAAAAAAGACGGAAACTGTGATCATTGCCCCAAATAAGAAAATTCTGCAGATCGGGCACCATGTTGGTTCTTTGGGCTCCTCTCCCAAGCCACAGAAACCTTGGTGTTGTTTGATTAATCTATGTCCTTAGATCAGCATCTAGGGAAGATGGTTTATTTTCATACTTAGCAGATTTTTTTAATCTACGGAATTTTTTTTTATTTAAAATCTTATTAAAAAATTATACACGCTTTTATCTAATGTTGTTTAGACTATTTTAATTCACCAGTCCACTAGTCTAACTGATCCAGTCATGACATTCATACTGCAGATGCTCATTTAGTGTCTCCTCCCTCTAGAGAGAAAGCAGCCCTGTGTGACTCCATGACTTTCTTCACACATATAATCTGAAACACAATAACTTCAGTTTTATCTGAGTTTAGAAAAAGGAAATTAGCCAATTAGTCTTTTAGACTTGCTTGTAGTTTCGTTAATTGATTTGTTTCATCAGGTTTCATAGATAGATATAACTGCGTGTCATCAGCGTAGCAGTGACAATTTTGAAAATTAGAGTGTTTTCTAATAATGTTTACCAAGGGGAGACATACTGTATATAGAGTAAAGAGTAATGGTCCTAACACAGAGCCTTGTGTAACTCCATAACTAACTTTTGTGTATGTGGAATATTCATCGTTAACATGAACAAATTGGAATCTGATAGATAAGATTTAAACCAATTTAGTGCAGTTCCTTTAATACCAATAAAATGTTATAGTCTCTGTAATAATATTCTGTGATCAATGGTGTCAAATGCTGCACTAAGATCTAGCAGAACTAGTATAGAGATAATTCCATTATCTGAAGCCAGAAGAAGATAGTTGGTGACTTTGATCAGTGCAGTTTCTGTGTTATGATGAACTCTAAATCCTGACTGAAAGTCTTCAAACAAGTCGTTTCTGCGCAGGTGGTCACATAATTGCTTTGCAACTACTTTTTCCAGTATTTTAGAAATAAAGGGGAGATTGGATATTGGTCTGTAATTGGCTAAGACACCTGGATCCAGACTAGGTTTTTAAGTAGAGGTTTGATTACAGCTACGTTATAGGCCTTTGGTACATATCCTGTTTGTAAAGATAGATTAATCATATCTAATACGAATGTGTCTAATAATATTGAGCAGTCTAACTAGAATAGGGTGTAGCAGACATGTTGTTGGTTTAGATGCCATAATAGTTGAAGTTAATTCAGCAAGATCTATGGGCACAAAGCAGTCTAAAAGGCACTAAGGACTTACTGATGATTCTAATTCTGTTGTATTTGTGGGGAGGGTCTGGTGAATTTTATTTGTAATAGCTATGATTTTCATTGTGAAGAAGGTCATGAAGTCATTGCTGCATAGCGTTGAGGGAATACTAGTCTCAACTGAACTACGGCTCTGGTAGCTCTGGTATCTCTGGTAGCCTGGTAGCTCAATGGGTAGAGATGCTAGAGGGCAAAACAGACATTGTGGGATTGAATCCTGGTGTGGGATCCCAGCCTACCTGCAATATCCAGCAGGTGTGTCCTGAGCAAGACACTTAGATGCCAGCTGGGCACCTATGGCAGCTCACTGCTCCCCCCAGGGGGTTAAATGGGTTTAATAACTTGAATGTGCAAATGTATATGTGCTCAGTGACGAAAAAAGGATGTTTAGTCAGCCTGGCTACAGTGCTGAAAAGAAGCCAAGGGTTGTTTTTGTTTTCATCTATTAGTGATAAATAATAAGCTGTTCTGGCTTTACGGAGTGCTAATTTGTATAAGTATAAACTCTTTTTCCAGGCTAAGCGTGATTCTTGTGAATGAGTGGAACGCCACTTCCTTTCTAGTTTTCGTGACGCCTGCTTTAAATTGCGGGTTTGCGAGCTATACCATAGAGATCAGCAGTTCAGAATTACTGCCTTCTTTTCCAGAGGGACAACAGTATCAAGTATGGAACGTAATGATGCTGCATAATTACCAGTAAAGTAATCAACTTGTACAGGAGTACAGTTAATGAGGCTACTCTCAGTTATATCAGTACATGTTGATGTAAATGATGAAGGGATCATTTCCTTAAATTTGTTCACAGTGTTTTCAGATAAACACCTACTGCAGCAAAACTTTTTTCTAGCTGCTGTGTTGTCCATTAGATTAAATTCAAATTTTATTAGGAAATGGTCAGAGAGAACAGAATTATGAGGAAATACTGTTAGTTTATCAATTTCAATGCCGTATGCAAGGACAAGGTCTAGGGTGTGACTAAAACAGTGAGCGGGTTCTTTTACATTTTGAGAGAAACCAATTGAATCTAGTAATGAAGTAAATGCCGTGTTGAGGGAGTTACTGTCAGCATCTACATGAATGTTAAAATCGCCCACTATGACGACTTTATCGGCACTAAGCACTAAGTCGGCTAGAAAATCTGAGAATTCAGTCAAAAATTCAGAATAAGGGACTGGAGGACGGTACACAATAACAAATAGAAGTGGATTTTGAGTTTTCCAAATTGGGTGTGAAAGGCTCAGAGTAAGACTCTCAAATGAGTTATAACTATGTTTAAGTCTAGGGTTTATTGGTAAGCTTGACTGATAGATTGCTGCTACTCCTCCACCTTGGCCTGAGTTTCTAGGAACATGATAGTTAATATGACTTGGGGGGGTCGACTCATTTAAACTGACATATTCTTCCTTCTGCAACCAAGTTTCAGTGAGACAAAATAAATCAAATTGATGATCGCTTATCAAGTCATTTACTAACAGAGATTTAGATGAGAGAGATCTGATATTTAATAATCCACATTTAATTGTTTTAGTTTTTTGTTTAGTAAGAGGAGCAGTCCTGATTTTTATTAAGTTATTATGAATAACTCCTCTTGTGGTCATTTTAAGTTTGTAAAATTTTGTTAATCGGGGAACAGACACAGTCTCTAAAGGAATGTGGGAGTCGTGGGGGGATGACGGCGGTAAGGATACTGCAGAGAAGCGTGTAGGATTGGATCTCTGCGTCCTAGACTCAACTCTGGACTGTCAATCTTTTAGTTGTCTAATAAAATCAGCCATATTTTTTGATAAGACAGAGGCACCATCAAAAGTAGGATGGATGCCATCTCTCCTAATCAGCCTAGGTTTTTCCCAAAAACTTTTCCAATTGTCTATGTAGCCCACATCGTCTG
This sequence comes from Channa striata, assembly GCA_033026295.1. Lineage (NCBI taxonomy): Eukaryota > Metazoa > Chordata > Actinopteri > Anabantiformes > Channidae > Channa > Channa striata. Next base: position 20,797,905 of record CM065186.1, on the reverse strand, counting down.
CTGGACACCACCTAGACAGCCAGCGGTTGAGTGACGACATGCGGCTATACATGTCCTCACTGATCAGATTTGGCAGGGGTCCAGAGAAAACTACAGAGTCTGACATTGTATTTGCAAAGTTACACACCGATTCAATATTCGTTTTAGTGACCTCTGATTTGCGTAATCGGGCGTCATTTGTTCTACTCCTCCACATGAATAATAATCTTACTGTATCTACGTTTATCCTTAGACAGGAGTTTCAAATAGGATTCGATGTCGCCCGCTCTGGCCCCAGGGCAGTGCTTCTCAAATAGTGGGGTGCCCTGCCAGGGGGGGCGTGTGTGACCCTGGGGAACATGCTTTTTTTGCCGTACTAGAATAAAGTGTAATTGCAGATCCAGTCCAGTAGTTGGCAGAAGCGCTCTCATTGCCAGAGTATGTGCAGGGAGGATTAGTTCTATGGTGTCGGGTTTATTTTGCACCGAGCAGGTGACATGACATGAGTAAACGAACCTGAAGACAACATGAAGACATTTTAACAGGGATGAAAAGATAGATAATGAGACAAAAGAAAGTCACCCGAAAGCTAAGACGCGGAAATATGACGAATTTTACGCATATCTAGTGTCTCGTGCCCCCCCCCACGTTTAGAGTCATGGGGGCGGGGACGCGAGACGAGATATGATCAACGCCTGCACAATGAGTTGGATTGTGTATTCTGAGAGGTAGGGTCAGATTTTTCTGAGGTTGTAGAGGGCAAATCTGCATGACCTACAGACTGAGGAGATGTGTTCTGTGAAGCTCAGCTGGTCACCCAGATTTATTGCTCACTTAGTGGGGACAATCCCTGCAGATGCAATGTTGATGCTGATGTTGTGTCGGAGGTCTGGCAGGGAGAAATTGGAACTTTAGCAGAGATGTCAGAGGGACAGGAAGAGCTATGTGTCGTCACCATAGCAGTAATAGGAAAAGCCATGTGAATGGATGATAGAGCCCAGTTTCTTAGTATAGATGGAAAAAAAGAAAAAAGAAGAGGACCAAGAACTGACCCTTGCAGCACACCGCTGTAGAGTCTATGAAAGTTAGAAACATGCCCCTGCCAGGATACCTTAAAGGTTCACCCAAAAGTAGGACCGAAGGCAGGTTACTCTGCAGCCTTTGTAAACAGCCTTCCAGTAGAATTAAGACAGAAGATTGACCTGGTCTGGGAATAAAAGTCTAAGAGTTGATTGAAGACTGCTAGTTCCAGTGTTGGCCAGAAGTGAAAAAAGAGTGATGGGTTCACAAGGGAGGAGTCAAGAACAGCCTTCTTCCATCTACGGAACATTTACAAAATTAGGAGCATCCTGTCCCAAAGCGATGCTGAAAAACTGGTCCATGCATTTGTTTCTTCTAGATTGCACTACTGTAATTCTCTACTTTCAGGCTGCCCCAGTAACTCTCTAAAAAGTCTTCAATTAATCCAAAATGCTGCAGCATGATTACTGACTGGGATTGGTAAGAGAGATCATATTTCACCTTCATTAGCTTCTCTCCATTGGCTTCCCATTAATTGTTGAATAGAATTTAAAACCCTTCTTCTTACCTATAAAGCTTTAAACTGTCTAAAGCTCCATCATACCTAAAAGATCACCTAGTACCATATCATCCTACTAGACCACTTCGGTCCCAAAATGCAGGTCTACTTGTGGTTCCCAGAATTTCCAAAAGGACAATTTAAAAACTTTACTTTTTGATAAAGCTTATAGTTGGTTATAGTCATGCTGCTATAGGCTTAGACTGCTGGTGGACTCTGCACTGAGCCACTTTCCTCTTCTCTTCACTCTCTCCTCTCAACCCCCATTTATAATGTCACCAAGTCACCAAGTGTCTCAGCGCTTCAGGGGTTGGTCCCCCAGCAGTCTAAGCCTATAGCAGCATGACTGTAACCAACTATTAGCTTTATCCGAGAGGAAGGTTTTGAGCCTAGTCTTAAAAGTAGAGAGGGTGTCTGCTTCCCGAATTTGGACTGGGAGCTGGTTCCACAGAAGAGGAGCTTGATAGCTAAAGGTTATGCCTCCCATTCTACTTTTATAAAAATCTGGGAACCACAAGTAGGCCTGTATTTTGGCCTATTAAGATGATATGGTATTAGGAGAACTTTTAGGGAGATGGAGCTTGAAAGAGGTTATAGGTAAGTTTTATGTTTTAAATTACAATAGAATTACAGTAGTCCATCTAGTGGTAACAAATGCATCAACTTTGTCAGCATGACTTTGAGACAGGATGCGCCTAATGTTCATTGGGTGGAAGAAGGCTGGTTTTAGATATCTGATTTATGTGTGAGGCCAGAGTCATGCCATCTAGAGTAATGATGTGGTTGCACAGCATGTTTCTGAGTTCCAACAGTAATGCTCACAAATTGTGGAAATTTTATTTACAGCATGTCAGAGCCATGCAACAAAAAAAATAGGTTTAATCATACACTACTGCAGGAGTTGAGTGCTATAAACCTCATCACCACACCCGCTTACTCGCTTTTATCCTCCAAATGATTCAGGACAGAGCAGCACTGTTCACATGCACGAGCTTGTGCAGATTATAAAGACACTGCACTAGGGGACTCGAAGGATATAATAAGGATAACGGCAGCGTTTTACTTGGACATTTTCGTTAATACGTACACCCCTTCTAAAAAAGTCAGGATAAAGTCAGAATTCATGCCAGTGACTTGTCAGCTTTTAGCTCAGTTGCTGCAGACTACAGGGTCAGTGGTTTGATCCCCAGTCCCTCCTCGCTGCATGTGTCCTTGGGCAAGACACTAAACCCCCTAGTTGCTTTGGGTGGGCCAGATGAGCACCATGAATGGCAGCCATCACCATTGTGTGTGTGATGAAAAGATGTACCAAAAAAATTCTGTCACTTTGGATAAAAGCATCTGCTAAATAAATAAATGTAAATTGTACCGGACAACATCGGCGCATTTCAATTGGATGTTTGCGTTCTCACATGTACCTTCCCCCCACAAAGTCAGGAGACTATCAGAATTCCAGTGCAGGTGTTATGGGAACTGTCTAAACAACGTGGCGTGGAAACTGATACAATAATATTTTAGTGGACCAATCGACATTACATTTATAAAGCCATGCTTAGTTTAATAGCTGCCTAGCAACAATTTAATTGTATTTAATTTAAGGTGAGAAGAAAACTCTCAATCCAATTTAAATGAAGTGATTCCACAGAAGCCTTTACAGCCTCATTATAATGGCATTAATCATTAAACAAAACATATGGTAAAAAACCTGACCATGAGTCTACATGCCATTGCTTCCCCACTCTTTCCTGCACCGAGGACTTGTATTCTAATGCCATTAAATAGCTGGTGATGATCTTCAGAATGCTCAAGGGTTATTTATGTCCATTTATATGTTTAGGGAGCCTTCCCTAAAATCTGATTCAAATCAAAGAGTTCTCTAACACATGCATGTTCAGTCTAGGGTGGAGTGAAAGAGACAGAGGCAGATAAACAAATCGATATTCAGCTAAAGTCAATGCTGAATTTGTGCATTCCACAGAGGAGGTAAAGGCCAGATTGCCATTAGCTGCATGGTAAAGACAGGCACTCCCACACAGGAAAAAAGTCCACCTTCAGCAGCTTGAACCTATTAACAAATCAATTTTGAGATCACTGCAATTTCTAATCACCTTAGCTCTCATCAGTTGTAAACGAGAGAGTCTGATCCCTGGTTTAAATAATAGTGCTCTTTGGTGACATTTACATTTGCTTGGTTTGCTTGCCTCCAGTGGTCATTAGGAACAGACAGCTCTTAATGGCTTATTACGCCTCACTAATAGAAATTAGCTTCCTAATTTGTCCTATCATTACTGCTGCTTATTAATGGTAGGTACAATGATACCCTTAAGTGTGAAGGAAGACTGAAAACAGCTTTATTCAGAAAATGCTGGTAAAATGCTGAAAATTATTTTTAAGAGACTATGGTGGTGGCCCTGGGAAATATTATCACGCCTGACTTGTGTGGCCACAATTGATTGACTACTGCACACTTGTCTAACTCCATTGGTCCCCCTCCATTAAAAATATATATTTTGCTTATACTTATTTTACATAAACATACATAAAAAATGTTTTGAGACATAGCTAGACTGGCAACATGTCCAGGGATAACTTCCCCTTTTGCCCAAAGACAGCTGGGACCAGTGTCAGTGCCACTGACAAGAAACTGAGTTAATAAATGCATTGATTAATGTTTTGAATCACAAACATACGAAGACAATAGAAAACTGTTTATTTCTCTCTTATATCTTCATCTTTTTTCAGATTATATTTTTTCGTTCCAGTCTTAAGCATCATAAAGGTAAAAAATGTGGAAATGCCTTTGATATGTTTCAAAAACTGTCTAATGAAACTGACCTGAACAAAAATGATGGTACCCTTAATCAAATTCTATTCAACTTTATTCATATAGACCAAAATCACAACAAAGTCATCTCAAGGCTCTTTATATAATAAAGTCAATACTAAACAGGCATTTAGAGAAAACCCAACAAATCCCCCTTGAGAAGCTATAGGCAACAGTGGAGAGGAAAAACTCCCTTTAACGCAGTGCTTCTCAGTTATTTTCTGTGACACCCCCCGTAGCAAAAAGAAATCAATTCGCGCCCCCCCCATGACTCTAAACGGGGGGGGGCGGCGAAGCGCTACATATGCGTAAAATTCGTCATATTTCCTTGGCTTTCGGGTGACTTTCTTTTGTCTCATTATCTTTCTTTTCATTCCTGTTAAAATCTCTTCATGTTGTCTTCAGGTTCGTTCACTCACTTCCTGTCGCCTGCTCGGTGCAAAATAAACCTGACACCATAGAGCTCATCCTCCCTGCACACTGTGACATTGAGAGCGCCACTGCCAACTACTGGACTGGATCTGCAATTACACTTTATTCTAGTACGGCAAAAAAAGCATGTTCCCCAGGGTCACACACGCCCCCCCTGGCAGCGCACCGCGCCCTCCCAGGGGGCCAGGCCCCACTATTTGAGAAGCACTGCTTTAACGGAAGAAACCTCCAGCAGAATCGTGTTTAGGGAGGGTGGCCATTTGCCTTGACCGGTTGGGGTGAGTGGAAAGTGGAGAGAGAAAAGAACAGAGCAACAAAAGCAACAACAAAACGTTGGGCAGGTTGGTAGGACCAGTAGCTTAATATTTTGTTCCACAACCTTTTGATGTTAGATGAGCCAGAGCTTTTTGGTTCTGACCACACCACACTGCTCCCCCAAGAGGGATGGGTTAAATATGCAGGAGTAAATTTCACTGTAACACATATGTGCAAATGTATATGTGATCAATGTGACAAATAAAGGGTCTTCTTCTTCACTAAATCTTGACAGAGAGAAATATCTCAGGTACTAACTGCATTGAGAAATGAAGATGGTCTATTGGGATGATATGGTACTATGAGGTCTTTTAGTTTAGATAGTATTGGCTTATGGTTACATAAGTACATTTCAATAATTTACCTGTATCCGCAGCCTTACACCTGTCGGATGGTCCAAAAATGATCTACTCCAGAGATGGATGTATTGTAAAAAACGTTGAACTTCTGTGTTCCACAGTACAGCTGATGACACTAGTTCTACAGATGACGTTGATATAATACCTAAACTCCACTGAGCATGGTAAGAAAAGCTGTGTCTCCACAGCTCGACATTGGTTTAGTAGAATAACTTGCTGATCAAGTCTGTTTCCAAGAATCAAACATTGGTTTCCTTGACAGTTACTTAGGCAAGCTTAGAAGGCTTATTAAATTATGTTCTTGGTGATGTACATGAATTAGTTATTATTTTATGTAACTTACTAAGACACAACCCTTTTTTCATTACATTCAAAAGCTAGCTACTTACAGAACATACTGAATATGATGTATTACTTTAACAAACTTTTATAGAAATAATATTTTCAGAGGGCATGTTAACCTGGCATGTTTGCCTTCCTAGTCTTTCTGCTTTCATCAGTAGTTGTAACACCTGAATGGCCGCCCATCGCTGCAGCTGTTACATAATATCTAATGAGCTGCATCTGCGGAAATTACCCCTGAAACCCATCTGAACTGTGATCTGAGAACAGACAGCCCCAGGTGTGAGTCACAGAGCAATGCACACAAGAGACAAAGATGTTCTCCTTTCAGAAAAACAAAGATGAAAAACCTGTGAAGCTTAATTTGTAGTTGCAGTTGTCCTACATGTGGCATGTGAAGGGGAGGGGCATAGAGAGTAAACGAGGACAACTTTAGCACTTGCTAAAACTCCTGAAAAGTTTAAGGATGACCCTGCAAACAGGACAACCTGTCAGGTTGAGAAATCCTCACCAGCAAGATGTGTCTCTCTGGGAACCTCGGAACAACAAGGCATCCACACACACACACACACACAGAGGCTTCCCTCTGGCCACATGGCAGAGGTTCATTTTAGGAGGATTGAATTGAATGAACTTCATTCCACTCGGCATGTGAGCACACAGACACACACTTGCACACACAAACAAACCCGCAGACCCAGCTTTCCTCTGTCGTCTCTGTCAGTGCCTATAACAGAGCAGCTAAATTGTGCAGCCAGAGGAGATGCATCCTGACAAGCTAAAACACTGATGTTATGAGGACATAAACCCCCACGAGAACATCCAGGAAACGAGGAGTGTAATGCACGTCTATCTTTGTGTGTGTATGTGTGTTTCCCTCGATGATGCTGTGTCAAACAACATCTGCATCATTCAGAATGCTCCTCTGCAGTCTGGCCTTTAGACAAGTGGCCTTCAAATTTAAACGCCACTTGTATCTTAAATTTTCCGATTCAGTTTTCTCCAAAACTGAATCTGAAAAGTGAAAATTTGGTTCTTTTCAAGGTCGTTTTAATTAGTTAAGCATTCTGTTTCCCAGGAGACTGATTGATTGATGTACGGCGCAACTCATTTTTGATTTTTTTATTTCAATAGCAATGCCACTTTTTTCATTCCACAATGTTGACTTTTATCCTCAATAGACTTGTTTTCTATTTTTTCTGCTAATGAAAATGAGCTTCCGTAGATGTCTGATGTAAAGTAGAATTTTCCATAATTGAGAAATGTAGGATTGCCCTCTTCCTTTGTCCATAAACACAAATTACTCAAGTCCTTTGATCAGCAGCTTGTGAAAGGGTTTATGCTGATGTCAGAACAATAGATGCATAAAGGGCATACACTCAGCATTTCATAATCCCTCGTAATAAAGTTCCAGCTTTACCTGCACCAACTCACTCTATTTCACTCTTAGTCATTTACAACTTTTGGTTTCCCTCACTGGAAGATTTCTCTTGCCTTGAACTACTCTCTGACCAATCAGTTTAATTTGTGTCTCCTGTGAACCTGCGTTTCTATGCTGCTCGCCCTTAGTTCCCTGCCAGATTGTCTCCTGTTGTCTACACACAGTGACTCTCCAGCCTGTTTGTTTCCTCAGATGGACTTCCTGGTAATCCTCTCTGCCTGCTACTTACCTGAGTACTTTCCTGCCTGGCCTGTAAACCTACCCTGGATTACTGGACCCTGCTTGCCCCTGTTGTAAACCAAACATTTTCTGGATCCGTATTTGGATGAAGAATATTGGATTTGAAGAACTGAGTATATTGTTTTTTGGAAATTTGATTTGGACTATATGGGATATTGGATTTCTGGATTGATGATATTGTTTAGTGGACATTTGAATTGTGCTTTTGGACTTTGGGGATTGTTTAGTGGACCTTTGGTAAACTGAGTATCCCCTGTAACCTCTGTAAGGCCCTCCATGTGGTCTGACTGAAAGTGGCCATTTTGGCTCCATCACCCACTCATCCTGGCCTACGATCATCATCTCTGGTTGACTGCATTATACTCTCGTCTCCTCCTGTGTCCATCAACTGCTTCTAACCACAGTAAACACGCTCATCCAACTATAATATCAATAAATATTTCATGTTTCTGTCCCTCACTACATGCCTCTACAGTCACAGCGACCATGTGCCTGTCTGGAGGTCCCCAGAAACTTAATCCATTCCACCCAGTTCCAGTCACATCCGCATATCTTCATCCCTTAGCATCACCGACAGTTCCTATTGGTATTAAAACCCTTTAACGTGTACTTTAAACACTAATTGCCCCCTTATACACTGTTTTAGTTCTCAAGGAATGGAATGTATTTATGTTCTCATTGCATTTATTTATAGTATGTGTAATTATTTCATGTATGTCACAATACATTCATTTTTAAAGAAAGTGACCTTACAGTCCCGCTGAAATAAATGATATATGTATATGTATATATGTATATGTATATGTATATTCTTAACAGCTGTTCCAAATAGCTGCCTGCTCTATATATATCTTACATTTTTGCTGGACCTTGCAATTTTTTTAACCAGTAAAGAGGAACTCCTCTAACATCTGACTTGTTTAGGCCACATTTGTGGACAATTGGTCAAATTGGTTGTCTGATATTTCAAATTACTGTTCTCCCAATTCATAATACAGCCTTTTCCCTTTAAGTATGCAAATAACTGAAATAAAAGTGCTAATAAAGCCTCAGCTCATAATGGATGGATCTTCAGCTTGTGCTCAAACTGTTTTAACGCAGCCCGTTATGTTATAGATTTGAACAGTCTATCTTCTGTCTATCTGTCTATCACTCTTTGTCATGAATGCATCCGGTGTATGTTTAGTTTTACTGTGGTCTTTGTATTCATCAAAGCATGCTCAAACTACCAGGGACATCTTGCACTGATTTTCAATTAGTTATTGTTCCAAAAGCATTGTTTACTGTTGAGATTCCCCTCTGACCCTCACATTTTAGAAATCAATTCAGCATCACTATATTCACAGTGTTGTAATAGCACATGTTGGCATCTGCCTTCAACTGTTGTTTTAACTTATTTATATATTCAAGTCTCATTTATTCATCCATCCTTTTCCCACTGAGTGTCTGCAGCGCCCCATCCCCCAACTGTTCAGCTGTCAGTGCCCTCCTGGTTCAAGTAATGATGTTTTCTACTTTTGGTTCTCCTGTGTCTATTTTTAGACACTGGCTGGTTCTATTCATTTTGTGCCTGCTTTCAGTCATGTGGTATCTCTTTCAGACATTTCATGTGTTTTGAGACATTTTGTGTAATTTTGCTTGTTGGTCATTTTATGCCTCTTTTGATAATACTGAATTTGTTTTTACTCATATACTTTGTCATGATGTGTCATATTACTTTTAGGCATGTTTATAATTTTTGCATCTTTTTTGGTTGTTGTGGATCCGTTTCTGATAACTATGTCCCTTAACTGTGTATGAGCAGCAACTCAGAGCTCTGGCCCCTGGACCTATGCCTATTCAGAAATCCCTCTATGGGGCCAGCTAGTTTTATTCAGTTTGAGTTCTGTGGTTGTTTAGTCAAATTCAGCAAATCTAAATGAAGTGGATTCAAATTGGTAAATTATTAACGTAATTCGCTAGTAACTTGAATATTATTGTGAAAGAAGCACTAGAAGAAAAAGCATACTTTGTCACTAAGCACATATGTTACAATGATATATATATATAGAGAGAGAAAAGCCAGGTTTGTTTAGAATGATGAAAAAAATTCCCCCAGGATTCTGTCTTTATTTGAAATGAACTATAAGAGCCTGAACATTATCTTCTACAATTTCCTAATTTTATTGACAAGCTCACTCCTGACTGAACCCCAATAAAGCATCCTGTTCTTGAGCAATGAACAAAATATTTTTATCAGAATGTGTAAAGGACACACAAACTGAAACAATGTAGTTGCCCAGGATTTGCCATTACTTTTTCCCCCAAACCCCTTCCATCAGTAAGGTTTCAGGCTCGAAGATTGATGCAGTGTGTGGCAGACTGATAGGTCTCTCTGGTGTTGGGCTCTGTAGAGCAGTCCGTCCCTCCCCAGGTGTCTCTGTGAGATGTGGGTGGTCCGTCTGACAGCAACTGATGGGAAAATTATGGCCTCAAGTGCTTCAGCAATGTCTGACTTTTTCAACACTAGAAAGGAATGATATTACAGAGAAAATCATATCCCTGGATTTTCTTTCAGTTTTGAAGTATGGGGCTATTGTGTAAAGCACAACAAAAAAATCTGTTTTACTTCAAATATGCAGTTTTTAAATGATGTTTTGATCTTGATTGGGTGCAGTGGCAACCGCATTCATAAATGTGAAATTGTTGTTCAGTCTCTTTGAAATTTACATAATGTGTCGGAAATGTGGCAGCACTACATGTCAGATACTGTTTGTCCTGCTCTGTTATAAGGCCTTCTGCTAAAATCTTTAATATAACAAAACGTTATGTTTGCATTCAGTAACTGCCTACTTTTGAAAACCGAACAAGCTGAGGATGAAGACTACAGTCGTATCTGCAGCTCTGTGGGATTGTATTTATAAGTAGTGGTGATTTAACACTTTCCACCCCAGCAGTCTGGTACTGAGCACTCATGTGTTCTGCCAATTAAAAAAAAATGAAAATTTTGTATTACACAAAACCAAACATATTTGGTGTGTGGTTTGCCTAAAAAAAATAGCTTTTTAATACACATAACGCCTCACATTTACATCATGCCACGGCAACATGCTTTACATAGGAAACTAGACTTCCTCACCTTTCCAACCCAGTCAAATCTCAATATGATAACATAACACAACTACAAACACCCAGAGAAAATGTAGCACTTCATTCTCACATTTTAAAGACACACAGACAAAACTGACATTTAAGTTTATGTTTATATTTTTAAATAACAAAAAGACCATAAAATCAGTGTCTTACCTTCATTTGTACTTGGAAATTGAAAAATTAATCAACATGTGAATCAATATTGCAGTGAAAATGTCCTTTTTTTACTTGTGGCTGAATATCTGAATTTAGAACAAGAAGATAGAAGATACTCAATTTGTGAGCAGCTGTGAAATGTTATTTGGATCTACTATTTCAGAATCATTTGTTGTTGGAAAACAGGTGATATTACAGTAACAGTAGTTTTCTAGTGAATAGAAGTATTTGATAAACTGGCTATCCAGATAGAAATTCACCAGATCCTCCCCACAAATACAACAGAATTAGAATCATCAGTAAGGCTCCAATCCCTTTTAGACTGCTTTTTACCCATAGATCTCCGTGAGCTAACTTCAACCATTATGTCATCAAAACATCAACGTCAAACATGTTTGTGTCAGAGTAGTTTGTGTACTGTTTGGGTGGAGACCGAGAGCAGAAGCCCTCCAGGGGCTGGATTGGAGGCGGGTAAAAGCTGTGCCAACCAACTCAAGAACAGGTTCAGGAGTGTCGGCTGGCCCAGGAACAGGAACTGCTCTTGTGCCGGTCAGCTAGAGAGAACAGGAACTGGCAGAGCATTGGTCAAGAGAGGCTCAGGACCAGGAAAACTGTTAGCCAGCTTGGTGACAACAGTAGAAGGTTCATCAATTCAGGTCCAGGGCCCGTGCAGTCATTACCCCCCTCAGAGACAAGATGAGAGCCAGGTGTGGGGTGTGGAGACAGGTATCAGGAAAAGCAAGACAATGGGACCAGGGGTAAAAAAAAAAAAAAAAAAAACAGCAGCAGGTTCAGGCAGGTTGTCAGTAGGTTCTGGGACCAAACCCTGAACAGGCAAAACCTTGGCCAACTCATGGGAGGCAGAGCATTTAGCTATCAAGCTCCTCTCCTATGCCCAGTCCAGATTCGGGAAGCAGACACCCTCTCTAGTTTTAAGACTAGGCTCAAAACTTTCCTCTTTGATAAAGCTTACAGTTGGTTATAGTCATGCTGCTATAGACTCAGACTGCTGGGGGACCAACTGCTGATGCTTTCCTCCTCTCAGCCCACATTTATATGTCACCACTGTAGGACATCAACTCCGTGTCTTCTTTCTCCTGTTGCGTTTCTCCCTCTCTCTGTACCGGTCCTGGCAGATTTGGCGCTGTCTGTCCTCCAGTGTGGAGCTACTGGTCCTACTAACCTACCCAGTGTTTTGTTGCGGCTTCTGTTGCTGTTTTTTTTCCTCTCTCCACTTTCTACTCACCCCACATGGTCAAGATGTCCACCCACCCTGAGCTTGGTTCTGCTGGAGGTTTCTTCCGTCAGAGTTTTTCCCTCTCCACTATTGCCTATAGCTGCTCAATGTTTGTATAGTCTTGACCTTATGTCAAGTGCCTTGAGATGACCTTGTTGTAAATTGGCACTATATAAATAAAGTTGAATTGAAATTGAACCTAAACGTTTTAGAGACGCCCCTGGTTTCTGCTGCCACAGCTGCTTAACGACTTGATTAATGCACATAAAGCCTTTGATTCAACCCACATTTACAAAAAAAAAAAAAAAAAAAAAAAAAAAAAAACTGATTTTTCACTAAGATCCTTGTACTCTTTTGCACAAACACCAATTTTGAAGGCAGCTTTACCCCATGAGGCCATATTGAAAACTGATGAAAAGCTAAAGTCAACAGCATCCTTTCTTCACCGAGATACTCCAGGTGAAAATGAAGTCAATCCATCAGCATCACTGTCCCAGGACTCATTTAACAATAAACTCTAATCACAGATGTTAGTGAATGATCTCACACATTGAACACAGTACCATGCCCCACTGTGGGTTTTAAGATGTGTTTGGCTGTACAAGGTGTCAGGATTTTTTCTTTGGACCCAGAAATGTGAGAGACAAGAGTATAATGAAAAAAGTTGTTTATTGGATGAATTTATGGGTGGAAGGGTGGGAATTGGATTGAGGAGAGGTGAATCAAGATGTGGAGACTTGAAAAGGTAAGTACACAAATGATGGGTTCATGGGGAACAGAAGGCAGCTGACAACATCAGGTGAGTGGATCAAACAAAAACCACAAAGTAACAATCCAGAGGTGAGTAATCAACAAAGTAAGCATCAAAAGTAATAAAACATTCAACACGGTCCAACAGAATCCAAGCTTGTAAAAAAATTAAATTCACCAATGATCACGGAGAAAGTTCACTCACTTACACAGGAGACAGGCAGAGCATGAAAGTCCACCATGAAATCCAACGTGGTAGAAAGGCTTCTTGGAGCACTGCAGAGTAGAAGCGAAAACACACAACGGTCTGGCAGAGAGCTGTGGTGAAGTCCAAAATAAGTAGGCATGAGGAAGCAGGTGACACCAATAAAGGTTAATGAGTAATGGTGAAGTTGGCCGAGTAACGATACGACTGAGACAGGATGTGGAGGAAACCTGTAACAAAATAAACATCCAAAGGAGGAAGTGGAAATGAGGGACTGATTCATGTCCAGGATTAGAATAGAATAGAATAGAATAGAATGGAATAGAATAGAACTTTATTAATCCCACAGTGGGGAAATTCTTGTGATTTAGCAGCCATGGACAAGGACACAGAGTCTGCACAGAACAATGTGCATTATATTTTAACAGAAAAAAACAGAAAAAAGGCATTTAAAACTAAAAATATATACATATTTACATTGGAACACGAAATATTACACAATAAATAAGAATATAAACAAGTAAAATTGCACATTGTGTGTCACTGCAGTGACACATTGTACAGTCTGATGGCTTACACAGCGCTCCTTCCTGCACTGTGGATGTAACAAGTGCTGAATCAGAGCCTCCACAGTGAACTGGACTGGAGCGGTGTAAAGATCAGAATCAAATCTGTTAAAGAACAGATTTAATTCATTTGCCCAGGCCTGGTCACCCGTGGCCTGTCGACCATCCCCACCCTCGCCATGCCCTGAGATGTGTTTAAGTGCTCTCCACACCTCACGGACGTTGTTCGGCTCCAGACGATGCTCCAGTTTCTTCCTGTAGCTGTCCTTGCACCTCCTGATTTTGAATTTTAATTCCCATTGCACTCTGCCCAGCTCCTCCGTGTCCCCAGAGAGAAAGGCCCTCTTCTTTTCATTCAGCGGGGCCTTCAGCTCAGGGCTCACCCAGGGCTTGTTGTTGGGAAAACACCGTACTGTCTTGGATGGCACAGTGTTTTCCACACAGACGTTTATATAGTCTGTGATACAGTCTGTGAGAATGTCGATGTCCTCCCCGTGTGGACTGCGGAGAATGTCCCAGTCCGTGATGTTAAAACAGTCCCTCAGCTGTTCAGTCGCCTCCTCTGTCCAGATCTTCACTGTTTTCACCTGTGGTGACTGTTTTTTCACCACCGGAGTGTAAGCAGGAGACAGGGACATGAGATTATGGTCGGAGCAGCCCAGAGGGGGGAGGGGGTGGAGGTATATGCCTTCTTTGTGTTAGCATATAGCAGGTCCAGAGTTTTATTGTCTCGTGTGTGGTGAAGTTGGTGAGGGTGGCAGAGAGGGGGAGGCAGGCATGATTAAAGTCTCCAGAGATGAGGATCAGGGCCTGTGGGTGCTGGGTCTGCAGCTGCGACACAGTGCTGTGCACGCGCTCACACGCGGCAGTGGCGTCGGCCGACGGAGGAACGTAAACAGTTACCGCCAACACGTGAGAGAACTCCCGCGGGAGGTAGTACGGCCGGACGCTCACTGCCACCAGTTCCACGTCTTTGCTGCAGAGTTGTCGTTTAACAGTGATGTGCCCGGGGTTACACCATCTGTTGTTCACGAACACCGCCAGTCCGCCTCCCTTCTTCTTACCGCACCTCTGTAATAGCATGTACGACTAAAATTGTGGCTGATCAATTGGGATTTCTTCTTTACTATATTTTCAACCTTCTATTTTATGTTCGCTCAGGTTGCTTTTGCTTTATGTTAGATTATGCTGATAAATATTTAGTATGAGATATACATAAAAGAAAAGAAATCTGAAAGTGGACTAATACTTTTCTTGGTGCACAACACCATATACAGTGCATAAAGAGGAAATACAGTAATACAGTCACTACAGTATCCCTGATATGTACCTCTTCTTTGAGCCTGTCTGAGAAAATATGTTGATTCACTTCTATTATCATTTTGAGTTAATTGTATGTGCTGCTGTTATTTTGCGCATTATGATATTGTAAGATTATTGATTATTTTGTACCAAGAGAAACAAAGCAACACAAATATCTTACAATGTAGTACAAATGAAATCTAGTATACAGGCACAATATCACCGAACTTCCAGGCCTATGTGCACAGAATCTGTTAACCCTGCACAGATTGGCACTTTGAGCATCCTGGGAGCAGAGCCACATCATTTAACTCAACTGTACTGCCACTGGTGCAGTAAATGCTTTAACAATAAAAACAAGAGCGCACTAACCAAGAGTGGATCATGTTGGCAGCTCACATCTCATAAACTCATGTGTCTTGTTACAAAACACTAGTGAGATAATGAAAAGTACTGTGTTACAATATTGCTTAGATAAATTTTGTTTTTGCAGTGCTGCAGTTTTAAAACAGCAGCAATAGCTTCAGGTGAATTGCACCTGACAAACGATTCATCTGAACAAACAGCTGTGGTTGGCCATGTGTAAAGTAGCTTAGACATGACAGAATGCAGAGTTTAGGATTCTGCCCCAGCTCAGTGATTTACGAGGAGCCAGTGTTTACACATCCACCCCAGCGCTGTCAAAAATAATGTCGGCTTTAAACATCCACCTCTTAATATCAGCATAAATGTGACCTAAAATGTGATCAGATTTTGATGTGAGAAAAACACATTTAAACAAACAAAACAACAACATTTTAATGTGATTGTATTTATTGCAAAAAATTGGCCAACCTTAAATACTGTATTTGTGTCCCAAGATTTTGCACACGCCTTTAACTGCTGTATAGTTTGGTGAAATAACCGTTGTTGTTTGGTGCCTTACTGTATGATTTACTTTCTGTTGAGCTTCCTTTCACAGATAAATACCTTAACATTTTTCTGTAGAATTACACAATTCAGAATCAATAGTTCCATTAATGAAATCTCCTTTATTCCAGCCAAGGCACGCTTCTACAAAGCTGTTCTAAGATTAGACTGTCATAATAGTTATGTAGTTTAGGACTAAATTACCAAGGCACTTCAGAGAAACACAAAATTTAAATTCTTGAAACTTTCACACAATTAAATGCTGTGAATCAAATAGGACTATGCACTGCAGTCAATTTAACGTGTCTGAAGGCAACAGTTTATTAAAAAAATAATATGTGTAGGCTTAACAATTAGCAGTTTCAATCCACACCCATTTCATACCATTTGAACAACTTTGAATGAGCCATTTTAAAACAGAGCTATCCTGCTCCCTGCTATAGTCCCGCTGGGAGCTGCAGTGTTTAAAATTGCATTGAATATGAATCTATTCATGATGGCCTTCTTTGCATGGCTGCTTACTGCACCATCTCTGAGATGCAACAATATTGAACTGCGTTGACATGTGTTGTACCATATTCTGGGATGTGCAATAGGTTCGTCCTGTTTTTCACCCCAAAGTGAGTACTGTTAACAATCTCAACTCTCTTGTGTCACCACAAATTCAGAGCTGCTTGGTAAGTAAAGCCATGTGTGAGTATATGAAGGATTTCATGTGATTTGAAAACTCAAAAGAAACACAGCAAGGGAAAACCAGGAGGGAGGAGATTGGTTTTGTTAATGGTCGGCCATTAAGCTAAATGAAAGGCGATGTGAAATTGATGAGTTTGTTTTGCGGTTGGTTTGCATATGGAAAGCAAATTTATTAGAATCAGGATTCTCACTGCATCCTGTGAGGTTCTTAATCATGAGAAAGGAAACCTTTCAGACCAAATCTATTTATGTCACTTTTCATCACATGAGATGAGAGCTGATTTGCCTCACACAGGGCAGCCAGACACCAGTCATTGTTTACTGAACAGAACAAATAAATGGAAAAGCAGCAAAAAGAGAGTCACAGGGATTACACAGTGCCGTGTGCTGATGCTTTTCCATCACACTGAACAGTCTTGTCCAGTATTGGAGGATCTACTATAAGCTTGGCAGACACAGCATGCACTTTTTGGTCAGGACAAAACAGACCCCAAAGTCCATCATTCCTAATTATATAAAATCATTTAAATTCCTTCAGCTGCTGTATATGTTTTTTATAAAGGTGTGTATAAAATTGTTAACTTTATGCTAAAGATAGAAAACCCACAATGGTCTCTGACCAATAACTTGAAACAAAAGTAATAAATAAAAATTACCAAAAATTAACTAATGAAAATCACACATTGCTTTTGAATTGTGGTTTAACAGAAGTGTTTTAAAAAACAAACTAATGAAATGGTAATGATAGACATGATTGAAAATAATCTGACCATAGGGACCATGATCAGTCAGTCTGCCTATTTAGAGGGTGAAAAGTAGTCACATTTAGGACCAGAGAAAGCTAAGGAGAGAGGTGTCTCAGGAGATTAGAGAGTACATTCTAGACAAACATGTTAAACCTAATGGCTATAAGACCATCTCCAAGCAGTTTGATGTTCCTGTGATTACAGTTGCACATAACAATCAGAAGTTTAAGGTCCATGGAACTCCATGGAGCCAACCTCCGTGGACATGGCCACAAGAGGAAAATTGATGGCAAATTAAAGAGAGGGATTATATGGAATGATAAACAAAGAGCTCAGAACAACTTCCAAAGAGATTAAAGGTAAACAGGTCAAGGGACATCAATCCAAGATTGTGCCGCAGATGACCTACGGTTGTTTTGTGTTTTAATTCAGTTCTGGTGGCTCTTGGACGAAGAGCCGATGGATATCAGTGCTACTACCCCTGTGGATCTATTCCTGAGCTTTTTTGCTTCTACCGCGGATTTACTGGCTATTTTGATCAAGGAGGCACGTAATAAAGCGTGGGCCTACAGGAGAGGAAAGAGCTTAGGTGTGCTTGTGTGCCTCTGCCGACGCAGATTACGAACTGCGATCCCCGGCATATTCCTGTCTAACGTGCAAAAACATCTGCAACAAAATGGACGACTTGTCTTTCTGCTGAACAAAAACAAAAACAGAGACCTTTGTATGCCCTGTGTTTTGTGCTTCACAGAATCTTGGCTGTTTGATCTTATACCGGATTCTGCGCTACAGCTGAGCGGATTTCAACTCTACAGAGCAGACAGACACACGGAGCTGGTAACTTTAACAAAGGTAATCTCTCCCATGAACTCCCCAAATGCAAACAGTTCATCAATTGCCCAACAAGAGAGGGAAATCTGCTTGACCACTGCTCCAACCACCATCACCCTTGTGCTGCATTGGGGCAGTATGATCACGTCACGGTGCATCTGATTCCACCATACAGGCAGAAATTATGACTCTGCGAACTGTGAGGACATCAAAGAAGTGGACCATCGAGGCCGTGGAGGAACTTCAGGAGTGTTTGGATTGCACAAACTGGGATATTTTTAGATCTGCTACTAACAGCCTGGATTAGTACACGGACACTGTGACATCCTACATCAGCTTCTGTGAGGACAGGGTCATTCCATCACGCACCAGAGTGAGTTATAACAACGACAAACCCTGGCTCACAGCTAAACTCAGACAGCTGAGGTCAGAGAAAGAGGCTTCAGAAGTGGTGACAAGTAAAGTACAGATTTAGCAAGGAGGTGAGCAGAGCCAAATCTGTGCATGGTGAGAGAATGGAACAGCAATACTCAGCCAACGACTCTGCCTCTTTCTGGAAAGGGCTTCAAGCAGTCAACAGTTACAAGCCTAGATACCCCCACTCTGTGATCGAATGGGGCCTGGCCAACAGCCTGAATGAGTTCTACTGCCGCTTTAACAAACAATGGGACAGACCTGAGACCCACCGCCAGCCATTGATCTGTGGCAGCCCCCCCTCCAATATGACAGCTGGTCCACTCACACAGCTTCACACCTCATTGCCCCCTCTCTTCTCACCATCAAAGATGGCTTGATGTTAAGGGGCTGTTTAAAAAGCTGAAGCCTCACAAAGCAGCAGGCCCAGGCTCTGTCTCGCCCTCTGCCCTTAAGCACTGCGCCAGTCATTTGGCTGCAGTTTCACAGACATCTTCAATACATCACTGGAGATCTGTCATGTACCAGCCTGCTTTAAGGCCTCTACCATTGTGCCAGCCCCAAAAAAGCTGAGGATCACAGGACTCAATGACTACAGATCCATTGCCCTAACTTCTTTGATCATGAAGCCTTTTCAATGCCTCATCTTATCTCACCTCAAAGACATCACACACCCCCTTCTTGACCCCCTGCAGTTCGCCTAAAGAGCCAACAGATCTGTAGATGATGCTGTAAACATGACCCTCCACTTCATCCTCCAGCATCTGGACTCCTCAGGATCCTATGTCAGGATACTGTTTGTGGATTTCAGTTCTGCTCAGAGACAAGCCATGCCTGAAACCGAGTTCAGGTCGATTTCTGATTTCCTGACAGACAGGCAATTCTGGGGATGCATGTCTCTGACTCACTGACCTTTAGCACTGGATCCCCCCAAGGCTGCATTCTCCCTCCTCTGTTATTCTCCCTGTACACCAACAGCTGAACATCTGGACATCACTCTGTCAAACTCCTGAAGTTTGTAGATGACACCACCCTCATCGCCACCCTCATCGCCCCCATCTCTGATGGAGATGAGTCGGCCTACAGGAGTGAGATGGATCATCTGGTGCCATGGTGCAGCACAAACAACCTCGAGCTCAGTGCTCTCCAGAGAGTGGAGATGATAGTGGATTTCAGAAAGGACCCACCTTTATTTATTTTTTTATATTTTGTTTCACATTTATTGTGAAACATAGAATTAAGTTAAAGGCACCATCATTTTTGTCCATTCATTCTAGAAATCTGAAAAACATTTTATAAATGAAAAGTTGGTGAAAAAATCTCAACAAGCAGCATAGAGTACTATTGTCTGGGGGAAGAAGAAGAAGATTAAAACTACTTAAACTCAGTCATTCAGGTCTACAATCCCCCCTTGCTGCTGCGCTCGGCCAGCGAACGACATCTGGTGGTCCCGGAGCCACACAGAAGACACCAACGAAAACTCTTCAGCTCAGTGATCCCACGATGGTGGAATGAGCTGCCAAACTTTGCACGCTCGGTGCCCACACTCACTAAATTTAAAACACTGCTTAAAACAAAAGAAGTCCACCTTTGCACTTAAAAAAATAAAAAAACTTTCTGCTCTTTCTTGTACTTGCATCTCATGAAACAAGAAACACTTCTTTGATAGCACTTTACTTTGATGTTTTTTCTCCTTGACCCAGATTTTTTGCTTGCCTTGTACCTCACTTGTACCTCACTTGTCAAGTTACTTTCGATAAAAGCGTCTGACAAATGATTAAATGTAAACGTAAAATGTAACTCTGCAGTGTGGAAAGTCCTACAAAGCCATTTTTAGTGCCATAATTTGATGATAGAGCCTCACCAAATTAGGAAGACTTTGTAGAGTACTGATTCATTGTAGGAGTAAAAGCAAAGTCACATCCAAAGAAAAAAATTCAAGAGCCTATCCAACATATCGCAATATTTAACATATTGTACTTTGATTCAGGAAAATATTAGGGCTCATCTCAGTTTTGCCAAAAGCATTTTTATTACCCTAAAATATTTCAAGTGAATGTAAGATGAACAGATTAAAATTTATCTGTTTTATATCATGACATTCTGAATATCCATCATCGGCCCATCGTATGAAGTGCTGCTGCAATAATCCAACACACACAGACCCCAATGCAGGAGTCGAAACCAGAGCTTGGAGTGCAACAAACAAGATATAAGACTAAAATGCTTGGCTAACAACAGAAATACTAACACAGACCACAAACAGAAATATCACTCTATGAAAGTTGAACTAACAGGACTTTTACACTGACTGAAGTGAAATATGAACTGGAGAGTGTTCAGAGAAAGGTAAAAGCACAGGAAAGAGACAAACAAAGTGGAACCATGGGAGACACACTAGCAAAGGACAAGGTAAACTAACAGTTCTTATATACAGAAATGAATGTGTGGATGAAGATCAAGTGTGATGACCGGCTGCCAGCTGATTAGTGGAGGACCAAGAGAGGCCAGAGACAGACGCAGGTGAAATGTAGAGATGAGGGAGCCTCAACTAGCAAGGGGAATAACTGCGGGGCCACGAGTAACAAAACACGCAACTTCTGTCACAGCTTGATGATACTGCAACACAACTATCCTGAGTCTTGGCGCATTCGTATCAGCTTTATCTGGGCTAATATGGGCCAACTGAACACATCTTAAAAACTACGGTCAGCAGTGAACTAGCACATGGTTCTGCCTGTGTGGGAGGAATTAACTCTCCATACCAGCAGGGGGCACAATGTTGTCATATTGCAATGTTTAGATAAGATTAAGATGGAAAATGTTTGCTTACTCTTCTCCAGTTCCTTTCTTGTGTCAGCCGCCTGACCAAGATGCTAAATTAGCTGAAAAACTGCAGACGGGTTTAACTTGCCAATAGGGAGTTCCCCAACTGTGGGTGGGATAGTTCAAATCTAAAGTTCAGTTCATTGGTCACAGTTTGGAGCCTGTGTGTACCACGTGGTCCATTTAAAATGTGTTGCACATGCACAGGAACAAACTCTCCATTGACTTGGGTGTCATTGCATATAGCTACAGTAAAGCTGGCACGGATGAAGCACTGAGTGCAGCTTTCAAGCCTGGTCTGGTGTATGGAAATGGTACAGTTTCAGGGTGACTTATGACAATGAGGGGGGGAAGTACGGGATGAAAGAACTGTCTGCAAGCACTCTGCAACCCACATGGTTTTAAGTGACATTTAGCCCTATGGATAACACAGGGTAAAATGCTTGAAACACATTATATTATCCCCTCTCATAATTAATACAAAAATTTTATTTAGAATTAAGAGAGCAATGTTGTTTTAAAACTGCAATGTTAGAGTGTGCATTTGGTTTATTCTACGCTTTATGTTAATGATGTGATATTTTTTCATATGAACATTTTTATATAAAATTTTAAAAATGCCTTTTTTGTATTTTGTTCATGGAATCTAGTCCTGACTGATTTGCCAAAAAAATGAAAGCATTGCATTGAAGCACTGAAATTGGCAAGATCCTCCCCCAGCTTTACCAAAAATATAATTAATCGAAATCTGTGACCCCAAACTGTGAAATTCGTGAACCGGTCCACCCCTGTCATATTGTAGGTGGCAGGACAATGGACGATTGCTGACTGTCAGCTTTGTGTCACACCCCTAAGAGGAAGTCCACCTCCACTATGGCCAGAATGATGCTGTTGTTGTTTGTTTTATGCAAGCACCTGCTCTCCTGAAATACCGGCAGCCTTAAACGTAAATATAGTAAGATTATCATTCATGCAGGAACAAATGAAGCCACTAAAACAAATATTGAATCGGTGTGTAACTTTGCAAAGACAATGTCGGACTCTGTAGTTTTCTCTGGACCCCTGCCAAATCTGATCAGTGATGACACGTATAACCGCATCTCGTCACTCAACCGCTGGCTGTCTAGGTGGTGTCCAGCAAACGATGTGGGCTACATAGACAATTGGAAAAGTTTTTGGGGAAACCTAGGCTGATTAGGAGAGATGGCATCCATCCTACTTTGGATGGTGCCATTGTCTTATCTAAAAATATGTCTGATTTTATTAGACAACCAAAAGTTTGACAATCCAGAGTTGAGTCTAGGACGCAGAGATCCAGTCCTACACGCCTCTCTGCAGTATCCTTACCGCCGTCATCCCCCCACAACTCCCACATTCCTATAGAGACTGTGTCTGTTCCCTGATCAACTAAATTTTACAAACTAAAAATGATCACAAGAGGGTTAATCATAATAACTTAATAAAAATCAGGACTGCTCCTCTTACTGAACAAAAAACTAAAACAATTAAATGTGGATTATTAAATATCAGATTTCTCTCATTTAAATCTCTGTTAGTTGATGAGCGATCATCAATTCGATTTATTTTGTCTCACTGAAACCTGGTTGCAGAAGGAAGAATATGTAAATGGTCTGCACTTATATAGCGCTTTTCTACCTGTTGGTACTCAAAGCACTTTACACTGTTTCATATCTACCCATTCACACTCTCAAGCACACACACATTCATACACCGATGGGGGAGCTGCTATGCAGCTTAAATGAGTCGAACCCCCAACTCATATTAACTATCATGTTCCTAGAAGCTCAGGCTGAGGTGGAGGAGTAGCGGCAATCTATCACTCAAGCTTACCAATAAACCCTAGACCTAAACATAGTTAGAACTCATTTGAGAGTCTTACTCTGAGCCTTTCACACCCAATTTGGAAAATTCAAAATCCACTTCTATTTGGTATTGTGTACCGTCCTCCAGTCCCTTATTCTGAATTTTTGACTGAATTCTCAGAATTTCTAGCCGACTTAGTGCAGATAAAGTCGTCATAGTGGGCGATTTTAACATTCATGTAGATGCTGACAGTAACTCCCTCAACACGGCATTTACTTCATTATTAGATTAAATTGGTTTCTCTCAAAATGTAAAAGAACCCGCTCATTGTTTTAGTCACACCCTAGACCTTGTCCTTACATACGGCATTGAAATTGATAAACTAACAGTATTTCCTCATAATTTTGTTCTCTCTGACCATTTGCTAATGACATTTTAATTTAATCTAATGGACTATACAGCAGCTAGAAAAAAGTTTTGCTTCAGTAGGTGTTTATCTGAAAACACTGTAAACAAATTTAAGGAAATGATCCCATCATCATTTACTTCAACATGTACTGATATAACTGAGAG
Organism: Channa striata; assembly: GCA_033026295.1. Lineage (NCBI taxonomy): Eukaryota > Metazoa > Chordata > Actinopteri > Anabantiformes > Channidae > Channa > Channa striata. Next base: position 20,774,230 of record CM065186.1, on the reverse strand, counting down.
TAGCCTCATTAACTGTACTCCTGTACAAGTTGATTACCTGACTGATAATTATGCAGCATCTTTACGTTCCATACTTGAAAGTGTTGCCCCTCTAAAAAAGAAGGCAGTAAATCTGAACAGGCGATCTCCATGGTATAGCTCGCAAACCTGCAATTTTAAAGCAGGCGTCACGAAAACTAGAAAGAAAGTGGAAATATTTGTATACTTGTACAAATTAGCGCTACGTAAAGCCAGAACAGCATATTATATCAGAGGGGGCGCGTTTAGAGGACCCAAACAGAGGCAAGGACGAGCGATTGGAAGAAAATGATTTATTGTAACAGAATGAATGAAGTGAATGACGTGATAGGCTTCGGCCTGTAGGAACACCCGGGATGGCTCACGGCGGGGGAGTAGTGGTAGGATCTGGAGGTGGGAAAAAGACAGGTGAGTAAGTGAATGGCAAACTGTGGAGAGCTGGCAGGATGACGGACGGGTTCTCTATGGTTGAGGGGAGTACATGGTAAAACTAGGAGTAACTGAAATCGGCTGACAACGTCAGGGAGAAAACAGGCACAAAGTAACAACAGAAAACGAGGTCCGTGGAAAAGTAGCAAAACAACAAGTCAAGAGCTCTGACAGAAACAAAGTAACAAAATAAATACTCATAGGAGTTCTTGGAGTCGTCGTGGCAATGGTGGGGAAGAAGCACAGGTTAACAAGATGAGTGGTCCAAAACTGAGACGGGGAAAATCCTCTGGCAAGGTAAAACAGACTTGGCGAAAACAAGGCCCCGGATTTGGCGCTGTGTGTCTTCCAGTACGCAGTTACTGGTCCTACTAACCTGCCCAATGTTTTGTTGTTGCTTTTGTTGCTCTGTTCTTTTCTCTCTCCAATTTCCACTCACCCCAAATGGTCAAGGCAGATGGCCGCCCACCATGAGCCTGGTTCTGCTGGAGGTTTCTTCCGTTAAAGGGAGTTTTCCTCTCCACTGTTGCCTATAGCTGCTCAAGGGGAATTTGTTGGGTTTTCTGTAAATGTTTGTATAGTCTTGATTTTATTGTGCCTTGAGATGACCTTGTTGTAAATTGGCGATATATAAATAGAGTTGAATTGAATTGAATTAAGTAACATAATATACTGTCCTGTTACATTATGACAATACATATTGTTTAAAGATTAATAAGATACATAAACTGAAAAAAAATCAAAAGGTTGTATGCACATATTTATGTATAAAGTCCACCCTTCTGTGTGTATTTGTGTATCTGTCTAAATGTAAAGCCATGTGTGTCGTTAATTTAATATATTTTGATACCGGATTTCTAGTGGGACTTCGCTCGCTTGGATGTGATGGAAAGGCATTGCATTTCCATCTACAGAGCCCACCTCCTCTTTGTTTAAAGTGCACGAAATTGGGTCATCATGGTATTGATTGTCCTAATGGTGTGTGCTTCAGCTCCAAAGAGAGCTGAGAAGAAAACAGAGCGCTTTCAGTGATGGCAGAGGCTGCTGGAGAGTTTCTGATATCAGAATAAAAGAGAGAAAAGAAGTACAGCACCACGTGAAGAATGGGACAAATAAGCAGTGAAGAAATCATCTCAGCAGGTGTTAAATTTGATTTCTTGATTAAAAGCTATTAATCACTATGACTCTTGACAATTATGATCATCATTGCTGTGCAGGATGGCACCGTGCCTATGTTGCTCCACAGCATAATGGCAGTCATCATAGGATAGTTATGCTTTGGGTGACAAGGCTGCATGTCATTCACGAGTACTTGAGCACTCAGAAATGTGTGAAAGATCGGAGTGAGAAGAGTGTAAAGGCCAATCTGTGATTTGTCCAAATGGTAAGCATGGAGCAGATTGGTTTTAAACGTCACAGTAATTGCATTTAAGGTCAGTCAAAATGAACACCATTTCACAGCCCAGTGCTAGTGTCAGACAAAAGAATTAGGTTTCAAGGCCTCAGTGTGCCTAAAGTTAAGTGCTTGTCAATTCACCCAGTGGCATCTAAAACCAGGAGAACCTATGTTCAACTATTTTTGTAACTTTCCCAAACAGACAACTCGACAATTACGTTCACTTCACATAAGAAGGGGCTAGGTTGTAGGGAATGTGAGGATAGGCAGTGTTTTAATTCTCTCTCTAGCTCTTTGACATTGCTCTTTGTGTGAACAATGGAATACACCATGAAACGCCTTTGAGGAGACACTATCTGAATGTAATCCACACTTGTAAGATTTATTGCTTTGAGACTTCAAAGGAACATAAAAACAGACAGAATTTCTGAAGAGCTCAGGAAGGCTGTGGGATTTAGCCAGGCAGAGGCTGAGATGGTAGGCATTTTGCTTCACCTTGAAGCTTTATCATTCAGAACAGATATAAACACTTGTCTTTAGACATCACCAAATGGCATGTTTAGGAACTACTTTTGTTTATACTGTACCCTTGAGGCAGGGGGGTGCTCATTCCACAGCCTAAGAGCTGCTGCCTTGCTTGTTTTCTGACTATCCCTGCCCTTTTCATTGCTGATTATTTTTACTTTGTTATGCCCCACTTCACCCTTAAAGATGGTATCAGCCAGCTTCTGATTAACTGAACACACCTACACTAGGGATAGCTAGAAAACTATAGGGATAGTGGCTCTTGAGTGCCTAGAATAAGTATCCCTGGTAAATGGAGAAACAAACCAAATAACACATCTGGGGTCAGAGTGCCCCAAAGAGTTCCTTTTACTGCCTGACAGCATGCAAAGTCCAAATCCAGGTTCCATTCATAAATTCAAGGCATGGAAAATTAAACAAATGTCAAATACATTGCTTTTAGGTATGGTATTGGTATGCCATAGGTTAAAAAAGACAAAGCGGTCATTTTACTTGTCTAAATAGCGTCTATTACCTTTGTAAGCAGGACAAACCTCCTTTCTCTATTGTCTTCATTGATTTTCTATGTTGGTGTGATTTTCTATGTTAAGTGGGTACCCCATGACCTGCAAAACCAGTGCTTGCAGTCAGATACGGGGTACATCTAACAGATGGTTAATCACAGGCAATCACTAACATGACTCCTTCATTTAGAGGATGTCTCTAAGCCCACATGTCTAATCTTCTGGCAGCATTATACTGGAGGAAAAAAGCAATTGGGAAGTATACTGTAATTTAATGTAATTATAGATTTTTTTATAACTATATTTTCATTTGCAGGAAAATTAAATAATACAAGTGAAAAGTGATGTCTTGCTATACCCAAAAAGTCCTCCCACCTAAGCAAACTGTTGCAAAACTGTTGATGAAATGTTAAAATATAAATGATTTTTATTTTATGCATTTGATTTAATATGATGGCTATCAATAAATAAACTATGCTTACCTCAATATTCACTCTCTTAACTCTTATTTGTTATTTACCAACTCCTGAGAAATCTGTGCTTAACTATGTTAACCACCTAGCTCCTTCACTGACAGATGCTTTAAAGATTTAAAAGGCAAGACTTTGTAGTACAGGCAATTATATGCATTTATTTAGGGGAGCAGGTATAAAAGAGAGAGAGAACTACCTCAATATGTCGTCATTTCTTGCAGTTTCTTCCAAAAACTGTGCTTTATTTTTACCAATGTGTTCAGAAGCTACCTAGTGGCTTTAGTTTTAATTGTGGAAAAGGATGTAGCTTGTCAGTCACCACCACTCCTTGTAATGAGCACATTCTCTGTGCATCCTAGCAATTTGTCTTACATTTGAGCCTTGGAGAAGGTTTGTCTGTATATAATATTGAATACTTTGATGAGGGTCAGCCAAATATAAAGAAAAATTTGACTGTTATCTTCTGGATGTTTTAAGACTGTGTATTTTAATTTCTTTTTTTTATTTTACTTTAACACCACAAACCATTAACTGCTTCAAGAACTTCAGTATGACATCAAAGAAAAGAATTCCCTTGATTTCTGAAGGCTTTTTTGGTTAACTAGCTGCCTATTATTTTTTTCAACTACATATTATGGGAGCAGCAAAACTGGTTTAACTAAAATAATCCTGCAGCAAATATGAGGTCACACTCATGAAGACATCTGTTATAAGTACCTCATTTTCTGTCTCAGAATGCAGGCCTACTTGTGGTGACCAGGATTTCGAAAAGTAGAATGGGAGGCAGCGCCTTAGCTATTAGGCTCCTCTCCTGTGGAACCAGCTCCCAGTCCAGAAGCTCACAATTTATGGGTGCCAATTTCTATCTTTACAGTAATGATGACTTACATTGGGAATCGTTTGTTTGAGGCAGGAGCTAAAGGTGACCCCAAGCGGTCTAGGCAGATGGCCGCCCACCCTGACCCTGGTTCTGTTGGAGGTTTCTTCCATTAAAGGGAGTTGTTCCTCTCCACTGTTGCCTATAGCTGCTCAAGGTTTTTTTTTTTTCAAGGGGGTCTGTATAGTCTTGACTGTATTATGTAAAGTGCCTTGAAATGACTTTGCTGTAAATTGGTGCTACATAAATAAAGGTGAATTAAATTGAATATTAGAATTTATGACAGACCTACTGTTGTCAATTACATTAAACTGTATAGGTGTACCTAATGAAGTGACCAGTAATTGTAGAATAAAAGTGTATTGAGAGAGGCCTGACAATCTCAAAGTAATACCCACCTAAAAAATTCAACCCTGTAATAGATGGATGGCATTCTCTGAGATATTGATTGCCACATTACATTACATTTACATGTCTTTGGTAGATGTTTTCATCCAAAGCAAGCAAAAAACTAAGTAAGGAGAAGAGTTAGATGGTTGATCCCACCATAGTGAGACCACTGAGGTTAATTGTTTTGTACAGATCTTTTGTGTGGTGATGGGACCACAACACCCTGTTTGTTGGCAGAGCATAGTGGGCAGGAACGGTCGTAGATCTGAATGAGGGAGATGTTTTTCTCACATCCAAGTAGAGATGTCAGACAGAAGCAGAAATGCTTCATGAGACAGTGAAGTCATCTGCTGGAAATAACAGATGAACATACTAATTTACGCATTAGATCCTAGGCATGTACTATAGATGAAAGATGACCAAGACCAGAGCCTTGTGGCACACTGGTAGAGAGGCTGTGAGAGTTAGAAATGTTCCTCTGGCAGGATTTCTTAAAGGTTTGTCCAAATAAGTAAGAAAAAAGCCATGGCAGAGCTTCTAAATGGTCTGCACTTATATACTGTAGCGCTTTTCTACCTCTTGGTACTCATAGCTTATCTACCCATTTAACAATCACAATCACATATTCACACACCTTCATACAATGATGGGGGAGCTGCTATGCAGCTGGCCAACAGTCACCGGGAGCAACTAAGTGGGGGTACAGTGTCTTGCTCAATCCTTAAGTAGGATTAAGAGTGAATAGTGATCCACAGTTTTTGCAGCCTGCAGGCATTTCACAACATTTCTGTATTGGATTGTATTAGAATGTACAGGTGTCCCTAATAAAATCTAGCCACAGGGGTTGCAAGCCAGTAACTTCTGTGCCGTTCCCAAGCCCGAATAAATAGAGAGGGTTGCGTCAGGAAGGGCATCCGGCGTAAAATTTTGCCAAGTACAACCATGCGAGTCATCCATACCACTTTAATACCGGATCGGTCGAGGCCCGGGTCAACAACGACCGCCACCGGTGCTGTTAACCTTCAGGGTGCCGGTGGAAATTGGACTACTGTTGGTCGAAGCAGGAGAGGAGGCAGAAGGGTTCGTGGTCAGAGAGAGAAGGAGAAAGGCAGGAGCTTAGATCTGAGAGTAGGGACTCGTAACATTGGCACAATGACAGGGAAAGGTAGAGAGCTGGCAGACATGATGGAGAGAAGGAAGTACATAGTACATCCTGTACTGTGTGTGCAGGAGACGGGGTGGAAGAGTAGCAAAGCACGTAGTATTGGAGGAGGATACAAACTGTTCTACCATGGTGTGGATAGGAAGAGAAAAGAGGAGTGATCCTGAAGGGGGAGTGAACAATGTTCTAGAGGTGAAAAGAGTCTCAGACAGGGTGATGAGCCTAAAGCTAGAAATCGAAGGGGTTATGGTGAACGTAGTCAGTGGGTATGCTCCACAAGTTGGCTGTGAGTTAGAAGAGAGGGAGAGATTCTGGAGTGAGTTTGATGAGGTTGTAGAGAGTATCCCCAGAGGAGAGAGAGTAGTTGTTGGAGCAGACTTCAATAGGCATGTTGGTGAGGGGAACAGAGATGATGAGGAGGTGATGGGCAGGTTTGGTGTTAAGGAAAGGAATCCAGAAGTGGGAGTGGACTTTGCTAAGAGGATGGAAATGGCTGTAATTTACACTTACTTCCAGAAGAGAGAGGAACATAGAGTGAAATACAAGAATGGAGGTAGGAGTACACAGGTGGACTACATTCTATGTAGACGAGGCCATTTAAGAGAGGTTAGTGACTGTAAAGTGGTGGTAGGAGAGAGTGTAGCAAGACAGCACCGCATGGTGGTGTGTAAGATGACTCTGGTGGTCAGGAAGAAGAAGAGAGGAAAGACAGAAAAGAAGACCAAGTGGTGGAAGCTAAAGAATGAAGAAACATGTGAGGAATTCAGGCAGAATTTGAGACAGGCTTTGGGTGGTCAGGAGGAGCTTCCAGATGATTGGGAAACTACTGCAGAGGTAATCAGGGAAACAGGTAGGAAGGTGCTTGGTGTGTCATCTGGAAAGAGGAAAGATGATAAAGACACTTGGTGGTGGAATGAGGAAGTACAGGACTGCATCCAGAGGAAGAGGTTAGCTAAAAGAAAGTGGGATGTAGAAAGGACTGAGGAAAGTAGACAGGAGTACAAGGAAGCGCAACGCAGAGTAAAGAGGGAGGTAGCAAAGGCTAAACAGAAAGCTTACGATGAGCTGTATGACAGGTTAGACACGAAGGAAGGAGAGAAGGACTTGTACAGGATAGCCAGACAGAGAGATAGGGATGGGAAAGATGTGCAGCAGATAAGGGTGATTAAAGACAGAGATGGAAAGTTGCTAACAACCCAGGAGAGTGTGCAGAGAAGATGGAAGGAGTATTTTGAGGTGCTTATGAATGAGGAAAATGACAGGGAAAGAAGGGAGGAAGATGTGGATGTTGCGGAGCAGGAAATAGCAGAGATTAGAAAGGATGAGGTGAGGAAGGCTCTGAAAAGGATGAAGAGCGGAAAGGCTGTTGGTCCTGATGACGTACCTGTGGAGGTGTGGAAGTGTCTAGGAGAGACAGCAGTGAAGTTTCTGACAGGTCTGTTTAACAGGATTTTAGAGAGTGAGAAGATGCCTGAGGAATGGAGGAGAAGCGTTCTGGTGCCGATCTTTAAGAACAAGGGTGATACGCAGAACTGTAGCAACTATAGAGGGATAGAGCTGATGAGCCACACAATGAAGCTGTGGGAAAGAGTAGTGGAAACCAGGCTTAGGAAGGAGGTGGAGATTTGTGAGCAGCAGTATGGTTTCATGCCCCGTAAGAGCACCACTGACGCCATTTTCGCTTTGAGGTTGTTGATGGAAAAGTACAGAGATGGTCAGAAGGAGCTGCATTGTGTCTTTGTGGATTTAGAGAAGGCGTATGACAGGGTGCCGAGGGAGGAGCTGTGGTACTGTATGAGGATGTCGGGAGTGGCAGAGAAGTACGTCAGAGTAGTTCAGGACATGTATGAGAGAAGCATGACGGTGGTGAGATGTGCCGTAGGTCAGACAGAGGAGTTCAAGGTGGAGGTGGGACTACACCAAGGATCGGCTTTGAGTCCCTTCTTGTTTGCTATGCTGATGGACAGGTTGACAGATGAGGTCAGACAGTCTGTCTGACCTCATCTGTCAAATAACAATGTCATCTGCAAACATCATTATCTTTGCAGATGACATTGTGATTTGCAGTGACAGTAGAGAGCAGGTGGAGGAACAGCTGGAGAGGTGGAGGTTTGCTCTGGAAAGAAGAGGCATGAAAGTCAGTCGTAACAAGACAGAATACATGTGTGTAAACGAGAGGGAGCAAGGTAGGGGCGTGAGGTTAAAGGGGGCTGAGGTGAAGAAGGTGCTGGAGTTTAAGTACTTGGGGTCAACAGTTCAGTGTGATGGGGAGTGTGGAAAAGAGGTGAAGAGGCGAATGCAGGCGGGTTGGAGTGGGTGGAGGAAAGTGTCAGGAGTGTTGTGTGACAGAAGAGTGTCAGCAAGACTCAAAGGAAAGGTGTACAGGACAGTGGTGAGACCAGCCCTGCTCTATGGGTTAGAGACAGTAGCAGTGAGAAAGAGACAAGAGGCAGAGATGGAAGCAGCAGAGATGAAGATGTTGAGGTTCTCCTTAGGAGTGACAAGGTTGGATAGAATAAGGAATGAGTTCATCAGAGGGACAACGCACGTTGCCTGTGTTAGCAACAAAGTCAGAGAGGCCAGATTGAGATGGTTTGGACATGTGCAGAGGTGGGATAGTGAATATATTGGTAGAAGGATGTTGGAGATGGCGCTGCTAGGCAAGAGGGCGAGAGGACGACCAAGGAGGAGATATATGGACGTCCTAACAGAGGACAAGAGGTTAGCTGGTGTCAGAGAGGAAGATGGCCAGGATAGAGTGAAGTGGAAAAGGATGATTCGCTGTGGCGACCCCAGATGGGAAAAGCCGAAAGAGAAGTAGTAGGTGTACCTAATAAAGTGGCCAGTGAGAGTATATAATCAACCAGTTTCAAACATGCTTTTTACACATATGAATGTGTAAAAAGCAAAAACAGCACTATTATGAAATAGTGCTGTTTTTGCTGTTAGTTTTAGGAGATTCAATTCAATTTCAATTCAACTTCATTTATATAGCGTCATCTCAAGGCACTTTACATAATAAAGTCAAGACTATACAAACATTTAGAGAAAACCCTACAAATCCCCCTTGAGCAGCTATAGGCAACAGTGGAGAGGAAAAACTCCCTTTAACGGAAGAAACCTCCAGCAGAACCAGGCTCAGGGTGGACGGACATCTGCCTTGACCAGTTGGGGTGAGTGGAAACTTTCATTGTTCCTCTGTACTAAAAATGTGTACTAAAATTACACCATGTGTTGTGTTTTAAATGCTGGGAAGTGCCAAGCAAACTGCTGTTCAGAAAACAAGTCATCATAGACATATATATATATATATATACATATATATAGATTAAAATTGTCTGAATGCTTTGTCCATGATAAGAGAAAAGAAAGATATTACAAATCTGATAGATGAACCAGCAATCCTCCCAGAGGAGCAACCCGTCATCCCACACTTGGAACAGCCTTCGGTCTCACTTATCTCCTCATTTACTCCCCAAGGACAGTCATTAACTGATGATGACAGAATGATGACATAGGTAAACTGATCACTTAATCAGTCTTAATTTATGAAATGGTGGGTGCTGATTAAAAAGCAAGACACCCAGGGGTATTCTTGACAGATCTATTGATACCACAACATGCAGGAGAGAACAGGGGCCTCCCCTGTATATGCTCCATACTGTGAAGTCTCTTTTTTATTATTATTAAATAAATGCTTTATGCAGGGCTGGGGCCAGATAGGAAAACTTACTGCTACAATGAGAAGGTGGCATTTTCCTGCTGTAGTAATTTCACCCAGAGAATTCATTTAATTCAGGGAAGAAATACATTTATATATTCATGAAAAAAACATAACCAGCAATAATTAGATTAAATTACATTAGTTCTTTCTTTGTCCTCCTGTTTTAACCACAGGTCTACAGATCACCAGTGTTGGACAAACTACCCAGATTCTGCGGTGAAAATTATGTGGTGGACCGTAACAGATTATTACTGTTCACAGATGTTTTTCTGTGCGTGGTTTTGTCAGATCAGCGTGAGCGCCGCCGCTACAGCCTTACTCATCATCATCAACATCAACTGTAGTGACACATGGATTTCGATGTCTCCTTCTAACTTGTAACTTTCAAACTCCTTCTGCTTACAGTTCACTTCAGAATTCATCATGCATGTTGATGATTGCCAAGAAACCAGACAAATACAAACAACCGAAGTTGAAGAACTCATACAGCATCTATGGTGTTACATGTGACATTTGACGCATATATATTCACTTTAAGAAAAAGGCTATATATATATATATATATATATACCCCACCCTGAGCCACTGTTATATGCACTGTGAAGTTGTAAATGGTAAATGGTCTGCACTTGTATAGCCCTTTTCTACCTGTTGGTCCTCAAAGCACTTTACACTGCTTCTTATCTACCCATTCACAATGTCAATCACGCATTCATACACCGATGGGGGAGCTGCTGTGCCACTTGCCGACACTCACTGGCAGCAACTAAGGGGGGGTTCAGTGTCTTGTTCATGGACACTTTGACATGTGACCAGAGGAACCGGTGATCGAACAGCTGTAGGATTGGTGGACGACTACGCTACCAACTCCCCAAGTTGTCATTATTAGTTCTGTGTCCTGAATATCTATTCACGAGATTTAGTTTCATAGTCTGTGGTTTATCTAATAATTTATCTCACTTAACAATTGGGTATCTCCTTCTGCCTTGCTCTGTTTACTGTCCCAGTTTTTGCCTTTCTCTTCGTTTGTGTCCCGCTTCCCCGCACCTCTTGACAGTTTTTAGTTATCCCTGTCAAGGTTTAAGTTTACCTCTTTTGAGCTTCTGACCCTGCCTTGTGTTTAAGTGATCTCCTGCACCGCGTTCTGTCCTTTAGTTTGAGTAGTCCTGTGTTACTCGTTATCACATTTATGTTTTTGGATACTTTTGACCTTGCTTAGTTTTCTGTTTATAATTGTTTCTTCTGTTTTATTCAGTTCCTTTTTTTTTGTTGTTGTGGCTACGTCAGATTCTCATCCCTTCTGTTCTTCTCTTTTGTTACTCATTTCTTCTTCATTATGACAAAGGTCTCATATTTCCTCACATTCCCTCACTGTTCATTTTCTGTCTGTTCTCTTACACCCACACAATTCTGACAGTAGCCGTACACATACAGGTGGCAGATTATGATTTAGATGTCCCCAGCTTTGTAAAGAGTCTGCTCCCCAAAAATGCAATGTCAAACTCAGCCATCAATGGACTTTCCAAACATGGCAGTGAAAGCATTTTAAATCTACAGTCTATCAACAACAAAGCCTTAAGTGGCATACAGAAGCCAGTTGAGGCAAGAAAGCTTCATGCCACTTTCAAATATGAATTTTTTTTTATTAGGCTCTTATAAGGTAAAATGTGATTAATGTTCAAATAACATATTAACTGTATGTTATTTAATTAATTCTAATTTAATAAGCTCATATTATGCAGATGTGATAGACATGGGGCTGGGTCTTCCTTTACATGAGAAAACAGCACACTATAGCAAACTGGCAACACATCTTTTCCTTTTCATGGGCAAGGATGTCTCCAGGTATAACACAGAAACCCATATTAAACAGAACAGTGCAAACAGGTGTTAATGTGAATTTTAGTGGTACAAATGTCTCTCAAAATTTCACGGGGACTTGGATGAAAGAAAAGCGTTGAACCCGCAGAGTGGAAAGAGTAGCCGTAGTAGCCAGTAAGCAAAGAGGCAGTGGTCTGGTTGTGTACATCAATAACTCATGGTGCCAGGATACTGTTACAAGGATACCGTTCTACATTGAGAAATGGGGATTATTTTTCTGGAAGTCTGGCATAGATCAACACACACATCTCACCATAAATGCTGCTACTGTGGAGAGGGTCAGCAGTGTTAGTACCTCGCTGAAGACCTGTCCATCAACTACACAACATTTAGCCAAAAAAAAAGCACAAAAGCATCTCCACTCGCTCAGGAGACACAGAAATTACTACCTCTTCCCTCACCATGTTTTACAGGGGCACCATCAAAAACATCCCAACGCACAACAGGATTGTTAAAAGATAAAGAGATAAAAGATAAAACTTTTTAACATTGTAACATGTTACCTGCACAATAAAATTTTTAAGCGTCAATTTGTCAAGGTGCAGTCATCCTTACATTCAGCATTCTGCAATAAAAACTAACTTCCTGTGTAAACAGTGTCTTTTGGTTAGTTAGTGCAGTAGGGCTGTTGGACAAATACTGTTTTTTGCCACACTGACAGTTCAAACAGATGATGTCCTGGGTGTTACATGTCCTAAATGTGTTTTGAGCTTCCCTCATACAGTGGGAACTGTGCAGGTCTTTAGTGGGAACAGTGTTGGAAGAGGGCAGCTGACGATCTTCTGGGCTAGACTGTACAGGTAGTGAACCATACGCTGATGCAGTATATTAGAATGCTCTCTATGTACCACTGGTAGAAGGTCAACAGGAGTTTCTTAGTGACATTCTTTTTCTTCAGCATCCTGAGGAAGTACAGTCTCTGTGGGGCCTGTTTAAGCAGCTCAGAGGTGTTTGTGATCCAGGTCAGGCACTCCTCTACCCGAACTCCGAGCAACCAGAAATCAGCTACTCTCTCTACACTGTCTCCTCTGATGTAGAGTGGAGAAATTCCCATGTTCTTCCTCTTTGGTCTTACGTGTTTAGGAGCAAGATGTTCTCTATACACCATTCCGACAGCCACTCCACCTCACCCTTATAAGCTGATTCATCCCCCCAGAGATCAGTCCTGCCACTGTGGTGTTATATCCAAACTTCAGAATGGTGTTAATCTGATACAGGGGGTGCAGATCTGGGTGTTGAGAGTGTAGACCAGGTGGCTGTTGAGATTGAGGGCCATAGATGAGTGTCGGTCCACTCTACTCCCCCGACTGCGATCTGAAAGGAAGCTGTTAATCCACATACAGGTGGAGTACAGAAACCCCATGTCCTCAAGTGTTTCCAACAACAGTAGCCTTCCTAGGGTTGACAGACCTCAGCATGCACCTAACCTCACTCTCGTCGACTGTAAGGGTTAAGCTGCTGTGGACCATGTGGTGTGGCTGTCTCTGATGACCACAGCAACTGTGTTCACAGCCATTTTGAATCCAAGACTGCCAGCAAAATTGTTCGTGCCCCTCTCCAATTCCTGGAAGTGATCTATCAGCAGTGAATTATTGGGGACTCTCATTATCCCTCTCATGGCCTGTTTCCTTTACAGTATATACAGATACAGCATATACTGCCTCTCTAGAGTAGATACAAGATACAATATCAGCTGCAGATCCAATATTACACATTTTTATTGTGTAATATTGTATTAAATTGTGTTTTGACTTCAAAATGATTGTTTTTTGTATTTTTTCTGACAAAACATTGTAAAACTAGTATCTGTATGTTGTCTCTTACATGTTGGTCGTATTTCCTAAAAGGGGATTGACCCTTTTTTGGGAAAGAATTTAGCGATTTAATTTAAATTTTAAAAAAGACTATTAGCTGTAAATTTGGACTCTTATTTAAATGTTGATATTGCATGTAATTATAGATCTTTTTTTACGGTGCAAGTCACAATTTAAGACAAACACAATGTGCATGAGCTAGTAACACTTACACAGAAAAAGTACTGTCTAGTTTAACTATGTCAAAGCTGATCAATTACTGCATAAATCTGGTGGTATTGTTGCATAACATGTTTCTGAGAGATACATTCTGATCCTGCCTTGATACTAGGTACAACTGTAATAATTAATTTTATTTATAAAGAATCTAGTGTTTAACGCACATTGTTTTTTTAATGGTGTAACCCTGTGGTGTATAATAGACAATCTTAACCAATGGTTGAATGTCTATATCTGAATAGAAATGTGGGATGAGGCCAAGCCGTAGAATTAACACAAAACTGAAGTGTTAGAGCTCTGACAGTGTTAGAGTTGCTTTTTTAAAAATATGTCTTATCTTTGGTTCAGGCCCCAAATAAATAAGACTGGCTGCTCATGCATTTGTGAATATTCCCAGCGAGATTGTACTTTTAAGGATCAGCCACCCAACTCCCAGGCACATAGCCACTTCTAAGCTGTTATTGATTTTGACCCTCAGTGCCCTGCTCATTGAGTCTGGGGCAACAAATTTAGTCCTTTGCAGTTCAGAAAGATTGCATTTTAGATAAATACTTTTGGTGATTGTATGGTGAGACCCTAGGTTGAAGAAAAAGTAGGGAGAGTGTAAATACCTAGAGACACTGCCGATCGCTATCTTCACAGTGAATTAAAGTGGGAACTGTCTTTAAGGCTAAAAATTGCCCTCCCATCACTCCCATGCTCTCCCAGCTTCTACCTCTTCAACCTGGGGGTAAGACAAAGATGGTCCCCTTAAAGTACCAGCTACCTCCGACTGCCTGCCCAGTGAGATGCCAGACGGCTCCGCCTCCATAGGTGCCCGTTCCATCTCCTACAGTCAGTGCACCTCACTGCACCGCACCAGGCACTGTGTCCATCCAGAAAGGAATCCAATTTGTCTTCTAGAATTGTACTCAGTACTTCAAACAAGATGGACTGCACCCCAACTTTCTGGGATCACAGATGTTGACTGAGAACATTGTCCACAGCGTCTCAGTCTCTGACTGACCACTGGAATCACCTGTGGCTCGGATGCACTCACTTGTCCCGCATCCCTTGTTCCAACCCACGACAACACTCACAGGTATGAACAGATGTCTATAGAATCTGATGAAATGCTGCTGTTATGGATTTAAATTTTTCACCAAGGGAATTTTATTGTTTGAATGAATTCTAAGTAAGCTGGTACACACAAACACGTGATGGTTGTCATGCAGGGTGCTCATCTGGCCCACCAGGAGCAACTTGGGTTCAGTGTCTTGCCCTTAGTACCAATATAACCTCATTGTACAGCCTCATTGACTGTACTCCTGTACAAGTTGATTACCTGACTGATAATTATGCAGCATCTTTACGTTCAATCCTCGATACTGTTGCCCCTTTAAAAAGCAGGCGTCACGAAAACTAGAAAGGAAGTGGCGTTCCACTCATTCACAAGAATTAGACTTAGCCTGGAAAAAACAGTTTAATAATGTACAAATTTGCCTCCGTAAAGCTAGGGCAGCATATTATTCATCAATAAAGAAAATAAGAACGGTTGGAACTAGTTTTGCTATGCTTCACGACTTTCTTTACGAATAAAATTGTAGCTATTATCAAATCCCTTTTAAACTGCTTTTTACAGCAAAAAGCACAAGCCAAAAACTGTTAATTTTCTTATGAAAGAACCTGAAGCAAGCAGCTCATGCAAGTTGCTTGTCACAAGTTCTATAAGAGGGAGTGGGCTATGATCAATGCCAGTTTTTGCAGCACTGATGGACTGAGTGTGGGACAGGGACAAATTTAACATCCTTAGAAATTTAAACAAGCTGTGTCAATGTTAAAGTCTAAAGTAATAGACTTTAGTGGGGACCGTCTGTAGTGGTGAGCAACCGACTACTACCAAATCAGCTCCTCTCAGGCATCGTGTTGAGAGGATTCAAATTTGTCACATGGCACAAACCAAAAGAAGCTGCTGGGAAAAGAACATGTGTTTGAACTTTTCATTTAGCAATGATAGAGCCTGGTAAGAAGAAACACATGATGTTGGTTTTAAACCAAGCACAGAAGTGAACATACTTTCTTTATGTAGCTAAGTTAAAAGAAAAGAGTATGTCTGTTAAAGCTAAGCTAACTGCCTCCAGCTGAAAATAAAAAAAAAAATCCACACCATGCAGCTGATGTTAATGTTTATGTAACATCTGTTTGTAACAGAATATGCACAAGTCGGTGGATGTTTTTTCTTCCCGGATCACAGGTGTAAGACGACATTCCCGGATTCATTAGACTTAAAGTGTTAAAGAAGAGGGAGCAGCAGACAGCATTTTAATGGGTTGACTGACCAACATCGGAAACCAGATCTTAAACTCTTTGGAATGTACTAGAAAAGACTTAACTTTCCCATAATCAATACAAGATCTTTCTGAAAGATTAATACAACTCTGGGAATAAATAAATGTTATGAAATTAGATTAGTTTACTGAAACAATGCCATGGTAAATGTGTGTCATAATCAAAGCTAATCAGGTCAGTCTGTTTGCACTCCTTTCCCCTACCCAGAGTCATATATGTTTTTTAAAATCATGAATTAAAACATCAATTACACCATGTCCCTATTGGCATTAGGGTCTCCTTTTTGAATGACTTCAAGGGTCGACTGTGGTAGAGCAGTTGTCCACCAATCCTACAGTTGTTGGTTTGATTCTCGTCCTTGATTAAGTCCCTGAAGACCAACGTTGTTGGTCCTGGTGAGTGTTGCCGGCTGCATAGCAGCTCCCCATTGATGTGTGAATGAAAAGCAGGGTGGGAAGTCTACGAGTACAAATAGGTAGAAAATAATAAAATCATATATAAGTGCAAGGCATTTACCATTTACCTTCACAGTCAAGCGGAACCATGAGCTCATCCTTCCATTCACCAAGTCATCTTCTCTCACTCGGCCCTCAGAGTGGTGGAATGTATCAAGCATGAAGGATAACCCCCCCCAACGTGCTCTGTGTAGGTATGTTTCATGTCACTGTCATCACATCGGCAGCTGAATTTGAATGACAGGTAAAATCCATTTCCTCCTGCCACCTAATAACGTGAAGCTTTCACAGCGTCACAGAGGCAGCGCTCTTCTTTTCACATACCTTTGTTAGATGTTCTGTCCTTTTTGTTCCCCGTCTCTGTAAATAAAAGCATCAACAGCTTGATGATTGAGTTATTAAGTGTCCCGCAGTAATGGGGCCTTGCAATGAGCAGGTTTTCACCATTTTTGTCACCATCACACTTATTTTGATTTGACTGCAGCTCTGTCTAGACACACACACTTTGACCAACCAGACCAACTTTTTTCCCTTTCTTCTTCTAGTCCATTATTATTACCTGCACCATCAATTCACACCCAAATAATTAATCGGAAGAATTCGGAGGCAAACTCCCCACTGCTAGACAGACATAAAATGTCGTCCTCTGTTTTAGCTTACTCCCTCTGATCCAGCCCAAAACGAAGCCGCCTTCACTTTTTCACACACATCTGAACTGATTGTCTGTACGAGTGGGATTACTTTTTTGTGGGTGTGGATGTCTCACAGGCAGACTATCGTTTGGGTGAGCAGGACCACCCGGGCCCAATGCCCCTGATCTGGCTTCTGTCCACAACTGCTTGTCACATGTTTTTATTAGTTTCCTGCTACAAAACCACTACACGTCATTTGCCATGCATCCACTCACATGCTGATGGACTTACCCCACATGCTTTGTGTTCATTTTTGGAAATACTTTTCTCTTTAGTAAAGTAAACATTTGGTTTGAAACGTTTAAAGGTGTCTCCCATTTATTTTTCCAAGGTTGAACAATTCATTGAGTCATGACGGCGACTAAGCAATTTTACACCTACTTATTTGAACTTGTTTGCGATTATCTTACCAATGAGATATTCCACAATACTTAAATTTCTTGAGTTCCTGTAAGTTTGATAATGCTGCACATTTTTTCATTTTTACAATGCAGGTGCACCTGCACACCAGTCACACAATGTGCATTCCTGTCATTTTCCCTGTCATATACTGGCATTAAATTAAAAGAGTGTGATGTCAAAGGGGTCACGTGTAAATTATGCAGAGCTACACAGCTTTTTGGCTTTTTTAGCTCATTGTTTTGGCTTTGTCAGCCTGCATTTACTATACTGTACATGGTAGGGTTAGAATGTTTTTTACCTCTATTTCTCTACAGTATTTAACTCAAATGTACATTTTTAATGGTTGACTTTGTAACATTCCAGCAAATAATGAGATTTCAAAAATGCATTAAAAACCTTTGGATATCTTCAGTGGGATCCAGTACACTTGTGACAGTGAGCCAAAAGCAGAGTAGGAAAGTTAGAACATACTGAGAAATAACGTTTTTTTTTTTTTTTTCAGTTTTGTCTCCTTTATGTCTCTGTGCTTTGGTTTCCCAGGAGTAAATTCCATTACAGCTGGCACAAATGTCTACTTGGACTCAAAGCTGAACTGATTACAATGAATCTGGACAGACATGCATGGAAACATGCTCTCCAGCCTTACTGCATGTTTCTATTACCGAGTTCCATTTCAGTGATAAATTGGTTTGTCAAAATGAACACTGCCTAAATGATTTCTTCCTACTCTATTTTGGGCTAAATTGCATTTATTCTTGCTAAGGCCTATTTCTTTCACTGCTGCTGTGGCTTAATTTACTTTTGTGGACAATAATGTTTTATCTTTTTAACTGCCAGTTTTCGCAGTTAAAAAAATTAGGTGTGTAACTTTATTTTAATGATGACAGTAGCAGATGGTACTACACTATACAAATAATTGCATTCACAGCAGCATTTCATTAAATTCCAAGAAAGCCAAGTTATTTAATAATTAGTGCTTTATCAGCTGCCTCATTGTCTCTCTCTGCTTGAATGTACCCAGCACTGTTGCACATTAAAAGTCATTAAGGTGGGTGGGGCGGCACAAAGATGTTCACCATACACATCAACATTCGTCCTTTTCTTCCCGTGCATCAGGCATGTCTTTCTTCTAGGTACAGATTAAAGAAGGCAGAAGTTTGGGGGTAACCTAAGATGTGTAAATGATAGTACACAATTTGATCTTCAGTGGCATCAATGGGATCACCTGCGGTTGTTGGTTTTTGAAAGAGCTCTTCAAGACAAAACCACACTATGTGGCTGAGGTAGCACAAGGTTTCATCTGTGACAAACAGAAGCTGAGTACACAGTTAGCAGGTTTTTTCCCTAAGTTTGACTCAAGGCTAAAAGTTATTTCAAATATTACCGTATTTTCCGGACCATAAGCCGCTACTTTTTTCCGACGTTTTGAACCATGCGGCTTTTACAGAGATGCGGCTTTTCTATGAATTTTTCTGCAGCCCTCAGATGGGCGCTGTAGATGGAGGTCAGTGCAAACAAAAAAGCGCCAGTTTTTATTCTTAGCGCATGCAACCCAAGACGCACAACAGCAAAATACGGTAATATTTTTACACCCTCACCCCCTCATAATGGAAAACACGCGAAGAAATTCCTATGAGGCAGCTTTTAATTTGAAGCCATCGATCTGGCTATCCGTGAAGGAAATCGAGTGTGACAGTGGTTTCAATGCTCAGGAGGAAGATGAATAGCGATTTGTGGTTTCAGTGCATGGGAGAATGAAGCGACTTTAATAGTTGCGCAGTTGCGCTTTAACAGTGCGCAGGAAGAAAAAGTGACAGTGGTTTGGTGTTCAGTGGTTTCAGTTCGCAGGAGGAAGAAAAATAAAGCAACTTGGTTTTAGTGCACAGGAGGAAGATTAATAAAACCATGACTTTTCTGTTTTGTTTGATCAGCACTTTTACTGCCGTGTTACAGGCACCATTCAGGTTCAGGTGTATGAATAAAGACTTATGGTACAAAATCTTTTGTTGAGTGCAGCAACTCCTGCGTAATTCGTGAAGAATAAGAGACGTCTTCTCCTTTGGCTATGGAACAAGCCGTTTATTTATAACAAGGACGTTTTTGTCGGCTCTGTACATTCGACATGTGTTATACCAGCCACACATACACGTAAACGCACTCTTTACGTACTCTTTTCACTAATCCAGTATCAGTTACAATGTAACCAATACTAACAATAACAATAATAACAATTTTAGGGCATATATATATATATATATATAAAGACACGATTATATCATGTGTTGTTGGCAACTTATACTGGTTATATACTGGGTTGCAATGCAATGGCAGACCAAAGTAACACATAACACACCATATCTCCATATATCCATCCTGACTATGCATAGCCACAGTGCAAACTAAACTCCTTATTGGTGTTTACATCCATCATCTCACTAGTTTATTTGTTCTTTAGAACATAATCACAGTGAAACCATCAGAAAATACTGTTTTATTCCTCAGATTTGCTGCTTTGTTCGCATGAACGCTGCTTTCTCTCATTCTGTACCCCTTTGAACACTCTCTTTCTCTGTCTCGTTCACTGACTCAGAGGGCAGGGGGCAACTGATCGCTGCCAGTTTCTGTCTAATCATTTCACATGGTCTATAGAAACTGTCAATACAATTATGAATATGAGTAATACAACTGCAGTTGTGAAGTGGCAACTTTATAACCAGAACATCATTGGACTAAACAATGTCACGAACAGCACAACAATTTTAATTGTATAGTGACAGAAATATGATGCCTTTAGATTTATTTTGTGTGTTCATGTGGCTGCAGTGACAGCTGGAATGGAAAAGGAGAAAGAAACAGCACAAACTGTCTGAATAAAAAGATGGAAGGTGACTTATTTAGACTTCTATGTGTGTGTAATTTTCATTTTCATTTGGACTTGAACTATTTTAATCCAACGCTCTCCCACCAACAGACAGTATCTAAATTGGCTTAAAAAACTAAGATTAATGCATTTAATTGAGGAAATCATGTGCTTAGTTTACTCTGTCTTCTGCAAATTAGAGCTGAAACAGTAACCATGGAGGAACCCTGCCTTTTCAAGTAACTTTTTCAGTAAAAAGTTTTCTCTAAATGTCTATATAGTCTTAATTATCTATTATGTAAAGTGCCATGAAATGACAAATAAATAATAATAATGAAAAATAAAGTTGAATTGAACTAAACATAGGCTGGGGTGGAGGTAATCCAGACTTTGCTCTAGGGAGCTGGCTGGAGAAGATCTAGCTAATGTCTGGGGCAAAAGACTGGGGAGTTTGCGTTCACACATACACGCTTAAGTGTAGATAACGAATGGATTCCAGTGCATGTCTGAAAGGGGCTAGAGAGCGACATACACAGACAGACTCACATTCACACTAACAATAACCAAAAACTGTGGGGGGAACCAAAACCCAGAGAAAATCCATGCATGAGCAAGAAGAACATTGCATACTCTACAAAGAAAGGCCACAGTGAACCCACAACGTCCCAGAAGTGAGATTGCAGCAATGAAGTTTTCATAAAAAAACTCATTTGAACTGATTTAAGATTCTTTGCATGCATAGGAGGAGAACTGCCACTGCGGGGTTGGTGCTTTAAACATTATTAATTATACTTGTTAGCACGCCCAACACTGATAGTGCTGACTGAAAGTGCCTGATACTGAGAAACGGCTCAGTTGTGATATTACCTGTCGTGTTTCCGACAAAACTCCAATGTTCTCATGTCTAACCTTTTCTATTAGTGTTTTTTATCTTTTGTTTGCCCTTACCAGACAAGACTAACGAGGACAAGCAATATGCACTTGGGCACATAAAAAAAAAAAAAAAATCCCTGATCAAAACAGATAAAACAATTCTGACGATGGTCAGATTGGCAGAGAAGAAGTAAACAGGTCTGACTGGAAAAAAAGATACAAGGTTTAGAAACAGCATCGTATGCATGTATGTTTAAATAATTGTATGAATCTTGGAGTATCCAATCCCCAGAGATGTCTTTGCATTTTCTGAAAGCAGGGACAAGGGGCAATGTTTTACATTTGTATAGACATAACATTAGTAACATGGATCTAGCCCAGGGGTGGATCAACAGGGATTTAAGACAAATAACTAAATTGATAACAGTGATTCCTGTGCATAGCAATGGGCTGAAGTGGCATTATAAAAAGAAAAATAGTTCAACACAGAAAGAGACTAAAGGAATTTAGATTTATATTAAGCAGCAGATCAGGGAAACGTGATTGTGGCTATGAATGAGAAAAAAAAATCTAAACATCTGTTGGCATCAGTTAATGTACGATTCATAGACAAGCACAAGATAAGAACAGATACATCAGCAACTTCTACTAAATCACAACAGCCTTCGAGTCTTATCTTTCTGCTGACAGTCACTAGACCTTGATAGCCTCTGGGGTCCAGAGAAGAATTTCAGAGTGGGAATGATATTTAGTTCTGTTCTGTTGTGTAATAAGAGCACATTCTTCATCAAATACAGCGTTGGATGCTCCTAGCCACTGAAAGCCTAACCTTCATCTAATCAGTTACACTATTTGTCAATGTTCTAATTATACTCTGGTTTTTACCAACTTAAGTTTTGGTCACACCAGTTATTTTAACTAATGAAAGAAATTAGTCTGAGGGTAAATGATGGAGTTATTCTTTAAAGCGCCAAACAACCATGACCAATTACCACCCATATTTGCATCTTCCTTCAGCTGAGCGGTCTCTACTTTAACATCTTCTGTAAAATTGTTACACATTAGTTGTTACATTATTTTCATACATATTTCATATATATTTTGTAGCAATTTGCTGTTATTGATTTATGACTCTAGGGATGCCTTTTTTTATTGTAAATTCAGTACATGGTTAATAAAGGATCTCTAACTATCCTTTTTAAATGGCTGTATTTTTCTATTAGGGGCTTTGCATAGAAGGAGTGGGATTAGAAAACCTATTGTGGCTTTTACAAGGATCCAGTGAAGGGAAGCTAATATGGGCTGCTAATAAATAAATATGATCTTTCTTCCCAATTCTATTTCGTACTTTCATTTTGGTGTACTAGATGCTTTATAGGGAGCATCCTAATAGTAGGCAATTACATTAGTCTACTACTACTTCTAGCCACAGCGAATCATCCTTTTCCACCCACTCTATCCTGGGCATCTTCCTCTCTGACACCAGCTAACCTCATGTCCTCTGTTAGCACATCCATATATGTCCTCCTCGGTCATCCTCTCGCCCTCTTGCCTGGCAGCTCCTTCTCCAACATCCTTCTACCAATATATTCACTATCCCTCCTCTGCACATGTCCAGACCATCTCAATCTGGCCTCTCTGAATTTGTTGCTAACACAGGCAACATGCTCCGTCCTTCTGATGAGCTCGTTCCTTATTCTGTCCAACCTCGTTACTCCTAAGGAGAACCTCAACATCTTTATCTCTGCTGCTTCCATCTCTGCCTCTTGTCTCTTTCCCACTGCTACTGCCTCTAACCCATAGAGCAGAGCTGGTCTCACCACTGTCCTGTACACCTTTCCTTTGAGTCTGCCTGACACTCTTCTGTCACACAACACAATTTCAACTTTATTGTATTTATATAGCGCCCATTTACAACAAGGTCATCTCAAGGCACTTTACGTAATAAAGTCAAGACTATACAAACATTTAAAGAAATCCCAACAAACCGCCCTCGAGCAAGCCATAGGCAACAGTGGAGAGGAAAAACTCCCTTTACCGGAAGAAACCTCCAGAAGAACCAGGCTCAGGGTGGGCAGCCATCTGCCTTGACCGGTTGGGGTGAGTGGAAAATGGAGAGAGAAAAGAACAGAGCAACAAAAGCAACAACAAAACATTGGGCAGGTTAGTAGGACCAGTAGCTGTGCACTGGAGGACACACAGTGCCTAATCCGGGGACACCTGAACACAGGGACAGAGAGAGGGAGACAGAGAGGGAGAAAGACGACTACGGGACAAAGAAGATACAGAGTTAATGTCCTACAGTGGTGACATTATAGATGTGGGGTGAGAGGAGAGAATAAAGAGAAAAGGAAAGTGGCTCAGTGCAGAGTTCCCCAGCAGTCTAAGCCTTAGCAGCATGACTATAACCAACTATAAGCTTAATGAAGATGAAGGTTTTGAGCCTAGTCTTAAAAGTAGAGAGAGTGTCTGCTTCCCGAATCTGGAGTGGGAGCTGGTTCCACAGGAGAGGAGCTTGATAGCTAAAGGCTCTGCCTCCCATTCTACTTTTGGAAATTCTGGGAACCATAAATATGCCTGCATTTTGAGACCGAAGTGGTCTAGTAGGATGATATGGTACTAGGAAATCTTTTAGGTATGATGGAGCTAAACCGTTTAGAGCTCCAGTTTCTCCTTTACCCACTTCAACCCGCCTGCACTCTTCTCTTCACACTCCCCATCACACTTAACTGTTGACCCCAAGTACAGAAACCCCGGCACCTCCTTCACCTCAGCCCCCTGTAACCTCACTCTTCTACGTTGCTCCCTCTCGTTTAGACACATGTATTCTGTCTTGCTACGGCTGACTTTCATGCCTCTTCTTTCCAGAGCAAACATCCACCTCTCCAGCTGTTCCTCCACCTGCTCTCTACTCTCACTGCAAATCACAATGTCATCTGCAAAATTCATTGTCCAGGGAGATTTCTGTCTGACCTCATCTGTCAACCTGTCCATCATCATAACAAACAAGAGTCTATTGGACTATTTTTAGCATCACTTCGGTAAATGGTAAACATGGTAAATGGCCATGTATATATTGCTTTTATCCAAAGCGGTATACATTGTTGCTCCTCATTCACCCATTCACACACTCACACCATTGGCAGTGGCTGCTATGCAAGGTGCTCACCTACACTGTCTTACTGTAGTTGATCATATCAGCAGAACATTACAAAAAAACAAAAATGCACAGTGGATTAGCTTTGTAGAGGTGGCAGCAGTGGAAGAGTACCATGGGTATTGACTAAGAGCTTCCTATCAGTTAGCACAGACATCCGAGACATCCATCCTTACCAGCTGCTGGCAGCAAAGCAAAGTTGGCTCAAAGCCATAAATGTTTCTTTTACAAACATTTGGAAATGTGAAAGCACGCCACTGTACTATAGTGGTAGTTTGTGGAAACACTTTGTTTAAAATTTTTATCTATTGTGTGCGTTTTTGAAGTTCAGTGTGTTGCAGGTCCTGGGTGGCAGGACCCGCAAAGACAATGCGTCAGCAAGAAATGTTGCTTTGCTGCCCCCCACTGGCCTGGCCAGGATCCAACATCAGAATTTCCACCATGGGGAAAGCTGTACCAATCCAATTAATCAGATCACAAGCTATCCAACAAAATAAGATGTCTCCCAACATGCAAACATTTGTTTTCTGTATGCAAAAACCTAATTTAAATGTATATTTGTACTTAACGCAGCAGTGATGTAAGAGACAAACTGGTTTGGAGGTTCCTTGTAGAATATACAATGTGTCACTGGGACTGACTGCATCTCAAAACAGTGGTATTGTTTGTACTCTACAATGTCTAACAGTGTTGATAAATCCTTGTGGCGGATAGGAAAAGAGAGTCATATGTCAGTGCCTTGGGAGGTCTTTTGGGTCCAATTGATCTTCTTGCTGGTTCATTCTGAAAGGCTGTGTATTTGCAATTGCTTGTCCCAATTCCCAGTGGGACCTGAGCTTTACTCATAATGTATACCAGAACTCTGTCCCTGGGTTGCAAAACAACCCCCTTTATGTGACGACACAGTATCTCTTGCCTCTTGCACTGGAGTGTTGGCTGTCACAGGTGAAATTCGGTTGGCCTCTTTCATCCTTGCAGCCCATTTTTCAGCTTAAGTTTGTGGTGTCTCATTTGTATTGTCAATGGTAAGGGCCACTAAATCTATAGAGAGGCGAGGGTGACGCCCAAACATGAGATAGTGGGGTGACAACCCTGTCGCCTCATGTCTAGTGCAGTTATATGCATGCACTACCTGTGGTGTTCCTTCCAGTTGTTCCAACATTTAAATTCACTGTGTGGCAGCAGGGGCGGCCATCACAGGATGCTGCCAATTTCATCATCATCATCATGTGGAAAGGCCCCTGATTCCTCTAACAACATCTGTTTTACCTCTTTCTGCTGTTCATCATTCAGGTGGCCAATATCCACAGGTCTGTCTCCAACTAAATGACTAAAGTAAAGATTACAATAGCCACACCAGTTAAAATTAAGGAGCCCCACTAGATTTTGAATCAAAACGTTCAGTTTGGTCTGTAGCTCTGGGTCCGCATGGGAACGCTTATGGGTCCGGACCACGGTCCTCCTGTTAGTGACCGGAGCCTTAGGAAATAGACTCATTCTGAAGTGTATCAACATATTTAGCAACAATGAAAAATTCTGAATAGGTATAAAAAAATATTTTATAGCTTTTAAAAAAGAAAGAAGCCTAATTATGTGACCACATGTGTAGTGATAACTTGTTTGAAAATTTCCAGTGACCAGAGATCTTCTCTTAGCTTCAGATAATGGACTTGTCTGCCAAAACTCAGTGGAACATTGCCAAAGTTAGGAGCACCCTGCTCCTAACTCAAAGTGATGCTGATAAACCAACATTTGTTATTTCTAGGTTGGACTACTGTAATTCACTAATATTAATTCAAAACGCTACAGCGAGAGTACTGGAGTATAGAGAATATACAGACTGAAATTGGAAAGAGAAATAATATTTCTCCTTCATTAGCGTCTGTCCATTGGCTTCCCATAAAGAGTAATAGTTGACTAAAACAACTGTACTTTTGTCACAAGACTACAAAACTAAATCAAAATTTATTAAATATGTAGCAGTACTCTTCTGTACTGTATAAAGAATATAATGAATAAAAAAACAAGTATATAACTTAAGGAGGTGCTAGGAAACTTGTACTACAGAACTAGGTAATCCAACACAAACACCAGGGGACCTGTCACAGTGCTTAGAGGCAAATGGAAAAATTCTGAAGTGTTCTACTGACAATTTTTACAGGTATTTAGATGTGATTTTTGTAAGGGAAATTTTAATACACGATAATGTCACACTTCTGGCAGAACCCAGACACCAAGTCTCTCGCAAAACACCCTGACCCCCCGACTGACATGATTAGCATATGTTACCCAATAGGAAGCTCACAGGAAGTAGCAGGAGCAGTAACTATCTACACAGTCTTACACATTAGATACCAGCTAATTAGGATTCTTGGCCAAATGTGTATTTACCTGTATGTATGCTTTGTAAGAATGGTTTGCATAGTCGAGCAGTTAAAAGGCCAAACAACCTGAAGAAACCTTGTCAGATGCGTCAGATTTGACCCACTCGAGCGAGACTGTGCTTCTCTACCTTTTTGCTTATTTTACCTTTTGCTTATTGTCATTAAATTGCTTACTGATCATTTGAGAGCTGCCTCCTGTCTCTTAACTTGCTTTCTAAGTTTTTGGCCATGACAATTTTCCTCTCAGGCCTTCTGGAGAACCTCCCAAAACCTTCCAGATAGTTTTTACACAGGGAGGAAATGCTTTGGTCATTGTCTAGCTGTAAAATAAAGTCAGTAAGTCTACAAAGAGCAGAACACCAGAAGTAATGACTATCTTCCCGTGGGACTAGTGTAATCTTATACTAGTTCCACAGGAAGTCAGGCAAGGTTGTGATTTAATTATTATTCTTATTGTGGAGTTGCATGTTTGTTTTTCAGCAGATGTAACTGGACCAATGGGTCAGTTCTGTGTGTTGTGACAGAATTCAGAAAAGCCTCAATGTTCTGTAAAGTCAAGAACCTTTGTTGAGGTGAGAGAGGCCTCCAGTTAATGGATGAGTGATTTCCATGTATCTTTGGTTGTGATCACTGCTGGGAAACAGCTTTGTAACCGTTCCCAGAATCGTGGGTTTTAGTTTAGAAGATTTTTGGATCTTGGGGCTGAGGTTTTTCTTTGGTAGAGAAAAAACGTAGTTGTTTGTATTACGTCACCTTTACTTCAGTAAGTTTAATTATCATTTCAAATTTGTATTAATTGTTAGCTCAGATTGTTTTTATTTCATGATATATACACACAAATAGAGAAGAAATGTATGTGTGTGTATGTGGGGGAAGGTTAAATATTTTTCCTAGAGGACTGTACAAGGATGAAATAAGCTTTTATTTACCACGAAGAAAGAGCTGCTGAAATCACTATAAAATATATTGTTTACAAAAGCTGGATATTTTAAAATTATTTGAATGTTGTAATCTCTGGGGGATGTGGGTGTATGCACTTTTACATCAGTGGTAGAAAATTTCCTTACTTTGTGGAGAAGAGAAATCTGACATTTAAAAGGAGACAGACTTGACAAATAGTGAAAAAAGTAATACTACTGAAAGGTTGTTCATCAAACCAAATCAAAACTTAAAAAAATTAAAATATGACTGCATTTAATCCTTGATACAAGATTTGGGCTTGGTTTAATAGAATGACAACAGAGTAATCACTTTGTACAACTCTTAGAAAGTACAAAATGCCAAATACTTGACATTACCATCTAAATGATAAGTAGCAGAACATCGTTTCATTTGATGAAAAACAGCAGAAAGGGCACCTGCTGCTTTGGGAGGAAAATCTTATTCGGGTCTCGATGTATTTCACAGCAAATATACCTTATTCATCACATAATTAGAAATTAAACTGAACATCCTGGCATGACTGTCTCTATCATATAATTATGAACTGTGCTGATAGAGACATATTAATATTGCCCTGTCCCTTTATATACTTTTTCAAGTTCTTATACACTGTGAACATAGAGTTTCTTCTTCAAGATTCCTTAAAATATTTTTGGAAAAAGTATAAATATAAAAATATATCATTCAAACCAATATCAATCTAACGTCATTAAATACAAACCTGGAGTCTGTCCAAAGTGAAAATCAAATGTATTCCTCCAAAGCTCACTAATTACACTAATAGCGAGAGTTCAGGTGTCATCTGAAGAAGTTCTTAGGTGCAAGTCAACCAAGACAACAGGCTTTGTGGGGTGAGCAGCCTTAAGACATGCAGAAAAGGACATATAATGAGGACTGATGACGTCACATGGAGGTGTTTTGGCTATAGTAAAATCAAGAAGACAGAGAAAAGTTTAATACTATTCATGCATGCACTTCCCAATGTAGAACCGCTGGAAGCCACTTGCCTTTTGAAGTTAATTCTAATTTTTCAAGTTGCCTTTGGTCCCCAGAAATGACAGAGCTGTTTTTGTTCGTGTAGTGACTGTTGTTGTTGTTATTGACAACACATCTCCTCCCAACACAAAGGTAGGCAACTGAAAGGGTCGGATAGAAAAAAGCTCAACATGCTGAGTTATTGTACAACATGTGTGTTTTATGAGCTTTTACTTTTTTCTGGTATTTGTGCTTATTTTGATAACTAGATTACTGGGAAGCTTTGAATGGAGATTTGCCAAAGAAATGAAACAGCACTTACATTCAAACTAGTGTGGTTATAGACCAGCTACAGAAACTAGGTTGTAAATTCTTTCAAAACCCCAAACCTCACTTCAGTCTGTACCTCTGTCCTTTTTACTCAGACACAGAGTTTGTGGAGCTAAACAGACATGAGATTGGCATCATTTTTTATATGTTACTAAAAAAAACCTGCCAGAGGAAAAAACAGAAGTACTGACTATTAACACTTCAAGTTGCAATTAATTAATGCAAGTTTTAAAATTCACTGGAGCTGATCTCTCGAGGTTGTGCTGCTTCTTCCACCCTGTATCGGCATTTTATGCCACCAAGTATGGCTGTCCCCTTGGATGGACTTAACTTAACCCTAATGAATTAGGTTTCTCTGTCATTGTTAGACCACAGATGTCGATCAGTTTTAACACTAATTTGAAATAGTCTCAAACAGGTTTCCCACCTTTTCTCCCTAACATCCTGATTGGGCTTCTACACTTTAGAAAGCCTGAATTTAGATCCTGCAGTGCTGTGTCATCACACCTTCTAGCAGAGCTTGTACGTAAGAGCTACAGAGAACACCCCACAGTGATGATGGAGGGGAGACACTTTTGAATTAAATTCTACTTTTCATTGTTTTGCAGCCAATAATAGTTTTTTTTTTAGCTTATTAAATTCTGTCAGGTAAAACATTTTAGTTTAGCTTACAAAAGAGTTATAAAGTTTTAGTATTTTTAGTATTTGTTTAGTTTTTTAAGTACTTCTCTGGTGACATAAAGAGTGGGTAACAGCTGTTTATGACGCCTACACAAGTTTGGTAGTGCTAAGTGTTTTTGAAAGATTTGAAGATCATAAGAGTACAATAATGAGACCTAAGCTAATTCTGAGAAATGGAAATTTTTGGTATGATTTGAATTTTAAGCTCACCTGAGCACATCATAGCAAAGGAATTTGAAATGCTCCCATCAGAGCATCAGTTTATTAACAACATGTATTAATTTCTTTTATCATTTTTGTTTAGCTGTTAAATATAGCTAAAACAATTTCAAAAAAACATAGTTAAATGCTAACATTTAGCTATGTGTGTTTATAGCACTAAATAAAATCTGGAGAAACATCAACGTAAAATAAACAACTCATCAACTCAACAAATAATTAGAATCAAATTTTGTTATGATTGATCATCAAAACTTGTGAGTTGTTGTGCAACCATCCATCCATCCTATGTTATTAGGCAAGAGGCAGGGTCCACTGTGGACAGGTCTTCAGTCTATCTTGGGACCAAGAAAAAGACACATACTGTAATGGTTTGTGCATTATTAAGGACCCAGAAAATGGGAAGAGGAAACATAATGATTTAAAAAAAAAAAAAAAGGATTTTATTTAGGAACATTGGGTCGGCTGAGTCCAAGCTTGGAGGCCAGCGACTGCGGCTGAACAACTCAGGGACGCACTTGAGACAGGCAACAAGACTTCAGGAACTGGACGAGCATCAGCTGACCTTGGCACATGAACAGGAACTAGATGAGACATTTGAGCTGTGGTCTCGTTAGCAGAATGCCGGGGGACTGGGACTTTAGTCAGAACCGAGGCAGGAACAGGAACTGGAACAGGATGAGTGTTGGTCAAGCCGGGCACACGAAGAGAAAACAGGATCAGGTGGAGCAAACTGGAGGCTAGTACCTTTGATGTTAGTGGATTAAGGACAAAGAGGGGTTTGACAATTTGCTTGATGACTGGTGGACTCAGAGCTAGAAATAGGGGAAGTGAGAGAGGGGAAGTGGGAGAAAACCTACACCTGAAAAAAATATCTTGGGCTAAATCCAGATCCCTCTTCCAAAAGCCTGTCTACAGATTTCAAGTCTGACAGATACACCTTTAGAAGGTGGAAGTCCACTTACGACAAGTGCAGGGTGTAAGCAACCTCCGGAAGCGAAGTAGTATGCTGTGGTTGCACCCAAGGGCTAAGGCTTGGTCTAAGAGTGGATCTGAGATTAGGATTTTTTTTAAGCCCGTAAAGCCAATAACGGTGACTGGGTCTTAGTTTGGCCATCTCACTGCAGTGATTTCGGCATTGTTAAAGACTCAAATGAGGTGATGGCGAGAGGAGGAATAATAATAAAAAAGCATTTTTTAATGATCAAAAAATTACAGAAACTCACTCCAAAAGGGGGACAGGGACACACACACTAACAGGTCACTGACTGAGTAAACAATGAATCTAAATTGTAAAAACAGAAATAGTTGGAAAACTAAGGTAACTGATAGCTACACTTGCAAAAGATAAAAAATGATCTGATTAAGGAAATAATAATTAACCGAAACGATGGGCACGTACACAAACATCCAGGCTGAGGGCAAAACACTAAATGCCCAGGAACCAGCTACAACAAACAATGTACAGAACACAGTGGGCAAGTGTTTCAGCCACCAAACCTCAGCCCAAAACAATTAAACAAAAAACAAAATAATGAAGAATCCTACGGGATTTGATATCGCCTGTCTTATTATAAAGAAACACTATCAAGAAACCAACCCACTGTACTATCAGCATTAACGATCAACACTTAGTGGAAATGTTCAGCTCCTATTGCCCTGAGTCAGCTGTTTCCATTGTTCTACTGCAGTCACATTAACTTGTGACCACTCTAACTGTCTTAATGCATGCTCCCATAAAAACTTAAGTAGCTGTTCAAACGGTCAGTCAAACCATTTAGGAGGATTGAAAGATTTTGTGAGCGAGTGACAAGCAGGGATCGGTGGGGAGAGCTGGGTCCAAATTGGCAGGGGGGACAGGTGAAATGACTAATGAGGTAAGTACAGAAACCAAAAAGACTAAAAGGCCAACAGGAAAGGGCTAAGGTGCTAAAAAGTAAAGGCTGGTGAAACTAAATTCCAGGATCATGACAACATATATTCACAACCTACCATCAATTCAGAGTCACAAATTAACCTAACAGGCATGTCTTTGCACAGGGAGAACATGCAAACTCCACTCGGAAAGGGAGCCAGTCGGGGATGTGACTTCTGTGGGGCATCAGCACTAACTGCTCCATCACTGAGCTGCCCTACAAACACACCTCCAAACCAAAAATCCAAAACTAACTGGCTCAAAGGAGCTATGCTCCATATTCCACATATGGAACAGAGTACAGTATATAGAGCAGAAATGAGAGCAGTGAGATTAAAAATAGCAGGCCAGATGAGTTTCCTCAAAGACTGGTCATTGGCATAGGGATAAATCAAAGGCATATAATTCCGTGTTGGGTTGATTGAAAACTGTGCAAAGTTTTTCTTGTTGATTATTTTAAAACCATCAGTTCAGAGGATGATCTAGGAAAGGAAAGGGGAATTGAGTTAACTGAACATAGGTGCAAATTATGCCTTAAGGCTAGTGTCTGCTTTGGCTTCAGTAACAGAGTGGACCATCTCATCGTCTGTGACAATGATGACTGTCATGCAGGTGCTACCGAGTGTGAGATGAAACCAACTGAAAGAACTTTTTATTAGCTATGGTTCTTTTCTTGTGTGTGTCCTAATTAAAAGAAAAGCCTTAAATTTAAACTATCTTCAAAGAGACAGATGATCTAAGACTATTTCTGTCATCTAATCTGATCTTTTTCTAATCTATATAATTTCATACAGACAAAAAAATCACAAAAAATGCCCAATTGTCCAGTTAATCACAATGATTTACTTTTGCCAGCAGTCGTATGTGGTTTTGTACCCAAGACCGTCAGTGAGTCTGTTCTCTGTATGGAAACATCTACAGTCATCTAATGTAGAGCAGCAGTGCAAAATTTATAAATGCATCTTTGAAAAACTCCAGAAAGGCTATAAGTTTGCCGTAAATATACAGTATAGACAAAGAATGCATTCAGTTAGTCGGGAACAACCAAGTCTCAGGGCTGCCATTATCTGAATGCTGGTGAAACAAAAAGCACTTTCAGCAGTTGAACTGAGATTTAAATCGCTAAACAGTCGAGTGTTCCAACGGGATATTGATCCCAAACACATGAGAGCTGGTTGTACAATGGAGAAAGCAGCATTTGGAATGGCTTTCCCACAGTCCTGACCTCATCTGTCTCTGCAAAATAGGGACTGTACTGTGTTTATTAAATATGTATATTGTATAATCATTATGCCAAACAATACAAATTAAATATGCTATCTGTTTCCCTTTCGATGTAGATACAGACAAATGCCGTACTTTTTTTTTGGTCAGAGGCATGCTACTGTAGCAGGGGGCATTTAAGGCCGGTTCTTTTGCCATTCTTTTTGCCTTTGATGAAAACAGCTTAAAGTGAGTTAATTCAGTATGTTATCCTCTGGTCGCTCAGAGACTGAAGGATGAGGGAGAGGAGCTGTCACCGGGAAAGGAGGAAATGAAGAAAGACAGAAAAGAGAAAGAAATGTTTTCTGTAGATGGTTAACAGGCACAAAGCCCCAAAGTGAAAAGGAACTAAGGACCTGACATAGGTTGTTGTGGTGGCTCTTAGCAACTAATGGGAGAAGATGAGAGTGTTGTGTATTTTTGAAAAATAGTACAAAGACTGAGGAATGAGGCAAGGACAAGGGAAAAGCCTGGAGATATTCACGTTGTTCACACAATTTCCATGAGGCTTTAAGCTCTGCAGTGGACAGTGAAGAGCATTCGGGTTCCTCTGTGGGCAAGGTTACTGTTATTGATTGAGATGAAACAGCAACAGGAGAAGGTTTAAAACAGGGAAAAGAGAAATAGAGACAGATTGTAGTGGGGGGGTGGAGTCATACACTCATCACTGCGTGACATTCACACACATGGATGAAGCTTATTTACATATTCTACTTCGACTGGGCAGTTGTTTCCTGAGTATTTGTCTCCAATTAAAGTTGTTTTTTTCTGTCCCACTAACTTACACAGCGACTGTGGCACAGTTGGTAGCGTGGTCGTCCACCAATGCACAGTTGTTGGTTTGATCCCTGGTTCCTCTGGTCACATGTCGAAGTGTCCTTGAGCAAGACACTGAACCCTGCTTAGTTGCTCCCGGTGAGTGTAGGCCAGCTGCATAGCAGCTCCCCCATCGGTGTATGAATGTGTGTTTGAGAGTGTGAATGTGTAGATAAGAAGCAGTGTAAAGCGCTTTGAGTACCAACAGGTAGAAAAGCGCTATATAAGTCCAGACCATTTATTATTCGACAAACTGTGACAATCACCTTCTCCCCTCTTTTGGTTCATAATCATATTCAGTGCACTAAGATGTTCATGATTTACAATGTACCTCATCATTCGTAGTAATTACTGAATAGAACTCCATTTCTAACTGTCAGTTTTTTAGGTTTCCTCATTAACAATGATTACTCTTCTTCCATTTTTGGCAAGGGCCTTATCGACTCTCAAATCTCCCAGTGTCGACAGGCCTAACTTCTGTGGTCACTCACAGAAACGGCACTCCTGGTGTTCGTGGAATTCCTGTTAGCTGCAAAAGTTGCGGTTCAATCTTTCGATCTGCAGCCTCCAGCTGCTACTGTTGCCAGTGCTAATGTAAAACAAGGGAACAATTTAACATGTCTCTCAACATGACCCATGAGCCTATGTGGCAACCTGCAACAGTTTTTATACGTAATGTGGTGAAGATGAGTAATGATGCGAATTATGTAGTTACGGAGAAGAGAGGTAACTGCATTATAAATACATCCTAATTTTAGCATTTTCCAGACAGCACTATAGAGACAGGTGAGGAATTATAATGAAGACACTCACAGAGAGATTAATTCACAGGCCTTACACAGATATAATGTTTAGGCCAGTAGTCAGATTGGATAACGTATTCAGATCTCATTGACCAGATAAAAAACCTCTGCCCAGCTAATAAAAACAAGGGGGTAATACAAATTGCATCTTGGTGGTTTGCTGAAGGCAATGAAGCAGAGCTTGTTATATTCACCACTAAAAACCAATATTCTCACAAACACTGTATGAACAATATAATTTCATCATGTCATGTGAATTTTCATTTCATGCCCATATTATAGAATTGAAGGCTCTTGAATTATTCAGTCATCAAATTAAGCATTGGTGTATTTGTTATTGAATTTTGATTCTCATCCCCTGCATAATGTGCCCCCAGTCAACACTATCAAACTCTTGTTAGAACAATCAACCAGGGAAATGTGGTGTTGTACTCACTATGTCCTTAAATTGTCTAAGACATGTTAGCCTAAAGACAGAAATGCAATGAACAACCACAGAGAAAATAGCAATTCCATCTGAAAGTGACAGCAGTATTTCTGTACACTGTAAAAAGAAGTTTTGAGTTGGCAAACAAATAAGTGTTTGTGAATTTGAGTTTATCCCACTGTAACGTTTCCCTGTGTAAATAAATACATTTTAGGCTGCTCTAAGTAAGAGTTTTAACTTTTGTTACCTTCCTTCAACTTAAAGTGACTGAAATCTGTGTTTTTCAACAGATTAGAGGAGATTTACACCAGATACGTGATATGTACAACCCGAATCAGAAAAAACGTTGTTGTAGAAATTATTCTGCTTCTTATTTTTCAAGACAAATTAACAATTAAATACGTTATTTAAAGTCATTATCCCGCTCTGCTCAATAAACATTTTGTTGTCAAGTAGCAGATAAAACAAAAAGTCGACCAATAACATATTTAGTAGCTGATTTTCTTAAAATAAGCTTGAATTCACAGAAGTCATCTTTGAATTATAAAGTTACAGTTGTTAGCCTCTCTCAAAGCACATCAGACACTGTGTACACTAGGGTAGACTGGGATGGGACTTATATATATAGTAAGACATGACCCAACACCTGTGGCATAAAAATCAGTAATATATAATCGTCACTTTTTTTCAGACAGGAATCTAGCCACAAGGATTGCAAGCCAGTAACTTCTGTGCCGGTCCCAAGCCCGGATAAATAGAGAGGGTTGCGGCAGGAAGGGCCAAATTTTGCCAAGTAGAACCATGCGAGTCATCCATACCACTTTAATACCGGATCGGTCGAGGCCCGGGTCAACAACAACCGCCACCGGTGCTGTTAACCTTCAGGGTGCCAATGGACATTGGACTACTGTTGGTCGAAGAAGGAGAGGAGGCAGAAGGGTTCGTGGTCAGAGAGAGAAGGGGAAAGGCAGGAGCTTAGATCTGAGACTAGGGACTCTTAACGTTGGCACAATGACAGGGAAAGATAGAGAGCTGGCAGACATGATGGAGAGAAGGAAGGTAGATGTACTGTGTGTGCAGGAGACGAGGTGGAAGGGCAGCAAAGCACGTAGTATTGGAGGATACAAACTGTTCTACCACGGTGTGCATAGGAAGACAAACGGAGTAGGAGTGATCCTGAAGGGGGAGTTTGTGAACAATGCTCTAGAGGTGAAAAGAGTCTCAGACAGGGTGATGAGCCTAAAGCTAGAAATCGAAGGGGTGATGGTGAACGTAGTCAGTGGGTATGCTCCACAAGTTGGCTGTGAGTTAGAAGAGAAGAAGAGATTCTGGAGTGAGTTTGATGAGGTTGTAGAGAGTATCCCTAGAGGAGAGAGAGTAGTTGTTGGAGCAGACTTCAATGGGCATGTTGGTGAGGGGAACAGAGGTGACAACCACATTCCTATAGAAACTGTGTCTGTTCCGCGATTAAGAAAATTTTACAAACTAAAAATGATCACAAGAGGAGTTAATCATAATAACTTTATAAAAATCAGGACTGCTCCTCTTACTGAACTAAAACCTAAAATAATTAAATGTGGATTATTAAATATCAGATCTCTCTCATCTAAATCTCTGTTAGTAAATGACTTGATAAGCGATCATCAATTCGATTTATTTTGTCTCACTGAAACTTGGTTGCAGAAAGAAGAATATGTCAGTTTAAATGAGTCGACCCCCCCAAGTCATATTAACTATCATGTTCCTAGAAACTCAGGCCGAGGTGGAGGAGTAGCAGCAATCTATCACTCAAGCTTACCAATAAACCCTAGACCTAAACATAGTTATAACTCATTTGAGAGTCTCACTCTGAGCCTTTCACACCCAACCTCGAAAACTAAAAATCCATTTCTATTGTGTATCGTCCTCCAGTCCCTTATTTTGAATTTTTGACTGAATTCTCAGATTTTCTGGCCGACTTAGTGCAGATAAAGTCGATAAAGGCGATTTTAACATTCATGTAGATGCTGAAAGTAACTCCCTCAACACGGCATTTACTTCATTATTAGATTCAATTGGTTTCTCTCAAAATGTAAAAGAACCCACTCATTGTCTTAGTCACACCCTAGACCTTGTCCTTGCATACGGCATTGAAATTGATCAACTAACAGTATTTCCTCATAATTCTGTTCTCTCTGACCATTTCCTAATAACATTTGAATTTAGTTTATTGGACTACACAGCAGCTAGAAAAAAGTTTTGCTTCAGTAGGTGTTTATCTGAAAACACTGTGAACAAATTTAAGGAAATATTCCCTTTATCATTTCCTTAACATGTACCGATATAACTGAGAGTAGCCTCATTAACTGTACTCCTGTACAAGTTGATTACCTTAGGGATAATTATGCAGCATCTTTATGTTCCATACTTGATAGTGTTGCCCCTCTAAAAAGGAAGGCAGTAATTCTGAACAGGCAATCTCCATGGTATAGCTCGCAAACCCGCAATTTAAAGCAGACGTCACGAAGACTAGAAAGGAAGTGCCGTTCCATTCATTCACAAGAATCACGCTTAGCCTGGAAAAAGAGTTTATACTTATACAAATTAGCACTCCGTAAAGCCAGAACAGCTTATTATTCATCACTAATAGAGGAAAACAAGAACAACCCCCGGTTTCTTTTCAGCACTGTAGCCAGGCTGACTAAGAGCCATAGTTCAGTTGAGACTAGTATTCCCTCAATGCTATGTAGCAATGACTTCATGACCTTCTTCACAAACAAAATCGTAGCAATTAGAAATGAAATTCACTAGACCCTTCCCACAAATACAACCGAATTACAATCACCAGTAAGTCCTCAGTCCATTTTGGACTGCTTTGTGCCCTATGGGCACCTTGCTGAGTTAACTTCAACTATTATGGCATCTAAACCAACAACATGTCTGCTAGACCCTATTCCAGTTAGACTGCTTAAAGACGCTCTACCCTTATTAGACACATTCGTATCAGATATCATTAATCTATCTTTACAAACAGGATATGTACCAAAGGCTTATAAGGTAGCTGTAATCAAACCTCTACTTAAAAAACCTAGTCTGGATCCAGGTGTCTTAGCCAATTACACACCAATATCCAATCTCCCCTTTATTTCTAAAATACTTGAAAAAGTAGTTGTAAAGCAATTATGTGACCACCTGAGCAGAAACGACTTGTTTGAAGAATTTCAGTCAGGATTTAGAGTTTATCATAGCACAGAAACCGCACTGATTAAAGTCACCAACGATCTTCTTCTGGCTTCAGATAACGGACTTGTGTCCATACTAGTTCTGCTAGATCTTAGTGCAGCATTTGACACCATTGATCACAGAATATTATTACAGCAACTAGAACATGTAATTGGAATTAAAGGAACTGCAGTAAATTGGTTTAAATCGTATCTATCAGATAGATTTCAATTTGTTGATGTTGATGATGAATCTTCGACATACACAAAATTAGTTATGGAATTCCACAAGGCTCTGTATTAGGACCAATAGTCTTTACTCTATATATGTCTCCCCTTGGCAACATAATAAGAAAACACTCAAATTTTCACTGCTACACTGATGACACGCAGTTATATCTATCTATGAAACCTGATGAAACAAATCAATTAATCAAACTACAAGCATGTTTAAAAGACATAAGGGACTGGATGACGTATAATTTCCTTCTTCTAAACTCAGATAAAACTGAAGTTATTGTATTTGGGCCTAAAAGTCTAAGAAACATGTTTTCTAACCATTTTGCTACTTTAGATGACATAACTCTTGCCCCCAGTAGTACTGCAAGGAATCTTGGAGTCATTTTTGACCAGGATTTGTAATTTACCTCACACATAAAACAAATCTCTAGAACAGACTTCTTCCACCTAAGAAACATTGCCAAAATTAGGAGCATCCTGTCCCAAAGCGATGCTAAAAAATTGGTTCATGCATTTGTTACTTCTAGATTGGACTACTGTAATTCACTTTCAGGCTGCCCCAGTAACTCTCTAAAATACCTCCAATTAATCAAAAATGCTGCAGCAAGATTACTGACTGGGATTGGTAAGAGAGATCATATTTCACCTTCATTAGCTTCTCTCCATTGGCTTCCAATTAAATGCAGAATACAATTTAAAACCCTTCTTCTTACCTATAAAGCTTTAAACGGTCAAGCCCCATCATATCTAAAAGATCTCCTAGTACCATATCATCCTACTAGACCACTTCGGTCCCAAAATGCAGGCCTACTTGTGGTTCCCAGAATTTCCAAAAATAGAATGGGAGGCAGAGCCTCTGGCTATCAAGCTCCTCTCCTGTGGAATCAGCTCCCAGTCCAGATTCGGGAAGCAGACACCCTCTCTATTTTTAAGACTAGGCTCAAAACCTTCCTTTTTGATAAAGCTTATAGTTGGTTATAGTCATTCTGCTCTAGGCTTAGACTGCTGGGGGACTCTGCATTGTGCCACTTCCTCTTCTCTTCATTCTCTCCTCTCACCCCACATCTATAATGTCACCACTGTATGAGATTAACTATGTGTCTTCTTTGTCCCGTAGTCGTCTTTCTCCCTCTCTGTCCCTGTCTTCAGGTGTCCCCGGATTTGGCGCTGTGTGTCCTCCAGTGTGCAGCTACTGGTCCTACTAACCTGCTCAATGTTTTGTTGTTGCTTTTGCTACTCTGTTCTTTTCTCTCACCACTTTCCACTCAGCCCAACCGGTCAAGGCAGATGGCCGTCCACCCTGAGCCTGGTTCTGCTGGAGGTTTCTTCCGGTAAAGGGAGTTTTTCCTCTTCACTGTTGCCTATGGTTTGCTCAAGGGGGATTTGTTGGGTTTTCTCTAAATGTTTTTTATAGTCTTGAATTTATTATGTAAACTGCCCTGAGATGACCTTGTTGTAAATTGGTGCTATATAAATAAAGTTGAATTGAATTGAGTTGAAAATGAGGAGGTGATGGGCAAGTTTGGTGTTAAGTAAAGGAATCCAGAAGGACAGATGGTAGTGGACTTTGCTAAGAGGATGGACATGGCTGTAGTTAACACTTACTTCCAGAAGAGAGAGGAACCCAGAGTGACATACAAGAGTGGAGGTGGGAGTACACAGGTGGACTACATGCTATGTAGACGAGGTCATTTGAGAGAGATTAGTGACTGTAAAGTGGTGGTAGGAGAGAGTGTAGCAAGACAGCACCGCATGGTGGTGTGTAAGATGACTCTGGTGGTCAGGAAGAAAAAGAGAGGAAAGACAGAAAAGAAGACCAAGTGGTGGAAGCTAAAGAATGAAGAAGCTTGTAAGGAATTCAGGCAGAAGTTGAGACAGGCTTTGGGTGGTCAGGAGGAGCTTCCGGATGACTGGGAAACTACAACAGAGGTGATCAGGGAAACAGGTAGGAAGGTGCTTGATGTGTCATCTGGAAAGAGGAAAAATTATATAGACACTTGGTGGTGGATTGAGGAAGTACAGGACTGCATCCAGAGGAAGAGGTTAGCTAAAAGGTAGTGGGATGTAGAAAGGACTGAGGAAAGTAGACAGGAGTACAAGGAAGCACAGCGCAGAGGGAAGACGGAGGTAGATAAAGGCCAAACAGAAAGCTTACGATGAGCTGTATGACAGGTTAGACACGAAGGAAGGAGAGAAGGACTTGTACAGGCTAGACAGACAGAGAGATAGGGATGGGAAAGATGTGCAACAGATAATGGTGATTAAAGACAGAGATAGAAAGGTGCTAACAAGCCAGGAGAGTGTGCAGAGAAGATGGAAGGAGTATTTTGAGCAGCTGATGAATGAGGAAAATGACAGGAAAAGAAGGGAGGAAGATGTGGATGTTGTGGAGCAGGAAATTGCAGAGATTAGAAAGGATGAGGTGAGGAAGGCTCTGAAAAGGATGAAGAGCGGAAAGGCTGTTGGTCCTGATAATGTACCTGTGGAGGTGTGGAAGTGTCTAGGAGAGATAGCAGTGAAGTTTTTGACAAGACTGTTTAACAAGATTTTAGAGAGTGAGAAGATGCCTGAGGAATGGAGGAGAAGCGTTCTGGTGCCGATCTTTAAGAACAAGGGTGACACGCAAAACTGTAGCAACTACAGAGAGATAAAGCTGATGAGCCACACAATGAAGCTGTGGGAAAGAGTAGTGGAAGCCAGGCTTAGGAAGGAGGTGGAGATTTCTGAGCAGCAGTATGGTTTCATGCCCCGTAAGAGCACCACTGACGTCATTTTCGCTTTGAGATTGCTGATGGAAAAGTACAGAGATGGTCAGAAGGAGCTGCATTGTATCTTTGTGGATTTAAAAAAGGCGTATGACAGGGTGCCAAGGGAGGAGCTGTGGTACTGTATGAGGATGTCGGGAGTGGCAGAGAAGTACGTCAGAGTAGTTCAGGACATGTATGAGAGGAGCATGACGGTGGTGAGATGTGCCGTAGGTCAGACAGAGGAGTTCAAGGTGGAGGTGGGACTACACCAAGGATCGGCTTTGAGTCCCTTCTTGTTTGCTATGCTGATGGACAGGTTGACAGATGAGGTCAGACAGAAATCTCCCTGGACAATGATGTTTGCAGATGACATTGTGATTTGCAGTGAGAGTGGAGAGCAGGTGGAAGAACAGCTGGAGAGGTGGATGTTTGCTCTGGAAAGAAGAGGCATGAAAGTCAGTCGTAGCAAGACAGAATACATGTGTGTAAATGAGAGGGAGCAAGGTACAAGCGTGAGGTTACAGGGGGCTGAGGTGAAGAAGGTGCAGGAGTTTAAGTACTTGGGGTCATCAGTTCAGTGTGATTGGGAGTGTGGAAAAGAGGTGAAGAGGCGAGGGCAGGCGGGTTGGAGTGGATGAAGGAAAGTGTCAGGAGTGTTGTGTGACAGAAGAGTGTCAGCAAGACTCAAAGGAAAGGTGTACAGGACAGTGGTGAGACCAGCTCTGCTCTATGGGTTAGAGACAGTAGCAGTGAGAAAGAGACAAGAGGCAGAGATGGAAGCAGCAGAGATGAAGATGTTGAGGTTCTCCTTAGGAGTGACAAGGTTGGACAGAATAAGGAACGAGCTCATCAGAGGGACAGTGCATGTTGCCTGTGTTAGAAACAAAGTCAGAGAGGCCAGATTGAGATGGTTTGGATATGTGCAGAGGAGGGATAGTGAATATATTGGTAGAAGAATGTTGGAGATGGATCTGCCAGGCAAGAGGGCGAGAGAACGACCAAGGAGGAGATATATGGACGTGCTAACAGAGGTTAGCTGGTGTCAGAGAGGAAGATGCCCAGGATAGAGTGAGGTGGAAAAGGATGATTCGCTGTGACGACCCCTGATGGGAAAAGCCGAAAGAGTAGTAGTAGACTTTTGTCAGACAGGACAAAACTGACCTGTAGACAAATACAAGTAAACTGGGGAGCTCTTGTTTTCTGGGTTAAAAAATGTATTATACAGACACATGAGACGTATGTTTATCAACTTAGGGTTGCATAAAATTGTTATTCACATGCCGCAAGACACTATATAAAAACAAGCTTGTCAACGGCTTTGACCTTCTTTGGTGATGCTGGAATGTCTCCTTATAAAGCATGTTTATGTAATAGCACAGACTGACGCCGCTCTGTTTGATTCCCGAGCCGTGTCCAAGTCGACGCAGCCAGTGGCCCAGAGGGGCTCATCCAGGCTGATTTCCCCACACTCCATCACGGCCTCCAGTGGTTCTGCTATTGTCCCCGGCCTGCTTCCGCACCCCAGAAGGGCCTTCAGGCTCCTCAGATCATTCTCCTTGACCCCCCTGCACAACTCCAACCCTGGATTTTCAAAGCAAAGACTGCATTATCATCTGTCATTCATGTAACACACACTATCAGCATATATTCATTGTTTAAATTTGATAACTGAATAAAACAAATACTTTGATATATAGAAAAGTTCTTGTTGTAGAATTTTTCTGTCTTCCTTAGCCAGACGTTGTTAGATTTTTGAAGAACTGAAGACAAAGACTCAACGTGATGAACCATCTCAATTTAATACATGCCGGCACGGAGAAGAGCCCCTAATGTCTGCTTCTAACTTGTTACTTCCAAACCGCTTGTACTTATACTCAATCTCAACAAAGGACCCACCCTCACAAGAGCACAAATGTTGAAAAGCATTTACATACAGTGGTCATTCATCAGTCATTTTCTCTTTGAAGTCATTTGTTCTTTTAGTCCATGACCCCAGGCCCACTATCTCTTACATTCTTTTGGGCCGTATAACAACAAAGTACCTGAGGTGTTCTTAAGCAGTCCTCTATATGTGTTACCCCCTGTGGCTTCTTGTCCTCCCTATGATCCCATTGATGAGTCCATCTGTTTTCTAATTATCTAACCAGTGACTAAATTTACCCAAATTTCCCTCACATTCTAAATTGCTAGCTTATACTAAAAAGTCACAAAAGTATTATCCAAAATTAAAAAATAAAAAGTACTTGAGAGAAACGTTGACTGCAGGGTATATTATATCATTAGATTATTATTACTTATTTAGTACGTTACTCATGTGGTTGGCTGAGGTGGAGCTCTTGAACATTTTTTTAATCTAACTGCAACTAATTATTATTTTTATTATGGATTAATGTGCTCATTATTCCCCCATTTATCGACTGATGGTGTTGGACTAATTCTGTAAATAGTGAGAAATCCAGTCACAAGTGCACTGTAGAATCTGGCAATAGATGATAACTACTGTAGTTGACAGATGGATCCTGTCTGAGCCTTTAACTCATCCACACTCACGTCAGTATCTTGATAGTGCATGATCACTGTTTTAAACTTTGACATTAGATATTCATGGATTAGTCTCCACTCAAGTCCTAAGTCTACAGTATGTGTGTGACTCAAATGCGTCTTGCGTCTAAATTGCAGACTTGTGTCCCCATCTCTACATGTCATGGTAAGGTGTAGCAAATGATTGCATATGTAGGCTTGGGAAATGTAGATTTTTGTAATTCCTAATCATTTTGATTTGTTGAAAGACTTTGTATTTGCTTGCGCTTCCCAAGGTAACTCACGCAAATCAGCCAAGCCACTATAGACCTGCAGCCTTGACCTCCCACCTGATGAAGACCACGGAGAGGCTCACCCTCAGGCACCTTAGCTCCGTGGTGGGCACAGTGCGAGACCCTCTTGTCCAGCACATTTAATACCATTCAGCCAGCATTACTGCGTGGGAAGCTAAGGGTTCTGCTGGGGTTCAGGCAGCACCATCCGCGACAGGAATAGACTGAGCTATCTTGTCAGGAGCCAGCTCTGTCCTGGGCTGCCCACTGGACTCTCTGGAGGAGGTGGATGACAGGAGGATGTTGGCCAAGCTGACATCCATCATGGACAACACTCCTTCAGTGTAGGAGGTCCGCAGGTCTTTCATTCCCACCGCGGTTAGACTCTTTAACTCCACAGTGTAACCTACTTGAACTAATATTGTTCAAGTAAAAGTGTGTAAAATAGTTTTACACACTGTACATTTTTTAATTCATTTTGATTTTATTTAAATTTTTTGCGCATTACATTGCACATTGCATTACCTTGGTAAGTGCTTTACAGTGCATTTACTCTTGTTGTTTTCATTAATTTTATTGTCTTGTTTACTTTGAGCTGTGTAACAACTACATTTCCCAGATGTGGGATCAATAAAGACTTATCTTATCTTATCTTGCCTTGTCTTTTCTTATCTTTATTTATTCTGTTGGCATTGCATGAATGCCAAGGGAATTCTTTTAACCCTGAATCAGGGTTATTAAATCCTATTGCAGTTACTTTCAGTCAAGTGATCAGTCCACCATACTAAATTCTGCTGTCTGTGGAT
Organism: Channa striata; assembly: GCA_033026295.1. Taxonomy (NCBI): domain Eukaryota; kingdom Metazoa; phylum Chordata; class Actinopteri; order Anabantiformes; family Channidae; genus Channa; species Channa striata. Next base: position 20,729,491 of record CM065186.1, on the reverse strand, counting down.
GCATACAACAATGTGTCATAGTTTCTCAGTGATCGCTAATTTCAAATCTAACGCTGACTTTATCAGATGGTGTGATGGACATATGATTTGCTATATATTGTGTCTCTGTCTCTAGCAAGTTGGGATGAGATTACATTACTTTTTATTTTTTTGTTCACGAACCTTCTCTATTAGAAAGCAAATAAACTGAAATCGTAAATTCATTTTGTAGGGAACATATTTGATGGGTCATATCGTACTGCAGCTTATTTTTTTGTTTATTTCCCTACACACACACAGACAGGAGTTCTATATTGCATTGGTATGGTGGCAATCTTGCAGAGCTTTGTGCTTTATAACCGGAAATTCTAGTTTATGTTTATGCTTTTATCCAAAGCAACTTATAGAGTAATTTAGTACACACATACACAATTGCAATGGCTTCCATTCAGGGTGTTCATCTGGCCTGGGAGCAACTGGGGGTTTGTGTCTTGCCCAACGACACCTCGACCCGCAGCAGGCAGGATTATGGTTATAATATGGTTATAATCGGGGATTGAAACATTGACCCTGTGGTCCATGGACATCTGCCTGACCAGCTAAACTACAGCCGTTGGACTCTGATGTGTCAGGGTGGTCATGTTTGCAACCCCTTTATGTTTAAAGGGCCAAGAACAGTAAAACAAAGATTTTAGCATCAACATATTTATTGCCCCGTTAACTAGTATAAATGTCCCTTTATGAGAGAGTTAACCTAATTTATCAAGCCAAATTTTTGCACTACTTCAATACTTTTATTTCTATGACATCTCTATATTGGCGTGTATGTTAACGGTCAAGAGGGGAGGTGTGGTGGGGTGTATGTCAACGGTCAAGAGGGGAGGGGTGGGGGTCTTGTGAGGTTACAAACAGTCATGTGAAGAAGTACATATATTTGTAAATAATATACAAATAATTGAATATAATTAAACAATAAAACAAGTGTTGAGATAGGGGCTTTATATCCGTGTTGATACAAGGTAAAATGAAAAACCAGCCGGCGACTTGCCCCCAAAAACAGGGATGTGTGTGTGTGTGTGTGTGTGTGTGTGTGTGTGTGTGTGTGCAGATGAAGATAATTTAACAGCAACACAAGGGTTGAGATAGCAGGTTTGTGTCCGTGTTGATATGAGGTAAATGACAAAACCAGCCAGTGACTTCCCCCCAAAACAGGGATGGGGGTGTGTGTGTTTGTGTGTGTGTGTGTGTGCAGATGAAGGTAATTAAACAGCAAAAAAAGTGTGAGAAAACTAAACCAACGAGTGTGTGTGTCGTTGTAAGAAAAATGAGAATAGCACCGACTGACTTTCTCACAAATAGGGAATGGAAAGTGTTTGACAGGTCACAAGTCCGTTTGAATGATTAGTTAGCCCTTAAAACCAGACCTACCCGGCGAATTCTTCGTGAATGAAGAAAGACGTGCAATATCTTTTTGTGATAAATATGTGTCAACGTGAATAATTGTACTTGCATGAGCGTGAATCTATCAGGGCGTCATCGTTTGTAATGAAAATGCTGAAGAGGGTGGTAATATGTTATTTAGGCAGTTGTTAAAAAATGTAATAGTAACACAATTGTGAAAACACCTTATCTAAATGAGGAAATGTTTTAAGTGTTTATCACGAAACACCGGCATTGGGTATATTGTGGGGGAAAGACAAGAGGCTGAAGTAATCGGTAAGTCTTTTTAAAAACATCTAACTATAGAAGCAAAATGTCTTCTAAAAGAAGACGAAGACGCCGTGCACCGTCAACTTGTATTAGACAATCCATTATGGGAGAGTAAGTAATATGCAGCTATTTATGCGTAATCGTGAATAATTATTAATTAAAATAAAAAGTAACAGTTTTGACTTACCATGTGTTTTCAGTTCCAGTCATTTCTACATTTGGAACAATGCAGAACTAGCTTTGATGCAGCCGTGCCGGTTGCCTTTGTCTTTGTTTTCTGTAAGTTTCTGCTTTTTGATGTAATATAACCAAATTAATCGTTTATCGATGTAACACATGCAAAAACTTTTTACAGAATTGCTTGTAGCGTTGTATTGTCTTCACAGTGTAGATTTTGGATAAGATACTGATTCAGCAGTAATACATCTGTAAGTGCACCTTCGTCTTCCAAACGTATTTGTATGAACATCACTTAAAACGCATTAACTACCAGAATCCTCTGAAACCAAGAAATAAAGACAGTGGTCTTTGGCAAACTACAGGCAGGCTGCAATGTTTTTCGAGAGCAACGGCTTCGTCTGTGGTGTCCTGCCATTGACACATCCCTGTTCAATGTTTTGCAAGTGTTGACTCATGAACACAGATGTTGACCAGCTTCAACTAATTCTGCTTTTAAATAATTCATCTTTTCTTGTTATTCCAGTGTTCTGTGTTGCCTTAAACGTCATTTTGTTTTGTGCATTTGGAGTGATCATGGCTGACTTCCTCTTTCTAGCCACAGTTATAAATCACGTTCATTTGTTGACAATTTGTCTTAACTTTTTACAGAATATCTTCTGAAAAATATATTATCTAAAGTCCTTCTTACTCTGAACCATTTTTCAGCTTCATGCAAATAAACAGATCTTAATAGTAGGTCTTGTCAGATGTCTTTTTTTCCACTGAGACAAAGTAGATGTAAATCACATCTCCATTTTTATGACAAGTTAGCCATATAATTATTTTGACAATTTAACATAATCCCAAATCTGTCGATCCCATGTCATTTGAGCTGGATTTATAAAAGGAATGTTAGACACAATCTTTTTAGAGCAAAATGTTTTACAACTGCAATTCCAAAAAAGTTGGTAGGGTGCGTAGAATGTAAATAAAGATAGTTTGCAATGATTTCCAAAATTCATCAACCAATATTTTATTCACAATAGAACATAAACAACTTATCAGAGCTCATTTTGAATTTAGTGGCAGCAATGCATAGATGCATAGAAAAATAGATAAGGGGGCAACAAAAGGCTAAAAAAGTGACTGCCACACATCAAAAACGAAAGGAGGCATATTTGACAACTAATTAGGCTGAATAGCATCAAGTCAGTAACATGACTGGGTATAAAAGGAGCATTTCAGAGAGGTTAGAAGATTCGTTTGTGAAACTTTGCCCTTAACATTCGAGAAAGTCTCAAAACAATTTCAGGAAAATGTTCCTCAATTTAAAATTGTGAAAAGTTTGAAGTTTAACTGCTGGTGGAGGTTCTGGTGTCACTTGCTTTACAATGATGCAGTGACTTACTCCAACATTATCACCACAGTGCTTGCATGGGGAACCATTGCTCGTCATGCTCCAAACGTGGAAATCTGGTTTGCTTCTCCACATACTAGGTGATAATGCTTTGGGGAAATTATAACCATAAGTAGGCCAACTTCACACTCATTTTGTGGAGCCATGTGTGCTGCAAAATGTTCCAAATGGTCATACCTTAGCACTCTCTGGAGTTGGAATTTGATTCCGATTGGCAGGAATTCTCGCTTGACCCTCTTAGAGGAGTCTAGTCTACTTATCTGTAGACCCCCGAGTCTTTAGCAGGCAAATATTGTCCCCTTAGATAACATTGTACAGATATAGCAGTTGAGTGTGTCATCGTTTTTGTGTGCGGTACGTCCACGGTGCGCTACTTGTGGTGCTCCATCAGGATTTCACCGTGTTTAATTCAGAGAAAGGTTCCTTAAATCTAACCTGCGGTTTATCTTTTCCGTCACAAGGCTTTGCAAAGTGTCGTCCTCATTCCCAGTCCACAGTACTGAATCCTACTGTCTGTGAATGCATTAACAACTTCTTGATGAAAGCTAGTTTTAAATCTGATCACACAGCTGCTGTCATAATTTGTGTTTATGTTGACTTTGTCAAATGATGTGATGGACATTAAAGAGACACGCAAACTGCAAAATAAGTTAGAACATTTAGGAACAATTTATATTTGGGTTATGACTCACAGCAAAATGTCTTATTCAAATGAATTGATTTACATTTACCTACAGACATGTGAACAGTTGCCCAACACTTGACGGGGTTGCGAGCTGGTAAAGTGCGGCGCATTAATGCCAGATTTGTGAGTTCGATTCAAACGTTGTTCATGATATAATCATAACCAGTGATCGCTCAGCTTTAAAGTATTATCAGTATATATTATAATACGTCTCCTCTCTTTCTCTAGTTATGAGAACAGCTCTACATGTAACGGCCTCTAGTTCGTCTGAAGAAGTCTCGACACACCAGTATTGTGGGTTCACACAGACAGACTCTCTCCTCCATTTCCCTACCAATTACGGGGTCATCCAGCATTTACTGGGAATTAACTGGACGCTGCATGTGCGTCTGGTATGCGTCACAAAATTAAGAGTCCCCCCTTCTACAACAACAACTAGGTAGGAGCTATATACAGTGAGGGAAAAAATTATTTGAACCCCAGCTGATTTTGTAAGTTTGCCCACTAACAAAGAAATGATCAGTCTATAATTTCAATGGTAGGTTTATTTGAACAGTGAGAGACAACAATGACTAAAAAAATCCAGAAAAATGCGTTTAAAAAAAAATTATAAATTAATTTCCATGGACCACATAGTCAATGCTTCAATCCCCGCTCCCTGCCTGCTGCGGGTCGAGGTATCGTTGGGCAAGACACAAACCTCGAGTTGCTCCCAGTGGGCCAGATGAACACCCTGAATGGAAGCCATTGCAATTGTGTATGTGTGTACTAAATTACTTTGGATAACCTCATGACCTCTGTTAGAACATCCATATATCTCCTCCTTGGTCGTCCTCTCGCCCTCTTGCCTGGCAGCTCCATCTCCAACATCCTTCTACCAATATATTCACTATCCCTCCTCTGCACATATCCAAACCATCTCAATCTGGCCTCTCTGACTTTGTTTCTAACACAGGCAACATGCGCTGTCCCTCTGATGAGCTCGTTCCTTATTCTGTCGACTTGTCACTCCTAAGGAGAACCTCAACATCTTCATCTCTGCTGCTTCCATCTCTGCCTCTTGTCTCTTTCTCACTGCTACTGTCTCTAACCCATAGAGCAGAGCTGGTCTCACCACTGTCCTGTACACCTTTCCTTTGAGTCTTGCTGACACTCTTCTGTCACACAACACTCCTGACACTTTCCTTCATCCACTCCAACCCGCCTGCACTCGCCTCTTCACCTCTTTTCCACACTCCCAATCACACTGAACTGATGACCCCAAGTACTTAAACTCCTGCACCTTCTTCACCTCAGCCCCCTGTAACCTCACGCTTCTAGCTTGCTCCCTCTCGTTTACACACATTTATTCTGTCTCACTACGACTGACTTTCATACCTCTTCTTTCAAGAGCAAACCTCCACCTCTCCAGCTGTTCCTCCACCTGCTCTATACTCTCACTGCAAATCACAATGTCATCTGCAAACATCATTGTCCAGGGAGATTTCTGTCTGACCTCATCTGTCAACCTGTCCATCAGCATAGCAAACAAGAAGGGACTCAAAGCCGATCCTTGGTGTAGTCCCACCTCCACCTTGAACTCCTCTGTCTGACCTACGGCACATCTCACCACCGTCATGCTTCTCTCATACATGTCCTGAACTACTCTGACGTACCTCTCTGCCACTCCGGACATCCTCATACAGTACCACAGCTCCTCCCTTGGCACCCTGTCATAAGCCTTCTCTAAATCCACAAAGACACAATGCAGCTCCTTCTGACCATCTCTGTACTTTTCCATCAACAACCTCAAAGCGAAAATGGCATCAGTGGTGCTCTTACGGGGCATGAAACCATACTGCTGCTCACAAATCTCCACCTCCTTCCTAAGCCTGGCTTCCACTACTCTTTCCCACAGCTTCATTATGTGGCTCGTCAGCTTTATCTCTCTGTAATTGCTACAGTTCTGCGTGTCGCCCTTGTTCTTAAAGATCGGCACCAGAATGCTTCTCCTCCATTCCTCAGGCATCTTCTCACTCTCTAAAATCCTGGTAAACAGATCTGTCAGAAACTTCACTGCTGTCTCTCCTAGACATTTCCACACCTCCACAGGTACGTCATCAGGACCAACAGCCTTTCCGCTCTCAATCCTTTTCAGAGCTTTCCTCACCTCATCCTTTCTAATCCCTGCTATTTCCTGCTCCACAACATCCACATCTTCCGTTCTTTCCCTGTCATTTTCCTCATTCATCAGCTCCTCAAAATACTCCTTCCATCTTCTCTGCACACTCTCCTGGCTAGTTAGCACCTTTCCATCTCTGTCTTTAATCATCCTTATCTGTTGCACATCTTTCCCATCCCTATCTCTCTGTCTGGCTATCCTGTACAAGTCCTTCTCTCCTTCCTTCGTGTCTAGCCTGTCATACAGCTCATCGTAAGCTTTCTGTTTGGCCTTTGCCACCTCCCTCTTCACTCTGCGCTGCGCTTCCTTGTACACCTGTCTACTTTCCTCAGTCCTTTCTACATCCCACTTCCTTTTAGCTAACCTCTTCCTCTGGATACAGTCCTGTACTTCCTCATTCCACCACCAAGTGTCTTTATCATCTTTCCTCTTTCCAGATGACACACCAAGCACCTTCCTGCCTGTTTCCCTGATTGCCTCTGCTGTAGTTTCCCAGTCATCTGGAAGCTCTTCCTGACTACCCAGAGCCTGTCTCAACTTCTGCCTGAATTCCTCACAAGTTTCTTCATTCTTTAGCTTCCACCACTTGGTCTTCTTTTCTGTCTTTCCTCTCTTTTTCTTCCTGACCACCAGAGTCATCTTACACACCACCATGCGGTGCTGTCTGGCTACACTCTCTCCTACCACCACTTTACAGTCACTAACTTCCCTCAAATGTCCTTGTCTACATAGAATGTAGTCCACCTGTGTACTCCTAACACCACTCCTGTATGTCACTCTCTCTTCTGGAAGTAAGTGTTAACCACAGCCATTTCCATCCTCTTAGCAAAGTCCACTACCATCTGTCCTTCTGGATTCTTTTTCTTAACACCAAACCTGCCCATCACCTCCTCATCACCTCTGTTCCCCTCACCAACATGCCCATTGAAGTCTGTTCCAACAACTACTCTCTCTCCTCTGGGGATACTCTCTACAACCTCATCAAACTCACTCCAGAATCTCTCCCTCTCTTCTAACTCACAGCCAACGTGTGGAGCATACCCACTGACTACGTTCACCATCACCCCTTCGATTTCTAGCTTTAGGCTCATCACCCTGTCTGAGACTCTTTTCACCTCTAGAACATTGTTCACAAACTCCCCCTTCAGGATCACTCCTACTCCGTTTTGTCTTCCTATCCACACCATGGTAGAACAGTTTGTATCCTCCTCCAATACTACGTGCTTTACTACCCTTCCACCTCGTCTCCTGCACACACAGTACATCTACCTTCCTTCTCTCCATCATGTCTGCCAGCTCTCTACCTTTCCCTGTCATTGAGCCAACGTTAAGAGTCCCTACTCTCAGATCTAAGCTCCTGCCTTTCTTCTTCTCTCTCTGACCACGAACCCTTCTGCCTCCTCTCCTTCCAACAGTAGTCCAATTTCCACCAGTACCCTGTAGGTTAAACGCACCGGTGGCGGTCGTTGTTGACCCGGGCCTCGACCGATCCGGTATGAAAGTGGTATGGATGACTCGCATGGTTGTACTTGCCGCAACCCTCTCTATTTATCCGGGCTTGGGACTGGCACAGAAGTTACTGGCTTACAACCCCTGTGGCTAGATTTTATATATATATATATATATATATATATATATACATATGTGTGTGTGTATATATATATACAGTATATATACTTACTATCCTTATATTTATTTATTTATTTATTTATTTTTTAATACATTTTTTTATAAACCAGACATTGCAATAGAGAAAGTGAGGCACTCCAAAAGTCAACAAATCAATCAACAATCAATATCTGCACGTTTTTATTCCGTTCAATAGTTTTCAGATTTTGACCAGGGGGTGTATCATGATTCGACATCAGCATCCATAAGTTTAATCTAAAAAGTTTTATTTAAAAGGCAGCCACTATTGTTGCTGACACAAGGATTGGACTAGTACCGGCAGACCCCGGGACAAGGGTCCGATCCGGAAAAGCGCCAGGCGACCTCTGCACAGAAGCACTAATTGAAAGAGCAGGTGCTAGACAAACACCTAGACCAAACGGCACAATTCTTGGTCTCACATTCGGCCTTTTCTGTACATTGGGTCCCACACCCACGTGCTGTTAAAATCTTACTAACAAAGGGCTGAGTGGCATCCATGGCGGCTAGCTAATTTATCATCACCAGGTCCTAGCATGGCTAGTTTGTACTGTAAAGGTTGGTGATATTATGAATATGGACCCAGATTTGTGACTTCAAAAGTATGTAAGGATTTATAAAAAAAAACTAACTCCAAAATGGAGAAAAAGAAACGTAAAGACAAACCATAAACAAACTAGACAATCTATGAAAAAGAACTAAATAAACAGAAAATAAATATTTTTTTGATAGGAACAAAAGATGACAAAACTCTGATGCTAAAACAGAACTAGAAAAAATAATTAAAAGTTAACAGAGTGACAGGTGCAATAGATAATTTAAACCCAAAGACTCAAATACTAAAACTGGACCTGACAAAAGGGACAGACAGCCAATGCAAAATAAAGAGTGGTGAACAGGAAAAAACAGAAAAGAAGTAAACTAACAAGGACAAGTGATCAAAAAACTATCTCAAGACAAGGGTAACGAGCAAACCTTGGACCAGGGACAAACAAAGACCAGCACTGGCACATGCATGAGCCAGGGGTAGGGTAAAAGTCAAACTAGCAAAGATCTAAGGGGAGGACTGGGTTTAAATGCACTGAAAAACAGGTAAAGTCAATAAGGACAAACGAGGAAAGTAAAAAGAACCCAACAAGACCAAAACGCAAAAAAGGAAGTGGAATTAAGGTGGTACAAAAAAAAAGTCCAGAATACGAAGTGAAAAGAAAGACCAGACAAAAGTCCACGATCCTGAGAACCAGAACATCATTCTCCCTTCTCCCAGTGTTTAAAGGTGACATTTCCTGTGCTGCCAGTTCCTGCTGTTAACTCAGAGGCTGCATCAGTGCTCAGTGAGAAGACAGACACTGTGTTCCATCATCCACATCCGCTGGAACGTAACGTAATTATTATTAGGTGAACAGTGACAGAGGTCAACCCAATAAGTTTTTGAGGTCTGGGCAACAAAAAACAACCTGAAAAAATAATGAAAAAGAAATGGAGTTGCTACTTCTTACTATCCTTTCTTATTTTACAGTTTTTCTCCTTCCACCATTCATCTCTGGAATACATATTGTGTTTTGAGTTCTGAGCATGGGAATTCATTTGACCTAGATGTTCCACCAACCATTTTTCACCTGGGAATTTAAATTTGGACTTTTGGCTATATTTTTCTTGTTTTTGTTTCCTGAAATTGGTGCAGTGGTTGTTCCAAAAATGAAACAAAACAAACAAACAAAAAAAAACAAAAAAAATCTTATAAAGTGTGTCGACATAATTAATAATCACTTCCCTTCATCCACCTGCATATTTAAAGATTGATTTAACTTATTAACTAGTGTTGGGTCCGAAATACTGCATCCAATTCACATTTGACATTTGATGAAAAAAATGCAATGACATTGATATTTACAGTTGAAATTGGTTTTCTAAGTCAAGAAAAAACAATGGCCGAACAATCTCATCAATCGAAACAGTCGGAACAGACATATTGCTTTGGACTCTGACAGTGCTCTGATATTGCCTCACACTGCACCTCCACCGATGTTATTGGTCAAGCCTGTGCTGGTAACGGGACAGGATTACGTCATGCTGGTTCTGTGTGGTGAAAAGTGCGGTGAATATTGTTACAATCCCTTATTTTTTATTTTTGAATCAAGAACTCCATTGTAATGCACACCCGGTATTTACTATTGGTGCCTAACTTTTTGCAGACTCTAAAGTAAAACATAAATATTGAAGAAAATGTATGATTCAATAATTATAGTGCAAACAATGCACATTCAATACATGGCTATCTCATAGTTTAGTGAAGTACAAAAAAATCTAAAATGCAAAGCAGTTATGATGTGTCAAATATTTACCAGTGTATGTGGATAATTGACATAACAGTAATTGTAAGACATTTCCTATTCAATTCAAATTAACTTTATTCATATAGCACCAGTTCACAACAAATTATCTCAAGGCACTTTACATAATAAGGAATATGTGAATCCTGTAAAGCAATATTTATTATGCACAGTAATGCTAATGAGCCACCTGATTACAAACCTAAAAACTAACAACCTACATTTTGTGACCTTGTGAGATGCTGAAGGTGTCATGGTGTGAGAAATGTAACCTGGGAAACCTGTGTAAACACATTACATAAAAGTAAAATACACAGTGAAAGCTTAGTTTCAATGGACATTACTATTCAGAAGAGTATGAACGACAAATACTGTATGTTACCAGTTGAAACCAGGCAGACACTGACTTTTATTAATCATGTGGTCACCCCACTACGCATTTTAATCGGACACAATCTCCAGACTCACAACCCAGACTGTAGGTATCAGTCAATCATCTGTGATGAGATGCTCATACTGACCCTTAATACTGACCCTCCATTCGGGTTTGTGGAGTGACAATTTCCATAAAATGTATTCAGACTGCATGGCTGTATGCTTAGTGTTGAAACAAAACAAAAAAAAATACAACTTTACTTTTTTTCAGATTCTACAATGTAATGTGAACAAGTAGGGAAAATAAAGAGAGGCTAAAAGACACAAACACGACTGTAGACGACTGTGCCGTATGTTCTCTGTGTAACGTTACCACAACAGTGTTTCCACCAATCAACCACAACATTGATCAGCTGGTAGTTTCATTTCATTTCATTGTAAAATACTAAAATACTACTGAAGCTACTCCCACTGCAGACAGCAGTTTCCAAATCCTCCAGACAATATGTAATGTATGGAAACACGCAATAATCATTATACAATGTATATAACTGATATAACAAATGCTAAGCTTTTCACAATATTGCAAATGACTTCATAAGTTATGAGATTTCCAAATCATTTTATAATCAATGATGAGTTCCAGGAATGTAATTTCAAGCAAGTCTTTCCATTTCAGTGTCATTTAGAAGTTTTTAATAATCTCTCATTTATTCAGCCTTTCCCTCAGTTTTTTGTCCCGTACACAGCGTTTTTTTTGAGCACATGCCTGTCAGAAAAAGCTGATTAGAAACCTGATTATGCATATACATGGAAGAGAAAGAATTACGTTCTGCTTATGAAGTTATAGCCTTAAAGCTGCACTTTTCTTATGAATAGCTAGTGTGGTATGGACATTCAGTCCGTTATACATGTACTGGACTATGTGAAACGATTAGAAACTGGCACTGAACAGATGCCCCCTCCTCCCTGAGTCACTGAGCAACATAGAGAAAGACAGAGTGGTCAAGCGGGCTAGAGACTGAATGAAGAGTGGGAATGAGCACAAACCAATAAATGAGAAAGAAAAAACATTTCCTTATGGTTGCACTGCCATAATGCTCTAAAGCACAAACAAACACGAAACACCTCCTCCTCTCTGCTCCACGCTTTTATGTAGCCCCTAAGTCCCCTTCTGTAATCACTCAATAGACATTCTTGTGCATACTTTAATAATCTTTCCTTTTTGAAATATCCCTTTACAGTGAAAAATTGGTCCAGGAGACTAATTTCCCTTGTGGGCTTATAGAGTAAATGATGCAGGATAACATCTCAGAGCCACATATTAACCACAACAGGGGTCAGAATGGGCACTTTGACCGGTGTGTAGCTCCAGTTTGTGATGTTACAGTTTTGCTGTAATTGCCAAGTTTGAACAGCAGAGGCCAAAGTCTTGCTCAGGGACACACCTGGTGGGTGGGCTGGGATCCCACACCGGGATTTGGTCCTGCATTATCTATTTTGCCCTCCAGCATGTCAAGAGAGTGTAGAGTGTCATTTACTCCCGCCTCACTATGTTAACCCCTGACCCCTCCTCTTGCCCAATGACAGCAGCGATCAGCTTCAGCCCCCCTGACCCTGAAGAGGGTAAGCAGTTAAGATAATGGATAAATGCATGTGCAAGAGTATGTAAAACATGCTAATGCTACAAATAATTAGTGGGATTGCTGAACAGCAATGTAGAGATTGAAAACTTTACTTGTAAATAATGTTTTCTTAAATCTTACGGCTGCAAAGCTTCAGGGCTTCCAATCTCAATCCAGCAAGACCTCCATTTCATTTTCACATTGTTCATAGAGTCAGATTTTCTTTTGTGTATTCACTTTTTAAGTGTATAATGCGTCCAATCCTAATTCCCTTGTGGAACTGCAATTGTTAGTACATAGGTTTAATCAATAGGTGAGCTACAGGCACACTTGTGTGCAGCATTAAATGTCATACCATGTTATTCACATGTTGTTAAGGTTTTGTTTTAAGGACCCACAAGTACAGACACAGGAGGAGGTTACAAATTAATTATTGAAATCAAAACAGTGATTGACAATGTTGATCTGAAGAAAAGGGAGTTTGTTTTGGGACAACAGAAAACTGAGATGGTTGAAGGAGGGCTGGGAAAAGAGAACAGAGAGGAGATGATTGGCATACCAGGGATGAGTGGTCGACAGATGGTGAGATCACTATATTCCTGCAGGAGAGCTCAAGGTAAGTATTTTGGACAGGAGAACACAGGTAAATAACAGGGAGGAAGCATGTGGATTTAACAGTCCAAACTTACTTCTAGTGCCAGTACAAAAATAAACGGTCAAAAGGTCTAGAATAATAATCTAAAGGAAAACCAGGTGGTAGGTACTTAAAAATAAGAGTTCATTAAGTAGGAATCCGGACCGAGGCAACGGCATCAGCCAGGCAACACAGTGAACCAGCAGGTTACACAGGTAGTTGACACACAGATTACCAAGGTCCCAAGTAAAAAAAAAATGTCTGAAGGCTGACTGTAGCATTGCAGAGAGCTGTGGGCAGGGATTTATTCATGGAGCAAGAACAGAAAACAAAATAAAAGTTCAGGAGAGGAGTTGAGTTGACACATGTAGTACTGTCATAAGTTTAAATGAAAATTCAAAGCATCATGACAATCAACAATCTAGTCTTTAGTGACATATTTTTGTCACACAGTCAAGGCACACCACAGAGTTTGTAAACATTAGATGTCTTTTATGAAACTTTGTGGACAGTTGCCAGGATCGAACTTCAATTTTCATGATATCAACTTGCATTGATAAAATTTGGGTCATATGATCAGGAGGCCAATCTCAACACACCTATGTAATGACGGGGGGTTTGCGACTAGGTTGTGCTATCGCCCAAAGTTAAGTTCTTATATACCAAAAAGTATAAATGCTAGAAATTTGATATTTGGTACACTGCTTCATTATCGTGTACTGCTTCACCTAGGACACACATGCGGCCATTCATGGAATTATTTAAGAATTTGTTTTCCTTACTTTAATTTTTTAATTGTTTAGTATTTCAAATCTAACAGCTGCAAACCCTGCAAGCAGCGATCGAAGCACAGTGCCGCCTGCTGGAGCATTCCAATGATGCAAATTGTTTAACGTGATTTTAATTTTGAAAGACTTAGTTCAGGCAAAATTGGAGGTTTTGTTCCAACTCTATGTTGTTAAAACATGTCTGGAGATGGTGTCTATTGTTTTGTGTGCTGATAGATAAAGCAGAATAATTAATATAAATATTTTAATTATTTTTATTTTGCATTGAGCTCTATGGGACCCTTTGATGCCTTTTATGTGGAAAGGGTTCCATTTAGTTTTTTTGCTGATAGCTAATTGTCGTTTATGCTTTCACATAAGGCATCAAAGACTCCATCCATTCACTTCTACATTGTTAAGGGCTTCCAATCTCAGCCAGGTGTAGCAGCTGGTTGCAGCTGTAACAGCTGGTTGGGGTTGTGTGCCGCAGCTAGCTTTCAGCAATCACACGCATTTTCCTCAGGAAATGCAGCATTCTACTTAGTGCTAGACCCATTTTTTGAATAAGAGTGAGTAAAATGCTTTGAGAAACGTTTTGATCATTAGTGGAAACTAATGAAACAACAGCACTAATCATATTTGATTCTCTAAAGTATTTTGTACATTTATGTGAATATTGCAGCCTAAATGCTTTTCTAAAAACAGTGTGATGGATGTGTTTTATGATGTTTTAATTGTACGCAGAGGGTTGAATTAATTGTGAACCCAGTATTACTGTTTCCTTCAGGGACTGATATGTGTATATATACAATAAAACACTTAAAAAGTAAATTCTAAAATTTTTTGTCACTGAGTATGGCCCAGAAGTGACCCATGGCTCATTAAAAGAATTTTAGAATTATTAAGGGATGATGAGTAATAAGGACATTTAGAGCAAGGCATACAGCACGACACCGTAAAGAACATTAGTGATATAGAATAGTTGGAATGTGGAAAGTTGGATGAGCTCTTGGTGGAAACAATGCAATCAAATATATAAAATATAAAAGAAAATACATAAAATATTAAGTAACATCAAATAAACACACATGTGACACACTAATCACTGTCTCATCTGCCTGAAGTGGAAAATTTCTGTCTCCTACACTATTAACTGCACTCCCCCACCTCCCTAAGTTCACAAACACCTTTTATACTTTTGCCACCAGTTGTGAAGTAGGTGGCTGAGAGCTGCTGGTGTGAGCAACTACGATCAAACACCTTATAAATGATTGATGAGGTTCCTTGCTGTGAGGGAGAGAACAGTAACCTACACACACTCCTCAGGCTCTAAAACAGGTACAAACATTTAGGGATGTTGTGACTTGCACCTTCATATTTTATTTTAAAGCTCAATAACAGGTGTCAGGAAGCCATCATGGGCCTCAGCAGATATCACCAAGCTAACACAATCAGGAGGAATTTCTGGAAAAGAGCCATTTTAACGGATACCGGCAGCCTATTATGCTGGTTGTTTTTAACAGTTCCTATTCTGTGCACATTCTATGACTTTACTGAAAATGACATTTGTTTGTGCAGCCACACCCTGGACCACATTATTTTACGTTATATCTACACTTTTATTTGGGCCTCTCCGGGGTCTACACACAGACACACACAGAGTGCTGCCTCTGTGGGCTACAATGAATAGATACAGCCTTTAGCTTCTTAATGTAAGAGCCTTTCACATTTGGACTTCACAGCTTACATCTTCACAACCGAAAGCTGCCAGGCTTGTCCTTTTAACAAAGCCAGGCTTTCTAAGGAACACATGTTTGCTGCCAAGTGGCTACAGTCCAGTAAATAAAACATGGGGCTCATTGAAGCACTTCATGTCTCCTGCTGCATTCTGTCCAGTGCAGCCAAATGTGAAAGAAACCATAATGGAGGTGCAATGCACAGCCCAGGCTACTTGCAATGAATGTACTGAGAGATATTTAACGTGTTTGCGCTGAACAAAGTGTGAATTTCATTTTTATATTTTACCATTGACTTTATACACTTTTATCCAAAGCAATTTATGTAAGTAACATGCACAATGGGCATCTTGCAGTCAATGTCTTACCCAAGGACACCAGAGGAGCCGGTCGTCCAGTGACTGACCCTGGAACTGGTGGGTAATCTGCTCCTGAACAGTTACTGTGCTTGTAACACAAAGTGTTAATATCAGAAAATTCAAAAACTCTGAAGTAGCTGTCAGCAAAATTTAAAAAAACTGAATAAAGATAAGAAAAACAAATAAATGAATAGAATTTAGAAGCAAGGCCATTGGCAGACCAAATTGTCAGGTGCCATTAACCTGTATAATCACGTAGAAACGGTCTCCAATTACCCTCCGACACACACACACAC
Organism: Channa striata; assembly: GCA_033026295.1. Taxonomy (NCBI): domain Eukaryota; kingdom Metazoa; phylum Chordata; class Actinopteri; order Anabantiformes; family Channidae; genus Channa; species Channa striata. The sequence continues at coordinate 20,713,608 of CM065186.1, read as the reverse complement.
ACACACACACACACACACCCCGCAGTGTGGAGGGTAAATTAAATTAAAGTGATTTGCAGATTGACCCTAAAATAATTCACATTAAAACAATGACATTGAAACTCATTATTTGGGGGTAAAGGTATGTTTTCATTGACAGGGAAGACATTAAAAAGTAAGTATAAGAGTCTAAACAATGCCTGATTAATAGGAACTACTTTATATCTGCCTCACACACAAACTATGGTGCTGTGAGTTAGAGCCCAATAGAATCATGCGTCAAAAAGAATTGCGGGTCTCTCTAAATTCACTCTGAGCCTCTGAGAAAAGTGTTGATATTCTCAATGAACACCTTAGACTCAGCAGAAATACAGCATGGAAATGTTATAAAGCTTCAGCCAGAGGAAGTTAAGATAAAAAAAGTTGCTGGTGGGGAGAGATAAAGTTCCATCAGTGAATTCTTTGGCAGTGGCAGCTATCCAGGTACAGAGAGAGTGTGAGCTACGGCAACTGTGGTAAAGTGATTCACAAGTTAGCTGCCTTCACAAAACAACTGAATGCAGTATTTAAATAGATATGGTGAAATAAAAAAAATCCGGGCTGCAGATTATTTGCATTAATTTTATGAGGGTTCACCATTTGCTAATAAAAGTGGCGACCCCGTATTATCTGCTTGGATGTCTCTGTTGTATGGACCAGTATCTTTTTTTGTTAAAAGTATTAGTTCTGGTCTTATAGAGACCTGAGTTTTACTTAGTGTTGGTTCAGAAAGGAACTAAATGGCAGGTAGATTGATGATTGATTGGTTAGTACTGTCACCTCAAAGTTAGAACCTCCTCCCCTTCTCTACCCTTACCCAAGATGGTGGAAGACACCATCTTGGGTAAGGGTAGAGTGTGGGAAAACAATGTGAATTGGTGTCATCCAGCTTCATATTGACTTAATACACAAATATCAAGATAGTAATAACACCTCTTCATAAATTTGTTGGGATTTTAGGGATTACACATGTCTGCTCTTTGCCATCTTTTGGGCTAAACAACAGGGTGCTAATGAATGAAAGGATCCTGATCCTGGCTGTTGCAAATCTGAGCCCTCACCACTATACATTTCACAGCATCATATTGTATTTTGCTTTGCATTTTTTGAGATGCTGTGCAGATTCAAAATGTAAACCAGTTATGTGTCTGTCTGTGTCATATATTTCAGAGGGTATATGGATCGTGGGCCCAATCTAGCCACAGGGGTTGCAAGCCAGTAACTTCTGTGCCGGTCCCAAACCCGGATAAATAGAGAAGGTTGCGTCAGGAAGGGCATCCGGCGTAAAATTTTGCCAAGTACAACCATGCGAGTCATCCATACCACTTTAATACCGGATCGGTCGAGGCCCGGGTCAACAACGACCGCCACCGGTGCTGTTAACCTTCAGGGTGCCGGCGGAAATTGGACTACTGTTGGTCGAAGAAGGAGAGGAGGCAGAAGGTTCGTGCTCAGAGAGAGAAGAAGAAAGGCAGGAGCTTAGATCTGAGAGTAGGGACTCTTAACGTTGGCTCAATGACAGGGAAAGGTAGAGAGCTGGCAGACATGATGGAGAGAAGGAAGGTAGATGTACTGTGTGTGCAGGAGACGAGTGGGAAGGGTAGCAAAGCACGTAGTATTGGAGGAGGATACAAACTGTTCTACCATGGTGTGGATAGAAGGAGAAACGGAGTAGGAGTGAGCCTGAAGGGGGAGTTTGTGAACAATGTTCTAGAGGTGAAAAGAGTCTCAGACAGGGTGATGAGCCTAAAGCAAGAAATCAAAGGGGTGATAGTGAACGTAGTCAGTGGGTATGCTCCACAAGTTGGCTGTGAGTTAGAAGAGAAGGAGAGATTCTGGAGTGAGTTTGATGAGGTTGTAGAGAGTATCCCCAGAGGAGAGAGAGTAGTTGTTGGAGCAGACTTCAATGGGCATGTTGGTGAGGGGAACAGAGGTGATGGGCAGGTTTGGTGTTAAGCAAAGGAATCCAGAAGGACAGATGGTAGTGGACTTTGCTAAGAGGATGGAAATAGCTGTAGTTAACACTTACTTCCAGAAGAGAGAGGAACACAGAGTGACATACAAGAGTGGAGGTAGGAGTACACAGGTGGACTACATTCTATGTAGACGAGGTCATTTAAGAGAGGTTAGTGACTGTAAAGTGGTGGTAGGAGAGAGTGTAGCCAGACAGCACCGCATGGTGGTGTGTAAGATGACTCTGGTGGTCAGGAAGAAGAAGAGAGGAAAGTCAGAAAAGAAGACCAAGTGGTGGAAGCTAAAGAATGAAGAAACTTGTGAGGAATTCAGGCAGAATTTGAGACTTTGGGTGGTCAGGAGGAGCTTCCAGATGACTGGGAAACTACAGCAGAGGTAATCAGGGAAACAGGTAGGAAGGTGCTTGGTGTGTCATCTGGAAAGAGGAAAGATGATAAAGACACTTGGTGATGGAATGAGGAAGTACAGGACTGCATCCAGAGGAAGAGGTTAGCTAAAAGGAAGTGGGATGTAGAAAGGACTAAGGAAAGTAGACAGGAGTACAAGGAAGCGCAGCGCAGAGTGAAGAGGGAGGTAGCAAAGGCTAAACAGAAAGCTTACGATGAGCTGTATGACAGGTTAGACACGAAGGAAGGAGAGAAGGACTTGTACAGGATAGCCAGACAGAGAGATAGGGATGGGAAAGATGTGCAACAGATAAGGGTGATTAAAGACAAAGATGGAAAGTTGCTAACAAGCCAGGAGAGTGTGCAGAGAAGATGGAAGGAGTATTTTGAGCAGCTGATGAATGAGGAAAATGACAGGGAAAGAAGGGAGGAAGATGTGGATGTTGTGGAGCAGGAAATAGCAGAGATTAGAAAGGATGAGGTGAGGAAGGCTCTGAAAAGGAGGAAGAGCGGAAAGGCTGTTGGTCCTGATGACATACCTGTGGAGGTGTGGAAGTGTCTAGGAAAGACAGCAGTGAAGTTTCCGACAGGTCTGTTTAACAGGATTTTAGAGAGTGAGAAGATGCCTGAGGAATGGAGGAGAAGCGTTCTGGTGCCGATCTTTAAGAGCAAGGGTGACACGCAGAACTGTAGCAACTACAGAGGGATAAAGCTGATGAGCCACACAATGAAGCTGTGGGAAAGAGTAGTGGAAGCCAGGCTTAGGAAGGAGGTGGAGATTTCTGAGCAGCAGTATGGTTTCATGCCCCGTAAGAGCACCACTGATGCCATTTTCGCTTTGAGGTTGTTGACGGAAAAGTACAGAGATGGTCAGAAGGAGCTCCATTGTCTCTTTGTGGATTTAGAGAAGGCATATGACAGGGTGCCGAGGGAGGAGCTGTGGTACTGTATGAGGTTGTCGGGAATGGCAGAGAAGTACGTCAGAGTAGTTCAGGACATGTATGAGAGAAGCATGACGGTGGTGAGATGTGCAGTAGGTCAGACAGAGGAGTTCAAGGTGGAGGTGGGACTACACCAAGGATCGGCTTTGAGTCCCTTCTTGTTTGCTATGCTGATGGACAGGTTGACAGATGAGGTCAGACAGAAATCTCCCTGGACTATGATGTTTGCAGATGACATTGTGATTTGCAGTGAGAGTAGAGAGCAGGTGGAGGAACAGCTGGAGAGGTGGAGGTTTGCTCTGGAAAGAAGAGGCATGAAAGTCAGTCGTAGTAAGACAGAATACATGTCGAAAACGAGAGGGAGCAAGGTAGAAGCATGAGGTTACAGGGGGCTGAGATGAAGAAGGTGCAGGAGTTTAAGTACTTGGGATCAACAGTTCAGTGTGATGGAGAGTGTGGAAAAGAGGTGAAGAGGCGAGTGCAGGTGGGTTGGAGTGGGTGGAGGAAAGTGTCAGGAGTGTTGTGTGACAGAAGAGTGTCAGCAAGACTCAAAGGCAAGGTGTACAGGACAGTGGTGAGACCAGCTCTGCTCTATGGGTTAGAGACAGTAGCAGTGAGAAAGAGACAAGAGGCAGAGATGGAAGCAGCAGAGATGAAGATGTTGAGGTTCTCCTTAGGAGTGACAAGGTTGGACAGAATTAGGAACAAGCTCATCAGAGGGACAGCACACGTTGCCTGTGTTAGCAACAAAGTCAGAGAGGCCAGATTGAGATGGTTTGGACATGTGCAGAGGAGGGATAGTGAATATATTGGTAGAAGGATGTTGGAGATGGAGCTGCCAGGCAAGAGGGCGAGAGGACGACCAAAGAGGAGATATATGGATGTTCTAACAGAGGACATGAGGTTAGCTGGTGTCAGAGTGGAAGATGCCCAGGATAGAGTGAAGTGGAAAAGGATGATTCGCTGTGGCGACCCCTGATGGGAAAAGCCGAAAGAGTAGTAGTAGATGGATCGTGGGCCCCTCATTAGAGAAGGTCTTTGTGGACCTGCCACCAGAGGACTTGTGTGCACAGCATGGGGAGGAAGCTGCAGGACCAGCTCACAAGACTCTGAAACATGTTATAACTGACATAACTTGGAGGAGCCTTCAGTTCAGATTATCATGTATCAATAAACTCATCTTGTTGCTCACACTGTGGAGGTTGTAATCACAGTCAACCTGCTTTTCCTGAGCTCCTCCAGAAGACATCATCTGAACTTCTAATTATGAAAAGTCTGGGTGATGTCATCTGGAGGAGTTTTAAACCTAGAAGGAGAGAAACATTTTCATATAGTGAAGTCAGAGGGAAATTTTAAAGTATTAGTTTACACCATAAACTAAAACCACGGAAAGCAAGTTGGAAAGTTGTGAAGTTGCCCTTTAATGGTATTATTCAGATGTTGGGACAGAGTGGTATAACACTGACTGATGACAGTAAATCCATTACAGCAATTGTACAACCTCTCCTGTAAATCCATATTCATTATGCCCAATTTATTCTGATAAACAATCTGAGTACAACTTAAAAACCTATAACCTAGACTTCTGTGACCTAGTTAGAAATTGATGAGGCAAGTGTCATGGTGTGCGACAAATGTAACCTGGGAAACCTGTGTAAACAGAGGGGGTGAACAGTAAGTAGTCCAATTTCAAGCACATTATAGCAGCATAAATCTGTTATATGAAAGGAATTTATTAAAGAAAGGAAGCTCAGTATTGATGGGCATTCGTGTTCAAAATAATAACAGACATAGTGTCAATATCAATAACTGAACACATCTATATACCGGCAGACAATGAATTTATTGCGTTTACTCATATGTGTTTACTCATACTACACGTTTTAATGGATGTTCATGTAATGTTCTGCCGGTGACTCAACGATTGATATAAAAATTTGATCCATAAATTAATTGTTTTTGCACGATTCTCTGTAAGCATAGACACAACATGAGCACCATTCTAGGGACTGATTTAGGTCATTCTGACTTCTAGGTTCCAGTCTCATGGTTCGGACTTCACAGAGGCAGCTGAATGGCATTTGGAGGATGTAGCTGGTATTTCAGCTGGGAAATTAACACACACTTATAGGAGGCCTTCAAGATACAGGAAAGCCTGATAAAAAAAATACTAGTATGTAAGCTTGAAGCTTTCCAAGAGAAAGAAAGAGGTCCACTCTGAGGGGAGAGTCCTTGGTCAGAATTGATCTCTGTTGCCTTATGTGAGCTACATGGAGACAGGGAGGAACAGCAAATTGCTAACTTTGGTTTTGTTTGCTTGCTTTTAATTCAAGTTCAAGCAACAAAAAAGGCGGAATAAACAGGGTAGTTATGAAATAAGCAGAGGTTGAAATCAAGCTTGCAGGCATTTTACCATTCCAAGGGAACAAACCAAAGAGTAAAAAAAAGTACAATACTTGTTAAGTGTAGAAACAAGGAGAAAAAGTGTTTTACACTTGCTTCTAAGCCTCATAAATCAGGAGCTATGAATGCCAACTGAGTGATGATGAGTTAAAAAAATGGAAATGAAGGCTCAGGGAGTGAAGAATAAAGGCCTTTTTAAATGGCGTACTCATCATTATGTTGTCCTTGGCCTCAGATCTTGCTTTCCAGTAAATTTCATTGAGCCTCTGTTTTAGATACCCGGCTATGTAATAAACAATCAACCATTGAGCCCACACACAGTCATTTTTCAGTGTTAACCCTGAGAGGATGTTTGTATTGAGTCATGAGATTGTATTTCAGATGTAAGACTTGTAAACTTCAACACAACGACCAAGTGCGAGAAAACCGTCTGCAAACAAGACAAGCGTCTGCCACAATTTGCCTGCAGTTACTTCTGCAATGATAACAAAACCTCTATCACGAACATCCAAACATGTGCATGTAACATCCTCAAGAACAAATATTCTAAACACCAGCTTCGGGGAAAAAAAGGAAGCCCCTCTGCCGATGCCACTTCAAGTCTTTTAGCTGACGACATTCACAGCCAAATGCAGCCAATCTGACAAGTGCTATGAGCTGACAGGCTGTCCGATTGATGTGGTGTGCTGGAAGGAAATGCTTGTCGTTGTGTAGAGTGGTTCCTATGTCAGTCTGATGAAGACACTGTGTGTTTACACATGCAGAATCACACTGAGCAGCAACCTGTTACTCCGACTGTCTCCTCGTCACTGCTGCTGTCATTCTTTCTCCTCTTCACCTTTGTCATGTTGTTTTGTTCTTCCTACTCTTTTCCTTCACCCACTTCCACTCTCTCTTGGCCTGCACTGCTCTTCCTTCACTTGCTTTCTCTGTGTTTTCCATCAGGAGTATTATAGGCTTTAGCATTTTGACCCCACTCATCACTGTGACAGACACAGCAGGCTGAAGGAGAAACACAAATCCACAGCAAGAGCAGGATAGTAATGGGCTGGTCTGTTTTTTCTTGTTAAAACAATTTTATTAGGACTGGTGTACAATATTCAGTCTACAAAATCATGGAGCAGTATCACTTTAAACTGTGAAACCCTACCTGAATGACCTGTACTCAGTAGTGACCCCAAAAGCCGTAACACATGGAACACCAGTAGGAGTTGGTGACAGGCAACAGTACAAACTGTGTTTTACTTAAAACTGCCATGCAGAGTATTTATATAAATGAGTTTCTATTCTTTGTGTGTTTCAAAAAACTTTGAATCCAGAAAGATAAACCATGCTAATAACTATACACTGTATTACAATAATCACCACAGTGATGTTTTGGCTTTTTCACTTGCCTATCCTGCCAAACTGGGAATTGAACTAATGACCATGCAGGCCCAAGCTCACTTCTCTAACCTTTAGACCACTGCCTAAGTTCTAACAGATCCACCATACAAAACTTTTTTTCAAAAGATACCAAACAACTGACCTCTTTGGCATTGTTACATTTTGCCCATCATCATTTACCCAGTGTTATTGTAATATATCAGTTATAATGGAAAAATAATACTTTAGGAACAAAATGTCAATTCAAGCATTAAATCTGATGCATAATGAAGCTTTGAGATTTTGACAAAATGTGGCTCATTTACATTAAAAGTAGAATATTTTAAAGAGTAATTCCGGGTCTTATTTTATATCAATAATTTCAACTAGAGATCGCTGCTGAAAGCCACTAATTTCATTTGTGACAACCACATTAATTTATAATAATTGTCTCAAAATGACTTAATGACTTCATTCATGTTAAAATGTGAACTGCATGGTGCCACTTAAGATTTTATCTTTCAAAGCAACTTTTGCAGCTCAGGCAATTAATTAATTGATGCATAATTGCTTTATTTTGACAATTCAACAAACCTGTTTCTTTAGAGAACTGCCTCAACGAAGAGTATATCCATAATTTTAGAATGAGCTAAAGAAAAGCATCTTTTTTCTTTACACATAGATTTCTCATGCAGATACATGTACCACAGGCATAGAAAACCCAACACACACACACACACACACAGCACATAATGTACAAAAGATGAACAAGGCTTCTGTTGGCTGCGATAGAAGAACAGGATGCAGAAAAAAACCCAACTTCATTTTATTCATGGATCTTTGCTGGAAGAAATGCCTTTAATGGAACTCTGATGTAATGCTGTTTAGGATTTACTTTGATACTGTCATACAAATTAAATTCCGAATGACCTTCAAAACACATTTGTTATGTTTAAATATTTGTTACAAATTAATACATTTATTTTCATGTCATTTGGTCCCTGTAAGAGCTTGAAGAACTTTCATGTTTTATCATGTTATAATATATTTGAGGATGAATATTATGTGTTGGTTTTTATTTCTTTACTCTTAAGGAGTAACTTAATATTTGCTAATATCTTACGAGCCGGATGATTTTTAGGTCTGCAGACCATATCTGTAAGTATGGAAGAAAATGTATAATGCTATTCAAGTTTATTAACATGGAGAGCTCAGCTCTTAATGTGTCATCCACACCTCTATTGCAGTGGACAAAAATGTTTCATGCATGACTCTTTTGCACTGGAGCATTATGATTTATGAATATATTTGTTTCTTTTGCATGTCCATTTTCTCATATAAAAATATTCCGATCTTACTTGCTGCTGCAAAATCTAAACTAACTACCTAACTTTCTATTAATCTTTGTGTTTGGTCGGGCAGCACCTGAAATAACATCCAGCCCACACACGGAGCAACAGACTTTCATTCTAATTATTCATTAGTTTTTTAAACCCTGCTGTTGTTTCTGCAATAAAAAAAAAGAATGTACAACAATGTATAGATGTGTGCAGATGCCCTGCAGTCAGGGATCTACATGCACACACACATCCAACTTTAAAACCATCCTTTCAGTGAGCAAATCACAGTTTCAAATGTCAGAGTTGTTACTGAACACAAGTCATTTTAAATCCCTCAGCGTTAACAAACTGATTACTGGTGTAATTTGTGGCCTGTATAATTAATTACCTCCCCTGTCAACACCTTGCTCTTTCCTTCAAATTCTCTTATTAATATGCTGCTTTTTCATCTATCCCTCTCACAAAAGTTTGGTGTGGTCTTGTGGCGTTAAAGATTAAGGCCAAAATAATTCCCTGGTTGACTGACTTTGCAAATTGGTCATGTCACTTCAGATGGTGCAGAGTCAGCAGAAGCACTTGTTGCAATAGGCATCATGTAACCCTCATAACCCGACTTTCAAATTATGAATCAGTGTTGCTTTCTTTGTAGTGCTGGACGCACACAAACAACCTCAGTGAAATGCAATTATACATGCTCACTATTGGCACATTTCACTTAATGTTTTGGCACATTATGTAGAAGGATTGCAGTTATTTGGATAAGACTTCAATTACTTTCTATTGTGCTGCCTTGTGTCATTAACGAAATTTTGTTTAAGGGAGAAAACCAAAATAAAAAAAACTCAATGCTGCTGTTGAAAAAAATAGCATTTTTGGAAAATAAAGTTGCACTGCACTGATTGAAGCAGCCTGTTTCCCACATGCCTTCTGTGTTTTGGCTTTGTTTAAGAAATACTACAGTAGGAAAATGAACCGGCCTGCCGCAGCCTTGGCTGCAGGGGTTTTATTCAGGTACTCTGGTTTTCTCCCACAGTCCAAAGACATGCATGTTAGGTCAACTGGGGACTCGGCTTTGCCGGGAAAGCAAATTTTTTAAGTATCGGGGAAAGAAAATCGCGGTAGAAAAAAAAGAAAAGAAAATTTCTACCGGAGAACGCAAATTACTGAGCCATGTATATGTGTAACCGGGGTTTCTTATCGGCTTTTTCCAACTGTGCATGTACGTAACAGCAGCCAGTAGACAGTAAACAACACACTGAGTGAAAGAATAAATGATCCAAGGGATCGTTAACAGCTTCACGGGCTGAAGCCGCCTACTTTTACAACAAAGTCCGTTTACGGTCCGACAGAAATTTTAATTTACATAAAGTGTCTGGTAGAATAAGTCACTTTCCCCCCGTGTAGTTTTAAAACTAAGCTGTTGTGGATCATCTGCATGAGTTTTTCCTTTCTCTCCCCCTGCGCTGTCACTCTGCTGCGACATGAACACACACAGACATACAAAGACAGAGAGAGAAAATTCATCGTCATTAAACAGTAAAATTGTGCTCAGGGTCGCTCAAGATGGCAGCGTAAATGAGATGTGCTTCCTGGCTCTCAGCACTCACTTCTGTCTTTATTGGATTTGTATGTCTAAAACCTATATTAACAGCACCTGAAAAAAGTCAGAAAAAATTCTTTGATAGATAAGTACCTCTATCTTTCTAATCAAACAATGCCAAAATCCCTTCAAAAACGATTCAGTGAGTCAATGAACGAAGAAAAAGTTAGCTCTCTTAGCTAACAACGATCACAACTGCGTTAAGTCTGGAGACTTAAAAGTGACTAAAGAAGAGTGTTCACCTCTAAACACCAACTCTATCACACAACGGTGGCAGCACTGCTAAATATGATGACGACACTGCTTCCCTTGCAAACCTAATAAATGCTCGAAGCTCTAGAGAAGATGATGGAAATGGCTCATGGTGAGTAGAAACAAGTGAACAAATGGCTGCTACATGTTTTGGTCATGTTTCTGGAAAGATACAGTCTGCGTTGGAACTGGAATCTCAGACTCTGCGGTGTACCCGAAAAAGAAAACTATGATCTGTGCAAAGATGCAATACAAAAACTGTGGCCAGTTATTAAAAAGGCTTGAGATGATGGAAAAACTGCCTTCTTTGTCGGAGGTCGAGCCTTTGTGAATAGAAATTCCTCTACAGTAAACAGACATAACGACTGATTAAAAAGTTATGGAAGAAAGAACCACTAAGAAATACAAGGAAAGACAGGGAGCGAGCACTGCTTCTTGCCTCATGTAGAAAGGATAATAAGTGCAGATAAAGTTGTCATAGTGGGCGATTTTAACATTCATGTAGATGCTGACAGTAACTCCCTCAACACAGCATTTATTAGATTTATTAGAAACCAATTGAATTTATTTATTAGTTTCAATTGCTTTCTCTCCAAATGTAAAAGAACCCACTCATTGTTTTAGTCACACCCTAAACCTTGTCCTTGCATACGGCATTGATATTGATAAATTAACAGTATTTCCTCATAATTCTGTTCTCTCTGACCATTTCCTAATAACATTTGAATTTAGTTTATTGGACTACACAGCAGCTAGAAAGAAGTTTTGCTTCAGTAGGTGTTTATCTGATAATACTGTGAACAAATTTAAGGAAATGATCCCTTCATCATTTACCTCAACACGTACCGATATAACTGAGAGTAGCCTCATTAACTGTACTCCTGCACAAGTTGATTACCTTACTGATAATTATGCAACATCTTTACATTCCATACTTGATAGTGTTGCCCCTCTAAAAAAGAAGGCAGTAATTCTGAACAGGTGATCTCCATGGTATAGCTCGCAAACCCGCAATTTAAAGCAGGCGTCACGAAGACTAGAAAGGAAGTGGCGTTCCACTCATTCACAAGAATCACGCTTAGCCTGGAAAAAGAGTTTATACTTATACAAATTAGCACTCCGTAAAGCCAGAACAGCTTATTATTCATCACTAATAGAGGAAAACAAGAACAACCCCCGGTTTCTTTTCAGCACTGTAGCCAGGCTGACTAAGAGCCATAGTTCAGTTGAGACTAGTATTCCCTCAACGCTATGTAGCAATGACTTCATGGCCTTCTTCACAAACAAAATCATAGCTATTAGAAATAAAATTCACCAGACCCTCCCCACAAATACGACAGAATTGGAATCATCAGTAAGTCCTCAGTCCCTTTTAGACTGCTTTGTGCCCATAGACCTTGCTGAATTAACTTAAACTATTATGGCATCTAAACCAACAACATGTCTGCTAGACCCTATTCCAGTTAGACTGCTCAAAGAAGCACTACCCTTATTAGACACGTTCGTATTAGATATCATTAATCTATCTTTACAAACAGGATATGTACCAAAGGCTTATAAGGTAGCTGTAATCAAACCGCTACTTAAAAAACCTAGTCCGGATCCAGATGTCTTAGCCAATTACAGACCAATATCCAATCTCCCCTTTATTTCTAAAATACTTGAAAAAGTAGTTACTGCAATTATGTGACCACCAGCGCAGAAACGACTTGTTTGAAGAATTTCAGTCAGGATTTAGAGTTCATCATAGCACAGAAACCGCACTGATTAAAGTCACCAACGATATTCTTTTGGCTTCAGATAATGGACTTGTCTCTATACTAGTTCTGCTAGATCCTAGTGCTGCATTTGACACCATTGATCACAGAATATTATTACAGAGACTAGAACATGTTATTAGAATTAAAGGAACAGCACTAACTTGGTTTAAATCGTATCTATCAGATAGATTCCAATTTACTCATGTTAATGATGAATCTTCGACATACACAATAGTTAGTTATGGAATTCCACAAGGCTCTGTATTAGGACCAATACTCTTTACTCTATATATGTCTCCCCTTGGCAACATTATTAGAAAACACTCTGTAAATTTTCACTGCTACGCTGATGACACGCAGTTATATCTATCTATGAAACCAGATGAAACAAATAAATTAATCAAACTACAAGCATGTCTTAAAGACATAAGGGACTGGATGACGTATAATTTTCTTCTTTTGAACTCAGATAAAACTGAAGTTATTGTATTTGGGCCTAAAAGTCTAAGAAACATGTTTTCTAACCATATTGCTACTTTAGATGACATAACTCCTGTCCCCAGTAGTACTGCAAGGAATCCCTGAGTCATTTTTGACCAGGATTTGTCATTTACTTCACACATAAAACAAATCTCTAGAACAGCCTTCTTCCACCTAAGAAACATTGCCAAAATTAGGAGCATCCTGTCTCAAAGCGATGCTGAAAAATTGGTTCATGCATTTGTTACTTCTAGATTGGACTACTGTAATTCTCTACTTTCAGGCTGCCCCAGTAACTCTCTAAAAAGCCTCCAATTAATCCAAAATGCTGCAGCAAGATTACTGACTGGGATTGGTAAGAGGGATCATATTTCACCTTCATTAGCTTCACTCCATTGGCTTCCAATTAAATGCAGAATACAACTGAAAACCCTTCTTCTTACCTATAAAGCTTTAAACGGTCAAGCCCCATCATATTTAAAAGATTTCCTAGTACCATATCATCCTACTAGACCACTTCGGTCCCAAAATGCAGGCCTACTTGTGGTTCCCAGAATTTCCAAAAATAGAATGGGAGGCAGAGCCTTTAGCTATCAAGCTCCTCTCCTGTGGAACCAGCTCCCAGTCCAGATTCGGGAAGCAGACACCCTCTCTACTTTTAAGACTAGGCTCAAAACCTTCCTCTTCAATAAAGCTTATAATTGGTTATAGTCATGCTGCTATAGGCTTAGACTGCTGGGGGACTCTGCACTGTGCCACTTTCCTCTTCTCTTCATTCTCTCCTCTCATCCCACATCTATAATGTCACCATTGTATGACATTAACTCTGTGTCTTCTTCGTCCCGTAGTCGTCTTTCTCCCTCTCTGTCCCCCTCTCTCTGTCCCTGTCTTCAGGTGTCCCCGATTTGGCGCTGTGTGTCCTCCAGTGTGCAGCTACTGGTCCTATTAACCTGGGGATTTGTTGAGTTTTCTCTAAATGTTTGTATAGTCTTGACTTTATTATGTAAAGTGCCCTGAGATGACCTTGTTGTAAATTGGCGCTATATAAATAAAGTTTAATTGAATTGAATTGAATACAAAGAAATAGATTATGATTGAAATAGAAAGCGCTATTCAACAAAACCAGCAACTTTTTGGAAATAATACGTTTTATGTAGAATTTTCTCTAGCTGCAGTTATTTTATTTTAGCTAAAAAACAAAGATTGTTTTGTTTTTTTATGTTATCAAATGTTTCACTCAATGCTACGGAACATTGCTAAAAGAAAAGTCTTATCTCTCTTTGCAAAGCAATTTTAAAGAATTTAACTTTTTAAAGAATCTCAATCTGTTCATAATGATGTCACTTTTTGGAGGTCTCTGCGGGGAACTCAGTATGTCTGTCTCATAGCTCTGAAAACTCAGCAGGTGTGATCACCTTTCAAAATAGATTTAGTGGGAATATTTTGCATACAGATTGTGATCCTCGTGGACATTTCATCTGTCAAGTAATTAAGCTAAATGATGTAATATGTATACGGTCAAATGTTTGATATAATCACAAAGTTGAAATGTTATCCCTTACTTGTAATTGAAACCCATCTCATAGAAATATCCAACATCCACCCCAAGGGGGTTTCAATATTATCTTGGATTGCACAAGTGATAAATGGCCCCCTGGATCGTTACACACAAATAACTCCACTTTGCTTTTTTTTGGGGTAAAGTTCAACCTTATAAATATTTGGAGAACAAAATTCCCAAGTAGTAAAGTGTTTACATGAAGTAATAAAACAGGTTCCAGTCAGTCAAGACTATTTCTTTGGTTAATCTATGATGGTTTTAATATTTTGAATATAATATAATATAATATTTTGCCTGCACTGAACCTAAGGCAATATATATTAATTTATTAAGATAACTATATCTATAATAACTCCCCAGTTAATATTTAGGAAGTTGATTAATTCTCTATTTCAAAATGCTGATGTTAAAAAATGATTTAAACTCTAATCTCATAATTTTGGAAGAAATCAAAGAAAGAGAAAGTATATGGCACTAATTGGGAACTATTAAAATTTGAGGTTGGTAAATTTTTGAGATTTGGCAATTTTAGATCTAAAACTAATAAAACAGAAGAGACAAATCTTGTTGCAAGAATTTCTCATCTATCTACTAAATGTCTAAAGAATCGTGCAAGTGAGGAAAAATGGAATTCACAATTCAAGTTATATGAACTATGCGCACAGAAAGTTTAAGGTGCCTATGCTAGATCAAGCAAAAAATGGTTGGAAGAAGGCCAGTAAAATTCTTGTTACTTTTTTAATTTGGAGATACCTAAAGTCGTGAAAAGGGTATTCACAGGTTAGATATTAATGTTACAATGTTGTTACAAATGACTACAAATCTATTGCCATCTTTTGTTGAACATTTTAGGAAAAGCTATACAGCTCATTTTGTCAATAATTAGCTGATACGTTTTTGAACTCTCTGACAGTAAAACCTATTAGTGGTGATGATGTGACTTTCCGTGAGAAGCCAATTTCAGTTGAGGAAGTTGTAGAGGCGATCAGCCTTCTAAGAAAAAACAAACCACCTGGTACTGATGGATTAACAGCAGGAATGTACAAATGTTTTTCTTCAGAAATAGCTCAATTTCTGCTCAAGGTTTTTCAAGAAAGTATTGTCAACGGACGTTAGCCACACTAACCAAACGATTAACCACTCTAATTCCAAAGCCAGAAAGCATATCTTATTTATTGACAATTGGCGGCCAACATGTTTGCTGAATAATGACAATAAGATACTGGCATCAATCATCGTTAAAAGATTGATATGTGCAATAAAGTTACTGAAGAAACACATTTAGGCTTTAGACATATTACAAACAATATAAGACTAGTGTTTTGATATTTTGGATTCCAGAACTCACAAAAGAAAATGGATTTATCTCATTTTTAGACTTCTACAAAGCATTTAACACTGTCAAACACCACTTTAAATTTCAAAGCTTAGACAAATTTGGATTCCATAATTACTTCTCTGCTTTTGTTAAATTTAAATGATATGGCCTTAATAAAACTAGAAAAAAAATGTACCATTATTATTAAGGGATCTCTCTTTCAGAGGCAAAATCTTCATCACAAAAGCAGAAAGTATTTCTCGAATAACATATGCGGCTCTTGCTTAATGACTTGACAACAAAACCAGTAAAGGAATTATTCAAATGCTCTTCAGCTTTTTGTAGAAAAATAAAGTACAACATATCTAAGCATCGTATTAAAAGTAAAAGTGTTGTAGAATAGTCCATTTAAGAATGATAATTATGCTATACATGATCAACAGTGTAAACTCGGTCGGTGCTATAACAATGGATATGATTTGAAAGACTTTAGATACCAGTGATTATTCCATAATCACAAAAAATCTTTTAAATGGTTAATCATAAAATATGATGACATTTATATTCTGTATTAAGATTATGCATCTGTGAACTAACAAAATCTGTCAAATGTAGCACAGTATTGTACAGTATTTCCCCCAAATTGTAGTTGAGTGAAATAGAAATAAAATAACTTTAAAAAGTAAAGTTAAGCATGCAAGGGGACGAATGTACTTAGTTCCTCCTGCTTCTACTGATTCTCTCTTGAGCCTCGTCTGCTGTTTTAAAAACTCTTTCTACGTCTTCCCTGACAGGCTGATTGAAGAGGATCCTGGATCTGACATATGTAAAAAATACATAATTAATTCAGGACATGTCTAGATCTTCTGTACTACAGTATTCTGTTAATAAGGAAATAGAAATAATAAAATTGACATGTTTACTCATGACTCATTTTATTATATAAGTTAAGTAAGACCACGACAGAGATTGAAATCATGAATCAGAATGTGACACACACACGATTTTTAAAGGCAGGATTTCAGTGACATACTGATGACCTGCTTCCTCAACTTGGGCAACATCGTGTGGAAGAGCAGATGAGGCCAATTCTGCATCTGTATATGAGGTGAACATATACAGGCCTGATTATGAGTGAACTAACTATCATACATGTTACAAAATGACATTATTGTCATTTTCAGTGGTGAAAAACATAAGCTAGCCAGTTAGAGTGTCGGCTATGGAAGTAGCGCTAACATTACACTGCAAACGAAGCTCCGTCCTCCGTGAATACACGAACCTCTATTTAAAATAACTTGTAAGTAATTGTCGGCCCTTCTTCTCTTTCTCTGCTTTGTCAAACTTTTCTGGTCGATTCTTATGGCCGGATTTATACTTGGCTCACAGCGAGGACATTTCTGCTTTGACCGTTGACGCTCTGACGATCTGACTCAGCAGGTAGCAGATAGGATCCAACTGGACGGAAAGAACCATGCGCTAAATGGGAGGAGGGGTGTAATTTGACCGGAGAGGCAGAAATAAGTTGAAATTTAGCCTTATTTGTAATTATTCCATACATACATTTATGATATCTCATATATTACTGCTAATAATGGTATTATTAAAAAAGCTAGTGTCTGTTGGCCCCTAAAGTTCGTGGGCCCTTATAATCGTCCTAACTTTCCCCCCTAACGGCGCCCGTGGCGCAGGAGGTTGGCAGTTGTCCACCAATCCTACAGTTTTACAGCTATACAGTTTTGATCCCTGGTTCTTCCATTCTCTTGTTGAAGTATCCTTGACCAGACACTGAAGTCCCACTTATGCTCTTGGTGAGTTTGAACAGTTGCATAGCAGCTCCCGTATCGGTGTATGAGTGTGTGTATTTGTAAGTGTGAACGTTACCAACAGGTAGAAGAACAGAGCAAAGCTGTAACTGAGAGCCGCCGTATGAAAGCCACAGGATGCCTTCAGTATGAAAGCTGTTACCCAACACACACATAACTGAATGTTTTAATAGAAATATTATATGTTCTTAATAAAAATATTGTGAACTTATAAATGCTTATGTATCAACCACTTTATGTCAGCACATAAAGTGGTTAAAATCAGCTCCACTCTTATAGTGACAAACTGTAAATACATTAAGTACATTTGATTTCTTTTTACTAGGTAAAATCGAGATGATCTGCTTGGAATTTGACCTGATTTTAGTGATACTTTGAGAATGTTTTTAGACCCATACTTGAACTTTTATTGAGTTCTGAGTTGAAGTTTGTATGAGGCTGTGAACCCACTGTAAAGGTTACCGTAACTAGAGGACCCAAAAGCAGAAGCTGAGACTCACAGAGAATGCAACAGGTGTATTAGCACAAGAACTACTGGTACAGTCATCAAAAATCACATGCACTGCTGATCCTGAAATACTCTGCACAGAGACCTAAACTCTAACAAAGCACTCCTTGTCTCGAAAAGGGTTTAACAATATTAAATCCTTAAACAGTATAAACTCAAAAGCAGAGACCTAGACTATAAAAAGGTCTCCCTCAAAAGGTATAACACTATCAACCTACATAACCACACTAACTCAAAGGCACAGAGACTAAGACTATAACAAGAAACCTGGACTACCAAAACTAACCACAGACTCACAAAGAGGATTACGCACTGGTGCTCGGGAAAAGCCAAAGCTGATGATGATGAAAGGCAAAGAGTATGTACACCGGCAACCAGCAGAGGAAGGGAGGAATGGAGCAGGGAAACACACAAACAGAAGAATGAACACCCATATACAAGTTAAAAAGAGTGAAAAACCAAAAAAGAACTAAAGCACCTAACTTATAACACCCACAGACTGCTCAGTGGCCAAGTTGATGTTTTTCTTCAGTAACAATATTAAAACCGCCACTGATAATTTCAGGGCTTATTGGTATAAATCCATCAACTTGCAGTATAAATAAACCAGCCTCAGAGAAACACACAAGAATCAAACACATTTTCTAAATAAGTAAATTACTTGAACAATAGAAGTATTTCTAGTATAATACTGCTTGGGACAAGAGCAGACCCAGTTTTCTGATGGAGTTTAAGTAGATTAATGTTTGTTAAAAACATAAAAAATGTTATTTTACTGTTTCAGAGGTTTCTTGAAAGATTCATGAACTTAAAAAAACAAATTAGGGGACCGTGTAAAATGTAATTCTTCAGTTTCTGTGGGAGAGTGTGTGCATATTCTTTCATCAACTTTGATAACAACCAAACAACCTGCCACCTTTCATCAAATTCGGAAACAAATATCTTCAATTGTTGCAAACAAGATGTGGCATATTTCCAGCTAAGCTTTGACTAGAAACTAGGGACAAAAGCAAAATGGAAATGGGAATCTGATGGGAATGGGAATCTCACATGCAATAACCAAAGCTGTTCTAACTTTGGCAGAAGATATTGTGTTAATATAAGACACTTATTGCACAGTCTCAGAGTTGATTGGTAAATCATGTTTACTTGCTTTTGAATCTAAAGGCAGCAGAACAAACAAACTTAAGAGGTTGTTCTGACAAAATGGCAGGTAGCAAACAAACATGCTCAATCCAGTTGCATCATATTCTGCTGCTTCCTGTCACATTGCAAAGCTTTATTAGCCCTTTGGTGTCAGTATGAGAATCAGACAGTTTCAAGTTGCTTGCAGCAATATCTGACACACAAATCAATTGCTCCAAAAATGTCCAGCAATTTTGAAAGTGTTGAAGAGGCCTGACCCAGATTGTCTGTGCATATGAGGTATTTGGTGGGAGGCCCCAAAGTCCAAAAGTATCTTTCCTTTAATGAATTTCATGTTTTTTTTTTTTTGAAAAATTAATCCACAAAAAAATGATCAAAAAGACATTCAACTAGTTTGCAAGTATACCCTTAACTAAATAATGACAAAAAGTATTTTTAAAATCCCTTTATCAAATTAATGTAACTGCATGGTAATGTGTGATGCCAAGGTAGTCTGCTTAATGTTTCCGGCTTGTTTATACCCACTGCAGTGAAATATCTGCACCTGTTCATGTACGGTGTGTGTTTGTTTTACATTGGATTACTTTTGCTGTAGGTTCTACCTCAGGTTTGACGTGGAACATTTTACTGCCACTTAACACGCTTTGCACCATGTAGCAATGTTTTACCTTTTTCTAATTTCCCAAGGAAAATACTGACGCATTTCCTGCTCTGAATGGTGTTGCTATTTAGGGACATGGCCTTTTTTTGGTTGGCAAGTCGCAACCAAGCAGGACAAACCCTGGGTGCTTTGGAATGCGCACAATTTTTTTGGGCAGAGCAGAGGCTTGTGTTGGTCATTTTTTTGCAGTCTCGAGTCAAGTCCAGGTCCTAACCTTAATGTTTCAATTCATGAACAAGTCTGTAGCACACACAAGGCTGCGGAGGTGGACTCCTACCGTAGGTAACAAACAGACCTTTACCCGTCTCCCAGAGGAAAGAGAGTGGACCCCTGTTTTTCTGGACTATATCTCTTGGAAAGCTTAAATCAACTTTCTATCGGTGAAAGACTTTGTTTTCTTGTGACATGTAAATGTACACGGACAAAACTTGACTTTAAAAGTGTAAATTTTTAGCGCTGCCCAGCAAGAGGAAGACACTGTGATTCCTTATCAGGATCCAACTTAGGCTAAATCCAGGAGATCCTGACACGAGTGATAAACTCTCTCTTTGCATCAGCTAATCTGTTGTCAAAGAGATAGTGGGGCAACTGTAGCTAAGTTGGTAAAGGCAGTAAAGAACGGAACTGTCCTGGTCAGATTCACGGTCCCTCCTGGCTATGTGTCAAAGTGTCAAAGTGATAACATTTGAGCCAAGCCTTATTAAATCCACTGAAAGATGGGAAAGATAATAATTTGTTGGGAAAATAAGTAAATGTACGATGGATGGAGCGTCCAAATGGTAATGACTCTGACTATGCCCATGTTGTATATCCTGACTGATCTGATCTTTTTATTAGTTTGATTTTGTAATGTATTATTATATCCAATGTTATATCACATCTTATTGGATTCTTTGTATACTTTATGGTTTTTGACATTAAACTCTTAGTTGTGATTTTTGATTACAATGAGTTTTGCAGTTAGTTAACCAAAGTTAATAATTTAGTTTACGGTTATCCAGACTTCTAGCAAGAAGGCCCTTAAGAGCTGCTGAACATGGTCTATGCCTCCTTTGTGTGAACAAGAAGACAATGCTACAAGGACGCTGTACCTTAGGCAAAACTGAGCTGTGTGTTAAGCACTATGAAAGGCTAATGTCCTCAGTTAAAGCACAAGTCTGTTTTCTAAATTCAGCTATGCATTCTGCCTAATTTATCAGAATTATCGAAATTTAACCTTGAAGTACTATCATTCATACTAGTATTTATCTTAATCCCTTTACCATCTGCTCATTTTTCTGTTATATTTGCTTTGCTAAATACGATTTTTCATCGCAAACTGTTTATTCTTTGGTATTAATACTTTTAAATAGATGTCATAGATGTCAGGTGATGTGACAAAGATCATTTATCTGTTGAACAGCCTGTCTTTGATAAGTAATTATTTAATTTGCTTTGGTCCGAGGCCTGTTATGAATTGAATCATATTACAATATGATTCAATTCAATTCAACTCTATTTCTATAACGCCAATTCAAAACAAAGTCATCTCAAGGCACTTTGCATAAAACAGCCCAGACTATACAGATATGTAGAGAAAACCCAACAAATCCCCCTTGAGCAAGCCATTGCATTTTTGTTGGCTGAGAAATCAGACATACTACTGTATTTCTGTCTGATTGCTTTATTGTCTTCGCTGATACACTGCCAACAAAGTTTTATGTTCAGGTTGAGGAAGGAGACCAAGCCATCCCAAGTCAAAGGGCTAGTTCAAAGTCCAAATAAAGTCATAAGTCACTGGTTTCAAAATTCAAGTATAGTTACTTATCTTTCATAATTTTATAAAGTCAAATCTAAAGTCATTAAATTCAAGTCCCCACCTCCAAGAAGATGCGTAAATTCAAACAAGAGAACCAAATCAATTTCCAGAATTTTGCCAAAACAGGTATTCCTGCACAAAAAAAATTATTAATTACTGTAATTTATGTTTATATTTCTAAGTAATTGTAATTGATTGCATTTTTTAATCACATGTAACTCAACTAAAAGTTGGTGCCTTAGCCACGTCTACAGGCAGTAAAATCCTTCTTTCCAGCGTTTTAGAGGTGTTTCCACATGATTTCCACATTTCCTACTGCTTCTCTTTATTACAAAATCTGCTAGACACAAATTGGCAGAGAACAGCTCAGACATGTTCCTCTGCCTGTTCTGCATTCCCCAGTCTTGTCTTGATGCCTGTCTAAAGATGATTGTCCTGCAACAAAATGATGACCTGAAAAACGGTTTAGGTATAGACGGGTATGCAAAAAAGATGGGGTGGGTGTCTGTGTCTTTTTTGCAGAACAGGTTTATTTTCTGGGAATGGTGGACATTGTGCACTTTCAGGGGCAACTGTGGCGCAGTAGGTATAGCAGTGGTCCACCAATTCTACAGTTATTGGTTTGATCCCTGGCTCCTCTGGTCACATGTCGAGGTGTCCTTGAGCAAGGAACTTAACACCCACTTAGTTGCTCCCGCTGAGTGTTGGCCATAGGTTTATGAATGTGTGTAATTGTGAGTGCCAGTGGGTAAATAAACAGTATAAAGTGCTTTGAGGACCAACAGGTCAGGTAGAAAGGTGTTATATAAGTGCCTTTACCTTTAAGTATAGTGACTCCTTTTTTGAAATGAATGTTTAGTATAAGTCAACGGAGTCAAAGATACAGAGGGAGCCAAGACATTTGTGAGTACCTTGGGATGTTGTGTTCACTTCCATGGTTTAACACTTGTGTTGAAATAAAGAAATGTGTGTTGAGCTGTGCACTTAGTGTAGATGAGTCAATTTTTGCATTCAGGTCTATTAGGATGATCTGGGACTAGGTGATCTTGTAGATATGATGGAGCTTGACCGTATAGAGCTTTACAGGTAAGAAGGGATTTAAATTCTATTCTACACAATCTAATGTTTTGGCCGCCACTATTAACCAGCAATGTAAATGTGAAGATATTTCCCTAGTTATGAAATGGTTGCTCCCCTAGTCAACTAGCTCAGTCAGAAAGACAAAGGGAGGGGAAAGACCTAAAAAGATTCAGTATTTTTCTGAAAACATCAGGGGTTTACACCCTTCCACTCCAACAATGAACACATAAATCTGTGTGTTTGTGATTTGTACAGGTCTGAACCACCATGGGAATTATGTCTGTACAACAAAACTGATAAATGTTACAGATTCCATGTTACATACACCTTCAAGTGTATGTATGTTGTTCAAACAACAAAACTACAAATATACTTTGAGGTTGGATCAAAGAAAACAACAAACGACTCATGATTTAAAAGCTCAAACATAAAAATCTACTTAAAAATATGCTTGTGTGGCTTTATGCTTTTGCCATAACACTGAATTGTTAATATGTTAATGTTAATAGATGATTAAAACCAATTATCTAATTGGGGCACATTGCATTTTATTTGTTGTCTGTGTTATATAATAAAGCTAACTAATGGCCTTGTCCCAGAGAAAACCTTTATATATATTTGTATATTTGTTTTGTACAGTACATGTATGTGAAGATTATTTTTTGCATTAGTCAATTGTGAAGTAAAAATCCACACAGAGCGGCAGCATAATACAGTCATGCAGACAAAATGATTACTTTGTATCTCATACCCACACTGTCTCATTGTGTTTACCCCCTAGTTCAAATATTTTATTGGTCTAATTAGCATGCTCATGAAGCTCTATTGATCTATGGATTAGAGTGTGATGAGAAAACTCAGAAGCAACAGTGATGAAATTAGGGGCAACATGAATGTATAATATAAAAAGTGCTCCCCAAAGCCTGCAGGCTTAACATTTCATATTTTAGAGTGAAGGCCTTAGCTATACATTAAGAGAAAACCTCAACTTTAGTCTTTCTCTAAACAGTCACGTTTAGGTTACTTAAGATCTTTTGTCAAATAAAAAATGACTCATATATTGGCAACTGCTCAAAAATATCCTTGCTTAAGGTTATCGTTGCTTCAGTCTGCTGAACAGTGGCCAAGTCCCTCCCCCCAACTCAAGGACAGTCACTCTAACTTGCACACTTGCACATATTCACTCTCTTACTTTGTATTGTATTATTGTATTATATTACTTGTATAAATAATTTCTTTTTTTTCATATTTTGTTGTGTGCCATGCCTACACCAAGACAAATTCCTAGTACTGTTAAGTGTTCATAACTGTGACTGGCAATAAATGGTTTCTGATTCTGATTCTGGATATGTGTTTATAGTATATGTACATGGTAATAGTGTATATACACTATGCTAAACCAAATTTCAGACCAAAGAACCAGAATTTATGATGAATAAAACAGGTGGTTTTGGTTCAGATCAAACAAAGCCATGGTTTAATTTGTGTCTATTGTTAAACACTTTTGAATGGTTAGGAGCTTGAAAATAATTACAGGAACTTGAGCCAGGCTGTCATCACAACTTAAATAACTGAAATGAAAGAAACTAATTTGATTTTTAAAAATTGACTAAAGAGGAAATTTAAACAAAATTTAGAAAAAAAAATAAAACAATGTTGATGCAACTTTTTTCTAAGGGAATGAGAGAGGACATGAGAGAACAGGAGATAAATGCCTCTAAAAAGCAATGAAACCATGGTAAAGAGAAGAAAAAGCCTGAAGTAAGAGTAAGTATTGATGAAGTAAGAGAAAGCCTACAAAAGTAATTGAGACAGGATGTAGACATGTCATGCAGTTCTTTTGTGCACTTGCAAAATTATATTTTGAAACTAACTTGATCAAAAGTGTACAATTTACCACATCTAAATTTATATTGCCTAATTTTATGTTGTGCAGTGAACCCTCTAAATTCTCCATTACCTGTTGTTGAAAATAAAATCAATCATTGCCATAGTGTTTGTGTGTGTACCAAATTACTCTGTAAGTCGCTTTGGATAAAAGCATCTCCCAAATGACTACATGGCTATAGCCTAATCAAGCTTTAAAGAGCATTTATTAGATTTGAATAATAAAAATATAGAATTAAACATGTATAATTAAATAAAGATTAAATATAGAGCAGATTTATTATACAAAAATGACAGACTCAAAAACTAAATGTATCAAATGTGAGTATTTTAAGTCAAGATGAAGGGTGTAATGAGGCTCGAGTTTAACACAGAGCTGCAAAGGAACCTGTCAGGTTAATTAAGGATACTGCTATTTCAAACACCAAGACAAAAGAACATCTGCTGCAGGGAGTCTTTCACAAAATGCTGTTATAGCAGGGCTTGTCGAGGCTACACAAACCACAGATACCAAAGACCAGATACCCTTCTTTTTCCTTAATTGCTTGACAGACATCTTTTAATCAATATTTTATATTAAGACCGAAGATATTTGGGATCTGAGTAGAGGGAAGTGTTGGTTGAGAAAAAAAATGTCTCCCACACTCCCCTGCTTCTCTATTGATGTCACATAAGGGGTATCAAAAGATCCAAGAACACTCAGAATGAATGTCCTCAAGTTGAACAAGGTAGAAAAAAGTCATACAACAGAGCTCCCTATTCAAGTTTAAATTCCTACTTTATTTCCCTTTGCCAACTCTCTTCCTTTTACCTGTTAATCTTGCAACTGAGATCTTTTAAATGCAACATCTTCATATTTGAGATACCGAGCCAACAATGACAATAACAAAATAAGGCCAAGTTTCTCCTTTTTCTGCAAGCTTGGTTGAAGGAAATCAGAACATTACCAGTGTCACTAAACAATTGAAGTCTCGTAATATGTATATTGTGTATCATGTATATACATATATAATTCCTCAGGCCAATATTTTTATGTGAAGTTCAGTCTATTGTGTTTGGTTGGTCATGAGTAACTCAGGAATATGGTAGCGGACATTAGAATAAATTATGAGTTTTCTTAGTGATTAACTGATTAGGTGAGTACCTGTAGACGCACTTACCCGCCTTGATCCTGCATTTATCACGGAAAAGGGTTTGTTTAATATTTTAGAAGGGACCCAGGAAGAATGCAAAGGACAAAGGAGTAAGAAGGCAATAATTTTTATTGAAGAAAGAAAGGAGGATGGGATGGCAAGGTGGCAGGGTAAGGCTGGTGGTGACCTGGACACCTACCAGAGACGTGAATACTCAGACCAAACATACAGGACAGGAATAGTAAGGGGGCGAAACGCTTACAGGGAAGAGTAGTGGAGATAATGTAGCAAGATCAGGATCTGAAGAGCGAGGAAGCTCGGGTGGAGGAGAGGGGAAAAACATTTTTTTACCCAATACAGATGCTTTAAAATATACCCAGATTGGATTATATTCTGTATTTCAAGCTAATTCTCTGTTTTGTTATAAATTATAATTAGACAACTGTGGGTAGTAACCTAATATAACCCCTACTAATCAGATTTCTAAAAACGAGGTGCATGGTATGAAAGAAACATGAGCAAAGTCATGTACACCTATGTTCAAGTTGTGAACCCTTCACTCTTCAGAGGAGGAGGAGACTTTGGACACAATCTGTCTCACATTTGCCATGCTTTTCATCTATATGTAGGAAGATTATCTCATGCATCCACCAGGGAGGCCATGCCCAACATTTCCTTTTTGGGATTGGGGGGCTGCTATGCAGCTGGCTCACTGTGTGGATAATAGCAATGTGATGTGCTAATATTTTTGTAAGTAAAATTATATTGCAGGATATTGCTGCTGGCAAAGATTTTTATTCCAAAAAATAATTGTTTCTATAGAACTTTAATTTAATCTGCAATGCCTCACCACCAGCTTTTACTCAACTCTTTCAGAACCTGCTCTCTGTCTTACCTAGCTATTACTAAACCTATTCTATATATTTGACTTGGTGGTATGAATAAATCTGGTGTATGTCTGCGCAAGTGTATATATGTTGTATGTACTGAATGTTCAGTGTTTAAACTAACTAAACTAAATATACCTAAACCTAAATCTGTACAACCTCTTCCTCGATATAATTGAATTGTCAACAATGATAATGATGCTAGCAAATAGTTTCGCGAAAAACCCACAGTTTGAGCAGAGATTTGGACCCTTTATGAAGCCTTGACATAATGAAACTTTCTGCCTCCTAAGCAGCTTGACACGTGATGCGACGCAACGAGGCCTTGCTCACATTGGTCATGGGATTCGGAGCATGATCAAGGAACCACTCAGTGACCCTTCCGCTTTCAAAAGGTCAGTGCTGTGTTGAGCAGGTGGGCTCAAGCTGGAAAATCTCTACCAGCAGCGGGATCAAGCCAGAATGACTCTTTAACAGTCTGCGTCTCTCCTATAGACCTTGACTGTTAAAAATAGCCAGAAACACTGATCCATTATGTGACATATTTCTTCATTAAAAAATGAAATGTTGACCTAAATATTGTTCACGCTTATGTGAATGGTGGTTAAACTCCAGTGGTCTCACACACAAGCAGCTACAGTACAGCTGCTGATCTGGAACACATGAGGCGATGTTTGAAGATATGATGAACACAAACTTTGGAATGAGGAAGTAGAATGCTGTGTCTGACTTTTTTGTTGTTGTTGTTGACATGAGAAGATGTGTTGTTAGATCTGGATGGTGATTGGGGAATTGAAAACTATTTTTTGGTCATGTATTTAACATTTCTATTCTGTGTTAAACTTTAGTAGTGTACTTGCGTAGGAACAGTTTCAGAAACGTCCATAAACTACTGTTTAAATATTGTCTAAGAATTTGTGAAAGCCCACCCTCCTAGGCATGCTGTGATGATTTTCATGCTTTTTTGAACAGGAGCCTGAGTGGGTCAGTGGAAATGGTTGCACATGGGAGGGGCAAAAAAAATATTTTCAACTCTCATTCTCTCTCACTGAGCAGCTGGCCCCTCATCATGGATTCCTTAGTTTTGTATATTTTTTGGTATTGGTTATCGCACTCTCATATACATGCCGACATTCCTCCTTTGACATACAGGAGACTTAAGTTTTAATGTATTTAGCCTGTTGCCACCAGCACTTTGCCACTTTGTATGATTGCTATTCGGGTATTCATTGAACTGAGATCTGTGTAGCATCCAGAGACAGAGTTGGGAATTGAACCTCCATGTTGAAAACAAGGGGAGGTAGAATGACCCGGCAATAAACTTTCTTTATAAAAGTATCCACCACTAATCCTCCCCAGGACCAGATAACACCACGAGAAACAAGTAAACCAAACAAACCACATCTGGCTTAAAGCCACGAATTGACACTCAGGCAATTAGCATAACTTTTGCTTTGAGTTTTTCATCTACCAGACCCAAGACTGTCTCCTAACTCACTTGTAAATGACGTTCTTATCAAGGTGGTACCAGCTCTCTGGAAAGGAAAAAAGGCAAAACAACCATAAAACTTGAGGTGCGAAACCACTTGAGACAGAAAGACTTTGTTTAAACTCAAACCCCAAAACAGGGACAAATCATCTATCAAGCATCATAAAACCCACACCAATGTGTTCAGAAGCAAATTTAGAACAATTTGACATGATACCGTCCTTTCTACGACGAGAAATGAAGGAGTTATAAAATAAAAGGTTCAATTCAGAATGACGAGAGAGAGTAACACGGCACAACACTGCCACCCTTGGGTGGAAATTATAAATGCATCCCGAAGATACTCGTCTATAGAGAGAAACAAAACTGCATTAATTTGTTGTCTGAAAGTTAAAACACCATGTCATATTCTTCTGTTAATTCTGTATATTATACATACATGTTACATATTCATGCACGCCTTAGTTATGTAAACGTGATCATGTCATGTTATATTAATTCGCTACGATGTCCAGATAATGCATGACTGAATTCCTAATTGTTGTTGTGTGTTCTTAACGTGTATTAATATGTAATAGACAAAGCTAATTTTCCATGTAATAATCATTGGATTCTATCTATTCGCCTAATCAGAACTCTCACATGTATGTTGAAATGAGACACTGATTATTACACGCAGCAATCATGTTCTTTTAAGCATTTTAACCTTCATAGGAGTTTGCACAGTATAACAATTGTAAGAAGTTGCTTTGTTTTATAGTATGAGATTTTGGGCTTGATGAAAAGAGAAATCTATATTTGACTTTGTGTGATTAAACCGAACAAAATAATTTAATTTGATCCAGAGGAGGGACTCGCTCTGCCCTCCGCAGTAAATTTGAATTCAGCAGCGACGCCTCATAGTCTTGGCGACGCCCCAACGTTATAAAATAAAGTTAAACTTCCAGAATCCGCGCAGAGTTCCACTTCGAGCTTTGAACAACTTCGGAATTCCATCCTGAAGAAGAAATGTGCCTCAGTTAAGAAGACTTAGCTGAAGTTGTTAAAATAACTTTTTGTAGCCAATTCTCTCGTTTGTAACTTTTCGAACTATTTTTAAAGCGTGCACGTCTTTGCTGCCTATTTTTGTATTAGTTATTCTTGACGATTGGAACTCCAAGCAAAACTTCCATTTTTGTTTGTAACTAGAAAATCCGTCAAAGTTAATCCAGACCGAGCCCGAGATTTTTATTCAATAGCCATATTTTTATCAACCAGTTTTGTTGAATTATTCCAATTCAACATTTCGGCTCCATTCCGGACCGGACAACCAGCGCCTCTGTAATTCGGCTCAGCCACCAGCGGAACCAGACCACATTACTGGAGCTTGCCATCTGAACAGGTGAACGCTCCTGTGGGCCGGAGAAATCTTTGCAGCCACAGCGGATCCTCGCTCTGATAGCTCGCCTTTTAACAGAACCGAGATGGTCCGTCCTGCTCTACAAAAGAACCGGTACCGATTGACGGCTAACCTGGCAGTACAACCTCCAGCAGCTCCCAGGCCAAGTACAAATATCTCTCTCTGCTTCATGAAAATCTGGTGTCCGTACAGCCGATAAACCATTGGAGCCATTATGAAGTTTCTTTGTAGATAAACGTTATTTGGTAAATAGTGACTCGAATCCTTTTTCTCTAGCCCAAATTCATCACACGCATAGCTGCACAATTTATCTGTTTACTTAGAATTGGTTGTTTCATGTTTTTTGTCTAGAGTTTCTGTAGTTGTAAAATATAACAAAGAACTTCCGTTGTTTGTCCTTCTTCAGAGCAACAGTAAATAATAACAAGAGACTGATTTTTGGGTTAAATTGTGTTACTTAATTCTATTGTTACTTTGGACCATCAGCGGTTCAGATAATATGATAATTATAGCGTGGTTCAGCTTAAATCGAACCTGCTGCCCCAAATTCGAGGAAATTAATGCTTTTGTATTAATATCAAATTACCCAAGTTGAACGAGTTTGCTACATCACTGACCCTGTTTGTTATCAGAAGTTTTGGCTTTCATCAGCTGCTTAAAGGATATGTGTATTAACAATAATAGTATAGAGATAATAACACACACCAACTTAAGAAATAGGAATGTAACACATAATTATTTTTTATTTTTTATTATGTTTAATAAATACAGAATAATGGGCCTTGACACAACCTTGATAATTTTTGCAGGAAAAAATATGAAAGGTCCAAAACAAAGACTTCACGAATGGATGTGACTGTGATGCAGAGGTCAGCTGAAATCTAAGATGGCAAAGATTTGTACTATTATGTCCTCATTGACATAATATGTCCTGTCAACCCCATTTTGCCCTCAAAATGGGGTTGACAGGACATATTATGTCAATGAGGACATAATAGTACAAATCTTTGCCATCTTAGATTTCAGCCTCTGCAGAAATGAGGCCTGATCAACTTTTAATAACAAAGTCTGCATCTTTACTTATCCTTCCTCTGTTGTGGTTACTTTAACTGTGTGAGTGTAAAAGCTTTATTTAAACATGAACTACTGATACAGTTATTAATTAGTACACGTACTACTGATACTATAATACTCAGCACTGACACTTGAGGTGATAACAATATTAACTCCAAAGGAGAGACTTATACTCAGCACAGAGAACTGAGCTATAACAAAGCTCTCTCAAAAGGTATAACCATATTAACTCAGATAACAATATCAACTCAAAGGCAGAGAGAGTTCGGCTATAAGAAAAACCTGAACTGCTGAAACTATTAGCAGACTCAGCACAGTATTAAGGGCTGGAGATCGGTAAAGGCTGAACAGAATTAGGGAGAGTAACCCCAAAACTAAACATAAGCCCTGAAATACAAACATGCAGGTTTAATGATGATGACGATGATGAAAGGCAAAAGGTGAGGAAGGGAGGAAGACTGCAGGGACACACAAACAGAAAAATGAATCCCAATATACAAGTAAAGGGCAGTAAAAAACTCAAACAGGACAAAAGGCACCTAACTTACAACATCCTCTCCCAGTGGACTGAGGTTAAAATTGCATTTCTTGTTTTTAAAAGGCCGGCATTTTCTCTTTCTGCGTGGGAATGGTATTTTAATTATTAAAACAAAATAACCAATTAGGCCCTTTTTTTGGAGCTGTAAAAAAATGCCAGTTTTCCAGCTCTTGAGGTCTGCAGAGGAACTTCCTAGGGAGTATCTTGTTTTACTCACTTAAGGAAGTCTTCAGTCAAAGCCTTAACTAGGAATCACATTTCCAACTACAATGGCATGAGTAAATGAAATACATTTAAATTAAGTAATTACAAGAAAGACAGATAAATTAGAAAATAAAAAGGCAATTTAGTCAAATTATCATGCATCATTATTAACACGGCAAACTAAATTTAGATATTCATATTCCCATTGTTTTAATATGAAACGTGCCCAATTAAACAAAGGTCCACAAAATCCTGGAGGATCTGGTCTATTCTTAACAAAGCAGAACATGAAAATGAAGATGGCAGAGTATAACAAAGATATTTTAGCATTAAGCTTGCAAATCATCCATAATAAAGTTTTTTAAGGAATTTTTAATTCTTCATCAAGGCATAACTTTAAACTATCTGTCACTGATGGAGATCTCTGATTGATTGGATATCAAAAGGTTGTCTGTTATATTGCCAGCACTTAATGGAAAGTATTCATGACTCTATAATGAACAAATTAATTTAATTTCAATCATTGTTTTAGACAAATATATTGGACAGGGAATAAATAAACATAGTCATGTTGATTACTTTGTTATATATACTTTGCACGTAAAGTTGCTGGGTATCCGGTTTATGATGCTCATCAAACATCTGTATTGCAGCCATCTTTAGCTGTTCTTTAGCTGTAAAATGGTTAGAAAATATTAGCCAAGCTTCAGCCATAAAAAAATTTACTCTTTGGAACTAATCACGAGGGACCTGGCTGACCAAGGAAACTTCTTTCTTTACTAAAGAAAAATAACTAAACATCTGTCTGACAAATCAGGAACACTCTTCAGAGGTCAGGTGTAGATTTTTTTTCACCACTGTCCCAAGAAAAGCTTGTGAACAGGAATATAGATTCTATGATGCACCCGTGTTTCTTTTCCAGGACTCTGCACTTTCTTTTCAAAAGAAGAGTGTGTCACTACTTCACAAGTCAACAAGATGTTCAAATAGTGTAAATATGTAAAAAAAGAAAGATGAAAGAAAATGAAAACAAAGATGAACATTAAGCTGAATAGAAACCATATGACAAATAGAAAAAAGAAAATATACTCTTCAACAAGACAACAGTTCACATAAACAGTGAAAACTATGAAAACTATCAAATATTAAAATCTTCAATCATGCCTCTATGAATCCAAAATGCCTCTCTATGTTTCCTAAGAGACTTGAAGGTACAACCTCTGGCTCCCAATTTAACTTGTTGTAATCCAGTAAACCAAAGATCCATCAAAGAATGTTTGGCTTCTATAACATGTCTAAAAGATATAAGGGACTGGATGACGTATAATTTGCTTCTTCTAAACTCAGATAAAACTGAAGTTATTGTATTTGGGCCTAAAAGTCTAAGAAACATGTTTTCTAACCATATTGCTACTTTAGATGACATGACTCTTGCCCCCAGTAGTACTGCAAGGAATCTCTGAGTCATTTTTGACCAGGATTTGTCATTTACCTCACACATAAAACAAATCTCTAGAACAGCCTTCTTCCACCTAAGAAACATTGCCAAAATTAGGAGCATCCTCTCTCAAAGCAATGCTGAAAAACTGGTCCATGCATTTGTTACTTCTAGATTGGACTACTGTAATTCTCTACTTTCAGGCTGCCCCAGTAACTCTCTAAAAAGCCTCCAATTAATCCAAAATGCTGCAGCAAAATTGCTGGTAAGAGAGATCATATTTCACCTTCTGTAGCTTCTCACGATTGGGACTCGATGCACTGAGACTGTTCCGAACAGTTCTATCTACAAATGTTGTCAGCCCACAAAGTGACTTCAGTTTTATTTCATCCACAACATACACAGTTTTCCCCATGTGCTTATACGTTGTATTGTTAAAGCTTCTGCAAGCTGGTAAATCACAAGGCAGTTGGCCTGGGAGAAACAGCAGAGACAAGAGTTAAAATTGTTTCACACAGAGAAAATGTGTACACTTCTAAAGCATGCACATCTGAAAATGACCCAACGTTAACCAGTTCTGTGGTAATTCAATTCTAATTTAGGATCTGAGCAACCAATTCAACTGTTAGCAACATTTCAGTTGTTCAATGTCAATTTCTGTCCTGCCTAGAATTAATGTCTTAGTAAGGGCAGAAAGTACGTAACATCTACAAATGTGTCAGTTTGATGACATCTTGCTCTGAAAACAGAATGGGAGCGGCAATAAAGATGCAACTTCAAGGTTTAAGGGAAAAGATTGGAAGACAAAACGCAGGACTTTTAAATGAGAGACACCAGTTTGTGTCCTGTTTCAAATTGTGAGTCAGCATTGTACATTTAATCAGGGTTGTAACTTAACTCACACCGCAATCTTTCCCTAAACCACACCATTTTTCATTTTGGTGTCAAAACTTTACCAACTCATTATTTTGGCAAAATGAAAGTTTATCAATTTTTGCCTAAAAGTAAACATGTTGTTGCTCAGTATTTACTATTGTAACCAAGACTACAGAGGCCAGATAAAATGTGGTACAAAGAATGTTACATGATAACATCTTACTGAGCATATTGGCAGATGGACCTGCTGGCCCCTAAATATATTGGTGATAACAAAACATGGACAATAAATAGAGTGATTTCATCTAAAGCAAATTGAGAAAGAGAAAACAGAAACAGTTTGTTTGTCTGTATTAGTTGGGATTGTATATGTTCAGTAACTAAAGCAAGGAATCAGAAGCTTAAAACAAAAACAACAAAAAAGGTAATATAGGTGCATCTAAGTGCAAACCAAGCCAGGCTACCTTATAGCAAAGCACAATATTCCCATTCCAGTGTATGAGTGTTGCAAGTCTCCAGGTACAACAATGCAAAAGGTATCTGCAGGATCCTGTGGTGTTACTGTCAAATAATATATCAATATGTTGATTACAAATTAAACTTTGTCATTGCCTAAAATAAGACTCTTTAACATATGCACATCATTGTCTGGAATTATTTCACACTTGTAACACACAGTAGGAGACTTTTGAAGTCAGAAGTATTCTCAAGGGAGTAACTCTGCTTGATTTCAGTGAGAGGTCAGCATGTGCAGGCTCAACAAGATATAAAACATATGTTGTGAGAAGCTGTTTTATTCACAGCACATGAAATCTGTTCAGAAAAAAAGCAAAGAAAGAAAAAAAAAGCCATTGCAGTTGCCTGATAGAGAGTCATCAACATGGTAATTCGCTCACTGTAAATTGTACCAACAATTTGGGACGAAGCAGCATGTTCTCTCCACACACACAGGCTCTTGCACATAATCCAGACTTTGTACTGGGGGGCTTGGAAGACAAAGTCTGGGTCATCTCCAAACCGTCTTGGAAATTTGCATTCTCATATACAATGTTGATAGAGTCTGGAGAAGATCAGTTGTCTGGAAAAAGCATTTGTGGCCATCCACTAGTTTTCAGAGAAGTATTTCACATGCATGTTTAAAGGGAAAAGAAGCTTGGCATCAGAAAACACAAGAGACAGGCCTTACACTCTTTAATCATTCATTTTGTATTGTGTATGCCTAGAATTAGACTCAGGCTGGTGGCTTCCTATCCTTTGTATTAAAATAAGAGTAAACAGATGACATTTTCCCTGTCTATACGAATTCAAAACCAACTATACCCACAGTGGCTGTAGTGAATACAACAGAAAAGTAATCATGTTAGGGCTGTCACAGAGGCTGGAAGCCCAGGTCTATTTTGTTTCTGTAGTTTGCCTTAATTCTATATATGTTTGTACTGTATTTTCATTTTTCCCTGCCCAGTTACTTTGGTATCCAGTCACCTCACTTTGACAAGCCTGGTCTCCCACTCACTTTCCCATTAATCTATTTCTCACTTTCCCTCCCCTCCCTTCCCAACAGCCATGCCCATGCCTAGCTGCAACTCTTCAGTTAATGGAGTATTTAATCTTCCCTTTCACCTTAACGTGCTGCCAGATTGTCAACAGATTATTGCGTGTTAGACCTGTCCAGGATGTACTCCACCTCTCTCCTTATGACAGCTGGGATAGACTCCAGCCCCGTGACCCTTAACACAATAAGTGGTTACAGATAATGAATGGATGGATGGATGTTACTTGTTATTGTAGCCCACCTTTGTAGCCCACCTTTCTGTGTGTGTGTCCCTGAAATCGCCCTTTGCCTTTCATCATCATCATCATCGTCCCTGCATGTTTGTATTTAAGGGCTTGTGCTTAGTTTTGGGGTTGCTAGTGTGTCTTGGTCCATTCTTGTGCATGTTCCTAATCCTCTTTTACTTTCCTGATCTTCATCTTTTTATACTGTTGTGAGTCTGTTCATAGTTCTAGTTTGTTAGTCTTCTTATTTAGAGTAAATTTCTGTTTGTAATATTAATCTCCTCTGTAAGAGAGATTTTCTGTTATAGTGTTCGTCTTCTCATTAAGAGTGATTCTTGATTTAGACTCGGTTTCTGCCCTTAAGATAGTATTGGTATCTCAAATGTCTGAGCCAAGTGTAATAGTCTCAGTAGTTTAGGGTTTTGTTATGTTCTAAGTTTCTTCTTTTGAGTTAATATTGTTATTACCTCAAGAGGCTGAGCAGAGTGTTATAGTCTCAGTACATGAGTTAATGTTCTTAAATCTTTTGAGTGAGTTTAGTTATAGTCCAAATCTTAATTTAAGTTAATATTGTCATCTCCTCAAGTGTTGTGCTAAGTATTATTGTATCTGTATTTTGTCCGCTAATTATTACTTCAGACGAAACCCTCCACCACACACACTGGTGAGAATCCAGGGCTCAGACATTGAAATTGTGGACACCTTTAAATACCTGGGTGTCCACCTAAACAAAAAACTGGACTGGACAAACAATACAGACTCTCAGTACAGAAAGGGCCAGAGTCGCCTCCACCTGCTGAGGAGACTGAAGTCCTTTGGTGTGTGCAGGGAGCTGTTACTGACATTCTACGACACTGTGGTGGCCTCAGCAGTCCTCTATGGTGTTGTGTGCTGGGCTGGGAGCAACACGGACAGAGACAGGAAGAGACTTAACAAGCTGGTTAAGAAAGCTCGCTCTGTCCTGGGCTGCACATTGGACTTCATCGAGGAGGTGGCGGACAGAAGGATGTTGGCCAAACTAACATCCATCATGGAAAACCCCTCCCACCCCCTGCACCTCACTGTGTAGGCTCTGAGCAGCTCCTTCAGCACAAGACTGTTACTCCCCCAGTGCAGGAAGGAGCGCCACCGTTGATCATTCCTCCCCACAGCCATCAGACTGTACAATGCGTCACTCCAGTGACACACAATGTGCAATTTCTACTTGTATATTCTTATTTATTCATCTGTTACATTTCCCAATGTAAATATGTATATATTTACTTTTTACCTTTAAATTTTAAATGCCCTTTATGTTAAACTGCAATGCACATTGTTCTGTGCAGATTCTGTGTTCCTTGTCTGTGGCTGCTAAAAACACAAGAATTTCCCCACTGTGGGATTAATAAAGTTCTCTCCTATCCTATCCTATCCTATCCTATCCTATAACTGTTTCAGAAGTCCATGCGTTAATAAACCCTTCTGCACTTGGTGTTTCTCAGCTTCTGCTTTTGGGTCCTACAGTTTCAGTATCCAGCTACGGTAACCGTTGCACATGGAGGTGCCCTGTTATGTTCAGTGTAACCTAGTAGCACTTATTTAGGGAGGAGCTCATGAACATCAGAGCTACTACCCATGTGCATTTATTTCCAGCCTTTTTTGCTTCTACTGTGAATTGGTGGAATCTGTCTGTATATCAACAGTCGCTGGTGCAAAGTTTCAGTTTTGTCTCAGCACTGTTCCCCAGACCTGGATACCTGCATCAATAACTGTAAGCCCGTCTACTCGCCCCGTGAATTCTCATCATTTATTCTCACTGGTGTTTATATGCTGCCGCAAGGTAACGTCTTTGAGGCACAGCGCGAGCTGACCGACAAGATACTGTGTGTGGAAGAGACAAACCCGGACACCTTGGTTATTGTTCATGGTGACTTTAACAAAGGTAATCTCTCCCACGAACTCCCCAAATGCAAACAGTTTATCAAGTGCCCAAAAAGAGAGGGAAATCTGCTAGACCACTGCTCCAACCACCATCACCCTTGTGCTGCACCGGGGCAGTTCCAGGTGCATCTGATTCCACCATACAGGCAGAAATTAGGACCCTGCGAACTGTGAGGACATCAAAGAAGTGGACCATTGAGGCCGTGGAGGAACTTCAGGAGTGTTTGGATTGTACAAACTAGGATGTTTTTAGATCTGCTACTAACAGCCTGGATTAGTACACGGACACTGTGACGTCCTACATCAGCTTCTGTGAGGACAGGGTCATTCCATCACGCACCAGAGTGAGTTATAACAATGACAAACCCCTGCTCACAGCTAAACTCAGACAGCTGAGGTCAGAGAAAGAGGCTGCATTCAGAAGTGGGGACAAGTAAAGTACAGATTTAGCAAGGAGGTGAGCAGAGCCAAATCTGTGCATGGCGAGAGAATGGAACAGCAATACTCAGCCAACGACTCTGCCTCTGTCTGGAAAGGGCTTCAAGCAGTCAACAGTTACAAGCCTAGATACCCCCACTCTGTGATCGAACGGGGCCTGGCCAACAGCCTGAATGAGTTCTACTGCCGCTTTGACAAACAATGGGATAGACCTACTATCACAGCTGGACTACTCACACAGCTTCACACCTCAGTGCCCCCCCCGCCCCTTACACGGCTCACCATCAAAGAGGGCGATGTGAATAGGCTGTTTAAACGGCTAAACCTTCACAAAGCCACAGGCCCAGACTCTTTTTTCCCCCTCAGCCCTTGAGCACTGTGCCAATAAGCTGTCCACAGTGTTCCCAGACATTTTCAGTACATCACTGGAGATCTGTCATGTGCCAGTCTGCTTTAAGGCCCCTAAAAAGCAGAGGATCACAGGACTGAATGACTACAGACCCATTACCCTGACTTCTGTGGTCATGAAGTCATTTGAACACCTCATCTTGTCCCACCTCAAGGTCACTGAACCCCTTCTGGACCCCCAACAGAACCAACAGATCTATGATTTATGATGTAGGCAATGCTGTAAACATCATCATCTCCACACTCCAGCTTGGACTCTCCAGGATCCTATGTCAGGATACTGTTTGTGGACATCAGCTCTGCCTTCAACACAATCGTCCTAGCTCTGCTCAGAGACAACCTATCCGAGCTAACTGACTGACGGCAGTTTGTGAGGCTGCAGAAGCATGTCTCTGACACACTGATCATCAGCACTGGATCCCCTCAAGGCTGCGTCCTCTCTCCTCTGTTATTCTCCCTGTACACCAACAGCTGCACATCTGGACATTTGTCTGTCAAACTCCTGAAGTTTGCAGATGACACCACCCTCATTGGCCTCATGTCAGGAGTGAGATAGACCATCTGGTGTCATGGTGCAGCACAAACAACCTGGAGCTCAGTGCTCTCAAGACAGTGGAGATGATAGGGGATTTCAGGAAGGAGCCAGTCCCCATCCCCCGTCACCCTCTGCAACACTCCAGTCACCCCCGTGCAGTCTTCCGCTTTCTGGGCCTCACCATTGCCCATGACCTCAAGAAGGCTCACCAGAGGGTGTACTTTTTAGGCAGCCAATGAAGTTCCACCTCCCTGTGAACACCTGCTGGTTAACTTTTACCCTGCCATCCTTGAATCCATCCTTACATCCGCCATCACAGTCTGGTTTGCTGCAGCCACGGCCAACGACAAGGCCAAACTGCAATGTGTCCCCATTTCTTCAGGTGCTGTACATCTCTAGGACCCGGAGACGGGCAGCCAGGTTCGCAGCCGACTTTCTTCCCCAAGACCTCACGCCAAAGGAATAGTTTCTTCCCTACTGAACAGTGGCCAAATTCACCCTAGATAACACCCCCCCAACTTACAGACAGTCACTTTAGCTTTCCAAGTTGTACTGCCTTACATTGTACATTCACTTCTTATTTTTAATAAGAAGACATTACTATCTTATTTTTAAATTTATTGCATTTTACTATTTCTGGACATATTTTAAATTGTGTCACACCTTTGCAAACTTTTTTCTGTTGATTTCGTATTTGCAATTGACACCAAGACAAATACCTAGTAATGTCCTTAACTGTGCCTGGCAATAAACAGATTTCTAATTTATGCTCTGTTTTAATAAAAACAAAAGTGTAGGGAAAAAAGAGGATGG
This sequence comes from Channa striata, assembly GCA_033026295.1. Classification (NCBI taxonomy): domain Eukaryota; kingdom Metazoa; phylum Chordata; class Actinopteri; order Anabantiformes; family Channidae; genus Channa; species Channa striata. The sequence continues at coordinate 20,674,376 of CM065186.1, read as the reverse complement.
AATCAAGGCTGAGAAAAAGGAACCAGCATGCTGCATAAATCTTGAGAGGTTAGCTGGAGATAAGTAAAAGATAAAATTTATTCCTATCCCAGTCTAGAGTGATACAGTCAGGTCCATAAATATTGAGACATCGACACAATTCCAACATTTTTGGCTCTATACACCACCACAATGGATTAGAAAATTAAACGAACAAGATGTGCTTTAACTGCAGACTGTCAGCTTTAATTTGAGGGTATTTCCCTCCCACTTGTTAAGGGACAAAAAGTAATGGGCCAATTGGCTTCTCAGCTGTTCCATGGCCAGATGTGTGTTATTCCCTCATTATCCCAATAACAATGAGTAGATAAAAAGTCCAGATTTCATTTGAAGTGTGCTGTATGCATTTGGAATCTGTTGCTGTCAACTCTCAAGATCAGATCCAAAGAGCTGTCACTATCAGTGAAGCAAGCTATCATTAGGCTGAAAAAGCAGAAGAAAACCAGAGAGATAGCAAAAATATTAGGCGTGGCCAAAACGACTGTTTGGGACATTCTTAAAAACAAGGAACGCACCGGTGAGCTCAGCAACGCCAAACGACCCAGAAGACTACGGAAAACAACTGTGGAGAATGACCGAAGAATTCTGTCCCTGGTGAAGAAAACACCCTTCACAAGAGTTGGTCAGATGAAGAACACCCTCCAGGACGTAGGTGTATGTCTGTCAAAGTCAACAATCAAGAGAAGACTTCACCAGAGTGAATACAGAGGGTTTACCACAAGATGTAAAACATTAGTGAGCCTCAAAAACAGGAAGGTCAGATTAGAATTTGCCAAACGACATCTAAAACTGTCTTCACAGTTCTGGAACAACATCCTATGGACAGATGAGACCAAGATCAACTTGTACCAGAGTGATGGAAAGAGAAGAGTATGGAGAAGGAAAGGAACTGCTCATGATCCTAAGCATACCACCTCATCAGTGAAGCATGGTGGCAGTAGTGTCATGGTGTGGGCATGTATGGCTACTAATGGAACTGGTTCTCTTGTATATATTGATGATGTGACTGCTGACAAAAGCAGCAGGGTGAATTCTGAAGTGTGTCAGGCAATATTATCGCTCATATTCAGCCAAATGCTTCAGCACTCATTGGACGGCGCTTCACAGTGCAGATGGACAATGACACAAAGCATACTGCAAAATCAACCAAGGAGTTTCTTAAGGGAAAGAAGTGGAATGTTATGCAATGGCCAAGTCAATCACCTGACCTGAATCCGATTGAGCATGCGTTTCACTTGCTGAAGAAAAAACTGAAGGGAAAATGCCCCAAGAACAAGCAGGAACTGAAGACAGTTGCATTGGAGGCCTGGCAGAGCATCACCAGGGATGAAACCCAGCGTCTGGTGATGTCTATGCGTTCCAGACTTCAGGCTGTAATTGAATGCAAAGGATTTGCAACCAAGTATTAAAAAGTGAAAGTTTGATTTATGATTATTATTCTGTCCCATTACTTTTGGTCCCTTAACAAGTGGGAGGCACATATGCAAACTGTTGTAATTCCTACACCGTTCACCTGATTTGGATGTAAATACCCTCAAATTAAAGCTGACAGTCTGCAGTGAAAGCACATCTTGTTCGTTTCATTTAAAATCCATTGTGGTGGTGTATAGAGCCAAAAATGTTGGAATTGTGTCGATGTCTCAATATTTATGGACCTGACTGTAGAAGCTAAGTAAGCAGCATCACTCTGGTGATCTTTTTGGAGGGAATTCTAGAATGCATGTTCCTGCATTGATGAAACCATTTCACTTGGCAGATCAATACAGCACTGTATTTATCTGTACACTCCCCCACAGTTTTTTACAAAGTGAAGAGACAGAATAGATTTTAAAAGAGAAACAGAGACCAAGGAGAAAGAGAATTGGAGAACAAAAAAAAAATAATAATTAATTTTATCACTTCTCTTTCCATACTCCCATAAATATGTGTAGTTTTAATGGCAACTGCACCTATAGCAGTAGACAAAAAAGTTGTTTCAATTCAGTCAGTTCAATGAAAGTAGAGCTGAACATCTACATCCCCCCAGCTCTGACTCCTCAAACACATCTGCTCAACAGTATTAGTAAAGAAAAAGTGACATAGTTCACCATGGATTTAACCACAATTTTTTATCTTACGGTTTGTTTAGAAAAATGCTGTGGTTCATATTTTTTTTTAATTATAAGACCCATCCAACTATAATTCAAACATCAAAAATATACCTTACAAAAACATCTAACTGCCACGAATGTCATTTTGGGAGACATGGTTAGTTCTTTCAAATATGGTTACTGTATATTATTGTGGATATAAAAATAACATAACAGCACATAAAACAACTGAACTGGCACCTTATTCCCTCTTAGTATTAAAGTGTTTATATTTACAGCTAAACCTGACCACAGCAGTTTTCTTTCTTTTTCAGGTCATACAGCACCCAGCTGATTGTAAACTGTGCCACCTACAGACGTTATAATAATACACAAAAGAAGTTACGATGATGAGCTAAATTAGCCAGTTTTCGTGACAATTACAATACCTACATCTATCCCAGCCTGACCATGTGGCATGCAAATGACAAAGCTACAGCTATTTACCAGCTGTTTCCTTCTTGTGTATTCTACTAAAGGCTAAACGATTCTAACTTCATTACATTCAGTGTTGCCCCGTGTTTGCATTTGAGTCCTTTCAACAGTCAATTTGTTACACTTCATTACGTTCCACCTCCCTCCTTCTCCATCTGCCTTGGTCTCCTTATAGATGTTTGAGCCGGCCACAGGAGGTGTTGACGGGTTCTGACATCATGTGCCGCCCTCCTGGAATAAAGCTTACCTCCACCTATGATGTCAGACCTGTTGCCAAGGCGCTGTTTCCTGCCCTGCTCTTGCACTCCCAATCGATAACTGACAAAATGTCAAACACATTTATATCTGTATCCTCCCCTCGGCAGGAACTCTATCTGCCGGTTGGATGGGTGTCAAGGCTGCCAGGGTTGTAATCTGTTACATCATGTTCCTGACAGAAACACTACTGACAGATTTATGTTTGACTTGATGGAGAATCGATCATCTTCTCTCACATATTGTCTTCAAAGGAATCTTTTTCTGAACAAATTAATCTCACTTTGATTACCCAGTGCAACTAATGCAAGCAGTGGTGCCTGCATTATTAATGTCCATGTCAATAAAGTAGGCAAGCAGTTGGTCAAAGCACTAATTAAAAGAACTGATCTCTAAATGATACACTTTTAAATGTTATTGGAGTGTTTATTAATATCAGCTCTGCAGGACATAGAAAATGTACACTAACTGAAACAGTTTAATTTTCACAAACTTCAGGGGTATGATGAAATTAATAACAAAGTAAAATTACTGCAGATAGTCAGGTATTACAGCTAACACAAGTCACAGCATGCTAACTATGTGTTGTGACAGAGATGAATAGAAGAATGTAGAATCTGAGAGTGAGGTAACAGTTTGCAGGAATTGAGAAAAATGATATAGAGTAAATTACAGGCAGCACATTATCAAACTCAAATGATGCAGAACAATAGAATTTAAATAAACAAATGTATGTGTTTGCCTTTGTTTAATTTTGTAATTATAAATAGTCTCTAACAGTAAAAGGGCTCACTGCAATTTTGTTTGCCAAAAGGTAATTCAAGAGGCAAAATTAGGATCTTCTGAAACATTCTGATGATTTATGGTTCCATAAACTACTTCTTTTCCTTACACAGTTACATACACAGAATACACAGTTCTTCTCCAGCTCTGCATGATACACTTTGTTTAAGCTCTGGCTTCTTCTGATTTGTCCAGTTTGTAGGAGCCTCTCAGTGGGCCAAGCAGAACAGTGAGTCATGAATGTCATGAGACAATGAATGAGTTCAACTGTGTGGAATGTTGGTGTGCAGATCCAAAGCGAAGGACTAACACTTGTGGTTTGAAGTGTTTGAAATGTTTTGGGAAGGTCCAGATGAAGTCTTTGTTTTGTGTGATCTCTTCACTAACATTTTGGGACTCAGCATCATTTAGTATGGACACCCATCATCATGCCATAATGTTGCAACTAAAACATAAAAGCATAATACGAAATTATTAAGTTGTATGGATTGGATTCACACTTAATGACATCTGGTTACAGTAAATCAGATGAAATCAAGATGTACTTTTGCTGACGCACCCCAAATGAAACAGTTTCTATTGGCATTTTTCACTGCACCCAGCTTACAATGTATCTTCGGAATTACTGGCTTCCTAATAACTTTGTTAGTGTGGTTGAAAAAAATTCTTCATGCTAATGTTATTAGAACATTTTCTTATCACACAGCTTGAAATACTGACTAAGGCATCAAATTGTGTTGCTTTTTTAAGTCCTTTGTCATATTGTATTGATGACACAGGTACACTTTGGTGTTACTATTGTCAGGGAAAACAACTTCAACTTAAGGTTACCCGATAAATGACATAAAACAAAACCCTACAATCAGTGACAGCAGCACACAAATAACAACATGCACCATGTTGTGTTATGATCATCAATTAAGTGTACAGCATCTCAAGTCCTGTGTCCTTACCATCCATGACTCTGTACACCTATCTATGAAACCTTTTCACTGTAAATACTTCAACAATGGTTTAAGAGTCTTCTAGTCTTCCCATCCAGACCTTTGACATAACAAAACATCAGGCCAGAAATCTGGGGTTCATCATCGATGATCAACTGAGCTTCACGGAACACATCGCGTCAGTCTCTAGGTCATGCAGATTTGCCCTCCACAACATCAGAAAGATCAGACCCCACCTTTCGGAGGCAGGCGTTGGTCATATGTAGTCTAGGTTACTGCAACGCGCTGTTGATGGGGTTACCAGCATGCACGACCAAATCCTTGCAGATGATCCAAAACGCCTAATTTTTAACCAGCAAGAAAGGACTCCTGTCACACCAGTCTTCAGATCTCTGCACTGGCTTCCTGTGGCTGCGAAGATTAAGTTCAAAGCTCTGTCTCTTACAGAGTGGTCAACTGTACAGCTCCGGCTTACTTAAACTCATTCATTCAGGTCTAAAATCCCTCCCGTCTGCTGCGCTCGACCAGCATACAATGTCTGGTGGTCCCAGCACCACACAGACACCAAGAGAAACTCTTCAGTGATCACACGATGGTGGAATGAGCCAAACTCTGCGACCGCATTCGCTACATTTAAAACACTGCTGAAAACAGAACTCTTCTGCATCTTCCTTTGCACATTTCTTTGATACCATTTTGCTTTTTTTCTCATTGGCTTGGATGTTTGCTGGCTTGTACCTCACTTGTAAGTCGCTTTGAATAAAAGTGTCTATGACTATATGACTGTATTTAAATGTAAGTGTAAGTGTCAAATATTTAGGTGTCAGCGTTTCCAATGTGTACGAGTGTCAATCACAGATGCAAATGGGTAACCTTAGCATCAGCATGTACCACAATACAGGGACTGGACAAAGCAGTGCTTTTTGACGCATCGGGAATGAGAATTGGCTAGTGTTTATTAAAGCAACTGTATTAAAATATCTGTAATTACTAAAATAAAGCCACTGTCTACCTATTTATTTATATTGTACATAAACAAGACCTTTAGTTCCTTTGTGAATGTGGGTATAGAAATGGTGTCACCACAGAGGTTCTAGATAGGCAGTTTATAACCAAACATCATCAGCAGCTCAGTGTTTTTACAATTCTAACCATGGCCCTGATGATCATGTACCTTCAAATATTAAACCACTGATTCTTGTTTCCCATCTTCATACTCCATCTTTTTGTCTCTTTTATCAGATACTATTTCCCCACCCTATTAAGTTGCGGCTGCACTTTGAACGCCTCCCTCTCATCTCAGCTGTCTTTAATGTATATCGCTCCATCGAACAAGAAGCACAAAATCAATCTCTTGCTTTCTATTTGTATGCTCCAGAGCCACCCTGCTTCCAATCAATACACATTTTGGCTGGATGACAAAGGTAACAGGTGTGTGTGTGTGTTTTCAGGCTGTTTTGCAGATCTTTTAGAGCCAGTATTGAGATATATTTTGCTTATATATATATATATATATATATATATATATACTCACAGTACATGTCTGCTCTACCTGCAAGAGCCTTTCATGCTACTCTGTTGTCTGTTCATGCTAGATCTGTTAAATCAATTTGAAGAGTATAACATGTCTAACGAAGCAATTATGTTGGATTTGATAAATTTATAGACCTGTATCTTTATTAAAGAAAATCAAATGTGCGTACACTGGCTTCATATCCCCATTTGCCATTTACAAAATATGTATAATTCCATATGTTTTTCCAGCTTCTTTTTTAGAAAGGTTACATTCAGCTGCGACCGTGGGTCAGGTGGTAGAGCAGTCTGACTATTAGGAGGCGGTGTATGTGTGAACAAAAATGTCTGAGTGAAATGCTGCCCACATTATCTGGATTATATCCTCCGAGCCCCTTAGTACAATGTCCATATCATGTTTGTTAGTTCGTTTGTGCGGCAAGCTGCTGTTTAGAATCTCAGGGAGGATTAAAAGTAAGCGGCTGTGTTTGTTAATGACATTTCTATCGAATTGGTTTGCCAGTTTCTTAAGTTTTATTGTGCCTTCTGTGGGCACCAATCACACACAAAAATCAAGCCACTCCAGATAAAGTTCAAGGCTAATTTCCTTTAACATTGTCTGGAGTTTAAGTGTAAAACAATGTGTGTGTGTGTGATTGTGAATTTTAATCGCTAAACAAGAAGCAGTGTAAAGCCCTTCGAGTACCAAACAGGTAGAAAAGTAATATAGGTGCAGAGCATTTCCCAGTTAGCAACTCATGTCTTGAACCAACAAACATTTTTTATTCATTTTTTAACCAACATTCATGTGTCACACACCACCTGCCCAGGTGGTGTGTGACACATGAAATAAAATAAAATAAAATAGCGTATTGAGTTTTTATACTTTTTTAGGTGGTCCACATCAACTGGAGAAGAAAACATGTCCCAGCTAGTCCTAGTGGCATTATGTCAGATGAGCAAGTAGCTATATTGCATTTCAGTGATAAATAAGCCTTCAGAGTGTGATTACCTTGTTGCATAGTCCTACACTATAATAAACGAACAGATCATGAATTTGCAAATGTGGCAGCTATGTTATCTGGTTTGACCAACTTGTTATGTTGCACTGTAATGCAAAGGGATTGAACACAAGTAGATATGCACACAAGTAAAACTGAACCTACCAGGTGCAAAAACATTGCATAGTGTTGAAACACACAGTCATGAGAGCTGTATTGAATTACAGAACAGGTATAAGAGTATATCAAGCGATGAAGACTACGCTATACAGTCTAGGCAGATGCACTTTGTTAGTTCCTATTGCTACTGGTTAAATGTAATTAGATGCAGTCTGAAAACTCTTCCTATTCCCTCCTTTTGATACTTTTGACTGTCTTATGACTGTAAACTAAATTCCAGACCCTACAGTATGCATGCTAAGTGACTTCATACGCAGTTGTATTTACTCAGTTAGTAAGGCAGTTGTCTTGAGACCATAGGGTCAGTGGTTCAATCCCCAGTCCCTCCTTGCTGTGTGATGAAGTGTCCTTGGGCAAGACACTGAAACCCATAGTTGCTCCCAGTAGGTCAGATGAGCACTTTGCTTAGCAGCCATTGCCATCACATGTACCAAATTACTCTGTACGTCACTTTGGGTTAAAAGCATTTGCCAAATGACTAAATAAAAGTTGAAAAAAGTACTCTAGTATGGGTTGAAGCTTTATGATCAGATGCTTTTTCAGTTTTATTTTTAAGGTAGGCCAAGAACCAAGTTCAGAAATCCAAAAAGTAAAATTACTGCACACCAGCTTACTTCAAGTACTGCCAATATGTCCTTGTTTAAAGACCAGGGACGGAGAAGCTGAAATTGTGTGATTAAGAAAAAAAAAAAAGAAATGTGTAAACTGATGTTATTGTAACGCAACTTTGATTAGAAATGCACTGGAGTAAAAAGTAGATATATTTTCTTGTAGTGGAGTAAACGTTAAAATAAGCATAGTTAACCATAATTAAGTAAAGTACAGACACTGAAAAATGTATTTGAGTACAGTAACAAAGTACTTGTAGTGCCAATGTCAGCTCACAATTAACAAAACCATAACTACCGCAAATGATAATTTTCCATACATGTATTAATGCTTGTTCAGGTCTACAGCTAAATGAGCACATGGGAGAAATTAGTTAACAGTATCTTCCTTTGCTACATTTAGTGTGATAAATGATAGTAAGTATGGTTTTTCCTGTCAATACAAGCTTGTGGCTTATCATATCACCCTGGAGAAAATCTTGGGACAGGAGAATCTCCTTCCATTATGTGATGTACTTGCCATCAGAAAGAAATACGGCTATTCAGATGAAAGATGTGCCCAATGTTCATGACCTTTAAAAAAAAAAAGTTCTGAATACAAATTGGGGACAATGGGTAAACACTTGTGTAATATTGCAGGTCAATAAAAATGATACCGACTCTAAAGTATAAATATCCGTAGAAATACTGTATTTGGTAACACACTACTAGTCACAAAGGTCATTAAGGTTATTTGGAGGAAGACAAGGATCACACCATGTCTGTCTGGGCAATATCTGCATTGCAATCAACCTTTTACTGTATTTGGTATAAAGCAAGCAAAGACAAAGAAAACTACTTTGCTACTTGCTGCTCTCTCCACCATCCTGAAAGCTGTGTGTAAAAATCCAAGTGATTTTCTTTATTTTCCGATAATTCTGTCATTATAATACAAACTGTAAACATTGTAAACTTTACATAACTATCCACACATTTTATAACTTCTATCACGTAGACATAACCCGCAATACAAATTGAAAAAATACACTCCCATTCCATGTGTTTTTTGTTCTTTCTGTTATGGGTTCTTGACTCATCTCACAAAACTTGAACAGATCAACCTGCTTTCAGAAACTATCCATTTTCTTTCTTTACAAGATAAGCCACTGCCATGAGAAGACTGTGAATACATATCACTTGAGTCTGCGTAAGTTGTAGACAGATGGAATGCTGTGTTACGAGCATGTTGAGATGAACTGCTGCTTGACAATCCATTCGAGGGCTTTTTGGTTTTCTAAATAAGTTGAGAAGACCTGCTGTGCCCATCTTCTTATAAGCCATGGAATCCAGAAGGCTATCCTGAAACACCTTCCTCCTTCGACACGATTTATAATGCTTTATTCTCTGCAAAAAAAAAAAAAAAAAACCCCGCTTGCCCCTTTATTCTTTGGGGCTGTCTTGTTTCTTCCTTCAAGGTCAGGTCCTCTATCAGACGCCTGGGAGCTTGAGGGTCCTGTGCAGTATCTTAGCTGTTCCTATGACTGCACTCTTGTGGAGAGAGATCTCAGATGTTGTTCCTGGAATCTGCTGGAGCCACTCTCCTAGTTTGGGTGTTACAGCCCCCAGTATTCCTATCACCACAGGCATCACTTGTGTCTTCACCTTCCACATCCTTTCTAACTCTTCTCAAGCTTCTTGTATTCATTCTTCATGATGGTGCTATCACTACAGCCTTGTTCTCCTCTTTGTCCAAAACTGCCTAATATATATGGTAAAATGGTAAATGGTCTGCACTCATACAACGCTTTTCTACCTGTTGGTCCTCAAAGCATTTTACACTGCTTCTTATCTACCCATTCACACTCACAATCACACACACATTCATACACCGATGGGTGTATGAATAACCGACGGTCACTGGACGCAACTAAGCGGGGTTCAGTGTCCCACGCACGCACGCACGCACGCACGCACGCACGCACGCACGCACGCACGCACGCACACACGCACACACACACTTTTTCCCATGACATCCTCTGATGTTGTGTGTGTGTGCATCTGTAATCAATGAAGTCGAAACTTTAAAGTATGTGGAGAAAAACCCAACAATTCCCCCTTGAGCAAGCCCCAGGCAAGAGTGGATAGAAAAAACTTCCTTCAGTGGAGGAAACCTGGCATCTGCCTTGACCGGTTGGGCTGAGTGGCGTGTGAAGAAGGAAAGGAATACAACAAAGCAATGACCTCGGCCTGGTTAGTTGAACCAGTAGTTGCCCACTGGAAAACACACAGCTCCAAAGTCGAGGACTCTAAGCAAATATGTGGGTCCAGCTGCACTTCCTGTTGCCCAGGAGTTGATTGTAAGATGCTGGGTGATGTCTTAATTGTGCCAATTCACAGATCATCCACAGGACTGCTGCTACCACGGTGAAGAGGTCAAATGTGCACAATCTGGTCTTCAGGATCCACTACTTAATTTAGATCTTGTGTGGCGTCCTCCGTATTTGGACACCAGATGTCGCCTTTCTCACCTTCCTTTAATCACCCTTCTTGACATTTGTTGGAGCTTTTTGAATTTGGTCTTAAGTTCACACCTGCACTCTGGGGGTGAGAAGGCAATAAAGTTTAAAAATAAACCCAAAATTTGTCTGACAAATCATTTATTATTTTCATGGTAAACCCAGGATCATTGTCACAAATATCTTGATTTTGAAACAGTCATGTGACTTGTTAGGGCTTTTTACCACAGTGGCTGCATCCTGTTTACAAAAGAGAAAACCACAGCCTGTACCCACTTGTTAAATGTGCAAACCATGGTCAAGCAAACTCTCTATTTCTACATAGCTATAGCTCAATTAAGTCAATCATCATATTCAAAGGATATATCAGGTGGGGGGGAGCGGCCTTGCAGAGGCCTTGTGTGGTGCACAGATTAACATGTCCTGCATTCCCTAAAACCCGTGCTTTAAAGTAGGTTTTAAAATATGCACACATCCCCCCTTTGCAAATGGGAGCTAACTTTCATACAAATGGAAATATGAATTAGGTAAACAAAGTTTATATCTGGACCGAGCAATGTCCCTTTTGCAGTGTTGCACCTAATTTCTTTACAAAGTTTCTAGATATGTTTACTAGTGACTGCATGATTGACAGGTCAGCCTGTCGGTTGAGTTTCTGTGGGAAAAAGAAAACTGAGTTAGGTGAAACATTTGTCCCATCCTGGCTGCTGCTGAATTTCCAGCAGAAATCACATTCTTTTGTTAATGTTAGTGTGTCACATTTCATAACCAACATTTGTGTAGGCAACAGGACAGCATCTAGGGAGCTGCAAAAAGAATAATGTGCCATCAGTCTTCTTTGTCTCCAGAGTGAACCATAGCCATGAACAACAACAATTGTAAGTCAGTCTAAACATGACATAACTTCATTTAACCTTCATATCCACATATCACATCCAACACATTAACCCGTTTCCAAGGTGTGATCCGAACAGCAAAACAAATAACATAATGCTAACACAGTTTCTGTGCTGCAACAACGGTTCTCATACAAAGAAAAATCCTTGTACAACTGGATCCAGTTTTACTAAAATAAAGCAAAAGGTTCTACTACACCCATGAGCAGTACACGGAAGTCATGGAACTGTCTTCCTGGTCTAACTAACTAGTATTAGGCAAACCAAGTTCTGCCTGTTCACCCAAGCCAGATATGTCACTTTTGTTGCACAAACTGCAGGTAAAAAAAAAACAAAAAACTTGATGACCATTGTCTAAAAGATGTTTTAGGTGCACCATATCAGTTTTGCATGCTTCTTTGGATTATAGATAGTGTAATGTTGTTCTAATCTTTATCTACTGTGAATGCTTTAAAGCATTCACAGTAGATAAAGATGATAAACATGTTGTTGTATTCTTTATTATTATTCTTCCGTACGTTTTTTGTCCGCTAACTAATCCGCACCGTTTGTGCTAGAAAGCCCGTTCAAATTTTAAAATGTTCAGCTTCTTCAGGAGAAGTGTGCTTCCATTCAGAATTTTGATATCTTTCATACTTTTTATGATATTCAGCTTTTTTCAGGCAATTTTTCCTATTAAAACGAATGGGGAAATTCTTCAACTTCTCTTAAACTTTGTCTCCTTTCAGCCTTCACTATTCAGGCATACTTCAGCTTAGAGTAACCATTCGAACTTTAAACAAGTCACAAGACCTTCAGCTACATTTCATCCATTCAGCTTTTATTAATATCTCTTACGGTTTTTGAGCTATGGCAGTTTTAGTTTTAGGCAATTTTTGGAAATTTTCCCTTTTCCCCATTAGTGTGTATTGCGTCTGCTAGAGTGGGTGACGTCACGCACGCTCTGCCCGTTCCCGCGATTGTTTTTTATGCTTTTTCGCTTCTCTTTGTGATTTCCTTCAGCCACCTTTCATCCTTCCTCAACAAATTATATATCAAAACGTAGGTATTTTTGTCCTCTTTCAGGAAATGTAACTCTCACGGCGACAGGTCTTACGGTTCTCTCTCCACGCGGCCAGAAGGGGAGAGAGTGCCCTCTCAAACTCCCATTAGGGCCCATTCTAATGCAGCTCCACAAATGTCTGCTCAAATCTCAAACGAGGGCCGTTTTAAAATCGCCGCCACGCCTTCATTTTATTTTATCTTCATATAAATTACATCAGCGTGTGCGGTGAAGCCTTCTGACGCTCACAGTTCTTTCCGTTTGTTTCTAGAACCAATACTTTTTCACTTATTGCACATTTTGCGAGGCTAAGTTTTAGCTTTTGCTGTTAGCACCAGAATGAGTAGGCATGTCATTATCATGTTGAAAGGCACTTCTGGTCATGTGATCAGCCTCACAGCTGCGTCCAATCACCTTAACTGACACTTCTGGTCATGTGATCAGCCTCACAGCTGCGTCCAATCACCTTAACTGACACTTCTTATTACTGCTAATACACAGAGTAGAGATGCACGAACGCACACACACTCGCAGACACTCTCTCTCTCTCTCACACACACACACACACACAGGAAACAAACTTTCAAAATAAAAGTCTGCTTGATTCCTTTCTCACATTTTTAGCAAATAAATGCTAAAATTAGTTTGTGGCCAAGTCCACCTACAGTGGACACACACACACAGAGACAGGAAACGGACTTTCAAAATAAGAGCCTACTGTTTTTTTCACATTTTTAACATTTACATGCCAAAATGAGTTTGTGCTTTCAGTCTGTCTGCAGCATTAAGTCCACGTTGCTAATTTGACAATTGTTAGAGTAATGTTCACACTTTTAAACAATTAGAATTAGTTTCAGCTTTTTATAAGCAGTTCAGCTTCAATTCAGCTCATGTTCTACTTCAGCAAAAACATTTCAGCTTTCTTTAGCATTGCTGGGACAATGTTTCAGCTATTTTTAAGCAGTGCAGCTTCTATTCACCTAATTTTCTACTTATTTTTTTACATTTTAATTGTAATTTTCAGCTATTTCAGCACAACACTTCAGCTTTTTTCAGCATTGCTGGGACAATTTTTGAGCTATTTTTAAGCAGTTCAGCTTCTATTCAGATCACGCTCTACTTGATTTTTTACATTTTAATTGTAACTTTCAGCTATTTCAGCAAAACACTTCAGCTTTCTTTAGCATTGCTGGGACAATTTTTCAGCTATTTTTAAGCAGTTCAGCTTCAATTCAGCTCATGTTCTACTTGACCAAAAGCACTTCAGCTTTTTTCAGCATTGCTGGGACAATTTTTCAGCTCTAAAGCATTCACAGTGCATTTTCTTTTTGGAAATGCTTTTTCTAGTTTGCACATGAAATACAGTTATAAATTATCACACGAACTACAGATCCTATGACGCTTAACACACAGATCTGTGCTCAAACAAAACTCTCTCAGAGGTTTAACAATACTAACTCACAACAGTATGAACCTAAAGGCACAGACCTGTGCTCTAACAAAACTCTCAAAAGCTTTAACAATGTTAACTCACAAACAGCATAAACGCATAGCAAAGACTCTTAGGCTATAACAAAACCTGAACTGCCAAAACTATCTACAGACTCACGACCAGTATTAAGGGCTGGACATCAGGAAAGGCTGAAGGAGATCAGGGAGACGTGCCAGAACGAACCAGGACACACTAGCAACCCCCAAACTAAATGCAAGGCCTTAAATACAAACATGCAGGGTTAGTGATGATGATGATGATGATGAAAGGCAAACTGTGAGTGCACTGGTAACCAGCAGAGGAACAGAGGAATGCTGCAGGGACACACACAAAACAGAGAAATGAATGCCAATATACAAGTTAAGAGCAGTGAACAACTAAACAGGGACAAAAAGCACCTAACTTATAACAACAACTGATGTAAATTGTGTATGATGTACATCACCCTTCCAGCTATATTCCATCCTAGGATCTGATGCTGTTGGTTGGAATTCCTCGAAGTCCTTGAAGTCCTCTGCATGGGCCAAGGTCTTGCCAACTCTAATCAGATGGTTTTGCCAGTGGGTCATGTGGAGTATTCCACTAAATAGTTCTTTCTGTTAAGAGGAGAGTGAGACAGAGGCAACAGCAGCAGTTTTTGTCCAATACACATTTGTCAAACATATCACTTAATCTTCCCCATTTTCTACATAACACTGATCTTCATATTTGCTTACTGGTTCTACGTTTACTTGTGCTGTGTAGTGACTTTGATGTTGGAATGTTTCTGTATGTTTGCGAGTGTTATCAGTAAGTTGCCACTTACATGCATATTGTAAACGTATGTTAATAATTAATGAAGACTATGCCAAATTCACACATCACACCCCACCTAACAAATTTACAAGACAGTGTTGAGACATTTTGAATGAGTGTTTGGTGGTCTGTTTTAACATTTGTCAGAAACCTCTTATTGACACCTTAACAGACCCTATTGTTCATTTGAATACTTGTTGACACCTTAAGCAGACCTTCTGTCTAAACTGTTTAACCCTAGCTTCCCCACAGGTAGCTGCCCCAGCAGAGATGAGACAGTAACAGAGACTTGCTAATTAAGACTCCTGATCAATGTGTATTCAACTGTATGTATGATCTGCATTGTTGAGCATTTAAAAGCACACGAAGGAAGAAGGAAATTATACGTCATCCAGTCCCTTATGTCTTTTAAACATGCTTGTAGTTTGATTAATGGATTTGTTTCATCCGGTTTCATAGAAACATATAACTGCGTGTCATCAGCGATGCAGTGTTTTCTAATAATGTTGCCAAGGGGAGACAGCGTATTTGTTCTAACACAGAGCCTTGTGGAACTCCATAACTAACGTTTGTGTATGTGGAAGATTCATCATTAACATGAAAAATTTGGAATCTATCAGATAGATACAATTTAAACCAATTTAGTGCAGTTCCTTCAATTCCAATAACATGTTCTAGTCTGTAATAATGTTCTGTGATCAATGGTGTCAAATGCAGCACTAAGATCTGGCAGAGCTAGTATAGAGACAAGTCTGTTATCTGAAGCCAGAAGAAGATCGTTGTCAGCCTGGTTACAGTGCTGAAAAGAAACCGGGGGTTGTTCTTGTTTTCCTTTATTAGTGATGAATAATAAGCTGTTCTGGCTTTTCGGAGTGCTAATTTGTTTAAGTATAAACTCTTTTTCCAGGCTAAGCATGATTCTTGTGAATGAGTGGAACGCAATTTCCTTTCTAGTTTTCTTGACGCCTGCTTTAAATTGCGGGTTTGTGAGCTATACCATGTAGATCACCTGTTCATATTTACTGCCTTCTTTATCAGAGGGGCAACACTATCAAGTATGGAATGTAATGATGCTGCATAATTATCAGTCAGGTAATCAACTTGTACAGGAGTACAGGCAATATGGCTACTCTCAGTTATATAAATTTGTTCACAGTGTTTTCAGATAAACACCTACATACTTCTCTTTCGGCTTTTCCCATCAGGGGTCGCCACAGCGAATCATCTGTTCCGACTTCACTCTATCTTGGGCATCTTCCCCTCTGACACCAGCTAACCTCATATCCTCTTTTAGAACATCCATATATCTCCTCCTTGGTCGTCCTCTCGCCCTCTTGCCTGGCAGCTCCATCTCCAACATCCTTCTACCAATATATTCACTATCCCTCCTCTGCACATGTCCAAACCATCTCAATCTGGCCTCTCTGACTTTGTTACTAACACAGGCAACATGCGCCGTCCCTCTGATGAGCTCGTTCCTTATTCTATCCAACCTTGTTACTCCTAAGGAGAACCTCACCATCTTCATCTCTGCTGCTTCCATCTCTGCCTCTTGTCTCTTTCTCACTGCTACTGTCTCTAACCCATAGAGCAGAGCTGGTCTCACCACTGTCTTGTACACCTTTACTTTGAGTCTTCCTGACACTCTTCTGTCACACAACACTCCTGACACTTTCCTCCAACCTTCTCTGCCACTCCCGACAACCTCATACAGTACCACAGCTCCTCCCTCGGCACCCTGTCATACGCCTTCTCTAAATCCACAAAGACACAATGCAGCTCCTTCTGACCATCTCTGTACTTTTCCATCAACAAAATCAAAGCGAAAATGGCGTCAGTGGTGCTCTTACGGGGCATAAAACCATACTGCTGCTCACAAATCTCCACCTCCTTCCTAAGCCTGGCTTCCACTACTCTTTCCCACAGCTTCATTGTGCGGCTCATCAGCTTTGTCCCTATCTTGCTCAGTTAACTTCAACCATTAGGTCGTCAACGTACCTGTAATTAAACCTCTTCTAAAAAAACCTTGACTTGATCCAGGTGTTTTAGCCAATTACAGACCAATATCCAATCTTGCCTTTATTTCTAATGTACATTATTTCTGAAAAGTAGTTGCAAAGCAATGATGTAATCACCTACACAGAAACAACTTGTTTGAAGACTCTTAGTCAGGATGTAGAGTTTGTCATAGCACAGAAACCGCACTGATCAAAGTGTTACGACCTTGGTCGTAATGCGTTTATAATGTGTTTATATACCTGTACCTGTGGACCTTGTCTCTCCCTGTGTGTGTGTGTGACCTATGTGGCATTAATCAAGCGGTTAAGAGTGTGATTGGCTGACAGGTTTATTGGATGTCGTTCCGGGAGTGGATTGGTCGCAGTCTCCACCTAAGGGGGTTTAAATCCAGTGTCCCCCAGTCCGACCCGGGACTCTCCTCTCGCCCACCGCCAGACCAACATACTAACTTGTTGTACCTCGTGCCACAAAATCTGTGCTAAGGGTTTGGTCAGCCTTTTTTCTTTGAATTCCAGTTTTCTCCTGTTTTTGGATAGGAGAATAGGTCAGTGCATTGTATGATTTGTTTTAATTTATGTTTGATTAGGTAAGAGCAGGATTGCCGGTTTAGTTATTTTTATTTGTTATTTTTGGCTGGACCCACCATAAGTTGTGAACCTGTGTCTAACCAGACGAACAATAAACCTTAAGTTTACCTGTTCTGGTGGTTTCTGGACGCTGGGAAGAGGGGAGTCTCAATTTGTGTTGCGTCCTGGTTTTCCCTCTAGGCCGGGGTGTAACAAAAGTCACCAACAAAAGTCTATCTTTACAAATAAAATCTTAGCTATTAGAAAAAAAATTACTAGACCATCCCCACAAATACAACAGAATTAGAATCATCAGTAAGTCCTCAGTCCCTTTTAGACTGCTTTGTGCCCATAGACCTTGCTGAGTTAACTTCAACTATTATGGAATCTAAACCAAAAACATGTCTGCTAGACCCTATTCCAGTTAATTCAATTCAATTCAATTCAACTGTATTTATATAGCGCCAATTTACAACAAGGTCATCTCAGGGCACTTTACATAATAAAGTTAAGTCTATACAAACATGTAGAGAAAACCCAACAAATCCCCCTTGAGCAAGCCATAGGCAACAGTGGAGAGGAAAAACTCCCTTTACCGGAAGAAACCTCCAGCAGAACCAGGCTCAGGGTGGACGGACATCTGCCTTGACCGGTTGGGCTGAGTGGAAAGTGGAGAGAGAAAAGAACAGAGCAACAAAAGCAGCAACAAAACATTGAGCAGGTTAGTAGGACCAGTAGCTGTGCACTGGAGGACACACAGCGCCAAATCCGGGGACACCTGAAGACAGGGAGAGAGAGAGGGGGAAAGAGAGGGAGAGAGACGACTACGGGATAAAGAAGACACAGAGTTAATGTCATACAGTGGTGACATTATAGATGTGGGGTGAGAGGAGAGAGAGAAGAGAAGAGGAAGTGGCTCAGTGCAGAGTCCCCCAGCAGTCTAAGCCTATAGCAGCATGACTATAACCAACTATAAGCTTTATCAAAAAGGAAGGTTTTGAGCCTAGTCTTAAAAATAGGGAGGGTGTCTGCTTCCCGAATCTGGACTGGGAGCTGGTTCCACAGGAGAGGAGCTTCATAGCTAAAGGCTCTGCCTCCCGTTCTATTTTTGAAAATTCTGGGAACACAAGTAGGCCTGCATTTTGGGACCGAAGTGGTCTAGTAGGATGATATGGTACTAAGAGATCTTTTAAATATGATGGGGCTTGACCGTTTAAAGCTTTATAGGTAAGAAGAAGGGTTTTAAATTCTATTCTGCATTTAATTGGAAGCCAATGGAGAGAAGCTAATGAAGGTGAAATATGATCTCTCTTACCAATCTCAGTAGGTAATCTTGCTGCAGCATTTTGGATTAATTGGAGGCTTTTTAGAGAGTTACTGGGGCAGCCTGAAAGTAGAGAATTACAATAGTCCAATCTAGAAGTAACAAATGCATGAACCAATTTTTCAGTATCGCTTTGGGATGGGATGCTCCTAATCTTGGCAAGGTGGAAGAAGGCTGTTCTAGAGATTTGTTTTATGTGTGAGGTAAATGAAAAGTCCTGGTCAAAAATGACTCCAAGATTCCTTGCAGTACTACTGGGGGCAAGAGTTATGTCATCTAAAGTAGCAATATGGTTAGAAAACATGTCTCAATTTAGTGCTGTTCCATTAATTCCAATAACACGTTCTAGTCTCTGTAATAATATTCTGTGATCAATGGTGTCAAATGCAGCACTAAGATCTAGCAGAACTAGTATAGAGACAAGTCCGTTATCTTAGTTAGACTGCTCAAAGATGCTCTACCCTTATTAGACACGTTTGTATTAGATATCATTAATCTATCTTTACAAACAGGATATGTAACAAAGGCCTATAAGGTAGCTGTAATCAAACATCTACTTAAAAAACCTTGTCTGGATCCAGGTGTCAGTTACAGACCAATATCCAATCTCCGCTTTATTTCTAAACTACTACTACTCTTTTGGCTTTTTCCATCAGGGGTCGCCACAGCGAATCATCCGTTTCCACTTCACTCTATCCTGGGCATCTTCCTCTCTGACACCAGCTAACCTCACGTCCTCTGTCAGCACATCCATATATCTCCTCCTTGCTCGTCCTCTCGCCCTCTTGCCTGGCAGCTCCATCTCCAACATCCTTCTACCAATATAATCACTATCCCTCCTCTGCACATGTCCCAACCATCTCAGTCTGGCCTCTCTGACTTTGTTCCTTATTCTGTCAAACCTTGTCACTCCTAAGGAGAACCTCAACATCTTCATCTCTGCTGCTTCCATCTGTGCCTCTTGTCTCTCTCTGACTGCTACTGTCTCTAACCCATAGAGCAGAGCTGGTCTCGCCACTGTCCTGTACACCTTTCCTTTGAGTCTTGCTGACACTCTTCTGTCACACAACACTCCTGACACTTTCCTCCACCCACTCCAACCCACCTGCACTCGCCTCTTCACCTCTTTTCCACACTCCCCATCGCACTGAACTGTTGACCCCAAGTACTTAAACTCCTGCACCTTCTTCACCTGAACCCCCTGTAACCTCACGCTCCTACCTTGCTCCCTCTCGTTTACACACATCTATTCTGTCTTGCTACGACTGACTATCATGCTTGTTCTTTCCAGGGCAAACCTCCACCTCTCCATTGTCAAGGGAGATTTCTGTATGACCTCATCTGTCAACCTGTCCATCAGCATAGCAAACAAGAAGGGACTCAAAGCTGATCCTTGGTGTAGTCCCACCTCCACCTTGAACTCCTCTGTCTGACCTACGGCACATCTCACCACCGTCATGCTTCTCTCATACATGTCCTGAACTACTCTGACGTGCTTCTCTGCTACTCCCGACATCCTCATACAGTACCACAGCTCCTCCCTCGGCACCCTGTCATACGCCTTCTCTAAATCCACAAAGACACAATGCAGCTCCTTCTGACCATCTCTGTACTTTTCCATCAACAATCTCAAAGCAAAAATGTCATCAGTGGTGCTCTTACGGGGCATGAAACCATACTGCTGCTCAGAAATCTCCACCTCCTTCCTAAGCCTGGCTTCCACTACTCTCTCCCACAGCTTCATTGTGTGGCTCATCAGCTTTATCCCTCTGTAGTTGCTACAGTCCTGCGTGTCACCCTTGTTCTTAAAGATCGGCACCAGAATGCTTCTCCTCCATTCCTCAGGCATCTTCTCACTCTCTAGAATCCTGTTAAACAGACTTGTCAGAAACTTCACTGCTATCTCTCCTAGACACTTCCACACCTCCAGAGGTACGTGATCAGGACCAACAGCCTTTCTGCTCTTCATCCTTTTCAGAGCCTTCCTCACCTCATCCTTTCTAATCTCTGCTATTTCCTGCTCCACAATACCCACATCTTCCTCCCTTCTTTCCCTGTCATTTTCCTCATTCATCAGCTCCTCAAAATACTCCTTCCATCTTCTCTGCACACTCTCCTGGCTTGTTAGTACCTTTCCATCTCTGTCTTTAATCACCCTTATCTGTTGCACATCTTTCCCATCTCTATCTCTCTGTCTGGCTAGCCTGTACAAGTCCTTCTCTCCTTCCTTCGTGTCTACCCTGTCATAAAGCTCATCGTAAGCTTTCTGTTTGGCCTTTGCCACCTCCCTCTTCACTCTGTGCTGCACTTCCTTGTACTCTGTCTACTTTCCTCAGTCCTTTCTACAACCCACTTCCTTTTAGCTAACCTGTTCCTCTGAATGCAGTCCTCTACTTCCTCATTCCACCACCAAGTGTCTTTATTTTCTTTCCCCCTTCCAGATGACACACCAAGCAACTTCCTACCTGTTTCCCTGATTACCTCTGCTGTAGTTTCCCAGTCTTCTGGAAGCTCTTCCTGACCACCTAAAGCCTGTCTCAACTTCTGCCTGAATTTCTCACAAGTTTCTTCATTCTTTAGCTTCCACCACTTGGTCTTCTTTTCTGTCTTTCCTCTCTTCTTCTTTCTGACCACCAGAGTCATCTTACACACCACCATGCGGTGCTGTCTGGCTACACTCTCAAGTTTCAGTGAGACGAAATAAATGGAACTGATGATCGCTCATCAAGTCATTAACTAACAGATTTAGATGAGAAAGATCTGATATTTAATAATCCACATTTAATTGTTTTAGTTTTTTGTTCAGTAAGAGGAGCAGTCCTGTTATTATGATTAACTCCTCTTGTGATAATTTTTAGCTTGTAAAATTTAGTTGATCAGGGAACAGACACAGTCTCTATAGGAATGTGGGTGTTGTGGGGGGGTGAAGGCGGTAAGGATACTGCAGAGAGGCATGTAGGACTGGATCTCTGCGTCCTAGGCTCAATTCTGGACTGTCGATCTTTTGGTTGCCTGATAAAATCAGCCCTAATTTTACATAAGACAATGGTGACTCCAAAGTAGGATGGATGCCATCTCTCCTAATTATCCTAGGTTTTCCCCAAAAAACATTTCCAATTGTCTATGTAGCCCACATCATTTGCTGGACACCACCTAGACAGCCAGCGGTTGAATAACAGGAGGCAACAGGTGAAACAAGTGAAGACTAATGAGATGAGGCATAATGGTAGCCAAGGCAACTCCAACTGGCGTCACAGCCGCAACAAGAGTAAGCAGCTTGTGACTAGAAGGTTGCCAGTTCAATCCCAGGACTAAAGGGGTTGGAAAATTTGGGTTGACAGCTAAAATAGGAACACTTGCCGCTCCTTCACAACATCACTGTGGTGTCCTTGTGCAAAAGGTTTGACCCCAGCTGCTCCAGTGGTGCTGCTCAACTGCCACAGGTTTGTTATGGTCTCTAGCTGGGTTATGCTGCAGTCACTTCCCTTTTGTCCCTTCACGTTCACGCCACTGATAATTGGTGTCACCTGCTCATGCTCTTGTTTATATGCCAGCTCAGTTTCCTTGCCAAGCTGCCAGATTGTCTGTGATCTCATTGTTACTGGACAGAATTCATCATTCTTTCTTCATTGATCATCTATTCACACTTCTTCCAGTTCTTTTAGCTTTTGACTTTGTTGGCAAGAGATGCATTACTGCTTAGCTCTGTACCCACTAAGTTTTCCCTGATATCATACAATCTCTCATCCTTCAAAAACACCCCCTTTTATAAGCCAATACAATTCAAGCATCATCAGCATCAGCGAGTACCTCTTCAAATATACAGTCAAATGAATCATCTCTGTCATAGTGTTTTTTCATTAGCACTTACCATGCCTGGAGTATCAAGGAGTCGATGGAATTAATGTGCTATTTATTCTATAGCTGTTGTTCCGGGCTCCCTTGTCCACTTTGCCCTGGCTCTGTCCCTCATATACTCAGCAACTTGGTTAGTGGGCATCTTGGTGTTTCTTGACCATTTTACAAGTTGCAATGCTTTCTCATAGGAAATACTTGGGTCTACAAGTAAAACAATATTTTGTAGAGCGATTTTAAAACAGAGCTTTCCGAAAAGCAATCAAACTAATTATAAATGTTATGTAAAGATGTAAAAATACAATTGTTAATAAAAATTGTGGAATATGCGTAGCATGACAGTGTTTGAGCAAACCCTATTCCAAAAATTGCACTCTGTGTTCAGATACCCATTGGTCATGACTATTATAAAAACTTTTTCCTCTGCTGATCCTTGTGTACACTTCTTCTCAGTGCAACAGATCAAAACAATTTTTATAATGTACTTCGAAGCATAAAGAAGGAATGTTAATTTCTGTGACTTTACATAAATGCCCATGACGTTAATCTATTTTTATTCCATTGGACTGTTTATTTATCAAATGATTGATTTACATAGCTTTAAGTGAAACACTGCCAATATTTACATCTACCTGGTATTTTGAAGTCCTTCCCACAGGTTTTCATAATGGACTCTATTTCTAAAACATTCTTTAAGAAAGCCAGTAGCTGGACAAATTTTTTGTCCTGAGCAGTACAATACCTCCTTAAAACAGGACATGTTATATAACAATGTTATATATGGTCGTCTGAAAAACCTAGAAACACAATCAAATCAAATCACATCAAATAGAGGTAATATGTATACCTATAATAAACAATCATAACAGGTAACCGGAAATTAATTAGAATTAAAGCTTGCCTTTTTAGTGGAGTTCATCTTTAGAATGACCTCAAAGATAGACGCGACCTTGTCCTTGATCTCCTCCAGCCTGGTCAGGGCAACCCTGACATAGACTGAGATGAGGTGGGAGAAACACCTTTTTCTGCTGCTGCCGCTGCGCATCACCTGGCACTCTCAGTTTATGGAGCACGGAGACGTAATGCATTGGAGTAATGTATTGACTGTAACATCCAGTCTCATGGAAGCAAGTCACGCTGTTGCACAGTGTGCTCCACTGGAAAGGAGGAAAGAGTGACAGGTGAGGGGAGGAGCTCATGTTGACAACACATCTGTTCCTGTTTTTTCTAATTTCTAAAAACATTGAGCCTGTTTTTTTTTTGTACGTAAGAATAGCTGGGAACTGAACATAATGGTCAAGCTGATCCATGATGTCCTGTGCTGCAATCGTCTGTTTACAGGAATGACGTCTGAGGTACTCTGTGGCACATGGGCTTCTATTCCCAAATCCTGTACGGCTTCCACAAGAAGAATGGGTGCTGGAAGAACGTGGGCTGAGATAGGAGGCTGGGTGTGGAATGGCTGTGGTCTGAGTGCTTTTTGTCATGCTTTGTGAACAGAGCCCAGCCCAGCCTGTCTTGCTGCTATTCAGGCAGCATCTGTCTCCAGCTCTGAGACAGCAGCTGGAACAAAAGAATAGTCAGCAGGTTAACTGAAATTATAAATTACTAACCTCATAAACAGATAGTAGCTGCAAAGTGCCAGTGTTTTCTACAAGACAGAGCTTTTACCTCTGTCCGAGAGACAGTCCGTGGTGCTAATGGTTGATAAGGAGTAACAACTGCTGCTCTGAATCTCGGCTAAAGGACATCAAATTTGTATAAAATAATAACCCGTTAAATAATGTTATACAACATGGCCTTTACTGACCATTTTCACAAGTTTCTTACCACAAGAAACAACGACACCAACAATTATTTCACCATTAAGCAAAGTCAACATTGTAAAGAATTACTTGTCAAACAAACAAGTGACAAGTAAAAAAAAACAATATGTTGGGGTTTCCCTATTAAAGGAGGAAACTACAGGCAGGGAAACACATGAAGAAGAGGCGGATTACTGCAGCCTGTTGAACTGAGACTAAGTTCTCATCACATCATGTGAGCAGATTAAACAAATGTAACAAAATATTAGAATTTCTATTTATTACTCATATGTGTCACCATGTAATATTTGCTTATGATCTACTTTAATGCTTTGTTTGTTACTTACTTACTACATAATAAATCGTAGCAGTCGTCCATGGGCCACAGAGTCAGTGGTTTGATCCTTGTTTCCTCCCTCCTTGTCTCCTTGGGCAAGACATCGAACCCTCAGTTGCTCCCGGTATACCCGGTATATATATGTGTGTGTGTGTGTGGATACCAAATCTCTGTAAGACTCCTGCTGCAATGGGAGCACGATTTAAACAGTTTGAATTGGGGCCTATATAGACTGACTAATAACTTATATTACTACCTACAGAAATTCAATAACCAGCCCTGTAAGTCAACACTGTGTGACCTACATTTGTGTACTGTATATCTTGTCAGTAAGTTAATGAGACTTTCTGAAGTGAATGTTGTGGATGACAAGCTGCCTGATATATCTGTTTAATCCTTTTGCTGCTGTTGTGCTCCTGGAGGGAAACACTGATTGGGCCTCAATGAGACTTAAGATACTTCTGCTTATGAGAAAATGCTCCCTGCCCATCTCTTCTTTATGCTACACAGTCTTGCATAAACTGCCCGGAGCTTGAACGTCAGCGGGTGATCATTGAATTACAGCTACATCACTCTTTATACTTTATTATTTAGCTTCTTTATCAGAACTGATTGCCTGGTGTGCTTTTTTCTTGATTTTCAACCAACCATCCATCACGGACAATTTTCAATATTTGGATTATATTTTATCTTAGCCAGAGGTAACCACAGCACATGCATAGCAAAGTCATCATGCATACTGTAATTCAGTGTGGTCCAATAAAAGGCCTGGGGCTTTTTTACCAATATGTCCAGAAAATGGCATTATTCAAAAACTGCTGGGCACCATGGAAACAGATGTTCAAAGAGACTGCTATATTTCTGTCGATCTTTGGTTTTGGTTCATGTTTTATATTTCAAAGCCTTAAAAAATGTAAGAAGTGCAAGATGTGGCAAGTTCAATGGCTATATCTCTGGTGAAATGTGATTGGTTAAACATGCTAATAATATAATATAATATTAATTATAATTAATTTTATTTATAAAGCATTTATATAAATATAACTCAGAATCAAAAATCCATTTTGATTTCTGATTAAAGGCTTAAGGCTCTGCCTCCTTTTCTACTTTTGGAATTTCTGGGAAGCACAAGTACGCCTGAATTCTGAGACTGAAGTAGTCTATTAGGATGATATGGTACTAGGAGATCTTGTAGGTAAATAAGCTTGACTGTTTAAAGCTTTATACGTAAGAATAAATTATATTTTACATTTTTTTAAAAAAAGATAATGGAGAGAAGCTAATGAAGGTGAAATATGATCTCTCTTACCAATCCCAGTCAGTAATCTTGCTGCAGCATTTTGGATTAATTGGAGGCTTTTTAGAGAGTTACTGGGGCAGCCTGAAAGTAGAGAATTACAGTAGTCCAATCTAGAAGTAACAAATGCATGAACCAGTTTTTCAGCATCGCTTTGAGACAGGATACTCCTAATTTTGTCAATGTTCCGTAGATGGAAGAAGGCTGTTCTAGAGATTTGTTTTATGTGTGAGGTAAATGAAAAGTCCTGGTTAAAATGACTCTTACGGATCATTCTTTCGTATGAATTTCCCATTTCTAAAGTATATAGAGTAAAAAGTCTTGGTCTTAACACGGAGCCTTGTGGAACTCCATAACTAACTATTGTGTGCGTGGAAGTTTCATCATTAACATAAAGAAATTAAAATCTATCTGGTAGTACAAATTTAAACCAGTTTAGTGCAGTTTCTTTAATTCCAGTTACATGTTCTAGTCTCTGTAATAATATTCTGTGATCAATGGTGTCAAATGCAGCACTAAGATCTAGCAGACCTAGTATAGAGACAAGCCCATTCTCTGAAGCCAGAAGAAGATCGTTGGTGACTTTAATTAGTGCAGTTTCTGTGCTATGATGAACTCTAAATCCAGACTGAAAGTCTTCAAACAAGTCGTTTCTGCGCAGGTGGTCACATAACTACTTTTTCAAGTATTTTAGAAATAAAGGGGAATCTAGCCACAGGGGTTGCAAGCCAGTAACTTCTGTGCCGGTCCCAAGCCCGGATAAATAGAGAGGGTTGCGGCAGGAAGGGCATCCGGCGTAAAATTTTGCCAAGTACAACCATGCGAGTCATCCATACCACTTTCATACCAGATCGGTCGAGGCCCGGGTCAACAACGACCGCCACCGGTGCTGTCAACCTACAGGGTGCCGGTGGAAATTGGACTACTGTTGGTCGAAGAAGGAGAGGAGGCAGAAGGGGTCGTGCTCAGAGAGAGAAGGGGAAAGGCAGGAGCTTAGATCTGAGAGTAGGGACTCTTAACGTTGGCACAATGACAGGGAAAGGTAGAGAGCTGGCAGACATGATGGAGAGAAGGAAGGTAGTTGTACTATGTGTGCAGGAGACGAGGTGCAAGGGTAGCAAAGCACGTAGTGTTGGAGGAGGATACAAATTGTTCTACCATGGTGTGGATAGGAAGAGAAACAGAGTAGAAGTGATCCTGAAGGGGGAGTTTGTGAACAATGTTCTAGAGGTGAAAAGGGTCTCTGACAGGGTGATGAGCCTAAAGCTAGAAATCGAAGGGGTGATGGTGAACGTAGTCAGTGGGTATGCTCCACAAGTTGGCTGTGAGTTAGAAGAGAAGGAGAGATTCTGGAGTGAGTTTGAAGAGGTTGTAGAGAGTATCCCCAGAGGAGAGAGACTAGTTGTTGGAGCAGACTTCAATGGGCATGTTGGTGAAGGGAACAGAGGTGATGAGGAGGTGATGGGCAGGTTTGGTGTAAAGGACAGGAATCCAGAAGGACAGATGTTGGTGGACTTTGCTAAGAGGATGGAAATGGCTGTAGTCAACACTTACTTCCAGAAGAGAGAGGAACACAGAGTGACATACAAGAGTGGAGGTAGGAGTACACAGGTGGACTACATTCTATGTAGACGAGGTCATTTGAGAGAGCTTAGTGACTATAAAGTGGTAGTAGGAGAGAGTGTAGCCAGACAGCACCGCATTGTATTGTGTAAGATGAACCTGGTGGTCAGGAAGAAGAGGAGAGGAAAGAAAAGAAGACCAAGTGGTGGAAGCTAAAGAATGAAAAAACTTGTGAGGAATTCAGGCAGAAGTTGAGACAGGCTTTGGGTGGTCAGGAAGAGCTTCCAGATGACTGGGAAACTACAGCAGAGGTAATCAGGGAAACAGGTAGGAAGTTGCTTGGTGTGTCATTTGGAAGGAGGAAAGAAAATAAAGACACTTGGTGGTGGAATGAGGAAGTACAGGACTGCATCCAGAGGAAGAGGTTGGCTAACAGGAAGTGGGATGTAGAAAGGACTGAGGAAAGTAGACAAGAGTACAAGGAAGTGCAGTGCAGAGTGAAGAGGGAGGTGGCAAAGGCCAAACAGAAAGCTTACAATGAGCTGTATGACAGGTTAGACACGAAGTAAGGA
This sequence comes from Channa striata, assembly GCA_033026295.1. Taxonomy (NCBI): domain Eukaryota; kingdom Metazoa; phylum Chordata; class Actinopteri; order Anabantiformes; family Channidae; genus Channa; species Channa striata. The sequence continues at coordinate 20,646,432 of CM065186.1, read as the reverse complement.
GAGAAGGACTTGTACAGGATAGCCAGACAGAGAGATAAGGATGGGAAAGATGTGCAACAGATAAGGGTGATTAAAGACAGAGATGGAAAGGTGCTAACAAGCCAGGAGAGTGTTCAGAGAAGAGTGAAGGAGTATTTTGAGGAGCTGATGAATGTGGAAAATGACAGGGAAAGAAGGGAGGAAGATGTGGATGTTGTGGAGCAGGAAATAGGAGAGATTAGAAAGGATGAGGTGAGGAAGGCTCTGAAAAGGATGAAGAGCGGAAAGGCTGTTGGTCCTGATGACATACCTGTGGAGGTGTGGAAGTGTCTAGGAGAGACAGCAGTGAAGTTTCTGACAGGTCTGTTTAACAGGATTTTAGAGAGTGAGAAGATGCCTGAGGAATGGAGAAGAAGCGTTTTAGTGCCGATCTTTAAGAACAAGGGTGACACGCAGAACTGTAGCAACTACAGAGGGATAAAGCTGATGAGCCACACAATGAAGCTGTGGGAAAGAGTAGTGGAAGCCAGGCTTAGGAAGGAGGTGGAGGTTTGTGAGCAGCAGTATGGTTTCATGCCCTGTAAGAGCACCACTGATGCCATTTTCGCTTTGAGATTGTTGATGGAAAAGTACAGAGATGTTCAGAAGGAGCTGCATTGTGTCTTTGTGGATTTACAGAAGGCGTATGACAGGGTGCCGAGGGAGGAGCTGTGGTACTGTATGAGGTTGTCGGGAGTGGCAGAGAAGTAGATGTGCCGTAGGTCAGACAGAGGAGTTCAAGGTGGAGGGGGGACTACACCAAGGATCAGCTTGGAGTCCCTTCTTGTTTGCTATGCTGATGGACAGGTTGACAGATGAGGTCAGACAGAAATCTCCCTGGGCAATGATGTTTGCAGATGACATTGTGATTTGCAGTGAGAGTAGAGAGCAGGTGGAAGAACAGCTGGAGAGGTGGAAGATTGCTCTGGAAAGAAGAGGCATGAAAGTCAGTCGTAGCAAGACAGAATACATGTGTGTAAATGAGAGGGAGCAAGGTAGAAGCGTGAGGTTACAGGGGGCTGAGGTGAAGAAGGTGCAGGAGTTTAAGTACTTGGGGTCAACAGTTCAGTGCGATGGGGAGTGTGGAAAAGAGGTGAAGAGGCGAGTGCAGGTGGGTTGGAGTGGGTGGAGGAAAGTGCCAGGAGTGTTGTGTGACAGAAGAGTGTCAGCAAGACTCAAAGGAAAGGTGTACAATACAGTGGTGAGACCAGCTCTGCTCTATGGGTTAGAGACAGTAGCAGTGAGAAAGAGACAAGAGGCAGAGATGGAAGCAGCAGAGATGAAGATGTTGAGGTTCTCCTTAGGAGTGACGAGGTTGGATAGAATAAGGAACGAGCTCATCAGAGGGACAGCGCATGTTGCCTGTGTTAGCAACAAAGTCAGAGAGGCCAGACTGAGATGGTTTGGACATGTGCAGAGGGGGGATAGTGAATATTTTGGTAGAAGGATGTTGGAGTGAAGTGGAAAAGGATGATTCGCTGTGGCGACCCCTGATGGGAAAAGCCGAAAGAGAAGTAGTAGTAGTTGCTTGCTGTTGTAATTTGATTTCTCCAGGTAGTATCCCTTCTGACCTTCTTGAATTATTCTTCTTCCAACAAATTTGAATCCAGTTTGCGCTGAAGTGTGATTTGCACTGAGCTTTATGGTCAGACTTGTGTTGTTTGGTGTTTTTAAAGGATTAATAGCTTCTCGGGTGAGCAAGGATTTTAATTATTTAAACTACTGTTAATTTTTGAATTAAAATTTTTAAAACAACCAAAATGAATTTGCATTAAAATATATTAACATAACATAGCATATATTTATTTTACAAATTAAGTGTCCATCTGAATCAGGCGAGCAAAGAAAGTAATAAAATTAGTAATTAGCCCAAATGCTTATAGCTTGATTATGAACGATCAAGGTTTTGTCAAAAGGTTTTAACTTCAAGATCAAATGTATGTAAATCAATTGTGAATAAAACTCAAATTTGAACCATGAAAGTTGTTAAGATAGAGACAAGTTTCCTCTAAAATTACTTCTTTGATAAAATTATCTTATCCTCTGAAATGAGCTAAAGAGATACAAAGCTTTGACGTATCATCATCACTCATTCAAGAAAGCTAAACAGATTTAAAAAGAGCAGGAGCAAAGACCTTTCAACAGAAGGTTATAATTAAATGCCTGCCGTGCCATGTGTAACGAGGCCTTCTACTTATTTGCAATCCATGTATTTCACAAAGCCATAGACAGAGAAATCCCTGAACACTCATAGCTTACACCTATAGCTCTCCATGTTCTGCAAATTCCAGTTCCATCCAATCCAATTATCTCAGGCAATAGCATTGTTGTTGCTCAGTCTGTCAGTCAGCTATCAGATAACAGCAGCAGACATTTGCTCTCCCCGCTCAGCCTCACTCTTGACCTTTACCACAGTACACAGGCCCTCCAGCTGAGAGATGCAATATTCTCTATAGGTGCATATCAACTGCCAAGACCGGTTTCAAAGGTTGCGTCCACCCTGAGCCACCTCACCTGCAAACTACAGAGAGCAGGCATTTTCAATCACAGGTCTCAGACGCAGTGTCCTCGGTATCCATAGCCCCTGGGTACTCTTGCACACGTCTTACCCTTCAGCTCAGCGGTGGGAGCAGTTCAAAGCTAAACGGGAACAGACACATCTCCTGGGCTCTCACAAACACAACACACATCTGTCCTAACCTGTGTGCAAACACTTGCACAGCAAAAAGCTGGAGAACTGGCTCGAGTCACACAGGAAATTCTGAAGATGTCTGAGTAGAATAATTACCAGACTTATAAATGGTGCTGACAGATTTAGTCAAACCCTTTCTCTTTGTTGATACTCGCTAATGATGATTTATAGTCGGCAGTTATGCACATGGAGTGATTCATCACAGCCCCAAAAGCTGTGAGACTCACTCTCTCTGGTTATTAGATTAATATTTTATAACAGTAATTACGGGAATTCAGGCTGGATAAGGAGCATATATCCCTCTGAGAAAAGGCAAATAGAAGTCATACTTCCCAAAGAGTGGCAGCATTTGAATGTACTGTCAGCAGTAAACAATCGAAGCATGAGCATGTTTTTTAGAACATGGCTTTTATTTAGATTTTTTGATGTGCCCAACATTTATTTCAGTTACTGTATTATAACATGGTACACAACAAAGAGGTAGATCTGTGAACATTGAAACACGTCATTTCTGACATATAACGTTTGTCAAGAACAAGCAATTTGGGTTGCTTGATAACATGATGTATTCTGACCGAAAATGTATTCTAAAAAAAAAAATCTCAGAAACGTGTTATTTTGACCCAAACTGGATTGTGTACCTAAATCCCCACGTTTCAAGTCCAAGTAAAGGTTGTAACAGTGTGATGGATTAAATTTTAATAATTATGTTTTATCTGCATGTAATGACACATTGTAGTCATTGTACATTTACTGTACTGTATGAAGAATTGTTATAGGGCATTACAACCTTTATCTCATTTACATGTTTTGTCTTTAGAAGTGTTTGTGTAACATCATGTCACACCATGTCTATGTGTATACGGAGATATGTCCTGAGGGGGCAGAATCATATGCCCATCAGTAGAGGGGTCTAAAACAAATGTGAGATGTATGAAACTTTTGGGCCTAAAACTCTCAAAAACATGTTTTCTAACCATATCATTACTTTAGATGACATAACTCTGGCCCCCAGTAGTACTGCAAGGAATCTCAGAGTCATTTTTGACCAGGATTTGTCATTTACCTCACACATAAAACAAATCTCTAGAACAGACTTCTTCAATCTAAGAAACATTGCTAAAATTAGGAGCATCCTGTCTCAAAGCGATGCTGAAAAACTGGTTCATGCATTCGTTACTTCTAGATTGGACTATTGTAATTCTCTACTTTCGGGCTGCCCCAGTAACTCTCTAAAAAGCCTCCAATTAATCCAAAATGCTGCAGCAAGATTACTTATCATACCACTGTATGACATTAACTCTGGGTCTTCTTTGTCCCGTAGTCGTCTTTCTCACTCTCTGTCCCTGTCCTCAGGTGTCCCCGGATTTGGCGCTGTGTGTCCTCCAGTGTGCAGCTACTGGTCCCACTAACCTGCCCAATGTTTTGTTGTTGCTTTTGTTGCTCTGTTCTTTTCTCTCTCCACTTTCCACTCAGCCCAACCGGTCAAGGCAGATGGCCGCCCACCCTGAGCCTGGTTCTGCTGGAGGTTTCTTCCATTAAAGGGAGTTTTTCCTCTCCACTGTTGTCTATAGCTGCTTAAGGGGGATTTGTTGGGTTTTCTTTAAATGTTTGTATAGTCTTGCACTATATAAATAAAGTTGAATTGAATAGAAAATAGAACTGAAAGGACATGAAACTCTGCATCTGTGAACTTCTCTCTTGCAAGATAATGAAATCCTAAAAGACATCCAGAATGTTCCAGCTTCTTTAATGATTACATGAGAGTTATCTGTAACTCGTAGGTGTTGATTTTCCACGACAAACAGCCACTGAATAGAAGGATGACATTCAAAAAATGTCACATAAAAATGTTGTCCAATTTTAGCATGTTGTGTTACGTGCGTTAACAAATGTAAGCCTGGTATTATTACAGCTCATCCCATTGATGGTCAGTGCTGGTGATAAAAAAATCTATAGAGGGAATGAGCACGCCACTGGTCAGCTAGGTTGCTAATGTTAATATTAACTAACTTTCCCAATACACCAGTTCAAATATTACATTCGATGTCCACAAACAATCTAGTGCTCAGTTGATGCTGTAGTGAAGGTAAGCTGTTAACATGCCCCTGCCTGTTCAGTTAATGTTAGTGCCAGTACAACGATGTATCACAACTTTTGTCAGTACTCAGTAAGAATTTATCCTACAGTGTTTCATTTATACACATTTGGCTGTGCCCATGTGTCCCTGAAGTCACTGTGGGTTTGTTTAGGATTATGATTAGTTTGTGTTGCCACTGTGACAAGTCCATAATGTAAAAGTCTTGCTGTGTTCTTAATCCTCAATATTAAACTTATTAGAGTTTAATATTGTTGCTATATTATAATAAAGCTGTTCTTAGCTCATTTAAATCAGCAGACACCTTAACAGTTCTCACTCAGCAGCAGGTGGCGTTATGTAGAGATATTTCTGATAAGAATTTGAGGTTATAAAAGCAAATGTGGGAAACATTTTCATGTTTTATTATTTTTACATTTTTATCCCATTGGAACTATTGCTTCTTTTTTTCTCACCTCAACTCATCCTGATTTCCAATGAATGCATAACAATACCTGTAGTACTGCTGAAGTACAGCTCCCGTGGCTGACCAGGGGTTTCTTGAAATGAGAAAGACAGCAGCAGGGAGCAGCAGCAACCAGGAGGCATGGACAGAGAGAAAGAGCACCTGGAGAGTTGATCTTTCCTGTACCAGCTGGCTACCAGCTCAACACAGAAGCACCATCCACAGTGTCACCATTGTGGTCTTCAGGTCTGGATTTTGGCTAATCGACTCCAGAGCTTTAATTATGCATAAAAATCAAAACGTGCAGTGAACAAACCCTTGAGGCTGATTCCAGCAAATAGACTTGGCCAACACCGACCTGAGCACCGCCTTTTTTTTTTTAAACCCTTTTCTGGGCTTCTTTGTATGCGAAGCTTGAGCTCTGACCCACATTTTTTAAACATACCTTGGAAGACGTAAAAAATTAAAAACTGAAGCTGAAGATGGGAAGTTGTCAATGAAACTATTAATGTGATCTGTGACAATACAAAAAAACTTAAAAATTTAACTACACGTTGTCAAAATGTGTTCGTAACAAATTATTCCTTCACACATAGATATGATAGTGCTACATAACTCGAAATATTTAACCAACAGAAATAGCAGCTGAAAGCTTTTCAAAGAATGGTCTCCATTTATGTGAAACCCATTTGTAAGTCTAGTTTGTTTCTTGGTTGGAAAGTGTTTGACATGCAAAATGTGTTGGTTTCAGTGTCAGATGTCCCCTTTATATTCATATTGTGAACACTGAAGCTTAGTTTACACACTTGACAGTGTCGGAGCAGGTAGGCTGGGTGTCAGCCAACCTGTATTCCTCTTGCTCTACCAGACGTGCTGACAGGTGACACTGTGGATGGCAACTTGCTAAAGAGTTGGACAATTGGTTCAGGTGACAAAAGTCATGCTAACATTGTGCTCCTGGCACTAACTTAACTAAAAAGCCAGGAAAACAGCCGCCTGACTAACATACTTTTACTACAAAGTCCAGCAGCAGACTTGCACATTCAACACCACACAAACTGGCCGTAGACACCCACTGATACTAACATTTGAACTGTTGCACAGTTAAATTGTGAAAGTTACTGTGAGAGATCAAACAGGCAGTTATCACAGGTAACTATGAGAATCAAACCCACTAAGGATCCAAGATCAGGACTCACCACAAGACCAGAGACATGAACAAATAAAAATGTATTTAAAGAAACTTCATTCAAAAAACGAGATATAAATACACAACAAAAAGTGAGGGGGAAAAAATTATAAATTAACAGAGAAAAATCAAATCACTAACTATAAAGTTAGGAGGATAAAGATACATTAAACGATACAAAAAGTAAAGTAAGTAAGTAAAAAACCAGAAATCAAAAAACTCACTAAGTGAAAAAGGGGACGTGCTGACCAAAATACACTCTAGGTGAGGAGAATAAGACGACAAAACTCACAAACAAACCAGGACTCACTAACGAGATTTTCCATGATTAACAAAAGGCTGGTAGTTGGGTAATGGACAGGAACCAGAAACAGGGGAGACACACTAGGCTGATAACTCTCAGAAGTCCTTATAAGCATATGTGGATGACTGATGCAGTTCAGGTGTGATGGTGGTGCCAACAGACGAGTGGAATCAAGGAGAGCAGGAGAGTGAATGATATGGAGGAGAACCTCAGCAGGCGAGGAGACACACAGAACACAGGAAACTGAAAGCACACAAGAAGTCAAACACCTAACCTCTGACAGGTAACTGTGTATCAGAAGCTGACCAGACGACCAGACGTCTTCTCTGCAGATTTATGTCATCCGCACTGATCATCGATGAGACGAGCTTCAGTAAAATATATCTAGCTCATATTTACTTAAGTTAACCGTAGCTATCACTGATTGTCTGTCAGCCTCTCAGACTTTTTTTCTTATTTCATTTACTTAATGAGAATAAGATAAATAGAGAAAGTACCAAAGAGTCAAAGCATGTTATAATGACTTACCGCCTTAAACATGAAAACACCACAGTGTTTTAGCCTCTTTTAGATGATTGTTGTGTTTTGTTGTTTGGAGTCTTTTCATTTGTTGGCCTATTTTTTGCATCAGCAGGCAGCTGTAATAAAAGGGTTTTAAAAAACCATTCATGAGCATTTACTGTGTGCTGAAGTCACAGTAGTGTCCAAAACATTACTCTGTACTTGTTCTTTGAAGCACCTCATTCAGCTGCATAAAGCTACTTAAAATCTCTTTACAATTTTCAATTTATTGTCATGTGAAATTAATGGATCCGACAGAAGATCTGTTGGTGGGGCGGGATGCAGCACCCAATGTCTCCCATTCTGCTGAAAATGAGAAAGCAGCCGGATTCGGTGGAATTGACCAACCAATCCTGCTGCAATACCCCCAATTTTTTGTGTGTGAGCGAAAACTTTATTATCCTCAAGCATGACCGTGCTTGAAAAATATTCTAGGGGAAACAGTGTGTCAAAGGCAGGTTGGTAGCTGTCATCAGAAAAGTGGTTCCAGCTCCTCTGTCCCCTTTTTCCTCGCACCAGGCAGAATGTGGTTGACCTGGTTTTAACTTATGATCTGCCTGTTTCCAACTTGAGGATTTGTTATGCAGTTTTCTGATTATACGCCTGTATGATTTGACATTTTCCTGTGCTGTACCAACTTTAAGTCTTCTACTTGGTGCATTACTAACCATACCCCTGCCACTCATTTTGGCTGCTTTCCATCAAAACATTATCAATCTGGAGACTACTGTCTGTGTTCTGACACAGACAAGCACAGCTTTTATTCCACCTGCCAAGCAGTACTAGATCTAGAGGTTCCACCAAAATCCTGGCACATTAAATTTCAAGCCGAGCCCTGGCGGAATCATAAAACCTGTGGCGTCATACGTGCATGCTGAAAAGCTGAACAAAAGTAGAGGAAGGACAAGCTCCCGGTGTCATTCCAAATTTCAAAAGACTGCTGGTATGATTATAAGGTTTTTGTAAAGGAGGCAAAACTGGAAGACACCAATATCATCCTGTCAAACTGTCACAAGCCTCGTGTTCTATTTAACGCTGTAGATGCACACATAAAAAGGCTCTTGTTTTTGTAAATAATATTGGAGCCCTCATATTTCCACCTGCTTCTGAACCATCCATTTCAGTGTTTTGCCTCGTAACTTTTCAGGCTGTGACTTTGTCTTATTTATATGAGACTGTTTGGGGCCCTCAGGTTCCACAGCTGATGTTGTTCCACCTTGAATTTTTAAAAGGTTATCAGTACTCTGGGGCCTTCTGTTATTGTTGGTATCATCAGCAGCCTTGACTCTTTTGTTTTCCCAAGAAACTGTGAACACACTACGGTGCAGCGACTGATCCCTCTGTGTTCTTGAATTTTAGGCCCATTTCGAAATTACTCCCTCGTCAAAAATTCAATTCAATTCAATTCAACTTTATTTATATAGCGCCAATTTACAACAAGGTCATCTAAGGGCACTTTACATAATAAAGTCAAGACTATACAAACATTTAGAGAAAACCCAACAAATCCCCCTTGAGCAAGCCACAGGCAACAGTGGAGAGGAAAAACTCCCTTTACCGGAAGAAACCTCCAGCAGAACCAGGCTCAGGGTGGACGGCCATCTGCCTTGACCGGTTGGGCTGAGTGGAAAGTGGAGAGAGAAAAGAACAGAGCAACAAAAGCAACAACAAAACATTGAGCAGGTTAGTAGGACCAGTAGCTGCGCACTGGAGGACACACAGTGTCAAATCCGGGGACACCTGAAGACAAGGACAGAGAGAGGGGGACAGAGAGGGAGAAAGACGACTACGGGACAAAGAAGATACAGAGTTAATGTCATACAGTGGTGACATTATAGATGTGGGGTAAGAAAAGAGGAAAGTGGCTCAGTGCAGAGTCCCCCAGCAGTCTAAGCCTATAGCAGCATGACTATAACCAACTATAAGCTTTATCGAAGAGGAAGGTTTTGAGCCTAGTCTTAAAAGTAGAGAGGGTGTCTGCTTCCCGAATCTGGAATGGGAGCTGGATCCACAAGAAAGGCTCTGCCTCCCATTCTATTTTTGGAAATTCTGGGAACCATAAGTAGGCCTGCATTTTGAGACCGAAGTGGTCTAGTAGGATGATCTGGTACTAGGAGATCTTTTAGATATGATGGAGCTTGACCGTTTAGTGTAGGGGTGTCCAAACTATGGCCCGCGGGCCAGTTTTTATTGGCCCGCAGCAAATTCTGAAAATATAATTGAATATGGCCCGCTTGAGTTCAACTCTGTTGCACTTCTTAGTTTCAACACTAGATGGAGCCAGTCACAGAAAAGGTGCTTCTCCACTAAACAAAGAAAAATATTTACCACGAGTCACCAGAAATGGCAGCACTGAAAAAAGGCAAGATAGCAAGTGAGTGTAGAAGATTTCAAACACGGTGGGAAAATGAATATTTCTTTAAAGAAATCAACGGAAAGTGTGTCTGTTTGATTTGCAATGAAGATGTTGCCGTGATGAAAGAGTATAATGTCCGTCGGCACTATGAGACCAAGCATCAGAGATACGCATTGTACACAGGTGCCGAACGAGCACAGAAATTCAAGCAAATGGCAGCTAGCCTGCAAGCTTTTTTCGTGCTAACAAAATACAGGAAAACACCACAGCAAGAAGCTATGAAGTCGCACAACATGACAAACCGTTCTCAGACGGTGATTTCATAAAGCAGTGCCTCATCAAAGTCACAGAAGTAATGTGCCCGGAAAAAGTGCAGGATTTCAACAACGTGAGCTTATCCAGAAATACAGTGGTGTGGAGAATCAAGGACTTGTCAGCTAACCTGAAACTTCAGCTGAGAGAGAAAGCTTGTGCTTTTGATTTTTACTCGATAGCATGCGATGAGAGCACAGATGCCACAGACACCGCACAGCTTTTAATTTTTTTGCGGGGAGTCGATGATAATTTTTGCTGTATGGAGGAGCTGCTTGATATGATGAGCCTAAAAGGCACAACGACGGGTGGAAATATTTTTGACGCTGTGTCAGAGGCAGTTGAAAAGATGGGGCTTAAATGGGACAAGCTCTGTGGAATAACAACGGATGGAGCTCCGGCCATGACAGGTGAGCGCAAAGGAATGGCATCCATGGTGTGCGTCAAGGTAAAAGAGAGCGGAGGTGAGGCTGTTAGGATGCACTGTATAATCCACCAAGAAGCACTGTGTGCCAAGACTGTTGTAAAAACTGTAAACATAATTCGAGCTAGAGGACTGTACCACAGGGAATTTCAAACTTTCTTATCTGACGTGGATGCTGAATACGGGGATGTACTCTACCACTCTGATGTGCGCTGGCTCAGCCGCGGCTCTTTGCTGCAGCGGTTTTATTCGCTGAGATCAGAAATCGACAAGTTTTTGAAAGAGAAGGGCCGACCTCTTCATGAACTGAGTGACCCTCTGTGGCTGGCAGACCTGGCATTTTTTGTTGATCTCACTCATCATCTGAATACACTGAACAAGAATCTACAAGTCAAAGAACAGCTGGTGTCACACCTGTATGCACACATGAAAGCCTTCTGTGTAAAGCTCCGCCTGTTTGAGACACAACTACGAAGCTTTAATGCTGCACACTTCCCTGCGCTGTCTGAAATCAAGTCTGCTTTTCCAAAGGCAGACCTTTCTGCTAAAAAGGAGAAATATGCTTCTGTAATTACATCTCTCGTGACAGAATTCAACCAGCGTTTTCAAGATTTTTGAAAAACATTGAAAAACAAATACAGCTGTTCTCGACCCCCTTCCTGGTGGATGCAGAAGAAGTGGAGGAGAGTCTGCAGTTAGAACTGATTGAAATGCAATGTGATGATTCTCTGAAGAGTCAACATCAGCTTCTTTCCCTCCCTGACTTCTATCAGAGTTTGGATCATGCCAAGTTTCCTCTGATGAGAAGCCACGCAAAAAGAATGATAAGCCTATTCAACATACATATGTGAACAAACATTTTCTCTTTTAAATCAGAACAGAAGCAGACTGAGATCCAGAATGACTGATAGCCATCTCTGTGAAGTCCTTTGTGTCTCAACCACAAAACTTGAGAGCAATGTTCTTCACATTATAGGTGAGTTAGAAATACACACAGTAATCATGTGTCAATATGTCACTTCTTGTGTGTGGCCCGGGCCTTTGCTTATTTTTCTGTATTTGGCCCTCACCAAAAAAACTTTGGACACCCCTGGTTTAGAGCTTTATAGGTAAGAAGAAGGGTTTTAAATTCTATTCTACATTTAATAGGAAGCCAATGGAGAGAAGCTAATGAAGGTGAAATATGATCTCTCTTACCAATCCCAGTCAGTAATCTTGCTGCAGCATTTTGGATTAATTGGAGGCTTTTTAGAGAGTTACTGGGGCAGCCTGAAAGTAGAGAATTACAGTATTCCAATCTAGAAGTAACAAATGCATGAACCAGTTTTTCAGCATCGCTTTGAGACAGGATGCTCCTAATTTTGGCAATATTTCTTAGGTGGAAGAAGGCTGTTCTAGAGATTTGTTTTGTGTGTGAGGTAAATGACAAATACTGGTCAAAAATGACTCTGAGATTCCTTGCAGTACTACTGGGGGCAAGAGTTATGTCATCTAAAGTAGCAATATGGTTAGAAAACATGTTTCTTAGACTTTTAGGCCCAAATACAATAACTTCAGTTTTATCTGAGTTTAGAAGAAGGAAATTATACTCCATCCAGTCCCTTATGTCTTTTAGACATTCTGTCATCAGCGTAGCAGTGAAAATTTACAGAGTGTTTTCTAATAATGTTGCCAAGGGGAGACATATATAGAGTAAAGAGTATTGGTCCTAACACAGAACCTTGTGGAACAACATAATTAACTTTCATGTATGTGGAAGATTCATCATTAACATGAACAAATTGGAATGGAAATTGGAATTTAGTGCAGTTCTTTTAATTCCAATTACATGTTCTAGTCTCTGTAATACTATTCTGTGATCAATGGTGTCAAATGCAGCACTAAAATCTAGCAGAACTAGTATGGAGAAAAGTCCATTATCTGAAGCCAGAAGAAGATCGTTGGTGACTTTAATCAGTGCAGTTTCTGTGCTATGATGAACTCTAAATCCTGACTGAAAGTCTTCAAACAAGTCGTTTCTGTGCAGGTGGTCACATAATTGCTTCACAACTACTTTTTCAAGTATTTTAGAAATAAAGGGGAGATTGGATATTGGTCTGTACACGTGGATCCAGACAAGGTTTTTTAAGTCGAGGTTTGATTACAGCTACCTTATAGGCCTTTGGTACATATCCTGTTTGTAAAGATAGATTAATGATATCTAATACGAACGTGTCTAATAGGGGTAGAGCATCTTTGAGCAGTCTAACTGGAATAGGGTCTAGCAGACATGTTGTTGGTTTAGATGCCATAATAGTTTAAGTTAACTCAGCAAGATCTATGGGCACAAAGCAGTCTAAAAGGGACTGAGGACTTACTGATGATTCTAATTCTGTTGTATTTGTGGGGAGGGTCTGGTGAATTTAGTTTCTAATAGCTACGATTTTGTTTGTGAAGAAAGTCATGAAGTCATTGCTGCATAGCGTTGAGGGAATACTAGTCTCAACTGAACTATGGCTCTTAGTCAGCCTGGCTACAGTTCTTGTTTTCCTCTATTAGTGATGAATAATAAGCTGTTCTGGCTTTACGGAGTGCTAATTTGTATAAGTATAAACTCTTTTTCCAGGCTAAGCGTGATTCTTGTGAATGAGTGGACGCCACTTCCTTTCTAGTTTTCGTGACGCCTGCTTTAAATTGTGTGTTTGCGAGCTATACCATAGAGATCGCCTGTTCAGAATTACTGCCTTCTCTGTTAGGGGGGCAACACTATCAAGTATAGAACGTAAGGATGCTGGATAATTATAAGTCAGGTAATCAACTTGTACAGGAGTACAGTTAATGACGCTACTCTCAGTTATATCGGTGAATGAGCCAATGTTAACTTTCTCAAATGTTTGTTCTATGCTTATATACTTTTCTGCAGTTATGCTGTGTCAGTAGATAGACAACTAGTAGCTACAACATCAGATAGTGCCTTCTAAGCCTGCAAGTAATCGTCAAGGAAACCAATGTTTGTATTGCTTTTTGGGTTGTTAGAAACGGACTGGAGCAGCAAGTTATTGTGGGAGTCCAGTGTTTGGCTGTGGAAGGCACACAGTTTTCTTACCGTGTTCAGTGAAGTTTACGTATTATATTAATGTGATTTTAGAACTGTTGTTATTAGCTGTACTGAAGAACACAGAAGTTCAATAAATCTGCAACGTGTTTTTATAATACATCGATCTCTGAAGTGGATCTTTTTTGGACTATTGGACACGCATAAGGCGGCCTTTACAATTAGTAAGAAAACTCTTCTTTACACGGACTAAATGATTGGATTAACAAAAAGATGTAAAGTTGAAAGGATATGGATAGAGTTGTCGTGGAGGATACAGATACAACTGTCGAGCTAGCAAACCAAATTCAGATGACCATGAAGTGGTCGTGTTTGAAATGGTTAAGGCTGAAAATCTGAGGCTTAGGACAGAACAAGAGTTTAGGTTCAAGTTGGAACAAGAATTTAGAACTTAGAACAGAAGAAAAACCTAAGTGGACAGAACAACTTAAGGTAGAACAACTTAAGTGGACAGAACAACTTAAGGCAGAACAACTTAAGTAGGCAGAACAACTTAAGGCAGAACAACTTAAGCGTATGGTACAGGAGCTGCATCTTAAAGCAGAATGTTGAAAAAGGCTTACGGAACAAAGGGAGGAGTTGGAAACTAGATTTAGAGTCACCAAGAAGGAGCAAAATGAGGCTTCCACCGTTCCTAGTGGTGCAGAGTGGAGCAAAGTGATAAAAAACGAAGACCTAGAAATGGGGCGTTCCTGTACGGAGTTCAGAGAGGTAGATCAGGACTCAGAGACAAAGAAAATGGAGCACGGGTATGGAGCACGTTACCCGCAGTCAGAATGTGGGGCTGGGTCTTATGGAAGCCTACAGGCCATAGCGCAATACCCTGGTCCGCAGTATCCTAGGGCAGATGTTAAGCATGAGGCATCATAGCACCAGAATTACGTCTCTGAACCTATGACTAATCAACAAAAGTCAGGTACTCTACCTTTGCAGAGTATATCTAATTTTTGGGGGGATCCTTTAGAGTATGGGCCCGGGTTTGAATGAGCCAATGTTAACTTCATAATGGCCTTTAAACATAATATAGTAAGACAGATAACGATCGTGATAGGCTTTACTTTTTGGAGCAGTATACTAGAGGGCAACCTAGAGATTTGGTACAAAGTTGTCTTCCCATCGAGGCACATTGTGGATATAAGGAGGCCAGGAGACTTTTAACTGAGCATTTTGGCAATGAATATAAGATATCTGTAGCCTACATGGATAAGGTCTTAAATTGGCCAATAATTAGAGCTGAAGATAGTGAAGCTCTCCAGTTGTTTCCACTTTTCCTAACTAGTTGTGGACGTGCAGTAGCAGAGTTAGACTATCTAGCAGAGTTAGATAACGTACACAACATTGGATCCATCATTCTAAAGCTTCCATATAAGCTGAGAGAGAAGTGGAGTGTGGCTATTAAAGTTGAGCCGTAGGGACTTGGTGGTATTTGTAAACAAAATGGCAAAGGAGGCGTCGCATCCTTTGTACGGAGACATTGAAGATAAATCCAAAGGGCAAGTAAAAAATCCTGTTGATGATAAGTCAGGAAGACAGGTGGGTGTAAAAAAGAGTGTTACCACCCATGTAACACCAAGGACTGTTCAAAAGGACATGACTTCAAAGCCAAGTCCTAACATGAAAAGGCGTTAATAAGAACATTAAGGCCATGCATGAGTCTTGTCTTTTCTGCCATGGTCAGCATATCTTTAATGAATGTGCAAAAGAGAGGGTCGACTTTCTCAAAAGTCATGGACTATACTTCAGTTGTCTGAAACAGGGTCACATGAGTAAATTCTGTCAGGAGAGATTAAACTGTCAGGTATGCTCAAAAGCACACCCCACATTGCTGCACATAACACACCAAGAAAATAGTGCAGTTAAGGAAGTAGGGACAGATGAAAGTGACAAACAGAAAGTTTCCAGTGGTTTCGTCAGTACTAGTTTAATCAGAATTCGGATACTGGGCCCAGGGGCACAGATGATATTTTTGCCATAGTTCCTGTTCAAGTAAAGGCAAAGAAAGGTGACAAAGTAATTCAGTCATATGCATTCTTAGATCCAGGTAGTAATGCTACATTTTGCAAAGACAAACTTCTTAATAAACTAAATCTATGTGGGAAAAAGGTCAATCTTTTCCTTACAACTATGAGAGACAGTAGTGTTGTCACTAGCAACGTGGTGACAGAGTTGGAAGTGAGTCCTCTGCATTTGGATGACTTCATAGAGCTAAAGGAAGTTTTTTCACAAAGCAGTATCCCAGTGAACAAGAACAACATCCAACGTCATGAAGACATAGACAAATGGCCACATCTTAGCGGAGTGAAAATACCTTACATCAAGGCTGACATAGGTCTTCTAATTGGAACTAAGGTTGCAGAAGCATTAGAACAAGAGGTATTCATCCCTAGCTTCAATAAGGGGCCTTATGCCGTCAGAACCAGGCTGGGATGGACAGTCAATGGGCCGCTGAGAGAGGGTGGTTGTAGTAAAACAAAAGAGGGAATAAGAACAGTTCTGTCAAATCGCATATCTGTAGCAAAGCTAGGGAATCTGTGGAAGGAACAATTCAAATATGACTTTCCAGAAGGAGCTCAAGATGAGGATCAGGGGATGTCTAAGGCAGATCACCTATTTATGGAAAGGGTGTCGCAATCTGCAAAAATAATAAACGGCCACTACTGCATTAACTTACCACTAAAGGACTTGAATGTCAAAATGCCTAGCAATCGTGCCATGGCAGAGCAACGTGCAGTGAATCTCAAGAGGAAGTTTCTCAAGAATCCCTCATTTAGAATGGAGTACATCACTTTCATGAAGGATATGATCACTAAAGGATATGCAGCTAAAGTTCCGGATAAAGATCTTGGCCGCAGCGATGGAAAAGTTTGGTATATTCCTCATCATGGAGTGTATCATCCCAAGAAGCACAAGCTTCATGTAGTGTTTGACTGTGGGGCATCATATCAGGGCACCTCATTAAACAAACAACTTCTCCAAGGCCCAAACCTTACTAGCACTATAATTGGCGTTCTAACTAGGTTTCGTCAAGAACCTGTGGCGATAGTAGCTGACGTTGAAGCCATGTTCCACCAGGTAAAGGTTCCGCAGGAAGATGCTGACTTGCTTAGATTCTTGTGGTGGCCAGACGGTGACACCAGTCAGCCAATGGTTGAATTCAGAATGGACGTGCATCTGTTCGGGGCTACTTCTTCACCTAGTTGTGCAAGCTATGCTCTCAGGCGATGTGCCGAAGATAACATACATCTGTTCGAAGCTTGTACAATAAATACAGTATTACAGAATTTTTATGTCGACGACTGCTTGAAATCAGTCGAGTCTGTTGACAAAGCCAAAGATCTCTATCAAAATCTGAAGGCTGTATGTCAGAAGGGTGGCTTCAGACTAAATAAAAGGATATCTAACAATAGAGTGGTGTTTGCGGCAATACCGGAGGAGGAGAAGGCGAAGAAAGTAAAGGACCTGGATTTAGATCAAAACATGCTTCCAGTGGAGAGGGTGTTGGGCGTGCAATGATGCATACAGTCAGATCAGTTCAAGCTCAAAATTTCCATCCAAAGTAAACCTCCCACTAAGAGGGGAATTCTTTCCATGTTGAGCTCAGTGTATGATCCTTTGGGAATATTAGCACCTGTGATTTTAGCAGCCAGGAATATTATGCAGGAGCTTTGCAGGATGAAAGTAGGATGGGATGAGACCGTACCAGAACATCTTGCCCAAAGATGGCTCTATTGGGTTCAGGGTCTACAACACTTACGCGACTTTGGAATACAGCGATGCTTCAAGCCAGAGAACTTTGGTCAGCCAATTTCCGCTCAGCTGCATCATTTTTCATATGCCAGCGAGGTGGGCTATGAAACAGTAACCTACCTGATTCAACAAAACAGAAGTAATGGTGTTCAATGTGCCTTTGTGTTTGAAAAGGCAAGAGTTGCCCCCCTAAGGCCGATAACTATCCCTCGCTTAGAGCTCACTGCAGCAACATTAGCAGTACGTGTGGACAGAATGCTGAAGAAGGAACTGCAGGTATCATTAGAAAATTCTGTGTATTGGACTGACAGCACAGCAGTGACACCACAAGGTTTTGCACGTTTGTGGCTAATAGGGTGTCAAAGATTCAACAGGGCTCAACAGTCCCACAGTGGCACTATGTAAATTCCCAACAAAATCCAGCAGACAGCGCATCAGGAGGTCTGAATGTGAACGCCTTCATGCGAAATAAGCTCTGGGTTTCGGGTCAGGACTTCCTTACACAGGCAGTTGAGAAATGGCCAAGGAATCCCGATCATTGGCAAGAACTAGAATCAGCTGATCCAGAAGTCAAAGGAGGGATCGTTGCAAATGTCGTTGTCACTAAAGAACTTCTGGATACAATGCAAAGCTTGACAGATTACTACTCATCATGGATACGACTAAAAAGGGAAGTAGCATGGCTACTTAGACTAAAACAAACACTCTTAATCTCATCAAGAAAGAGAAAGGAGCTAGCTGAATTTCTAGCTCGCAATGGGAAGGATGTAGCTAAGCAACAGCAACAGCTTCATATCAAAATGCTGAAATTCAAATTAACTCTCATCAACAAGGGTTTGAAAGCGGATGACCTACAGGAAGCGGAGGCCGAAATAGTTCGTTTTTTATAATACATCGATCTCTGAAGTGGATCTTTTTTGGACTATTGGACACGCGTAAGACGGCCTTTACAATCGGTACATGTTGAAATAAATGATGAAGGGATCATTTCCTTATATTTGTTCACAGTGTTTTCAGATAAACACCTACTGAAGCAAAACTTTTTTCTAGCTGCTGTGTAGTCCATTAAAATAAATTCAAGTGTTATTAGAAAATGGTCAGAGAGAACAGAATTATGAGGAAATACTGTTAGTTTATCAATTTCAATGCCGTATGTAGGACAAGGTGTGACTAAAACAATGAGTGGGTTCATTTACATTTTGAGAGAAACGAATTCACTCTATTAATGAAGTAAATGCCTTGTTGAGGGAGAAAAATTCAGAATAAGAGACTGGAGGGCGGTACACAATAACAAATAGAAGTGGATTTTGAGTTTTCCAAATTGGGTGTGAAAGGCTCAGTAAGACTCTCAAATGAGTTATAACTATGTTTAGGTCTAGGGATTAATCTAGCAACAGGGGTTGCAAGCCAGTAACTTCTGTGCCAGTCCCAAGCCCGGATAAATAGAGAGGGTTGCGTCAGGAAGGGCATCTGGCGTAAAACTTGCCAAGTACAACCATGCGAGTCATCCATACCACTTTCATGCTGGATTGGTCGAGGCCCGGGTTAACAACAACCACCACCGGTGCAGGGTGCCGGTGGAAATTGGACTACTGTTGGTCAAAGAAGGAGAGGAGGCAGAAGGGTTCGTGGTCAGAGAGAAAAGAGGAAAGGCTGGAGCTTAGATCTGAGAGTAGGGACTCTTAACGTTGGAACAATGACAGGGAAAGGTAGAGAACTGGCAGACATGGCGGCGAGAAGGAAGGTAGATGTACTGTGTGTGCAGGAGACGAGGTGGAAGGGCAGCAAAGCACGTAGTATTGGAGGAGGATACAAACTGTTCTACCATGGTGTGGATAGGAAGAGAAACAGAGTAGGAGTGATCCTGAAGAGGGAGTTTGTGAACAATGTTCTAGAGGTGAAAAGAGTGTCAGACAGGGTGATGAGCCTAAAGCTAGAAATCGAAGGGGTGATGGTGAACGTAGTCAGTGGGTAAGCTCCACAAGTTTACTGTTAGTTAGAAGAGAAGGAGAGATTCTGGAGTGAGTTTGATGAGGTTGTAGAGAGTATCCCCAGAGGAGAGAGACTAGTTTTTGGAGCAGACTTCAGTGGGCATGTTGGTGAGGGGAACAGAGGTGATGAGGAGGTGATGAGCAGGTTTTGTGTAAAGGAAAGCAATCCTGAAGGACAGATGGTGGTGGACTTTGCTAAGAGGATGGAAATGGC
The DNA here is from genome assembly GCA_033026295.1 of Channa striata. Classification (NCBI taxonomy): domain Eukaryota; kingdom Metazoa; phylum Chordata; class Actinopteri; order Anabantiformes; family Channidae; genus Channa; species Channa striata. The sequence goes on along the minus strand of CM065186.1, from coordinate 20,626,987 downwards.
TGTAGTCAACACTTATTTCCAGAAGAGAGAGGAACACAGAGTGACATACAAGAGTGGAGGTAGGAGTACACAGGTGGACTACATTCTATGTAGACAAGGCCATTTGAGAGAAGTCAGTGACTGTAAAGTGGTAGTAGGAGAGAGTGTGTAAGATGATTCTGGTGGTCAGGAAGAAGAAGAGAGGAAAGAAAGAAAAGTAGACCAAGTGGTGGAAGCTAAAGAATGAAGAAACTTGTGATGAATTCAGGCAGAAGTTAAGACAGGCTTTGGGTGGTCAGGAAGAGCCTCCAGATGACTGGGAAACTACAGCAGAGATAATCAGGGAAACATGTCACGTATGTGTTTCTCTTTGGACCCAGAAGTACAGGACACAGGAGGAAGATAGTGAATCTTTATTGATAACAGAAATAAATACTGTGAATGATGAGGTGGGTCGTGACGGAAGACGGCTTGAGGGGGGAGTCGTGGCAGAAGGCGGCCTGAGGGGGGAAGTCGTGGCAGAAGGCGGCCTGAGGGGGGAAGTCGTGCCAGAAGACAGGTTGAGGGGGAGTCGTGGCAGAAGACAGGTTGAGGGGGAGTCGTGGCAGAAGACAGGTTGAGGGGGAGTCGTGGCAGAAGACAGGTTGAGGGGGGAGTCGTAGCAGAAGACGGCTTGAGGGGGGAGTCGTAGCAGAAGACAGGTTGAGGGGCGAGCCGTGGCAGAAGACCGGTTGAGGGGGGAGTCGTAGCAGAAGACAGGTTGAGGGGGGAGTCGTAGCAGAAGACAGGTTGAGGGGGGAGCCGTGGCAGAAGACAGGCTGAGGGGGGAGTCGTGGCAGAAGTCAGGTTGAGGGGAAGTCTGTCAGGGGTGCAGGCAGGTTACCGGAAGACAGAGTTGCAGACGAGTTGAGACTGTGCAGGCAGGTTAACGGAAGACTGAGTTGCAGACGAGTTGAAACTGAGCAGGCAGGTTACCGGAAGACTGAGTTGCAGACGAGTTGAAACTGAGCAGGCAGGTTTGAGGGCAATCAAGGGTGGTGAAGTTGGTAGAGTGACAGTGGGCCAGGACAGGATGTGGAGAAAAGCGGGTGACAAAATAAGAGTCCGGAGGAGGAAGTGGGGCTGAGGGACTGAATCATGACAAAACAGGTAGTAAGGTACTTGGTGTGTCATCTAGAAAAGAGGAAAGAATATAAAGGCACTTGGTGGTGGAATGAGTACAGGACTGCATCCAGAGGAAGAGGTTGGCTAAAAGGAAGTGGGATGTAGAAAGGACTTAGGGAAGTAGACAAGAGTACAAGGGAGCGCAGCGCAGAGTGAAGAGGGAGGTGGCAAAGGTCAAACAGAAAGCTTACCAGGAGAGTGTGCAAAGAAGATGGAATAAGTATTTTGAGGAGCTGATGAATGAGGAAAATGACAGGGAAAGAAGGGAGGAAGATGTGGGTATTGTGGAGCAGGAAATAGCAGAGTTTAGGAAGGATGAGGTGAGGAAGGCTCTGAAAAGGATGATGAGCGGAAAGGCTGTTGGTCCTGATGACGTACCTGTGGAGGTGTGGAAGTGTCTAGGAGAGACAGCAGTGAAGTTTCTGACAGGTCTGTTTAACAGGATTCTAGAGAGTGAGAAGATGCCTGAGGAATGGAGGAGAAGCGTTCTGGCGCCAATTTTTAAGGACAAGGGTGACACACAGAACTGCAGCAACTACTGAGGGATAAAGCTGATGAGCCAAACAATGAAGCCATGGGAAAGAGTAGTGGAAGCCAGATTTAGGAAGGAGGTGGAGATTTGTGAGCAGCAGTATGGTGTCATGCCCCGCAAGAGCACCACTGATGCCATTTTCACTTTGAGATTGTTGATGGAAAAGTACAGAGATGGTCAGAAGGAGCTGCATTGTGTCTTTGTGGATTTACAGAAGGCGTATGACAGGGTGCCGAGGGAGGAGCTGTGGTACTGTATGAGGATGTCAGGAGTGGCAGAGAAGTACGTCAGAGTAGTTCAGGACATGTATGAGAGGAGCATGACGGTGGTGAGATGTGCCGTAGGTCAGACATAGGAGTTCCAGGTGGAGGTGGGACTACACCAAGGACCGGCTCTGAGTCTCTTCTTGTTTGCTATGCTGATGGACAGGTTGACAGATGAGGTCAGACAGAAATCTCCCTGGACAATGATGTTTGCAGATGATTGTGATTTGCAGTGAGAGTAGAGAGCAGGTGGAGGAACAGGTGGAGAGGTGGAGGTTTGCTCTGGAAAGAAGAGGCATGAAAGTCAGTCGTAGCAAGACAGAATATATGTGTCTAAATGAGAGGGAGCAAAGAAGCATGAGGTTACAGGGGGCTGAGGTGAAGAAGGTGCAGGAGTTTAAGTACTTGGGGTCAACAGTTCAGTGTGATGGGGAGTGTGGAAAATGGGTGAAGAGGCGAGTGCAGGCGGGTTGGAGTGGGTGGAGGAAAGTGTCAGGAGTGTTGTGTGACAGAAGAGTGTCAGCAAGACTCAAAGGAAAAGTGTACAGGACAGTGGTGAGACCAGCTCTGCTCTATGGGTTAGAGACAGTAGCAGTAAGAAAGAGACCAGAGGCAGAGATGGAAGCAGCAGAGATGAAGATGTTGAGGTTCTCCTTAGGAGTGACAAGGTTGGATAGAATAAGCGCACGTTACCTGTGTTAGCAACAAAGTCAGAGAGGCCAGACTGAGATGGTTTGGACCTGTGGAGAGGAGGGATAGTGTATATATTAGTAGAAGGATGTTGGAGATGGAGCTGCCAGGCAAGAGGGTGAGAGGACGACCAAGGAGGAGATATATGGATGTTCTATCAGAGGACATGAGGTTAGCTGGTGTCAGAGAGGAAGATGCCCAGGATAGAGTGAAGTGGGTACGGATGATTTGCTGTGGGGACCCCTGATGGGAAAAGCCGAAAGAGTAGTAGTAGTAGTAGGTCTAGGGTTTATTGGTAAGCTTAAGTGATAGATTGCTGCTACTCCTCCACCTCGGCCTGAGATTATCCGTGCGCCAAGTGATCAGATGCTGGACCTCCTCCCTGTAGGCAGTCTCATCATTGTTGTTGATGAGACCGATCACTGTTGTATCGTCTGCAAACTTGGTGTTAGATCCATGCTTGCAGTTGTGGGTGAAGAGGGAGTAGAGGAAAGGGCTTAGCACACAGCCCTGTGGTACACCAGTGTTGAGCGTGATGGTATTGGAACAGAGGTGGTCTGACCTAACATGCTGAGGTCTGTTGGTCAGAAAGTCCATGATCCAGTTGCAGAGTAATGTGTTAATGTCCAGGTCTCTAAGTTTGGTAATTAACTTAGAGGGTATAACAGTGTTGAATGCTGAGCTGAAGTCAACAAAAGCATTCGTGCATAAGTGTTCTTATTGTCCAGGTGTGTTAGCACAGAGTGCAGTGCAATGGAGACTGCCTCCTCTGTTCTCCTATTTCCACGGTAGGCAAACTGGCGTGGGTCTAGTGTGGGTGGGAGACAGTCCTTCAGGTTTGCCAGGACTAGCCGCTCAAAGCACTTCATAATGATGGGCGTGAGTGCTACAGGACGGTAGTCGTTCATACATGTTGGGCTGGAGTGTTTCAGGACTGGCACAATGGCGGTGGATTTAAAGCATGTTGGCACAGCTGCTTGGGAAAGGGACATGTTAAAAATGTCTGTGAATACCCCAGTAAGCTGCTCAGCACATGCTCAAAGAACACGTCCAGGGATGCCATCTGGTCCAGCAGCCTTGTGCATGCTGACCTGGCTCAGTACGATGTAGACGTCTGTGGAGGTGAGTGTGATAGGTGAGTGGTCGGTTGAAGGACTGATTCTGGTGGCAGGTTTTTGTTGTCTCCTTCAAAACGAGAATAAAAATCATTAAGCTGGTTCAGGAAGGAGACATTTGTGTCTGGGAGGGTAGAGTGGCTGTTTGTAGTCTGTGATGGCCTGGATGCCCTGCCACATGCGTCAAGGGTCAGAGTTGAAAAAGTGCTCCTCTAGCTTTAGTTTGTAGCAGTGCTTGGCCTTTTTGATGCCCATCTTCAGATTTGCCCTGGAAGCGCTGTAGGCTTCTGCGTCACCTGATCTGTAGGCAGCATTTCGTGCCTTCAGCAGGAGGCGCACCATGGCTTCTGACTTGGGTATGTGGTGATCTGCTTCTGGAATGTAACACTGTCTACGGTGGCATTAATGTAATCAAGAACAGAGGTTGTGTAGCTGGGAAGCAAACGTACTCCAGTCTGTGTGTTGAAACCTGTCCTGTGTGAAGTCAGCCCCCGCTGGCCACACTTTGATGTTCCTCAGTGATGGCCTCACACGGTTGATGAGGGGTGAATACTTGGGGGTGAGGAACAAAGAAAGGTGATCTGATTGTCCCAGGTGGGGGAGGGGGGTCAGAGCATAGGCTTCAGCCATGTTTGTGTATACATGGTCCAGCGTCTTGTTTCCTCTGGTGTGACAAAAAACGTTTTGGTGGAATTTGGGGAGCACTGCCTTTTAGTTGGAGTGATTGAAATCTCCAGCAACAATAAATGCAGCCTCTGGGTGAGCAGTCTGTTGTTTGCTGATGGCCGTATGAAGTTCCTTCATAGCGAGCTTGGCATCAGTGTCGGGACGTAAATGGCAGTTATAATGGTGGAGGTGAACTCCCGTGGCAGATAGAAATGTCTACACTTAACTATGAGAAACTCTAGGTTAGCTGAGCAGTGGCTCCCAACAGTGACAGAGTTTGTGCACCAGGCTTTGTCAATATAAATGCACAGTCCTCCTCCTCTGGTCTTTAGAAGAAGAAGAACCTTTATTTTAGTCACATTGATACATACATGTCACAGTGAAATTTACTCCTGCATATTTAACCCATCCCTCTTGAGGGGGGATGCCACGATTTGGCGCCCGGGGAGCTGGCGCTGGGTGGCTTGCTCAGGGACGCACCTGGTGGGGAGGCTGGGATTTCCCACACTGGGATTTGATCCTTCATTGTCAGTTTTGCCATCCAGCATCTACCCATTGAGCTATAAGGCTACCAACTGAGCTACCCAGGCTCTTACTGGATTCATTTACTGTTCTTGTACATTGAGTCTTCTCCTGTGCTTCTAGGATTTGTGCCTGTGTGCTGTCTTTCAGTCCAGCTTTGTCTAGCCACTGGTATGATTTTTGTGGTTTTGATTTGCCTGTGGGTTTCAAAGGTACCTATAGCAATCCTCAACAACTGCTGCGTTGGCTTCTGGTAGTACAATGCAGTTCTCCATACTTTATTCTCCTTGCTACCATCCGACCACACTTGTCCAGTCCAAATGACATTCCAGTATCTTGGCTGTATATCCTGGTGGTATGCATCAGTGAGTCGATGTCTCGCTCACTCCTAGCATACAGCTTGATGTCATCCACGTAGAAGAAGTGGCTGATGGTTCCGCCATTCTGTAGTCAGTATCCATAACAACTCTTGGTGATTATCTGGCTAAGGGGGTTCAGGCCTATGCAGAACAGCAGTGGGGACAGAGCATCTCCTTGGTATAGGTCACACTTGATGTTGACTTGTGCAGATAGCTGGAAGTTAACCTCTAGGGTTGTTTTCCACTCCACCATTTCGTTCTGGATTGAGGCTTAGGCCTTCTTGTAGTCAATCCAGGCAATGCACAGGTTGTTATGTCTGGTCTTGCAGTCTCGGGTGACTGCTTTGTCTACCAGTAGCTGGTGCTTTGCTCCTCTTGTGTTACTACTAATTCCTTTCTGGGTCCTTCCATTGTATTGATCCACGTGCTTGCTCATCTTAGCTACGATACCCAACAGGAGCTTCCAGTCCAGACTGCTCTCCTTTCCCCTGGGGATTCTTCAGGATCAGGACTGTCCTTCTCTTAGACATTCAGGGTGGGTTCGTAGCAAGGAGAGGAAAGGTTCTTCTTCAAAGTAACTTCATTTGTCCTGCCAGATTCTCATGGAGTGAGGTTAACTTCTTTAACCAGTAGGCATGGATCATGTTAGGGCCTGGTGTTTACTTCCATGTTTGGGAATGCACGAGGGCATGGATCTATTGTTTACACCAGAGATAAGCTATTATGCTACAATGAGAAAGGCCAGACATTCCTCGTGAGCTGAAGAGGAGAAGACGGGGGAACCGAGCTGGCACTCTGTGTGGGGCCAAAAGGAGATGGTATAGACCGAGTCTGCCGTCCATCGTCATGGGAAATGTGAGATCCCTTCCTAAAAAAATAGACAAGCTAGTTGCTCTGGCCCGGCACCACAGTGAATACCGGAAAGCTAGCATCATGGGGTTTACAGAGTTATGGCTAACTACGCTAACACCGTATACGGCCATTGTGTTTATACTGATTGTGTATATACTGTATTTTGTATATACAAATAAAGGTTTATCTTATCTTGTCCTATCTTAGACCCTCCTTTGGATATCTGCCACTGTGATGGTTACGAGATCTTGTTCAGGAAGTCTGCTGTGCTCAACTCTCAAGTCCACTAGCCACTGGGCATTGCTGTTCTGTGATGCCTCCTTCTCCCATATGCCTTTCCAGTGTTCTTCAGTCTCCAGCTTTGGTGGGTCTGCTCTCGTGTTATTACCTACCTGCCATTGTGAGTACACCTTGGATAGCTCAGTGGATCCTGTTTTATCTCCTGATTTTTACGTCTGTGGCATATCTCTTCAGCCAGGTAGCCAGGGCTGAGCGCCTTTACAACATGCTGTTGTACTTCTTAGATAGGTGGTATTTCTTCATCATGCCTTTCTGCAATCTTATAGTTGGCTAACTTCTCTCAGTGTTGCCTTGATTTATTTCTGTAGTTGCACCCTCCTGTCTGCTCCACTTTGCCAGTGAACGATGGTCCCAGCACCAAACAGAAGACACCTAGGAAAACTCTTCAGTGCTCAGTGACACCACGAGGGTGGAATGAACTGCCAAACTCACGATCAGCGACCTCCCTTTCATTATTTGAAAAACTGCTGAAAATAGAACTGTTACGGCCCTAGGCCTCTTGGTTGTCTCTTTCAGGTACATTCCTTATGTAGATCTGCTGTGTCAACACTCCTCCCTGATTGGTGGTTCACCAAAACTACTGTGACCAGCCCATCACCAGCTGCGTATATCAAGATCTCCACCTCCGTCGTCCTATTGGTCCGGCCTACAGGCATTCTCCACTCACCTGTCAAGAACAATCTCCACACTGGTTTAAAAACCCTGCCAATCAGTCATTCTGGGCGGCTGCAGCGTAGAGAGCAGCGCGCCTCTGGGTTGGTTGTTGGCTCGATTGAGGGTTTGTTTAGTTCTGAGCTGTGAGGTCTTTGTTTAGCTCTAGCGCCTGACCTCAGTAACAACTTGAAGCTTGATGTGCTTGAAAAGCCTAGAACGGGTTTTCTTTGATTATTTTAGTAAGACAGGATTGTCTAGCTGACCTTAGGTTATAGGGATGCCCCATTGTACCGATGTTGCACTAACTTTGATAGGTTGTTTTGTTGTTGTTTTGTTTCTTGGATGTGCTGTTAACTTTGTACTTTAATTTTTATGGAAACTCGTTTATTCAGGGTCTTGTTTTCTGTAAGCATCCTATTCCTTAGTTCCCCTGACATACTGTTATTTAGTTGTATATTGTACATTTAACCCCTATTGTTTACTTTACAAATAAATAATCTAAATATTAGAGTTTGTTTTCCCATTCTTATGTTACTCCCTTTTCCAACGAGCCAGGGTTGTAACAAGAACTCTTCTGTATTTCCCCTTTCACTTAAATTAAAAAGAAATAATAATAATTTTTGCTCTTTCTTGTACTTGCATCTCATGAAACAGAAACACTTCTTTGATAGCACTTTGCTTTGATGTTTTCTCCTTGACTTGAGTTTTTGCTGCCTTGTACCTCACTTGTAAGTTACTTTGGATAAAAGCGTCTGCCAAAGTGTAAATGAAAATGTAAATGCAGCATTCCAATAGCTCCCTGTTCTCATCTCTTGTCCATGAATAACCTGTTCTTGTTCCAGTAAACCCATGAGGTTAAGTTTATGCAACTCAGAATACGAGCTCTCGAGCTAGACAAGGTCACTGAGGCATCAACATTTTGATGTTAGTAGGTAGTTCTACAATTTAGAGAGACTGAAGTATATTGAACTTTAAAGTGGCCAAAAGATCTGGATTTTGCTATTACAGTGCAAATTGGTGGGAAAAACCCAGGAAGTGTGCGTGAGTTTGCCTGTTGAAGATTGATTATGATGTGTTTAAGGCCACGGTTTCGCATGCCCATGAGCTTGTTCCTGACACATATTGACATTTTAAACCAGTGACAAATCTGCCAACCAAACGTGTTGAGTTGCACAGGAGAAATCCATTTTGTCTGACAAGTGGTGTACGGCCAGTAAATTAACAGAATTTGTCAGATGATTTTACTACAATTTTCTGAATTGTAGCTTATTTGAATGAACAGAAAGTGGACTTTGTACAAAGCTGCTGTGCTTGTAGATGAATTTGTTTTAATACACTGTGTTGTTTTTCCCTATCTGCACCATGATAATGAGCACACTTGTAGCCCTGACAAAATACCTATGCTGTCTTTAAAAATTTCCTCTGAGGGCTTCTATTGTCATAAAGCTGGTCACATCATTACCTATTCCCTGTGCTTCAGAAAAAGGAACAGAATAAAAATACAAAAAAACCCAGACTGTTGGTTTTATATGATCTGCACCTGTTACTCCACCTAACTCACTCACTGACTCACTTCCTGAGAAAATTGGCTTGGACACCAATAAACCTGATGAGAGCGCATTTTGCAGTTCAGAGGCACTCATTTGAGGTGTTGAACTGAATGTTTGGAGAACTTCATTGCACACTGTCTTTTTAAGTTGTCCATCGATTTCTAGCCCTTGTAATTGGTATTCTGACTTTTTTGCCTTTAAAAGGAGTAGCACTAATACTCTGGAATAATTTGATAGGAAAGAAATTTTTTCCAATCCCCAAGGTAATTGAAAACCCTGTTTCTGTATAATCTTTTCTGCTCCCACTGCAGTCAGCTCGCCCTCTGTGTTTCCTGCATGTGCTGTTTCACGCACACAGATTTTATGATGTAATGGGTTTGTCTGATACAGCCTTGTTTGCAAATGATTTAGGAAAGTAAAGTGACACTTAGATACCCGGGAAAAAACTGTAAATTCCAATTTCTTGCCTACTGTTGCTGATCTATTTTTTGATGTTAACAAACTGAGCTTATCGACGTGCAAAAAAAGGACCTGTAATATTTTAAGCAGGAAGAATGTGACTGATTTCTAAACTTTCATACACATTTATTCAGACTGGCAGGTTGCATACCTTCTTAGTGCACTATTCCTTTGACAATACACACAGGTACCATAAATCATTGGCCAACCACAAAATAACCATGCCACTCTATGAGCAATAAACAGAACGGCAGGTGACAACCCATTCTACTACACTCCTCCCTGTTTTAGTGTTATTACCCATCAATTACCAATGCAAACAATAACATTCATGGCCATACCATACTTACTAGTAACAAAAAATATCATTTTACCTCTATAAATGAAAAGTCCAGAATAAACCATTTCTTACTGTTGCTCACTCATTAACACTATAATTGATACACAAGCAAACACTGTAGTTTATAAATTCAGTATGTTTGGTGGCACTAACCTTTTCTGGATATCTGCGTTTTACAGGTGAGTTGTCAGTTACAGGAGATAAAGCAGTTGGTTTGCCTTTTTTTTGACATGTTTTAGGGAGGTTCTGCTGTTGGAGCACAGTCCACTGTTGTTTTTGTTAGGTTCTCTAGCACTGGTGAAGCAGGAGTGTTTAGTTTCCACCATGCTACATCTTAGTAACGTGATCCACATGCATGTATGTCCCTCCTGGATGAGGTAAGTGACAGGACCCAGTGTCCTTATCACTATATCACTCCCCCTCTGAAGTTTCAAATGCGGATATTCTCTACTCCCAGGAATGATCTGAGCGATGAACCTGGCTGATCCTGATGTTGTTTCTGTTTAGCTTGCTGTTCCTCCACCCTTTTTACAAACTGTGGCTGGACCAAAGTGAAATCCATTCTTATCTGATACTTCAGAAACAACTCCGCTGCAGTCCAACCAGTTACTGTGTGAGGTGTACTGCAGTACATGAGCAGAAACCATCGATGACTATTATAGCTAGACGATGGCTGAGTGACAGCGGTGTCTGACTATCCACTTTGAGTACATTCTTCACCAGAGCTTGTTTCAGTATTTGCACTGATCCCTCTGTTGCTCCATTTGATGCAGGATGGTATACAGGGAATCCTCGGCCACACTCTCTTCCGCCATCTCCATGGTTGCCGTGGTCCTATTGCTGGCACCTTCTGTACAGCTTGACACACAGCACAACTTTACATCATATCTTGAATTTCACTGTTACAACCTGGCCACCAGAGGCAACTACGGGCCAGTGTCTTCATGCAACAGATGCCTGTGTGCTCGTGATGGAGGTCTTTCTGCAGTAGTTTCTGTCAAAAAACTGACAGAAACTGATGTTCCACTGACATTCTCGCCAAAGAATGCAGCCTTGTTCTGCTGACATTTTGTGTCTATGAATATATTATGACTCTTCTCCTTCCATGTAGCTAGGCCACCCATTCATTATATAAGCCCACACTCTGCTTAGTAGAATCTTTCAAAATGTCCTTAGCACAAAGTGCAAGTTCATCTGCATGTGAGAAGTAAAATATACCCCCTTCTTCAGCTCTGTTAGCACTTGACTCTACTGGCAGATGTGACAGAGCATCAGTATTTGCATGGTCCGCTGACTGCCTATACTCAATACCATAGTTATATGCCATGAGTATATGAACACAACATTGCATCCTCAAAAAAGCTAGCGTTGGGACTGCTGTCTTTGGGCCAATAAGAGTTAACAGTAGCTCGGGTGGCAAGGGTGAATTTTCTTCCATACAAATATTTGTGAAATTTCTTCACCCCAAATATGATAGCAAGTGCTTATTTTTTTATCATACCTTTGGATTGGAAGATAGATGTTGTACTGGAAACACCATAACTCAGTCGGTGGTATCTGTACAAACCTCTCTGTGTGTTGATTGTTGAATATTTCTTATATTCTTCATCTAATTCAAGTTGTTGATAAGCTTGGGTGTTACGCCCTGGCCTAGGGGAAACCAGGACACAACACAAATTGAGACTCCCCTCTTCCCAGCACCCAGAAAACATCAGAATGAGCAAACTTCAACCCACAAGATTTATTGCTCATAACTTTTTAAAACGAGAATACAAACTTCATGGTGGGTCCAGCAACAAACTTAAACTAACTAACTAGTGGTATTAAGCAGGTTAGGAGGTCCAGTTTACTGAATGATGTTCCACCAGCAAGAGTGGCAAAGAAATCTTCTGTTTGGTAGCAGATATGTCTATTCTTCCACGCTCCAATTTAGTCTGAGCTTGTAGTCACCACAGATCTGTAAAGTCTTATCAATCTTTGGCACAATAATAGGAAAGACCCACTCACTTATCTCCACCTTGGGAATCACTTTTTTTCTTCAGCCTTTCCAGTTCCATTTTCACAGCTTCTCGAAGAGCATAAGGGACTGGGCAGGCATTACAGAAGATTGATGTAGTGCCTGGTTTCAAATCGATTCTGGCTTTAAAACCTTAAATGTAGCTCAGCTCCTCAGAAAACACAGCTTGGTTATGGTAAATCACCTCTTGAACTCCTGAAATCCCATGTTCTTGTATATGCAGAGTGAAGATCTATTTCAAGTTCATTTACAGTTTCTTTATCCCGACCAAATCAAAGCTGGTCTGTTTCCCTTGACAATAACAAACAGTAAAGTGACTGTTTCTCATGTTGCATTGGTATCATTATATAGCCTTGAATGAGGATCATCTAGCCTAAGTTGCCACAACTCAGGCAACTGAGAAGTTGAGGCCAACTTCAATCTGACAACTTATATAAAGAAAACTTCAAAGATTGTACTTGCAGTACTTCTCAGCTTTACTGACACACCTGACTCTCTTCATTCAATTAAAATTAACTTTATTTATATAGCGCCAACTTACAACAAAGTCATCTCAAGGCACTTTACATAATACAGTCAAGACCATACAGGCATTTAGACAAAAAACAATAATTCCCCCTTGAGCAGCTATAGGCAACAGCGGAGAGGAAAAACTGCCTTTAACGCAAGAAACCTCCAGCCGAATCAGGCTCAGGGTGGGCGGACATCTGCCTTGACCGGTTGGGCTGAGTGGAAAGTGGAGAGACAAGTGAAAAGAGCAAAAAAAGCAACAACTTCTGTATCCAGTAAAATTGTAATCTTGTCATCTAGTGCCACATTCACTGAGTATATTTCATAAACCCTCAGTTCTGCATCAGTTGTAGACATTTTTTACTTTGCGTCTACATACTGAGGTTAACCTTTCCTTTTCTGCATGCATGAGTTATGTGTCCAATTTTAGAGCATACATTGCACTTTTCATTTTTAAATCTACAGTCCCTTGCTAAGTGTCTTTCCCCACATTGATAACATGTCTCTTTTTTTTTGTCCCTTTGGTCCCTTTGATTTGCTGTTGTCATTATTTTTTCAGAAATGCCCTTTCCTTCCGTTTTCATGAAAATTGGGAACACTTGACACATCATTTACAGAGTATGTGTCACTTTTGGCTGAAAACTCCATTGTATTCTTTGAAGTAAGCTCCATGGATACTGCAATATCACATGCCTGCTTAAAAGTAAACTTTTACTCAAGCTGACAGGTTGCATACCTTCTCACAGCGCTATTGCATCCACAGTACACAGGTAACATAAATCGTTGGCCAACCATAAAGTAACCATGCCCCTCTACAAGTAATAAACAGACAGACCAAAGCTGTTGTGAAAGCACTCATACATTTCTTTTCCACATTCGGCCTACCAAAGTTCATTCACACAGATCATTCAAATTTATTGGCAAAACTATTTGCTCAAGTCACATATAAAATATATAACATATTATATATATCTATAAAACAAAAGTGCTTCTCACCCACAGCTGCATGGTGCACTCAAGTGTTTTCATCAACCTTCAAAGTCCACTAAAAGAATATTCAGGACCTGCAGTCAGGAGTCAGGAAAATAATGGGATGAAGGATTATCGTTTTTCCTTCTTGCCACACGTGAAAGTTTGTCTGAAACGTGGGCCTGCCAGAAACAATGTTATGCAACTGATAGAAAGTAATATGAAGCCTTTTTCAGACATGCCGTCCCGCACCACTCTCTCTCATGACATTGATGCTCTAACCATCCACCATAGAAGCTGCATGCCTACCACATGAATGTACCGAAGCATCATGAAAATACCTACCTGCTGGAGAATTGTTTAGCTGTCCCAAGTTATAGTGCATGGAGTTCCCCATGTCTGCTTGAGCCCAAGCCAGACAAAACACCACAGTCCTGTACATATTTTTAAAAAGTAAATGCAGTAAACAAAGGAAACTCTTTTCCTCTGCCTTGAATGGAGGATTGTGCGAACCGAGTCTGCTCCGCTAAGTTTGTCACCAAGGCCAGACCTGTTGAAATGATATTGGCAAGTTTTTTTTTTACCGCACATGCTTCTGAAAATTTTGCTGTCCTTACTTCCAATTGTTTCCTACAGTGTACAGTATACAGTTATTTGATCTCAGAATACCACATGAGCAAATGTACACAACACTCTTTTAGAGGTTAGAGGAAACTTCCCTCACCTTGAATATTCCAAATGCAACTTTGGTAGAGACACAATGACCTATTTAGGAAAACAGCTGTGCCAAGGACAGGTTCGTGTCTCATGTCTGTTTTGTTTACACGTGCACTCACAGCAAAAATCCGAGCCAACTTAGATAGCCTAAAACCGGACATGAGCCAAAGTGCTTTTAAGTGTGTCAAAGATATTTTCTGCAGCACACCTGTTCTTTCAGCACTTCATTTTTTTTTCTGGAGGTAGTGCTGCCGGCCAATGGTGTCATTGCAGTATTGGTGCAATAGGATAAGCAGGATATCAATCACCCCATCTGTTATTTCTGCAGGAAATTCAACAAATACCAGTTAAAATACACCACCACTGAAAAGGAAGCCATCTCATTACTTTTAGCACTCCAAGATTTTGGAGGTTTATATTGGCTCCCTACCAGTTACACTATATACTCTCATAGCCCTCTTGTGTTCATAGCACAGATGCAAATCTCGAACCAGAGACTAATAAGGTGGTCCTTGCTTATCATCACAAAAAGGAACAAAATGTTTTTGCTGATGCCTGGTCATGTGTATCTACCCCTTCACAGTTATCAAACATCTTAGGGGGAATGTCTGATTTTTAGGACGGGGGTTGTTACAGCCCTGGCCATATGTCATGTAAGTTGTTATTCCTTTTAAGTCGTGTTTTGTGTGAATGTTTTTGAGTGAGTCTGTGTGTCTGTGGTATAGGTCCTCCTTCTGATTGGCTGGATTGGGTGGGCACTGCCGGGAGATGACTGGTCATCTTATACTTTCTGAAGTTTGAAAAGTGTGGTTCCCACTGTCATTTATACATTTACAACAGAGGACTGTTGTGTATGGCACTTTTATGGCAGTTGACTGTCTGTGCGTGTACTGCACTTTACATGTGTTGTTGCTACTGCTGCACATCTACCATTGTTCTTCAAATAAACAGCACTTTGCATTAATCTACCACTCAATCATTCTACATGGTGTCAGAAGTGACATTGGAACAAAGACAGAGGAAAATAGCCCCCCCAAAAACTTTTCCTTCGACAAGATTATAGACTGGTGGCCGGATTGGAAACGTTTTGAGCGCTACAGGAGCGCTACAAAACTAAACAAAGACAAGCAGGTCCAACGACCAGGCGAGAAAAACGGAAAGTTTTACAAGCCCTTTATGAGTTGTCAGAGCATTGGGAGTTCGATGCCTCTAGAGAGGAAAACATTTGCGATCGTAATGTGGTTGGCATACGGGACAGGGAGGTTTCCCACAAGCTGCAGCTGATGGAGTACCTCACACTGGCGCAGTTGATCCAGACCATCATAGGACGTAGCAACACAAGTGAGCCTGCAGGGAGACAAACTGGAGGATACAACACAACAAGGCAAACCACGGGCGGACAAAAAACTGATGGAAAGCGAACAGAAGTGTGGAGGATGTGGAAAAACACTGCACAGCAGAGATAAAAGGTTCCCTGCAGCAAAGCCACATGTCATAACTGTCATAAAACAGGACACTGGGTCAGAGTGTGCTGCAACAGTAGGTCAGTGGACGAGATCACGGACTGAAAAGGGAGGGCTATCAAAATGTTTAGGTAATTTGTATCAAACCCAATAATGTGCAGAACAATGGAGGAGTGGTGACAATAAAGGTTTATTGTATGGAGAGTAGTTATGGGGAGAAGGGATGAAAACCAGAGGAATCAGGAAACATGGTCTACGGGGGAGAGACAGAGAGAGAGAGACACAAGGTGAGTGACTGAAAACGAGGAAATATCTCAGGGGAATAAGAAGCATAAAATTAACAACTCAAATAACCAAAGTGAAATACAAATTAGCAACAGAAAACATCCAGGGAGAAAGCCATGGAGTGAAACAGTTCAGAAGATTAACTTGTCAAACAAGAAATCCCAGGAAACTAGAGGCATGAAGTGGCAAAGACGATCTGGCAAAGGACAGTGGGCAGCGAGAGTATATAAAGGGGAAGGTACAGGTGAAAAGTGTTGGTTCTAATGAGCAGCACAGCAGGGAGGGAGAGACAGGGAAAATCAGGTCAGAGGAGCGAGGGAGAGAGAGAGATCAGAGATCGACAGGAAAACACAGATCAGCGTCACAGTCGTGACAAGGGCAGACCCCATGTTTTTTCATTTCAGTGTGTGATGGAAAAGAAAAAAGCAAAGAATGGACTGTATAGCTATATGTAGACTCTTATCCCAACAGAATGTAAAATAGACACAGGAGTTGACGTCAGTGTTATAAACAAAGTCCCTTTTTACACACTGACTGTAAGACCATTAGAACCATCTGACCTTCCTCTAGACATCCTAGGTGGAAGAGCTGATGTGTCTTGGCTGCTTTAAAGTCACAGTAAGATATAAAGGCAAACTTTATCAGTCTAAAGTATATGTGGTTCCATGGACGTGTAATCAACAATCTGCTCAGCTGTTCCCTGTCAGTGAGGATGAACCTGGTGAGGCGAGCAGACGAAGTGACACACAACTACTGTAAAAACCAGCAGCCGTTTGGTGAGCATGGCACTCTGAAAACTGAACAAGTTAAATACTGGTATGAGATGATGCTGTGCCTTTTCCCATGCTGTGGGTGAAGGAAGAGCTACACAGGAGAGAGAACAACAGTGTCATAGAGAAGGTGACACAACCTGCAGACTGGTGTGCTCCCATGGTACTGGTCCTGAAAAAGAACACAGCCAAAGCCAGAATCTGTGTAGACCACACAAAACTAAATAAGTGAGTAAAAAGAGAGTGCTACATTCTACCTACCCCTGAAGAAATAACCTGCAAGCTAAGTGGTGAAACAGTGTTCTCCTCCCTCTATTCTGCCAGCAGACTATGGCCTCTGCATCCTGACAGCTGAAAGCTGACAATGTTCATAACATCGTTTTACAGGTTCTGCTTTAAGAGGCTACTTTCTACCACAACAAAAATCTTTCGGCAAAAGATGCGGGAGACCTTAGAGGGGCTGGAGGGTGTAGAGGCCTTCACAGATGACAGCCTGGGCTACAGGATCATCATGGAACAACATGATGCCCGGCTCAAAAAGGTACTAAACTGCATTAGGGTAGCTGGCCTAAAACTCAACAAGGAGAAGTGTACATTCAGGCAACTACTTTTCCAGGTTCATCTAAATGACTGTTATGGGGTCAGGCCAGGTCCTGAAAAGGTGGAGGCTATTTACCAGCTTCTGCCACCTGGAAACGTGCAGGAACTAAAATGAGTCATGGACATGGTCAACTACCTGGGCAGATACATCTATGCTCTTGCTGCAGTTGGCCAGCCCTTGTACAAGCTATTAAAGAATATCCACCTGCAGCAGTCAGATTTTGAAAGCATTAAAAGGATGCTAACAACAGCACCTGCTGTAGCCTTCTATGACACAAAGCCCACAGCTGTCTGCTGACATCAGTAGTTATGTACTAGGGGCTGTGCGGCTCAAACTCCACGAAGAAGATTGAAAAATAGCGGCTTACTGCTCAAGGCCCCTCACAGATGATGAAACAGGCTACACCCAGATAGAGCAGGAGTGTATGGCTGGTTTGTGGGCTTGTGAAAAGTATATGTGTGCATAAATATATGTGCGGCCTGGAAGAATCTAGCCATAGAGGTTGCAAGCCAATGACCTATGTGCCGGTCCCAAGCCCGGATAAATAGAGAGTGTTGCGTTATGAAGGGCATTCGGCTTAAAACTTGCCAAAAACAACCATGCCAATCGTCCATAACAATTTCATAACAAATCGGTCGAGGCCCGGGTTAACAACGACCGCCACCGGTGCTGTTAACCTACAGGCTGAAATTGGACTACTGTTGGTCGAAGAAGGAGAGGACGCAGAAGGGTTCGTGGTCAAAGAGAGAAGAGGAAAGGAAGGAGCTTAGATCTGAGAGTAGGGACTAATAACGTTGGCACAATGAGAGGGAAAGGTAGAGAGCTGGCAGACATGATGGAGAGAAGGAAGGTAGATGTACTGTGTGTGCAGGACACGAGGTGGAAGGGCAGCAAAGTACGTAGTATTGGAGGAGGATACAAACTTTTCTACCATGGTGTGGATAGGAAGAGAGACGGGGTAGGAGTGATCATGAAGGGGGAGTTTGTGAACAATGTTCTAGAGGTGAAAAGAGTCTCAGACAGGGTGATGAGCTTAAAGCTAGAAATCGAAGGGGTGATGGTTAATGTAATCAGTGGGTATGCTCCACAAGTTGGCTGTGAGTTAGAAGAGAAGGAGAGATTCTGGAGGGAGTTTGGTGACAGACACTTGATGGTGGAATGAGGAAGTACAGGACTGAATCCAGAGGAATAGGAAGTGGGGTGTAGAAAGGACTGATTAAAGTAGACAGGAGTACAAGGAAGCGGAGAGTGAAGAGGGAGGTGGATAAAGGCCAAACAGAAAGCTTACGATGAGCTGTATGACAGGTTAGACGCGAAGGAAGGAGAGAAGGACTTGTACCGGATAGTCAGACAGAGAGATAGGGATGGGAAAGATGTGCAACAGATAAGGTTGACTAAAGACAGAGATGGAAAGGTGCTAACAAGCCAGGAGAGTGTGCAGAGAAGATGGAAGGAGTATTTTGAGGAGCTGATGAATGAGGAAAATGACAGGGAAAGAAGGGAGGAAGATGTGGATGTTGTGGAGCAGGAAATAGCAGAGATTAGAAAGGATGAGGTGAGGAAGGCTCTGAAAAGGATGAAGAGCGGAAAGGCTGTTGGTTCTGATGACGTACCTATGGAGGTGTGGAAGTGTCTAGGAGAGACAGCAGTGAAGTTTCTGACAGGTCTGTTTAACAGGATTCTAGAGAGTGAGAAGATGCCTGAGGAATGGAGGAGAAGCGTTCTGGTGCCGATCTTTAAGAACAAGGGTGACACGCAGAACTGCAGCAACTACAGAGGGATAAAGCTGATGAGCCACACAATGAAGCTGTGGGAAAGAGTAGTGGAAGCCAGGCTTAGGAAGGAGGTGGAGATTTGTAGGCAGCAGTATGGTTTCATGCCCCGTAAGAGCACCACTGATGCCATTTTTCACTTTGAGGTTGTTGATGGAAAAGTACAGAGATGGTCAGAAGGAGCTGCATTGTGTCTTTGTGGATTTAGAGAAGGCGTATGACAGGGTGCCGAGGGAGGAGCTGTGGTACTGTAAGAGGTTGTTGGGAGTGGCAGAGAAGTACGTCAGATTACTCCAGGACATGTATGAGAGGAGCATGACAGTGGTGAGATGTGCCGTAGGTCAGACAGAGGAGTTCAAGGTGGAGGTGGGACAACACCAAGGATCGGCTTGGAGTCCGTTCTTGTTTGCTATGCTGATGGACAGGTTGACAGTTGAGGTCAGACAGAAATCTCCCTGGACAACGATGTTTGCAGATGACATTGTGATTTGCAGTGAGAGTAGAGAGCAGGTGGAGGAAACGCTGGAGAGGTGGAGGTTTGCTCTGGAAAGAAGAGGCATGAAAGTCAGTCGTAGCATGACAGAATACATGTGTCTAAACGAGAGGGAGGAAGGTAGAAGAGTGAGGTTACAGGGGGCTGAGGTGAAGGCAGTTCAGCGTGATGGGGAGTGTGGAAAAGGGGTGAAGAGGCGAGAGCAGGCGGGTTGGAATGGGTGGAAGAAAGTGTCAGGAGTGTTGTGTGACAGCAGAGTGTCAGCAAGACTCAAAGGAAAGGTGTACAGGACAGTGGTGAGACCAGCTCTGCTCTATGGGTTAGAGACAGTAGCAGTGAGAAAGAGACAAGAGGCAGAGATGGAAGCAGCAGAGATGAAGATGTTGAGGTTCTCCTTAGGAGTGACAAGGTTGGACAGAATTAAGGAACGAGCACATCAGAGGGACAGCACACGTTGCCTGCGTTAGCAACAAAGTCAGAGAGGCCAGACTGAGATGGTTTGGACATGTGCAGAGGAGGGATAGTGAATATATTGGTAGAAGGATGTTGGAAATCGAGCTGCCAGGCAAGAGGGCGAGAGGACGACCAAGGAGGAGATATATGAATGTTCTAACAGAGGACACGAGGTTAGCTGGTGGAGTGGAAGATGCCCAGGAAAGAGTGAGGTGGAAAAGGATGATTCACTGTGGCGACCCCTGATGGGAAAATCCCGAAGTAGTAAATGTGTGGCTTGGAAGGTTTCAGGCTCGAGACAAACCACAAGGTGCCGCTTGTCAACAACTGGAGCCTAGACACTTCACACAGGGGACACATTGGTCACCAAGCTTGACCAAGACAAGACTTGGGTGATGCCAGCAGTGGTTTCCATGGAGTATATATCGCCAGGGTTTTAACTCATCAAGACGGATAAGACAAGAGGCGTAATCGCCAAGATTTAAGGGTGACATACTCTCCACATCTTAACAAAGACTCTCTTCCATCACCAGAGACCACTGGCATAACGATTTCCCAGCCTAAATGTGACCTCACTTGAGGGACTGTCTCTTCAGATACAAGTCAGGTCACACACACACCTTGAGAGACACCGGAACAGGTCTGCACCAGATAATGTCGGGTGTGTAAACCAGTTGTTTAACTAGACCTGTAGACTATAGCCTTTGGGGGTGTGGTAAATAACAAGACATTTGTTACACACCAAAAAAAAGAAGAAAAAAAAAAGCTAGACTGGTTGCTCTTTGGCAGCAGCACCTGTTCTCTGTCTTCGGCCTCCAAAACCTTTTGAACATTTTGTGAATTTTTATTGTTGTTAGTTAAATATTTGGATTAGTTGGATTGTTAGGCATTGTTCCATAGTTCTTTGTACAGGGTGAACTGCCATTTCCTTACTACTTTTCTCTCGTTTTCACATTAGGGAGTTCGGGTTAGTAAGTGTATTTTTGTTTGTTGCTTTCTTTTTAGGGGTTAGTTAAAACATTTTATTTGGGAAATAGTTTCTTTTGGTTGTTGTTTTGGCCTTGGTTCACCCTGAGTTATATTGCTTCACATTCTCTTAGTTGTAGGAATAAATTAATTGTAAATTTGGATTCTCGATTTCAGTTTGGGGACCAGGGAGGAAACAGCCTCATTTATCCTTGTATTTATCCTTGACAATCCATGAACCCTGTGAGTAAATAATAGATATAGGGGTAGCTTTTTTCTCCGCTATCCTTATGATGCTGATTTTTCTGAGTTGCTGTAAAACTTTAAAATGGCTACATATGTAATCATGTGATGGGATGTAAGTTGTATTTAAACTGTTCATATATAAATATTCAAGTAAGTATGTCACAGTTACACTTAAATGTATGTTTTTGGATACAATAAAGTTACACACTGCCTATTTTCTGAATACTATAACAATTACCTTTATGGTATACATACACATGAGATCAAAGACATTGAATTTTTGATCAGAATTATAAATGTGACAGAATACTTAAACTACTATTTTTCAAATGGTTGCTGCCAGTGGGTTGAACAGTTGAGTCCAATGACTGTGGTAACACAGAAATGATTTATATGGTTCATTAGATGAGACAATTCAATCAGTCAGTCTTCACAATGTGAGGAGCACTGTCTGAAAGCTGCAAAGCCACAGCTTCTTGAAAGAGAGTTGTAGTTTTGTGTATGACCATGTAGACACTGACAGGTTGCAAAAGACTCCTGTCTACTTTCTTAAACAATGCTTTCTCTCCTGACTCAGTATCTGCAGCCTCAAGAAGTCTCACTCAACTCATGTAGAAAAGCTGGTGTAGCCTCTTGTACTTGGTTGGTGTTCCTGTGGAAACCTGCTGCTTCCAAAACAATCAGTACCAGAATAAAGAATCAGATCCAGAACAGTTTTTTTCAGTTTTCAGACAGTCAGTAGACTAGTGATCTTCTAAATGCAACCTCATCTTACTTTCAGCCTTTCAGTGTGAGTCACCATGGTGACCTAACCCAATTCTGCGTTACCTTCCTGTTACAATCCTGTAAAGTGTCATGAGAAAACTGCATTCTGTGTGCTTATTTGTTCCAAATGTGCATAACTACATATAGAATAAATAGTGTAGTTAAGAGTACAACTAGACATTCACGTTAAAAGCCTGTATATAACTGATGCTCCTCATCATGTTCTAGATAATAAATAAAAGCACCATTTAGAAAATGTCTTTTATCAGCCATTTAGTTTTTCAGGAATGAAGGTAACTTATAAAAGCAATAAGAAAAGAAGCCTAAGACTATCTATCTAGGAGTTGTACATCAAACATAGGATAAAAACAAAGTAATGTTTTTTGGCATGTACAGTAGCACTATGCTATTAAATAGTGGTAGTTAAGAATTCCACCTTTTGTTTTTGTGCATTACCACATTTTGTGTTTGCGTAAAACATATACAGAACTTTAATATGGCCAAACAGTGCACTAACAGTAATTTCATTTGTTTTGCGTGAATGTACTTTTTATTTATTGTGTTAGGGTTAAGTTTTAATCTCCTCTAAATGCAGTTATTCAGGTTTGACGACTGAACTCAAACTTAACATAATAATGTTGGTCACTTGGGTAGTACACATATTCTTTCTTTATCAGTTATAAAAATCCTCAAGCAGTGTATTTTTTACATTTTAATTAAAATACAACTAACTTAAATTGATAAAATTCATTAAAATTAACTAATCTTTAGACAGTGAAGAAACATTTTATTCAATAATGTATTTAATGATAGATGAGAAAAAACATTTTAAATTAAGGGGCTACTAACTTGTGCAGGTGACTCTAGATTTGCTGACCCAAAATAGAAGCTTGTTTATGGACTGACATAGAGCAAACAGGAGGGATGGGATTGTTTTGGAAACCTCTAGAGAAACAAAGCCATGTGATGCAAGATTTTGGATTTGTGTGATATATTAAGTTCACATTTTGGATCTTAATTGTTGTGTGAAGCTGTCTGGCAGATCAATGGGTCCAGCATCAGGCTACACTGCTGAAGGCTTCTGGATCAAATTCCAGCTCAAGTGTCAGGTGTGTCCTTGAGTGACACTCTCACTGGACACCCTTCGTTACTGGATAACTTTTGCTCCTTTTCAAAAAAGTATTGTACTTTCAAGGTTTGGCTGCTTTAATAATTTAGGGAGCTAAGTTTATATATCCAACAAGATACAGCACACAACTAGTTTGAATGAGAGTAACCAATGCTCCTGTCCTTAGAGGCATGCACTACATCTTTGTTTTTATGTTTGTAGATACATTATTGTATTAAACATTTACCATAAGGAAGTGTGAACATCATTTTAAACTGATGGACAGATGTAGTGCAGTGTGGGCCAATTGTGTCTTTCTGTTTCTGTGTTCTTTATGATCTGTGCAATGATGTTCTGTGCACTGGATCACTCATAATATGTGGTCTCCAAGGAGTGTAATGCATATTTGAGAGGTGGTCAGTGAACAGTAACAGAGGAAGAGTAGAGGATGTGCTTCATTGAGAATAAGGCTAGAGGACGGGCTGTTACTGTAGCTGCAGTCTGACTGATGAAACAAGTAAGTCATCAGGACATATTCATATGCTGATAGAGAAAGGTTCTGTTTATGGCAAATTGCCTACAGATCCTACATCACCTGGCAGCTATCTCCCCCACACATGAACAGAGATATACACACTTAAGCCATAAAGGAAAGATCCAAAACTTTAAATCGGATAGTTTTTGATTTCTTGCAGTGTCAGCAAGCCTGTGCCTCCAAACTTTTGATGATAAATGACCATAGACTCCCATAAAATGGGAATCCTCTCAGAAATGCAGTAATTGACTCATTTTTCACAAAGCGATTGAACAGAAGGAAGTTTCCTGCTGACAGGACAGCAGATCAAACAGAACCCTCAGCCAAGGACACCAGCAGCCATTGCCATAATTGTCACCATCTCTGCTAGCTTATACATGAACAATATGTTGTGTGGGCTGTGGGTAACCTTTTGCAGGGGCATGATAAAGCAGCAAGATGTAGCACATCGCTGGTCTTTGTGATAATTGTTGAGTCTTGTCCTGCCAAAATAACCAAATCCATTAGGCTTTTATTAGTTGGATATTCAAGGTGCTTATCAAGTAATTTTCTATGATTGGGAGAATTCACCCAATTAAAATTATGTTTCACCCTGATAGGTAAATGGTCTGTTTTGTTTTTTTTTAGCCAAAGTGCTTTACCTTTTCACAAACTTAGAGTATATGCTTGCTAGGCGAGAGTGCAAGCAACAATGTTTTACTGACAAGTTTTTCTACAACAAGCTCTTAGCACCCATGCAGAGGAGAACGGAAAAAATCTACATAAAACGTAGTTGTAGGGAACATTACAAGAAACAGTGATTCACAATGAGGAAGCTAATACTGTAAAGCAACAAAAATAAATCACTAACAAGGAGGAAGCTAATGCTATCAATGGAAATCACTCACTAGGAGGAAGGCTAAAGGCTATAAGCTATCAAACAAACTAGACAAAGACTACAGATGAACTCACAAGTAGTTGGTGGTCAGGCAGAGGATGGAGAGAACATGCTGGGATAAAAAAATGACACACTAGCAACTAACCAATCTAACACGTCCATATATTTACAGAACAAGCAGGCGTGGTGATGATGATAATCGGTACCAGGTGAGTAAACCAGTAACTGGCTGAAAAGTGGAAACATGGCGAGGGAGCCTTGGCTGGTGAGGACGAGTACTGCAGGGGCACACAGATCAGAGAAAAAGACACTGGCAGTGATACTACAACAGAACGAAGACACTTAACTTACACCCATGGTACAATCTGCACTAATGTATCCCCTAGGCCTAACTATTAGACCTCAAGGTAACTATGCATACCTTTTGAGGAACAAAAAGGTACATATACACTCACTAGCCACTTTCTTAGGTACACTTTGACGCTCTAATTCAATCCAATACAGCAGCTATAAATTATACCATTTACAATGTTGTAACTTCAACAAGCCTTTGTACCCCTAAAGGAACGTCACTGCTTTCCTGAGTGAACACTTTGACATGTAGGGGGAATTGGCCAGACCACTGACCTTGGGGTTTATGACAACTGCTTTACCAACAAAGCTACAACTGCCAAGTAGGTAGATGGGTAGATTGGACAAGATATTGAATGCTTAATTACTTCCAGTGGTTTGCCCTGTGGGCTATGCATGGTAGATGCCATCATTGGTGAGTATAAAGCATAATCAGGGTACTGATAGGGATATGCAAATGTTTAGGACACAAATTGTACTGTAATAATTTGCATCAGTATTTCTCTTTTGTGCCCACTTGTGTATTGTCATTGTAAATAAAGGTATACGTATATGGAATTCACAAGAGCAGTATGAGCTGCCAGCAGGTACTGCACTTATTAATGATCTGTGGGTATTGGAACAGTGAATTGCCCTATGATGAGTTGTGCTTGTTCAGGGGCTTTTGACTGGAAATCCCCAGTGGTTTGGAGCAAGAACATCACCATAGCTCCAGGGATCCCAGCATCATACAGCAAGAGATGTTGATGCCATGTGAATTAATTACTTCCCCTGACATGTACTTATGTGAATTTGATTTTAAATTTTTTAAATTACTTTAAATTTTTGCAATCATTGATCTTGTTGCTTTCTTCTATTTTACTTACATCAAATCTGCTGATTTGCACATCCTATGAGAAAGCCTGTCATTATTCTGGCAAAGCCCAACAATGCTGCAGTGCAGTAACGCAGCGCAGGGTTTACTGATAATATAAGACATCAGGAGCTTTATTGTCATTGTGTAGGATAGAATACGATTTGATCGGACACAGTCTTCAGCAGCAATAGAAAAAAATATGATGTAATATTAATGCGCAGTTAGGTGTATATATGCAACCTCAGTCATTATAGTCTTATGGGACTGGATAGTGCAAAAAAAGGAAGATGGGACATTTGCACATGCCTGGTGAGGTGGTGGAGTGGTGTGTTTAATAGACGCCACAACTGTAGGGAAAACATTTTGCATCACTCTGTTTGAAGGAGTCTATATTGCTATGCACCGATGACTAGAAGACAAAGGGGCGAACAAATCCTAGCTCGTAGGGAGTCCACAATGACATTTTTGTGTAGTCCAATGAAGAGCCAATACAACTAGTATGTAACTAGTAACTATGTATTTTTTTACTTCTAGATTGGACTACTCCTAATTCCCTATTTATAGACGGTCCTAGTAACTTGCTAAAAAGCCTTCAAAGCCATTCCAAAATGCTGCAGCAGAATGCAGACCTACTTGTCGTTTCCATAGTTTTCAAAAGTACAGCGGGAGCCAGATTCTTGGATATCAATACACTCTGAGGATCCGGCTCCCAATCCAGATTTGGGTGGTAGACACACTCTCTACTTTTAAGCCTAGGATAAAAACCTTATTAATTTACAAGTTTATAGCCAGCAGTCAGTTATGCTGCTATAAGCTTAGACTGCTGTCTCTCTCTGTACTTTTTTGAAGGTGTCCCTTCCTTCGTGTTTCCAGTGTGCAGTATTGACCAATGTTTTGCTGTTGCTTTGTTGCAATCAGAATTTTTGAGAGGACACTCAGCAGAGCGGGTTTGTTCAGTTTGGCCTTCAGCCCAGCACAGAAGCTTGCTTTTTTTTTCATGTATCTGATGTTATTGTCATAATTTCATTGGACTCTGGCAGTCATAGGATTTCCAGTGGGATTAAGTTTTGGTTAATCTAAATGTATCCATGGCACATATTCTGGTATCAAACAGTCACTTCTGAAATCATGGCAGCTTGTGTAAGAAAAAATATCCCCTCTCTTTCACCCTGTGGGGCTCTGTCTAGTTACCATCCAAGAATGAGAACATGATAAATGAAAACTGTAACAGCAAGGAATACAGAATAAGCATGTCGGGTTCATTTGAATATTTGAATAATTCTACTGTGGACATGCTCATATTTTCACCAAATGTCTTTGACCTTCCATTTTCATCTTTTAAAGTCAAACTTACACTAAAGTATATTATTAATTATGCAAAATCATAAAATAGCTGAGCGGCCACTTCTTTGGAGTTAATTTTGCACATAACATTCAGTTTGCATCCAAGTGGCTGTCACAGCGCAATTGTCAGCTTCATTTTTTTAAAGCTGGAAATTAGAGATGCAGTATTGGAAAAAGTCTGTTTTGATACATATCTTAATGACTACATACATGTATGTGAAACATCAGCCTTCATTTTTGACGATGCACAATATATAAGGTATGTGTTGCCTTTATTATCATATTGATACACAGCATAACAAACAGCTGTGGTCATGTACCTGCATTTATTATGTGGTTTGTAGGTGTAGTACTTATTTCCTGATGTAATAATTAGAAATATTATGATGATGTCAAATAAAGATATTAAAAATGAATAAATCTTGAAGATTCCTCCCTCTAAAAACAACATTCAACAGAGATTCACAGCAGACCTCTCCCAAGGACAGAGTGATCCGGACACACAGTGAGATCCCTGAATCATTCATCCTGTATGTGATGCCATTACCAGATGAAAGATCAATCAACACAGTGATGGTAAGAATGTTGTCAAATAAACATCACTAATAGAATGTGAATATGTGCTGCGCTGGACTAATGTTCATTCTATTTAAAGTATAAAACTGTAACTGTAACTGAACATATTCTGTGTTAACAACGTTTCAAAAACCTCCTCTGATTAAGGGGGTAAACAATTACTTACCAGTTGTGGGGTCAGTGGTTTGTTTGATTCCCGGGACGGCTTGTCATGTGTCGAAGTGGCTCTGAGCAATACACTGCTACTAGTTTGTCAGGTCAGCCATTTAGCAGCTTCCCCCAGCTCTGTGTGTGTGTGTGTGAATGGGTGAATGAGAAGCACTGATAAGTTAGAAAAGCATGACTGTACACCATGGACTAAAAAAGAACACGTGAGAGTATCTTTAAAGTGAGAGAAGTAGAATTGATAAACTCCCAACTCCAGTTCTAACTCTTTTTAGCAGGCTCAGTGCACAAAACATTCAGGCAGCACCTTTTTATTTTTGGCTAGTGTTGACTTTTGCATTCACCGGGTAACATGGTTACATATCAATTCCTGATAACAAAGATTCACATATCAGTTTACTAGATACTGGATTCAAATGTGAATTGCAAAACAAACAAAACAAATTGATAGACTACATGTTTTTCAAAAAGGAATTTATGTAGCTCAATGCATTCTAGTCCTCAGTAATTTTCAAAATTTTAGTAGCAGTGAGAGGCTTGTTCTGGTTTTAAACTATATTTTAAAAATTAATTAAAGGGTTTAAACTGGAGACTAATGTAACATAAAACATACAGATAATTCCAATAAACAATACCTATAAATTTATTGTTACAATAAGTACCAAAAATGGGCGAAGAAAATTTTGTTTTGTCTAAAAGGAATGTAAATACCTATAAATAAAATAACAATAAAAAAACTAAATTAAACACAAAGTTGAGGGAAGCACGTGGAGGTGATGAATGTTTGCAAAACTACAAACATGCTTGTGTGTGTCTGTGTGCACAGCCATCTTCGTCCCTCAGGGTTGACTGACACTACAAGATATCTACAGCTCATTAAGCTGCTATTGATGCATTTGTGTAGATGAAGGAGCTGTGAGACAGACATGTAGTAAAGGTTGCCTCTTCTCTCGTACCGTTTATGAGGGCAGACTTAATTGAGTTTACTCATATCAAAAAATCTGGTGTTGTGCATTGCTCTTAACCCATTGTGTGTAGAGGCTCTTAACACAAGAGATCGGCCTCCTGAGGTGTAGGTCTCCTTTTAATTACTTTGCTTTTTTTAATTCACATTTGATAAGGTGGCTTACAACACGCACCAATTAATTCACTGAAATCCTTTTTAATTAAAGGGAAGCAGAATTCATGCAGCATGGAGGAAATTGATTTATAGCAGCTAGACACAAAGTATTAAAGCTCAAAATACATGGGGAGTTAGAGCCTTTCAAAGATGTCACATAGTTAGATGTCAGAAGTTAGGTGTTTAATTACTTGCATGGTTTTGGTTTTCTTGTATGTCTTTTGTTTTTTCACTCTATGCTCTGTGTTTCCCTGCAGTTCCCCTCCTTGCCTGCTGAGGTTCTCCTCCAGTCCATTCAGTCTCCCCATCCCTCCTTGTTTTCCACTCCTCTGTTGGCACCACCATCACACCTGAATTGCCTCAGCCATCCACATACTTTCAAAGGACTCCTGTGTGTTGTCATCATTGCTAGTGTGTCTTCCTACGTACCTACTCTGTCTCCTGTCCATTCCCTGACCACCAGGCTTTGTTTGTCACGGAAAGTCTTGGTTTAGTTAGTTTGTAGTATCTGTTTTGTTAGTCTTAGAAACATCTTGTTAGTGAGTTCCTGTTTGAGCATGAGGATAGTTGTGAGTATATTTGTCTCCCTATCCTTTCTTTTGTTAATCGATCCTATTTCCACTTAGTGAGTTTTTATTCTCTGTTATCGTTGTTACCTCTTGCCTATTGTATGAGCAATTTATTTTTTTGATGTTTTCTTATCCTCCTAACTTTTAGTGAGTGATTTGTTTTTTCCAAGTTTGTTCCCTTATTTCCTTTCCTCCTACCTTATTAGCGAGCGGCTTTTGTTGTGTATTATACCTTGTACCTCGTATTGAGTTTCTTTAATAAATTCTTAGTTTGTCCTCTCTCTGGTCTCATAGTGACTTCAGCTTTTTGATCCTTAGTTAGTTGGACCCTCACAGTTAGACTGGTCTACTATAATATTTTGGGACTTAAATAATGGCCCCATCAGTCCAGAATACAATCCCTTGCGGTGTGGAAATTGGTAGTTGATATTTTTACTAATGCTAATTTAAAAAAATATATGTGAGATGAGTCGATCACATGACAAATTACCCAGTTTTGGTGAACGAAAGCACTACTACGAATGGGTTACTGTGGTATGAAGCAACTTTAAATCGCTTTTTTGCTTTCTAATACAATCATGTTAGTTAAAAAATAGTGTTGGTGTAAGCCCAGTCAGTGTTGAACCAGTCCAGTCTCTGGATCCTGTCCTGGCTACAATTTAATACATGGTATTTTAATTAGTGTCTGGTGTGACCAGAAAAGATGCATTGAGCATTTCAAAGTAAATTATACAAAGACACACGGACATATATATGTATATATGCATGTTTTTTCAGAAGGTCAGAAAACAAGGAGGGAACACTCTTCATCACCCCAAACACGCCACACTTCCCTAGTTTTGGAGTTATCTCTTACTTTGTGGATTGATGGGTTTTCTTGAGCCTGGTCATCCAAGTGTAAAATCCTGTGTAATACATTCCTTTTTAATTTGGGTTTGCACCAGACACTTGCATAACAATGAGGCTGTCCAAGGCCTACAGTACGTGCAGCTCCTAGCTCTTATCCACCCCCCACCCTATCTGTTTACTAGTAATTGCTTTAGCATTTATTGCAAATTTAGTCATTGTTCCTCATATATAATATTTTTTTCTGATCATGTGTGTAGCTTATCAGCAGTTGTATTTCTGTGTGTATTTGTTTGTCCATGCATGTGCGCATGCTTGCATAGATGTGTGTCTTTGTACCTGTACTGAATACTACCATAGAGTGAATGGTGTCCAGTGGAGAGTTCTTGAATCATGGGACATGGGTCATTTAAAAGATTTTCTGTTTTGCCCCCAAACAAGATTAGATCATTTTTGTGGGACACCACAGCCATTGTTAAATTGCATTACTCATTTCTCTTGAATCTTTGACCTAATGAAATTGAAAGACTTTTTGAAATGCACTTTTTAAATTTAAAGCAAGAACTGCATTATCATTACTGCTTTATTTACTTATATACAGTGTGAACATTGATTAATTGCTAAAATGTCACAAAAGTTTTCACAAAATACATAAAATAAAAAGTAGTTGATGCAGAAAAATGTCTCATGCAGCATTGATAATATCAATTGGATTATTACTACTTATGCTTTAATGCAAATGCCAGGATTTCACTGTTGTAGTTGGCTGAGGTGAAGCTCCCTGTTTTTATCTGCAACTAATAATTATTTTGTTTATAATCTATAATTACTTTCTCTAATATTTGGAGAATAAGTTCTGGAATTTGTTAGAAATGCAGTCACAAGTGATCTAAACGATTATAAAATAATGCACATTCCATCTCACTCTAGGTGCCTGTCTGAAGACACAAACACACACACAGACTTATTTCGGCTATGATGTAAAAATTATTTGAATATTCTATTTGTTGGTAAATGTTTTAACCTATTACCTGTTTCTGAGATATTAAAGATATCATTTTCTGTAGGTGTATGACAGTCTTTTACAGGCACTTACAGGTGAGATCCTATATTCAGCTGCATTTTCTATACCAGTAACAATGTGTGAATATATATATATATTGAGCAGGTGGTTAACGCCACTGACTTTGGCACAGTAGATCGTGGGGTCGATTCCCGCATAGGGCGTCGTTGCTATCCAGTGTGGGCCCTTTGGCAAGGCCCTTAATGCTACCTGCCAACCTCGTTGGCAAGGCCCTTAATGCTACCTGCCAACCTCGTTGCGCTAATGAGTGATACAAATACTAGAGTCAGACCGGCTCAGACGTCGCCCGGGTTAACAAGGTCCGCGTCAGGTGTCGAGGTGAACAAGATCCAGTAACCATCACAATGGCTGAACCCCCTCAGCCAGATCATCGCCAAGAGTGGTTACGGATATCGACTACGCAATGGAGCAACCATCAGCCACCTCCTCTACATGGATGACATCAAGCTGTATGCCAGAAGCGAACGAGACATCGACTCGCTGATACATACCACCAGGATATACAGCCAAGACATCGGAATGTCATTCGGACTGGTCAAGTGTGGCCGGATGGTTGCGAGGAGAGGAAAGGTAGTCAGAACTGAGGGGATTGTACTACCAGAAGGCAAGATAGCAGATGTGGAAGACAGCTACAAGTACCTTGGGATCCCGCAGGCAAATGGTAACCACGAAGAGGCCGCAAGGAAAGCAGCGACCACCAAGTACCTCCAGAGAGTAAGGCAAGTCCTGAGAAGTCAGCTGAATGGGAAGAACAAGGTCCGGGCGATCAACACCTACGCCCTCCCGGTCATCAGGTACCCAGCTGGCATAATAAGCTGGCCAAAGGAGGAGATGGAAGCCACTGACATCAAGACAAGGAAGCTCCTTACAATGCATGGAGGGTTTCACCCCAAATCCAGCACCCTGAGACTGTACGCTAAGCGCAAGGAAGGAGGCCGAGGACTAGTGAGCGTCAGAGCCACTATCCAGGATGAAACAACTAAGCTCCGTGAATACATCAGGAAGATGGCCCCAAGTGATGACGTGCTTAGTGAATACCTCAGGCAGCAGAAACCAGAGGAGCAAGGACAGGAAGAGCAGGATCCATCATGGAAAGACAAACCCCTGCACGGTATGTATCACCGGCAGATAGAAGAAGTGGCTGACATTGAAAAATCCTACCAGTGGCTGGACAAAGCTGGACTGAAAGACAGCACAGAGGCACTAATCCTAGCAGCACAGGAGCAGGCTCTGAGTACAAGATCAATAGAGGCTGGGATCTACCATACCAGGCAAGACCCCAGGTGCAGGCTGTGCAAAGATGCCCCTGAGACAATCCAGCACATAACAGTGGGGTGCAAGATGCTAGCAGGCAGGGCATACATGGAACGCCATAACCAAGTGGCTGGCATAGTACACAGGAACATCTGTACACAGGACAAACTGGTAATGGCCAACCAACCGGACATAGTAGTTGTGGACAAACAGGAGAACAAGGCTGTAGTGATAGATGTAGCAATCCCGAGCGATAGCAACATCAGGAAGAAGGAACACGAGAAACTTGAGAAATACCAAGGGCTGAAAGAGGAGATAGAAAAGATGTGGAAGGGGAAGGCACAAGTGGTGCCCATGGTGATAGGAACCCTGGGGGCTGTGACCCCCAAACTGGGAGAGTGGCTCCAGCAGATCCCAGGAACAACATCTGAGATCTCTGTCCAGAAGAGCGCAGTCCTAGGAACAGCTAAGATACTGCGCAGGACCCTCAAGCTCCCAGGCCTCTGGTAGAGGACCCGAGCTTGAAGGAAGAAGTAAGACCGCCCCAAAGAGAAGGGGCGAGTGGGGAATTTTTTTTTTGCAGGCAGATGGAGAGAACTATCCCACTTACATCCAAGTGACTTATTTGTATTGAAGAGCTTTCTGGAAGTCTCAGCTTAGCCTTTTAGTTGTAACATGTGCAAATGCAAGAGTGGCCTTCCAGTTTTTTGCATTTTTCTAAAAGTCACCAAAAGACCAAAACCAACACTGGTTTTCTTTCATTCTTTTTTTCACTACCACTTTCTGCTGTTTTTTGGCTCTCAGCTCCAACACCAACCACGTCACCACAATGCTGTATGTATGTATGTAACACACTCATCAGTGCATGAATGTGAGTGTGGTTGTGAGTGTGAATGGTAAACAAAAACCAGTGTAAAGGCCTTTGAGTACCAATAAGTAGAAAAGTGCTATATAAGCCAATTTACCATCTTTCAACTTCAACTTTATTTATATAGCACCGATTTACAACAAAGTCACCTGAAGGCACTTTACATAATAAAGTCAGGACTATACAAACATTTAGAGAAAACCCACTTAATTCATTTGTTTCATCAGGTGTCATAGATATATATAACTGCGTATCATCAGCGTGGCAGTGAAAATTTGTGTTTTCTAATAATGTTGCCAAGGGGAGACATATATAGAGTAAAGAGTATTGGTCCTAACATTGAGCCTTGTGGAACTCCATTACTAACTTTTGTGTATGTGGAAGATTCATCATTAACATGAACAAATTGGAATCTATCTGATAGATACGATTTAAACCAATTTAGTGCACTTCCTTTAATTCCAATAACATGTTCCAGTCTCTGTAATAAAATTCTGTGATCAATGGTGTCAAATGCAGCACTAAGATCTAGCAGAACTAGTATAGAGACAAGTCCATTATCTGAAGCCAGAAGGAGATTGTTGGTGACTTTAATCAGTGTGCTTTCTGTGCTATTATGAACTCTAAATCCTGACTGAAATTCTTCAAACAAGTCATTTCTGCGCAGGTGATCACATAATTGCTTTACAACTACTTTTTCAAGTATTTCAGAAAATAGGGGCAGGAGAAAGGGGAACCATCTTTCAGTCGATCTGAAATGAGTTGCATTTCAGGATGCATGGACGGACTGCATTGATCCCACATTGTCTGTTTTGCCCTCCAACGTCTCTACCCACTATATGGGCCACTATATTTATGGTCTCATGGCAGTTCCTCATGCAATGAGGCCTGAGGGCTTGGAGGTCATGTGATAGGATTTTTACATAGTTTTTTTTTTTTTTCAAAAGTTCAGTAATTACCTAAAAGCTGGAAAATACTGCACAAACAGAGGGAAATTTGTTTTTGGACTACTTTCACAGGTACAGTAATTTAATTTGATGCTGCAGTGATTTAGTCAAAGCAAACTTCAGTATTTGTAATGTAATGAAACTGCCAGTAAAGTGGGACAAGGGATTGAATTGAATGATCTTTACATAAGATTTGTTGTGTTAAAAAAAAAAAGCAGATCTCTAAGAGGATTTTATAAAGTCATGTTTTACACAGAGGACTAAATCCAAACTCCAAGATGGGAATCTTGGAAAGTAACATGTGGCCATTTGTTAGTGTTGTCACAAAGCTCCTCTCAGAATGAGCAAATGGATAAACATCTCTACATCTACTACTCTTTCGGCTTTTCCCATTAGGGGTCGCCACAGCGAATCATACTTTTCCACCTCACTCTATCCTGGGCATCTTCCACTCTGACACCAGCTAACCTCATGTCCTCTGATAGGACATCCATATATCTCCTCCTTGGTCGTCCTCTCGCCCTCTTGCCTGGCAGCTCCATCTCCAACATCCTTCTACCAATATAATCACTATCCCTCCTCTGCACATGTCCAAACCATCTCAATCTGGCCTCCCTGACTTTGTTGCTAACACAGGCAACGTGTGCTGTCCCTCTGATGAACTCGTTCCTAATTCTGTCCAACCTTGTGACTCCTAAGGAGAACCTCAACATCTTCATCTCTGCTGCTTCCATCTCTGCCTCTTGTCTCTTTCTCACTGCTACTGTCTCTAACCCATAGAGCAGAGCTGGTCTCACCACGGTCCTGTACACCTTTCCTTTGAGTCTTGCTGACACTCTTCTGTCACACAACACTCCTGACACTTTCCTCCACCCATTCCAACCCGCCTGCACTCGCCTCTTCACCTCTTTTCCACACTCTCCATCACACTGAACTGTTGACCCCAAGTACTTAAACTCCTGCACCTTCTTCACCTCAGCCCCCTGTAACCTCACACTTCTACCTGGATCCCTCTCGTTTACACACATGTATTCTGTCTTACTACGACTGACTTTCATACCTCTTCTTTCCAGAGCAAACCTCCACCTCTCCAGCTGTTCCTCCACCTGCTCTCTACTCTCACTGCAAATCACAATGTCATCTGCAAACATCATTGTCCAGGGAGATTTCTGTCTGACCTCGTCTGTCAACCTGTCCATCAGCATAGCAAACAAGAAGGGACTCAAAGCCGATCCTTGGTGTAGTCCCACCTCCACCTTGAACTCCTCTGTCTGACCCACGGCACATCTCACCACCGTCATGCTCCTCTCATACATGTCCTGAACTACTCTGACGTACTTCTCTGCCACTCCCGACATCCTCATACAGTACCACAGCTCCTCCCTCGGCACCCTGTCATACGCCTTCTCTAAATCCACAAACACACAATGCAGCTCCTTCTGACCATCTCTGTACTTTTCCATCAACAACCTCAAAGCGAAAATGGCATCAGTGGTGCTCTTACGGGCATGAAACCATACTGCTGCTCACAGATCTCCACCTCCTTCCTAAGCCTGGCTTCCACTACTCTTTCCCACAGCTTCATTGTGTGGCTCATCAGCTTTATCCTCTATAGTTGCTACAGTTCTGCGTGTCACCCTTGTTCTTAAAGATCGGCACCAGAACGCTTCTCCTCCATTCCTCAGGCATCTTCTCACTCTCTAAAATCCTGTTAAACAGACCTGTCAGAAACTTCACTGCTGTCTCTCCTAGACACTTCCACACCTCCACAGGTATGTCATCAGGGCCAACAGCCTTTCCGCTCTTCATCCTTTTCAGAGCCTTCCTCACCTCATCCTTTCTAATCTCTCCTATTTCCTGCTCCACAACATCCACATCTTCCTCCCTTCTTTCCCTGTCATTTTCCTCATTCATCAACTCCTCAAAATACTCCCTCCATCTTCTCTGCACACTCTCCTGGCTTGTTAGCACCTTTCCATCTCTGTCTTTAATCACCCTTATCTGTTGTACATCTTTCCCATCTCTATCTCTCTGTCTGGCTATCCTGTACAAGTCCTTCTCTCCTTCCTTCGTGTCTAACCTGTCATACAGCTCATCGTAAGCTTTCTGTTTAGCCTTTGCCACCTCCCTCTTCACTCTGCGCTGCACTTCCTTGTACTCCTGTCTACTTTCCTCAGTCCTTTCTACATCCCACTTCCTTTTAGCTAACCTCTTCCTCTGGATGCAGTCCTGTACTTCCTCATTCCACCACCAAGTGTCTTTATCATCTTTCCTCTTACCAGATGACACACCAAGCACCTTCCTACCTGTTTCCCTGATTACCTCTGCTGTAGTTTCCCAATCATCTGGAAGCTCTTCCTGACCACACAAAGCCTGTCTCAACTTCTGCCTGAATTCCTCATAAGTTTCTTCATTCTTTAGCTTCCACCACTTGGTCTTCTTTTCTGACTTTCCTCTCTTCTTCTTCCTGACCACCAGAGTCATCTTACACACCACCATGCGGTGCTGTCTGGCTACACTCTCTCCTACCACCACTTTACAGTCACTAACCTCTCTCAAATGACCTCGTCTACATAGAATGTAGTCCACCTGTGTACTCCTACCTCCACTCTTGTATGTCGCTCTATGTTCCTCTCTCTTCTGGAAGTAAGTGTTAACTACAGCCATTTCCATCCTCTTAGCAAAGTCCACTACCATCTGTCCTTCTGGATTCCTGTCCTTTACACCAAACCTGCCCATCACCTCCTCATCACCTCTGTTTCCCTCACCAACATGCCCATTGAAGTCTGCTCCAACAACTACTCTCTCTCCTCTGGGGATACTCTCTACAACCTCATCAAACTCACTCCAGAATCTCTCTTTCTCTTCTAACTCACAGCCAACTTGTGGAGCATACCCACTGACTATGTTCACCATCACACCTTCGATTTCTAGCTTTAGGCTCATCACCCTGTCTGAGACTCTTTTCACCTCTAGAACATTGTTCACAAACTCCCCCTTCAGGATCACTCCTACTCCGTTTCTCTTCCTATCCACACCATGGTAGAACAGTTTGTATCCTCCTCCAATACTACGTGCTTTGCTGCCTTTCCACCTCGTCTCTTGCACACACAGTACATCTACTTTCCTTCTCTCCATCATGTCTGCCAGCTCTCTACCTTTCCCTGTCATTGTGCCAACATTAAGAGTCCCTACTCTCAAATCTAAGCTCCTGCCTTTCCCCTTCTCTCTCTGACCACGCACCCTTCTGCCTCCTCTCCTTCTTCGACCAACAGTAGTCCAATTTCCACCGGCACCCTGTAGGTTAACAGCACCGTGGCGGTCGTTGTTAACCCGGCCTCGACCGATCCGGTATGAAAGTGGTATGGATGACTCGCATGATTGTACTTGGCAAAATTTTACGCCGGATGCCCTTCCTGACGCAACCCTCTCTATTTATCCGGGCTTGGGACCGGCACAAAAGTTACTGGCTTGCAACCCCTGTGGCTAGATTAACCCCTGTGGCTAGATTGGATAAACATCTCTACATAATGCGTATTAATCTTCCCGTTTCTACTTTCAGCACAGCACCACTGCAGCAGAGCGAGATACATCTGTACTGAATAAGTTTAAATTTATTTGTAATCTTTGAATATTATTGCATATGTTATTGCAAAAATATACACTCACTGGCCACTTTAGGTTTTTTGTTTTTAGGTTGAAACTCTACTACTACTACTACTACTACTCTTTCGGCTTTTCCCATTAGGGGTCGCCACAGCGAATCATCCTTTTCCACTTTACTCTATCCTGGGCATCTTCCTCTCTGACACCAGCTAACCTCATGTCCTCTGTTAGAACATCCATATACCTCCTCCTCGGTCGTCCTATCGCCCTCTTGCCTGGCAGCTCCATCTCCAACATCCTTCTACCAATATAATCACTATCCCTCCTCTGCACATGTCCAAACCATCTCAATCTGGCCTCTCTGACTTTGTTGCTAACACAGGCAACGTGTGCTGTCCCTCTGATGAACTCGTTCCTAATTCTTTCCAACCTTGTCACTCCTAAGGAGAACCTCAACATCTTCATCTCTGCTGCTTCCATCTCTGCCTCTTGTCTCTTTCTCACTGCTACTGTCTCTAACCCAAGGAGCAGAGCTGGTCTCACTACTGTCCTGTACACCTTTCCTTTGAGTCTTGCTGACACTCTGTCACACAACACTCCTGACACTTTCCTCCACCCATTCCAACCTGCCTGCACTCGCCTCTTCACCTCTTTTCCACACTCCCCATCAGACTGAACTGTTGACCCCAAGTACTTAAACTCCTGCACCTTCTTCACCTCAGCCCCTGTAACCTCACACTTCTACCTGGATCCCTCTCGTTTACACACATGTATTCTGTCTTACTACGACTGACTTTTCTTACCTCTTCTTTCCAGAGCAAACCTCCACCTCTCCAGCTGTTCCTCCACCTGCTCTCTACTCTCACTGCAAATCACAATGTCATCTGCAAACATCATTGTCCAGGAGATTCCTGTCTGACCTCATCTGTCAACCTGTCCATCAGCATAGCAAACAAGAAGGGACTCAAAGCCGATGCTTGGTGTAGTCCCACCTCCACCTTGAACTCCTCTGTCTGACCTACGGCACATCTCACCACCGTCATGCTTCTCTCATACATGTCCTGAACTACTCTGACGTACTTCTCTGCCACTCCCGACATCCTCATACAGTACCACAGCTCCTCCCTCGGCACCCTGTCATACGCCTTCTGTAAATCCACAAAGACACAATGCAGCTCCTTCTGACCATCTCTGTACTTTTCCATCAACAACCTCAAAGCGAAAATGGCATCAGTGGTGCTCTTACGGGGCATGAAACCATACTGCTGCTCACAAATCTCCACCTCCTTCCTAAGCCTGGCCTCCACTACTCTTTCCCACAGCTTCATTGTGTGGCTCATCAGCTTTATTCCTCTGTAGTTGCTACAGTTCTGCGATTCACCCTTGTTCTTAAAGATCAGCACCAGAACGCTTCTCCTCCATTCCTCAGGCATCTTCTCACTCTCTAAAATCCTGTTAAACAGACCTGTCAGAAACTTCACTGCTGTCTCTCCTAGACACTTCCACACCTCCACAGGTACGTCATCAGGGCCAACAGCCTTTCCGCTCTTCATCCTTTTCAGAGCCTTCCTCACCTCATCCTTTCTAATCTCTCCTATTTCCTGCTCCACAACATCCACATCTTCCTCCCTTCTTTCCCTGTCATTTTCCACATTCATCAGCTCCTCAAAATACTCCTTCCATCTTCTCTGCACACTCTCCTGGCTTGTTAGCACCTTTCCATCTCTGTCTTTAATCACCCTTATCTGTTGCACATCTTTCCCATCTCTATCTCTCTGTCTGGCTATCCTGTACAAGTCCTTCTCTCCTTCCTTCATGTCTAACCTGTCATACAGCTCATCGTAAGCTTTCTGTTTGGCCTTTGCCACCTCCCTCTTCACTCTGTGCTGCACTTCCTTGTACTCCTGTCTACTTTCCTCAGTCCTTTCTACATCCCACTTCCTTTTAGCTAACCTCTTCCTCTGGATGCAGTCCTGTACTTCCTCATTCCACCACCAAGTGTCTTTATCATCTTTCCTCTTACCAGATGACACACAGAGCACCTTCCTACCTGTTTCCCTAATAACATCTGCTGTAGTTTCCCAGTCATCTGGAAGCTCTTCCTGACCACCCAAAGCCTGTCTCAACTTCTGCCTGAATTCCTCACAAGTTTCTTCATTCTTTAGCTTCCACCACTTGGTCTTCTTTTCTGACTTTCCTCTCTTCTTCTTCCTGACCACCAGAGTCATCTTACACACCACCATGCGGTGCTGTCTGGCTACACTCTCTCCTACCACCACTTTACAGTCACTAACCTCTCTCAAATGACCTCGTCTACATAGGATGTAGTCCACCTGTGTGCTCATACCTCCACTCTTTTATGTCACTCTATGTTCCTCTCTCTTCTGGAAGTAAGTGTTAACTACACCCATTTTCATCCTCTTAGCAAAGTCCACTACCATCTGTCCTTCTGGATTCCTGTCCTTTACACCAAACCTGCCCATCACCTCCTCATCACCTCTGTTCCCCTCACCAACATGCCCATTGAAGTCTGCTCCAACAACTACTCTCTCTCCTCTGGGGATACTCTCTACAACCTCATCAAACTCACTCCAGAATCTCTCCTTCTCTTCTAACTCACAGCCAACTTGTGGAGCATACCCACTGACTATGTTCACCATCACGCCTTCGATTTCTAGCTTTAGACTCATCACCCTGTCAGAGACTCTTTTCACCTCTAGAACATTGTTCACAAACTCCCCCTTCAGGATCACTCCTACTCCGTTTCTCTTCCTATCCACACCATGGTAGAACAGTTTGTATCGTCCTCCAATACTACGTGCTTTGCTGCCTTTCCACCTCGTCTCTTGCACACAGTACATCTACCTTCCTTCTCTCCATCATGTCTGCCAGCTCTCTACCTTTCCCTGTCATTGTGCCAACGTTAAGAGTCCCTACTCTCAAATCTAAGCTCCTGCCTTTCCCCTTCTCTCTCTGACCACGAACCCTTCTGCCTCCTTTCCTTCTTCGACCAACAGTAGTCCAATTTCCACCGGCACCCTGTAGGTTAACAGCACCGGTGGCGGTCGTTGTTAACCCGGGCCTCGACCGATCCGGTATGAAAGTGGTATGGATGACTCGCATGGTTGTACTTGGCAAAATTTTACGCCGGATGCCCTTCCTGACGCAACCCTCTCTATTTATCCGGGCTTGGGACCGGCACAGAAGTTACTGGCTTGCAACCCCTGTGGCTAGATTTTTAGGTTGAAACTCTCAAAGGTGAAAATTCTTCTCCCCCTTTCACACGCACAAACACATTTTTATTGGGTTTTCTCTAAATGTCTGTAAATGTCTATATAGTCTTGACTTTATCATGTATATGTAAAGTGCCTTGAGATGACTTTGTTGTAAATTGACGCTATATAAATAAAGTTGAATTAAATTGAAAGTGAACCAGGAATCAGTCTCTCTGTATTGTAGAAGCCAATAAGAAGTTTTAACAAAAGATAAGAAGAGAAGATAAAGATAAAGATAAACCTTTATTCATCCCACAGTGGGGAAATTTCCACAGCAGAAGAAAATGTGCATTGTATGTCAAAAAAGAATATCAAAATACAGTATATACAAAATAAAATGATAAAAAAAAAATAAAATAACAATAAAAGCATCACATATGTAAAGCAATTGCATCATGGGTCATTGCATTTGAGCAAACCATAATTTCAGAGGGCTGCACACATTGTAATGTTTGCTCCCCTCTGGCCTGAAACAACCACAGTTGCCCACTGCTCGATGACATTTCTTCCTGTGCATCGTGTTTTGCTCAGGTTGAATCCGTCTTCAACCACAAAATGACTTTATGTGGAGTTGGTCTGGCCTCCATCTCCATAACCATCTAAAATAAAGCACATCCACAGTATAGGACATTATGCATAGCTATGTATGTATTCTGTTTGTTTATGGAACAGACATCTTACCTGGAGATAATGATGACAGAGTTCTTTCTCACATTTTCCATGTTCCATCCCCTTATCTGCTTGCTAATGAGCCAAACACTGGTCACCTGGGTAGCTTTTCAGATGTAGACTGCACTCAGCTGTTTATATTTTGTCAATATTTTTGATATGATTTTCAATACATCTCAGTGTGGCTGCATCAGAAATGCAAGGTTTTTCCCCATCATTCTGTTTTGAAAAATGTGCTACAAAATTATAATGTCTTGGTCTCTGATTGAGAAAAGAGTTTTGGTAACTGCGGTACATGAATGCATTTAGTATGAAAGCAATGAAAAGTGATTCAAAGTTTTCTCCACATGAACTTCGGTTTTGCCGACTGTGTGAAGAGCTTTGACAATGTGACTAATGGTTGTTATCTAATGAAAAAAACTGTAATGCAAAATTCTTACCCTGCTATCCAAACGTTGCAGCAAAAATAGACCAGAATTTTTTTTTCCATTGCTCTATTTTCTAACTTTATTGTGTCACTTTCCCTTTTTTTGCTGACAGTAGTGGAAACTGCTGAGGTCTTTGCGCCTGTAGCCCATCTGCTTTAAGATTCAACATACATGATACTGTACATACAGAGATGCTCGAACCAGCTATGCACCAACAATCATGCCATATTTAAAGTCACTTCAATGAACTTTTAGCTACTTTCTAATGCTTGGATTGAACCTCTTCTAATCATAATGGTTAAATCTATATGCCTAAATACACTGAGTATGTGCAATGTTATTAACTGATTCAGTATTAGTATTAACATGAAGTTGAACATGTGTAAAAGTGCAATGTGTAAATAAAGTTGCTGGCGAGTATATATTCATTATGGTTTCCTCTTCTCATAATCACAAAAATAACTCTGATGAAGATGTTTGTTAGCATTTAATTGAGCCTCTGTTGCCACATACTTGGGTGCACACTCTTTATTGCCTTTGTACCTACCATGGTTTAACTGGCTTCACTGTCTATGAGCTTAAAACATTTGACAGAATTTATTATCTTAAGCTGTGTGAATGGGTTTTCTTACATTCAATTTACCTAACTTACTTAATTGGCTGTGGGCAGTGATGTGCCCCTATAAAATCCCAGATGCAGGTTTTGGTTCCGTCACTGATAGCAGTCTGGATGGTCTTTCTCAGAGGAGAGGATAAACAGCAGTCACCTTAAACCACAACAGGTTTAGGACTATCAAGGGCACTGAGCACCATAACATCCCTTATTCCTAAAAATAAACTGAATCCTGAAGTTCATTTGAGCCCAGAGCCAGAGAACATTTCTGCACAGAACTTATGTATGGCTTTCTCCTTGTGTACTAAAGTTTTTCGTTGCATTTCTGCATCAGTGAATTGTTTAAAGGTCAAAAGTTGTCCAAATTTGTTCTGAGTCTGAGTCCATTTTGGTAGCATGATAGTTTCTTTTGCAATGAGGCCTGAGGGTTTGAGGCCTTCCCACCCTTGGCAATAAGATTTCCCCAAAGTTGCTGAATCTTTTCGAAATATTATTGACTGTAGATGGTATGAAAGTAGGTAAAGGATGTGAAACAATTGTATTTGTACTTTTTGTCAGATAAATAAAATCAGATTTTTTTTATAATATAATTTAAATTTAAATTTTATTTGAACTTTTTTGGAAATAGGATTTGTATATTAATGGCTCCTGAAGAAAAAATGTTGGCAATAATTAGCAGTAAATAAATATTAATGGTGACTGGCAGCACGTGCAGTTAAAATAAGGCTGATTTAAGGTCTGTGGGGAGAATGTAAATGTTCCTATTTACAGATTTGATTTCCCAGGTGGATGTATCGAATCAAAAATATATTTTTTATTAGACTTAATTGTTATAAATGCTTTATAAATTGAGAGGGAATGCAAGGCACAGCAAATGTCAACACTAACTGAGAGTAAAATAAGGTTTTACCAATGTGTTGTGTCACTTACAGTAGATCTCTGGACAACCACTAGGTTGTTGGAACAAGGGGTTTGGGTTTGGCTCATGTAAGGGTTAACCAAGTCAATAGGCCCATTTGTTGGTGTAACTCAAACAGAAAAATTATATTACACCATAATTAATGAGTCTAGTAGGATGTAAATAGATTCACACTAATGCTCCATCATCCACCACTGCACTCGCTTGAATACATGTGTCCCTTAGGACTACTTTCGAATCAATCGGCAGAACAATTATCATGCCCAACCACACCAGCCAGGTAATCACCTCAACACATTTGCCAAGTAAATCAAACAACATTCACACGCACATGCACCCACTTCTGCATAACCTCCATCTGACAGGTGTGTGCTGA
The DNA here is from genome assembly GCA_033026295.1 of Channa striata. NCBI lineage: Eukaryota > Metazoa > Chordata > Actinopteri > Anabantiformes > Channidae > Channa > Channa striata. The sequence goes on along the minus strand of CM065186.1, from coordinate 20,583,129 downwards.
GAATATGCCATTATTTTTTGTGCTTATGTATATTAGGTTTAATATGTGTTGTAATATGCAACACAGGAGTTGCAGGTCTCTTTTCCATATCCTTTGCCTTTGGCATTGGTGTTGTGATAATTTGCAATAATGGGCTGGTTGCTAAGGAAACAGAGAAGGAAGTAAACAACTGCTGGATGCATTCATATCTATCTGTATTCAGCAGGTGAGCACATAAATGAAGACAAGATGAGATGCACAAATAAAAGTGAATTGATTCAAATCAAATAGGATCGAACCAAACTACTTACAGGAAAGTCTTACACAAGACCTAGTAGAGATTACTAAAGGTCATGTAAAACTCTAGGAAAAGTTGAGGAATTGTCACAAACAGGTAATGTCAAAAATTGTAACATTCCCTGAAGATGTTCCACATTGAAGGGATTATTGTGTCCTTATGTTTATGATTAGGATAACGCTTAGACGTTGAAGCAAAATAACACTCACCATAAGCATAGAGTGGCCTGGGATACCCAGTGTACTTGCACCAAGCGTAAGTTTTGAAGCATTTTGAGGTAAATATTGATATATTTTATTTGACTTGCTGTCTTGGATCCAGCCATGATGGTTACAGTAATTGTTTGTGAGCACAATATTTTGATATTGATTTTGCTGCAGCAACTGACAGTAATTACACAAACTAATCATTTCAAATTTATTTATGTATTTAGTACAAAAATTTGTATAAAAAGGAATTATATTTAAAAATGTATAATATTAAGTAAGAAACTGCTCTCGTGTCAGAAAATCTCCAGTCATCTCCAAACTAGATTTTCAGTTACTGCACTGATGAACGAAGAGATAATAATGATGCTGAGTTAGAATTAAACATTTCCAATGTGACTAAAGTGATGTCTGATGAGGCTCTAAGAGTATTTTAAACATACCAAAGTGTTTGAATGAAGAGAATGAGTAAGTGACAAAAAAATCACTGGAATCACGAGAATTAGGCCATGCAGGGACACGCTATTTTAATTAGTAAGCTCTTTTATTCTTTCAGGGAGAGGCAGGGGTGACTAAGTAGATGTTTTAAATACTTGCATCCCCAGGAAAGGATTTCTGCTATTGCACTTCAGCACTAAATTCCTAAAGACCTAGATTTTGCATTGTAAATATTCAAAACCTTCAAGGCATCTGTGACAGGACATTCTCTGATTTTCTTTTGTCGCCAGCAGAATCCTAATTGGGAAATCGGAGAGAAGCTGAGATTTTAAGTCCACAAGCTGGCTTACTATCTGAAAGATGTCTGGCCTCTACAGTGGTGGAGCAATTCCCTAAAGGGATGACAGCCTTTATGACGGAATGTCCTCCCCTAGAAAGCAACTGTGTAAGTTACTTTTTAGGACCCAGTTATAATCTATTGTTTATTCTTTAGTACCACAGTAATTAAGACTGGAGCAATGAAAAAGGAGATAGTATAAAGTGACAAAGTGGACATACCACTGCTTGTTTTACATTTCAATCTGATATTCCATAAACTTCATTTAACATTTACTTTTAAAACCAAGAAGGCAAAACTCCACTAAGTTTAAGAATGGATGTTTTAATCCAATCTGTTCCAAAACCTAAATTTAATCTACTGTTGCTCAATAGGCATACTATTACAGCAGACATGGGTCACATAAGAAGGACAGGTGAGCTACACCAATTAGGGATAAAATTTTGACTAATTTAATGCAACCCATTTAAAAACACAAGCATTAGAACATTAGAACCACCTCTTCTTATAGAGCACTCCAGTACGACTCCAGTGTCCACTTTGACCTCTATCTTAAAAAAATAATAGAACGATCACCTTTCTGACAGTTTGCATATAAAAAAAAATATGTATAAAATTATAATCTTGTAAAAGTAGAATTTATGGCAGAGCCAATGAATTGGATTGCATTTAATTACACATGTGATCATGTTATGCGTGATGGGTGCATATCATTATTTAAGTTTGAAGGACTTGTTGAGTCCTAATGTTGTTCTAGGTTAAAAGTGGTTTTCACGTAGCCACGCTCTCATGATGCCATGTGTACCTGTGTCCTTTAGATAATGGAGTCATGAACACTGACCTTTACTAAGGTAACAGATGCTGCAGGTCCTGGGATGTTTTTCATGGATCGTATCCGACACCGTGCAAGCTGCTCTTTATCCCTTTTTAAATTCTGCAACCACATTTAGCATGTGCAGCCTCATTTCCACTTAACATAAGAACTCATAGGGAAGAATGGTATATTCTCAATACTATTACAGCCTGACCTCTGGGTCCTTTTGATTTTGATATTTGGCTAGTGAGCTCCTCTGGCCTTGTGATGCTTTTCTTTTCCACTGCCCCAAGTTTAATCAGAAGGAAATCTGACAATGATTTGTCCTCTGTTATCCCAAATTTGATATGTATCAGGTCACTTTACCTCCTCCCTCTTCACTGCTCCTCCACCCCCTCTGCAACAACAAGAAGAAAACTAATAATTGAAAGGGAGATAGCAAACGAGGACCAAAGGGTAGAGAATTGTAGCAGCGAGCACTTTACTTGAAAATAAGGTGCATCCAATCCTGGTAGAATCAGGAGAGCTGGAGCAGTATTCTCCTCAGCCATCCTCCTCTATTTGTATTCAGGGACTTAAGTTGTGTTGCTCAGATGAGAGCAAATTCACTTTCTCATATAGAGTCTCTACACTGATGCATTTCATACCAGCTATAAAATCTCCCCATATTCCTTACTCTCCACATCGCAATCAAAAAGCAAATAACAGTGAGTTTCATACTGAGAGAGCTCAATAGTGTTTCAGTGAATTTGCTGTCATGAAAGCGCAGAAAACACTCAATATTGTACAAACTTACTATCATTTCAGCTCCAGTTATGGCAATCAACGACTTCCTGATTCAAAAACATTTTAAAAACCATAGCTTATTATAGCCAATCACAAGCTGCCCTGTATCTCATGTTGTTTAAATCTATCTTTAGAAAGTGCATATTATGATGACTAGCATATACAGTATGAAGCAGGCCCATTATTACTGTTGATGGTTTCACATAAAATGGTCCTGTTATTGCATTTAGTTGAATTTACAGTTGTGAATAAAGCCATTAAGAAGCCATTTTCTAAATGAAGGAATTGGGGGATATAGGGTGACTGTCATCCACCAATCCTACAGTTGTTGGTTTGATCTCCAGCTCCTGCAGTCACATGTCAAAGTGTCTTTGAACAAGACCCCACATAGTTGCTCCTGGTGAGTGTTACCCAGCAGTGTATGACTGTGTGTGTGATTGTGAGTGTGAATGGGTAAATGAGAAGCAGTGTAAACTGCTTTGAGTACCAACAGGTAGAAGTGCAGGCGATTCATGGTATAATTTCTTCACGCTTTCCCATTCCTTCCTTCCTTTCTTCCTTGCCTGTGTTAATGGCTGCCTCACCAAAGGTTTTTAACCTGCACATTGGAAGAACTACTAGCCAGAGGATGTTATCTCAGCATGGACTCTGACTACTTGACAAACTGAAACCTCTAGGTGATTTTATAAATTTTATTAACAAACAATACAAATAATGTTCTCTACCAGCAGAAAACAAATCACTAAAGCCAATGCTAGAAAGCTTTGTAAACTTGACATAAAAATGTTGATTGCTGAAAGGTAAGACGTAAGAGACATGGCTGGTAATGTGCAGTAACTTTACTCAATGCTAATGCACAAGTTAAGATTAGCAACATAAGGTAATGCTACACCTGACACATTTACATTTACATTTAGTCATTTGACGCTTTTATCCAAAGCGACTTAGAAGTGAGGTACAAGGCAAGCAAAAAAAAAATCAAAGTTAAGGAGAAAAAACATCAAAGTAAAGTGCTATCAAAGAAGTGTTTCTGTTTCATGAGATGCAAGTACAAGAAAAAGCAGAAAGTTTGGTATGTAATTCACCACAAGGGAGGGATCAAGAGAAGTTTTTTTCAACAGTGGAGTAATCTGGGTCTGCTTGAACGAGGTAGGAAAAGTGCCTGTTGTGAGAGAAGTGTTCATGATCTCTGTGAGGGCTGGTATTAGTGTAGGTGCAACAGCTTGAAGAAGGGTGGAGGGGATCGAATCCAGCGATTCGAGAGGAGGAGAGTGAATACGTCGTCCTCTGACAGGGTTGAGAATGTGAAGCCTGATGCCTTTTTCATGTAGATAGCTGGATGTCATCTGGTGAAGAGAACTGGGAGCTGATGGCTGCCACCTTGTTAGTGAAGAAGGAGGAAAAAATCGTCAGCTGTAAGACAGGTGGGTGGCGGAGGTGGCGGTGCGCCGTCGCGGCTCCCACTGCATCTCTCTCTTGCCGGAGCCGTCACAGTACTGGCCCTGGCTGTGCAGCTTCTCTCGTACTGCTGGCGCTTCTCCCACCCCGCCTGGGCTGGAGAACTACTGCCGAACTATCGAGCTGGGGAGCGGAGGCTGCTGGGGAACACTGGCTCTATCCCTGCAGCTCCTCCGGCGGTGCCGTCACTTCTTCAGCCTCTCCTGGGTCAGAGAACGGCCGCCAAACACTCGAGCTGGATGCAGGGGGGTGGTAGCCTGGAGCTCTCACTGGTCCTCTGAGGACAGGTCACCGAGCACCTGCAGAGCGGAGCCCTCCACGCCCAGAGCCAGATAGGTTGCTGTCCCCTCTCCATGCCATCCCCAGTGGAAAGCAGCCATCTCCACCTGGGCGAGGTACAGCTGCAGTGGAGTAGGCCCGTTGTAGACCGGCATAACAGGCTGCAGCCGGCATTTCTCTGGGTCTGGGGAGCAGCGGGTCGGCTGAGACACTCTGGTGCCCTCAGGCTGGCTCGGACCCCTGGTTTCACGCCCGGCCTCCTGCCTGTGGAGTCTCCCACTCCTGTTGCACCCCAGTGTCCTCCAGGCCTGCTGCCTGTGCATCCCATCAGCACTCTGCTTTCCACGACCGCTCGCTCTAGTTCACCTAAACTCTGCTCCATGTCGTCTTCTAGACGATCCCACTTCTGACACCAATGTAGCAACGGTGTGTCAAGTGCGGCAGCCACTGCGGGTGGTGGAGCTTGAGCGACGCTAGCCTAGCCTAACTGGTGCAGCTAACTAGCGGCTAGCTTGGGCACTAGCAGGCTAACCCAACCCTAAAGCTAGATGGAGGGAGGTCACCCCAGCCCTATAAACCGCACAACCCCGAGTGCCTCATGCTGGCGGACAGACAACCAGGTGGTGCAGTTCTTGTCTTTATATAAATAGCTTTATTTAAAACATGAACAGGAACAAATGGAAATACATAGGCCGGTCACTGTGAGGGTCACTCCCACATACAGCGCTTTCCCTCATGGTGTCGACCAACACAAACACAAACCCCAAGTACCCTTAATCCCCAGCAACCCCACCCCTGGCCCACCTGGTGCATACCACAATCTATTTACAATACCCATCATACCCCCTTTGACACATGGTCAGGACTATGTGTCAACTTCGCCAAGAAAGGGAAGATTGATTGTGACAGTACTGGGAGACCTTGCTGATCAACCCAGACCCCTGAAGAAAGTTTAGTGCAACCTTTTCTCTTCCAGGCAGCTTGTTCACCCGCCTCAGCTCCTGCTTGTAACAAAGAGACATTGTTAAGGGAAAAAACATTGTCCGGAAAAAAAGGGGCATTTGCAGAATGGAGAGCTGACTTTGCCGCTGCTGAATTACCCTGTGACACTGGATCTTTGTACCCAGTGTTAGCTTGAGCTTGGCATTTACATAGAGCTACAGATGAAGGAAACAGCAATGCATTTAACAGGTTAATGATAAGAATCTTATGGGCAATAGGTTTACCTGTAGATGTGAGGAAACCACGGTTCCTCCACAATGAAGTTATGACACACATTAAAAGCATACTGGGAATCAGTGTAGACTGTGTCCCGCTCCTAGAATGAAAACCCAGGTTAGAGCAAATAACTCCGCTGCTTGAGTAGAAAAATGAACAGGCAATCTGGCACTTTGAACTATCTCAGTGCTGCTACAAATGGCATAAGCAACACAATGTGAGCCATCAGCAGGATTCCGTGTTGCAGATCCATCTACAAAAAACACACAGTCAGAATTACCTAAAGGTGCATCAAATAGGTTATCACAAGGAGCAGATGTAGTTTCAACCACTTCCAAACATGAATGTGGTTCTCCCTGTAGGAAGCAAAATTGAAGGGTTAAGTACAGTACAACATTTTAGAGTGACACAAGACATTGTTAGTAACACGTTTTGCCAATGTAACAACCTGACTGGTGTGAGATGAGCAGTTTTTTCTTGCAGGATTAGGGAATGAACAGCATGGGGAACATGCACAGTTAAAGGACACATAGCAACAATTTCAGTTGTAGCCAAAACAGCTTCAGTAGCTGCTGCTACAGCTCTCAAGCATGCAACCATACCTCTTTCTGTTGTCGAGAGGCGTTTTGAATAATACCCTATAGGTATTAAATGGTTTGGTAATTGGCTGTAAAGAGTAAAAGTCAATTTCTGCTTGTGCAGTCCAAGTCAGAATGGCAATATGTTTTTTCCCCAAATGTGATGTTTGATAGGGGTTGGAAGATCTCCACATAATTATAAATCCATGGACGGCGATAGCCTACTAAGTCTAAAAGATGTGAATTGTTTTTTAATTTTTTATTTTCTTTGGCACATCCCGAATTGATTGGATGTGTACAGGACCTCATTATGAACCTCCGGAGTTATGGTATGGCCAGAATAGCACACAAGTTGCAAGAGAAGCTTTAACTTATCCTTCAAAACCTGTGCCTGTTTTCTGCCAGAACACAAAGTACAGACACTATGTCAGTTTGGTATGCCATCTGAGTTTGTCATCACTCTAACTGATCATCAACATGTTGAACTAAGGTACTATCACATGGTGGCTCACTAAATGAGATATTTCTAGCCACTGCCTCATCAAATAAAGCAGGAATTCAACATGACATTTTTTTTTTCCATGTGCAACATTTACCATTGAAAGTGAGAGCAGATCAGAATTGTGAGTCAAATATGCAATTTCCAAATCAGTAATTGAGAACCAGGAAGCATCTTATAAAACCTGTCACATCATGGTTGTTACATTGGACTTTTAGTGGCTGGATGGTAAACTGCTTCATTTACAGCTCAAAGGTCTTGGACTGGGGTCCATCGCCCATTTGGTTTCTTTACAGGCATGATGGGGGTGTTGCAGGGTGAATGGAAATATACCACTATGGCACCTTGATCTACTACTGATTGGATGACAGAAACAATGCCTTCAACCTCTAGTCTAAATTTTTACATTGGCTATTTAACAACAGAAACTGCCCAATTTTATTCCCCCAAATCATCTTCTCCTCCTCCTCATCCTCCTGAGGTAAGCGTATAGAGTGACTTCCTTTTTCTTCACACTGTTTCGGGTCTCTGCCGAAGGATTGTTCACTGGTTAATCGTAGCTGTTGTTTATTAAATTAGTGATTTCTCTGTATATAAACTATCACTTGGGGCATAAGATTTGTCTATTCAAACACCTGCTCTCCTGAAATAATTAAACAAACTAGCTAAAGCTAACTAAACTTAATCGATCTAGCTTCGTTAGCCTAGCACCTAGCAATGGCTTCTCTGTCTCCTTCTCTCTCTCCTCTGACTTGCTCACTTTGCCACATGTTTAGTTTTTCCTCAGCCTCCTTTAGTGATAACGGTACTTGTAATAAGTGTAAGGTTATTGCAGCTTTGGAGGCGAGGCTCTCTGAATTGGAAGCACGGCTCCACACCATGACAAACAATCCAGCTAGTCAGACCCCGGTAGCTGGTGCGCACCAACCTAGCATAGCCACTGTTAGCATAGCCACTGTTAGCTGTTCCCCAGCAGTACCCGAGCAGCCGGGAAGCCAGGCCGGCTGGGTTTGTAAGCAGTCTAATGCTAAACAGACTCCCGAGGTTCACCACCAGCCAGTTCACGTTTCTAATCAATTTTCCCCACTCTGCGAGACACCCACTGAGGAACGAACTCTGGTAATTGGCGACTCCATAGTCAGAAACTTGAAGTTAGAGACGCCAGCGGCCATAGTCCAATGTTACCCTGGGGCCAGAGCGGGTGACATCGAATCATATTTAAAACTCCTGTCTAAGGATAAACGTAGATATAATAAGATTATTATTCATGCAGGAACAAATGACGCCCGATTACGCAAATCGGAGGTCACTAATACTAATACTGAATCGGTGTGTAACTTTGCAAAGACAATGTCGGACTCCTTAGTTTTCTCTTCTTTCTTTTTCTCTTCTCCCAGTCCAGATTTGGGAAGCAGACACCCTCTCTACTTTTAAGATTAGGCTCAAAACTTTCCTTTTTGATAAAGTTTATAGTTGGTTATAGTCATGCTGCTATAGGCTTAGACTGCTGGGGGCCTCTGCACTGAGCCACTTTCCTCTTCTCTTCACTCTCTCCTCTCACCCCACATCTATAATGTCACCACTGTATGACATTAACTCTGTATCTTCTTTGTCCCGTAGTCGTCTTTCTCCCTCTCTGTCTCCCTCTCTCTGTCCCTGTCTTCAGATGTCCCCGGATTTGGTGCTGTGTGTCCTCCAGTGCGCAGCTACTGGTCCCACTAACCTGCCCAATGTTTTGTTGTTGCTTTTGTTGCTCTGTTCTTTTCTCTCTCCACTTTCCCCTCACCCCAACTGGTCAAGGCAGATGTCCGCCCACCCTGAGCCTGGTTCTGCTGGAGGTTTCTTCCGTTAAAGGGAGTTTTTCCTCTCCACTGTTGCCTATGGCTTGCTCAAGGGGGATTTGTTGGGCTTTCTTAAAATGTTTGTATTGTAGCGACCCGGCCGGTGGGCCAGGGGTGGGGTCACTGGGGATCATGGGTACTTGGGGTTTTGTGTTTGTGTTGGTTGGCGCCGTGAGGGAAAGAGCTGTGGGGAATGTGTTGATTGTGTGGGGGATATTGGTTGTGTTTACGTGGTGTTTATGTGTAAATGTTGGCCGGCACCGTGAAGGAGGTTGTTGTGTGTGGGAGTGACCCTCACGGTGACCGACCTATGTAAGTGCGTTTGTTCCTGTCCATGTGTGAAATAAAGCTGGCTGTCTCCAACCAGAGACAGCCAATAAAAGACAAGAACTGCGTCACCTGGTTGTCTGTCCGCCAGCATGAGGCACTCGGGGTCGTGCGGTGTATGGGGCACGAGCGACATCCCTCCACCTGGGGTAGCGATAGGGTCGGGTTAGCCTGCTAGCGCCCAAGCTAGCTGCTAATTAGCTGCACCAGTTAGGCTAGGCTAGCGTCGCTCAAGCTCCACCACCCACAGTGGCTGCCGCACACCCTGCCACGGTGTGGCCGGCGCTACCGTATAGTCTTGACTTTGTTATGTAAAGTGCCTTGAGATGACCTTGACATCTTGAATTGGCGCTATATAAATAAAGTTGAATTGAATTGAATTGAAAAATCTTTGGTTGTAACCCCCCAATTTGTCAGGTACTGTGAAAAGCAAAACTCAGCTTTCAAATGTCATAAGGCTTATGTCATGGTTGACAATGAAACCTATGAATAGAGCTAATCTATTCACCTCTTGGTGTTTTTATTTGTTTCTTTATTTTTAATCTGATGTTAACTGTGAATATTGATTACTAATAGAGTATTGTGTGTCTGTGAGTGTGTCAACATACTGCTTAATGCTCTGACCTACCCCGCTGTCTCATATGTCTGCAGTCATGGAAAATGGACAGCTCTTCTTGTTCTTCTCAAGTTCTTGAGAAGATGCCTCTGGCCAAGACTCCTCTGTGCCTCCTTCCGCTTGTTGGTTAGTCCTTCAGCTTCTGGGACAGACTTGAGACTTGTGTCCATAGACATCACAATTGCAACACAGCTGACTGCAACAACACCCAACCAGTTGATGTCCAGGATGCTGGTTTTATGACGCCCTTTGTTCTTATCCAAAGCTTTTTGCACTACCCAGCAGACAGAACATCAGCTGAGCAATAAGAAACTTCTTCACTTGTTTGTTGTCAAAGTCCATTTTGTACCTTCCTTCTGCTTGGTATTGTGAATCTCAGGCCAGCAGACTCTTGAGTAGGAAAACAACTTGCACAGTATCATACAACAGACCTTTAGGAATCAGATAATTCCTCTGCCACTTCCTTCAGCTTGTCTGGCTCCCATGACCTGTAGACAAGCACCTCTGCAGTCCAGTTGGCCTGTGATTTTGTGGCAGTGAATATGCTCAGTGTCCTTCCCTTCTGGGTCTTCCTGTTCTTGGTCACTTGCAGAGGCCACATCTTGAGACCTTGGAGGTTGTGTCCCTTGTGGAGGAGGGAAAACAGGCCTGGAGAAATGGAAGGGGGAGGACCCCATTTCTTGCCCTATGTTTCTATTTCTCCTTCTTTTTCTCCTCTATACCCAACTCTTTCCTTCCTAACCCTCAATCCTGCAGAAGATTTCTTCTGCATTTCTTTCCCACTTTTGGAAAGAGTGCCAATCTATTTTGTTCTTCCCTACTTTCTTGTCCTTTCTTTTGACTTCCTCATCTCTTTCTTATAACAATGCTTTGCAGCCTTCTAAACAGTCTACTAATTTATCTTGAAGGAAAACACTTGTGTAACTTGGTGCCAAAGTGGAACATTCTTAACCGAGCTTTCTCCACATTTCTCTGCCATTATTTTAGCAGGGCCTATAATTGATTTATATCATTTTAATTTCCCCATTTTTTTACCCACGTTTTCTGGACTCACTGTGGTTGGTGCTTAAACTTTCAATGGGCTTCAATTTACTCACTCACACTGATCTTTCCATCTCACCGTATGGTTGGATCTTATCACACGTACACTAACTCTGGGGGACTCCCCTTCAGCCAGGTAGTTTATATATATATATATATATATATGACATGAGCATTTGTTTTGAAAATTAAAGCCAATTCCTTGTCTGGGCAGTTTCGGACAAACATGATAACTGCCTGTCGACCCAAATCAGCGGCAGGCTCTCCCCTGCTGACTAGACTCTGTTCAGCTAACTCTGCAGCCTTGTTGTCTGATCCAATAGTCCAGAGGGGCCTCTCCAACAAAGGGATGTACTGCATAGAAATCGGCCAGAGGCAAATCTGACTGCACAACCTCACCAAAATGGCGCCTGAGAACCGCAAAAACAATGTTCACATCGTTGACATCAGGGTTGCTACGTAACCAAACTTTGATGATATCCCTAGCTTTGCCCATGAGTCTGTTAATGACTTCCTCAATACCTCTTGTGCGACTACGGTTCAGCATTAACCCCTCCCACTCTGAAATGGAGTGCTTATCTGAGCTGTCACCTCTGAAATAGGGTGAAGCATTGACTTCTGAACGCAATACTAGGTTCAGTTTAGAAGCATCAATGACAGTAGTGCCACATTGTTCAGAATGGGTGACATGCTGAGCTTGGTCAGGGATCGCAACGGGTGACTGCAAATGCTAGTTCTGATGGAATCCCCAATCTCAGCTCCTATCTGTCTGGCCAATTCAGTTATTTGGCTAGGGAATGTTTTGTCATCAGACTGAGCTAGACATTGTTGTAATGAACTGACAGGAGACATCACTGGAGAGAACGGTAGGAGCCTAACAACATTGTCCTTCAACCCTACTGCTCCCGCTTTCTCAGGACATTGTATAGAGTGTGTTAAAATCTCCTCCCCAGGTGTGGATTTTGAAAGCGGCGTACACATCAAAACCCCCCTTGCCCCGTCCCACACTCATTTTTGCCTCCCTTTACCTTTTACTCAGCAAAACTACAACAAAAGAACAGCCAGTAATTGTCAGAAAAACAAATAACAACAGAAAAAAAATCGATTCGAAGGAATTCAAAAGAGCAAATAACACCAGTCATTAAGTCCACATTCGACTATGTGACACATGGCTAACTTTCATTAGAATTAAAAAAAAGGATAAATGGTTCTGGATAGCTGGTCCATGGATGAAGAATCCTCACAGCAACAATAACTGGATACGATATCCGCTGCACGTTGAAGGGCTAACACCAGTTCACGATTAATACAGCAACCGTAGTTCATCAAATCGCGCTGATTGAGCTGCTCGCCTCACACCCACGTCTCTGGCCTCTCGCGATGCAGCAGCGCCGGCGGTCAGCTTGTAGCGGATCACACTCTGCGTTGTGTTTAGTTTTAATAAAAATTGTCCACACCATCAGGAAATCGCCAAGGTGTGCACATGTAGAAAGAGAAAGAAACGTATCACAGAACATTAACAAAAATGACTAAATAAATGAAGTACAAAAGTTATCAAACTAAGTAAAACATTCTTCTTCAAAAAGAAACAACAAACACGTAACTTCACATTACATTTTTAACAAAACACAAACACTAGACGGAGCAGAGGAAACGTACTTTCGCCAAGGTGTGCACATGTAGAAAGAGAAAGTACAGCTCACAGACACGCAATAAATACAGACAATTGCAAAATAAAATTGTGACGGCACTTCCTGTGAAGAATTTTTCTCCCCTTTACAAGTGTATGCACCCCATGGTCCCATAATAGGAATCCCAAAACAAGAACAAGGGATATTAGGAATGCAAATAAAAACAATACACTTTATAGCTGCGCAACACCGGAAGTAACACTCTGCTCTTCAAAATAAAAGTTCGTCGGCATGAGCCGTGCAATATGCCAAATCCTGCACATAATGCAGCGCAACAACAACACTTGACTACATAAACACACATACATACACATATATTCATATTGTCTCAGTCATACGCCCATTTTATTCAATGGAACCTAAACCAGACCGCTATACTCCCTGATATATCAGAGAATAATTTAGGTATTTATTTAGTTATTATATCTGGCCATTTACATATGTATCTATTTAGGATGGCATAGTTTATATAGCATGCATGTATCTCTTTTCCCCTTATTTCATATATCTGGGTATCATATATATCATTTTCCTTTTTCCTACAGAACACATAAAATTACACACAATTGTTCGCTACCACACAGGCTAAACACAAATCTAATAGCGTTGCTACCACATAGGCTTTACGCAACTTGGTACCTACTACTAAACAGAAATGGTTCGTAACGCTCTACTCACTTATTCCTTGAATGGAGCATCTGCTGTTCGTCGCCTGTCCCTGACATCAGGCGGGACCCAGTCCTCCATTTTCCGGAGCGGAACTTTCCCTGGGCTGGCAATAACCTTCAGTCTGGACTCAGGTGATGATCAGCAGAATCTCCATCCTGTTCGTGACGCCAAATGTTGTAGAAATTTTCCGTCTTCCTTAGTCATATGTTGCTAGATTTTTGAAGAACTGAAGACAAAGACTCAGCGTGATGAACCACCTCAATTTAATACATGCCGGCACGGAGAAGAGCACATAGCTGTTAATGTCTGCTTCCAACTTCTTACTTTCAAACTCCTTCTACTTATACCCAATCTCAAAAAACGAACCACACTCACAAGAACAAAATGTAGAAATGTACAGTGGTCAGTCATCAGTCATTTCCTCTTTGAAGCCATTTGTTCATTAAGCTTGAAAACGTTCTGTTGTATCTTTCTTGCAGAGTTTATGACTCCAGGCCCACTATCCCTTACATTCCTTTGGGCCATATAACAACAAAGTACCGAAGGTGATCTTAAGCAGTCCTCTATATGTGTTACCCCCTGTGGCTTCTTGTCCTCCTTCTGATCCCATTGATGAGTCCATCTGTTTTCTAGTTATCTAACCATGTGACTAAATTTACAAACATTTCCCCCACAATGTCCGTGGATGTGTCTGTATGGAGGTTGGAGAGGAGAGGGCAGCATTGGAGAAATCAGTGAAGAGAACCGCTCCGGATTGAGAAATCTGAGGTTAAGGCGGAATGTAACCAGTGCGGTAGGAGAATGTGACGTGTAGGGATGAAGACTGTGAGCTTAATGAAAAAGTGATCCGACAAATTCAGAGGAGTGACAGCAATGTTGTCCACAGTGCGGATGAGAATGAGACCTAGGTTGTTGCCAGCTTTGTGGGTCAGGGGAGTGGAGACCAGTCTCAGATCAAACGTGTTCAGAAGAGCGAGCACGTCAGCCGCCTGGGGTTTGTCCAGGTTGGTGTTGAGGTTTCCTAAGATGATGAGAGGAATGCCATCTTCAGAGAACTCGGACAACAGCATATCCAGCTCATCACAGAAGTTCCCCAGCTGGCCTGGAGGTCGGTAGATTGCAATGACGTGGGCTGTAATCGGTGCCGTAATCCCAATGGCATGATATTCCAACAGATTGTTGAAGGGTGCAGACGTGGAAAACTTTCAGGAGTCCTGGACTCCTTACACTCACCACACAAAGCCTGACAGGCATCAGCTCGTAACTTTACTCAAACTTCCTAGCACAAGTTGAAACCACAGTTTGTTTGCTGTTTAGCTGCACCTTTTTCGACACTCAGTGTGACATTCAATTCAATTCAGTTGAACTTTATTTATATAGCGCCAATTTACAACAAGGTCATCTCAAGGCACTTTACTAATAAAGTCAAGACAATACAAACATTTAGAGAAAACCCAACAATTCCACCTTGAGCAGCTACAGGCGACAGTGGAGAGGAAAAACTCCCTTTAACGGAAGAAACCTCCAGCAGAACCAGGCTCAGGGTGGGCGGCCATCTGCCTTGACCGGGTGGGCTGAGTGGAAAGTGGAGAGAGAAAAGAACAGAGCAACGAAAGCAACAACAAAACATTGAGCAGGTTAGTGGAACCAGTAGCTGCGCACTGGAGGACACACAGCAACAAATCCTGGGACACCTGAAGACAGGGACAGAGAGAGGGAGACAGAGAGGGAGAGAGACGGGACAAAGAAGACACAGACAGTTAATGTCATACAGTGGTGACATTATAGATGTGGGGTGAGAGGAGAGAGTGAAGAGAGTCCCCCATCAGTCTAAGCCTATAGCAGCATGACTATAACCAACTATAAGCTTTATCAAAGAGGAAGGTTTTGAGCCTAGTCTTAAAAGTAGAGAGGGTGTCTGCTTCCCGAATCTGGACTGGGAGCTGGTTCCACAGGAGAGGAGCTTCATAGCTAAAGGCTCTGCCTCTCAATCTACTTTTGGAAATTCTGGAAACCATAAGTAGGCCTGCATTTTGGGACCGAAGTGGTCTAGTAAGATGATATGGTACGAGGAGATCTTTTAGGTATGATGGAGCTTGACTGTTTAGAGCTTTATAGGTAAGAAGAAGGGTTTTAAATTAAATTCTACATTTAATGGGAAGCCAATGGAGAGAAGCTAGAGAAGGTGAAATATGATCTCTCTTACCAATCCCACTCAGTAGTCTTGCTGCAGCATTTTGGATTACTTGAAGAAGCTGTTACTTGCCTGCTATCCTGTCTACTGCCTGGTTAATCTGCCTGCTCATCTTTGTCACCCATAGCATGCTCTCTTCTGCCCACCTGGTCATCCCCATATTGCCTTTCTTCTGGTTCTCCACTCTATCCGGTCCCTGTAACAGACTCACCACCTCCTGCTCTGTATTCATCCTGTTCTGTCATCAATAAACATTCATCACAATCTTTCCTCTTGTGTTCTGTACTGCTGGGTCCAAAGAACAAAACCCTGACATTATCTAACTCTGCCAGATATTCCAGCTCTGCCATTGCACTTCAACTACTAGTTATGAAAAGTGCAAATGACTTGAGAGCTTCACTGTCCTCAGCCCTAATTGTTGGCAGTTTAAGACTGTCCATGTAGGCTACAGAGATCTTATGTATGTTGCCAAAATGCTCTTTTAAAAGTTCTCTGGTCCTGGTGTGACTGTGGTGCAGTTGGTAGTGCAGTTGTCTACCAATGTAGGATTGGTAGTTGTTGGTTCAATCCCTGGCTCCTCTAGTCACGTGTCAAAGTGTCCTTGAGCGAAACACTTCCCTGCTTAGTAGCTCCCGGTGAGTGTTGGCCAGCTGCATAGCAGCTCCCCCATTGGTGTGTGAATGGGTAGATAAGAAGCAGTGTAAAGTGCTTTGAGTACCAACAGGTAGAAAAGTGCTATATAAGTGCAGACCATTTACTTTTATATCCCTTGCTTACTTCCATGAGTACTTCCTTTGTTGTGTAATCAGAAAATCTGAGTTGTCATTTTGTCGCTGCAGTGTCCACTGCTGACCTTCCACACTGTGGACCAGGGTAGCACACTCCAGCCTGCCCGTTCCTACTAGATTTAGCACCAAAGCATCCCTCTGGCCTAAGTACCTCTGGCTCAAGTTAGGAGGCATTCTCCATCCTGTGCATACCCCCTGGATTTCGTACCAGTGTGCCTTTCCTTCTCCAAACAGTTTTGTTTCAGTCTTGTCACTTGACTCTCTGCTCCACCGAACAAACAACAGGAATGGCAGCAGCAAGTAACCTAGATCCTGGATTCAGGGTCACCATCTGAGTTGATCCGAGGGTGTTCTCATTGGTCATTAAACCCTTTGCAATCACAGAGCCCTCATATTTCAGTAAAATCTGTAGTAGAGTCTCATTTTAGTTATAGGGACTGCTACCATCACATTTAAAATGAGCAAATTTTTTCCATTTAAACCAAAATGTTTCAGTTTCAATATCTCATATGTTGTGTATGTTCCATTGTGAATACAATAGAGGTTGATTAGATTTGGAGCACAGCACAGTGTAGCAGAGCAGGTAGAAGGAGGGGGCTGGATGGAGCACTGTGGATTGATCAAGAGATCTCATAAGCCACAGTCAATGCATGTAGTTTCAGTGCTTTCTCAACAAGTATCCTGTTAACACCCGCTTAAATTGGATATTGTGCCTTTAAGAGTTGACGTGCAAGATTTTTACTCTTTAGTCTAGCAATGATGTAAACTACATTCATCACACCCTGCTAAACCATCCAGTATGCCAGTCTGTGGAAGGCCTGTCATTTTAGCACTCTTTTTGATGAGAAATCGTCACAAAAACCATCTGTCCTCTAGCTTTCCACAGCTCAGGCACCAGCACCTGACAGCCGTTTAGTAACCAGACTTTAGAAGGAGTTGTAGTTTCCTTCAATACATTGTCATACACGACACTATCTAATAATTATTAGATAGTCAAGCAATTGCTTGACTTTGAAGATTTTTTTGTTCCTGTGCTTTGACCACACCTTTTACAGGCATAGAAAGTGAGGTGAAGTTGTACCTCACTTGTTTAAGCACTCGTCCTTAAACCACAGTAAGTGGTTTGAATCCTGGTCCTCCTGGCTATATTTCGAAGTGTACCTGGGCAAGACACTGAACCCCAAAGTTGTCTTTAGTCTCTGCTACTTACTTATAACTTTCTTTGGGCAACAGCTTAAATGATTCATTGTAATGGTTAAATTGTGGTCCCATGCATTAAGGTTTGTCACTGGACAGCCCGAAGGGCATGATCCTAAAAAGTTGAGCAATCTAAATCATTATGGAGCAGATATCTTGATAGATTATAATATTTGTTCTGCTGATGTTCCTAGTAATAACTTGACTTGAGCTTTCATTCAAAATACATATCTCCTTTTTGTAGACAGCAGCACTCACAAGGCTCAAATTCCCAATTATTTCAATTCAATCTGTTGGTATAAAGCAATGACCAATAAGCTCTCCAGCAGAAGTTTGTGAGTATTTGTCTATCCTAATTTCCTCAGACATCAGACGACTTTAGTCAATAAAAATGTTCTCTCTCCTAACCGGTTCTCCAGGGCTCTTTTTATGACAGGTTTAAATTGCCCAATCCACAATTAGGAGAAAGTAATTTCCCTGGTGTGTTTCTTCCCTTTCACTTCTTTATCATTCCATCCTGCAATTCCGTGTGAACTAATTCACTCCTTCCACACCCTGTTCCCTCACTAACCGGAGCAAGTGGTGGGAAAATTACTGTCTTTTTCTATTCCAAAGAGATAAATCTCATTTTGTAGCACCAGCTGCAACACCCCATCTACTTTGGCCCCACAAAGCATAAAATACTTACTGAGAAGCATGAAGCATTTCCAGTTTCCTGTGCCAGCCGGCCCTAATGCAGTCAAAGTGATACAAACATCTCGACTGCATGCTTGTACATTTCAGTTACTGTTTACATTTATTTTGCAAGGTTCAGGTTTGGGCTTCTGCATCTCGCTGCTGATGTGTGAGGTTTTTCCATGCTTATTTAACTACAGAAAGCAGGCTTTGCCCGCCTGAAATAGATATTGGAGAATACATGTGGGCAAACACTGAGAGACAGCAATGTCAGACCAGACTAGCATCTGGTGCACTACAACATCTGGAACCAGTTCAAGTCTCAGATGAATGGTTATTTTCTGTACATTTTTTTTGCTAGGGCTTGGTGCAGGCTGTATAGCACATTTACTCATACATTAAACTATACTCATAAATTTCTGAAAGGGTAACCTTAGATATACTGCAGAAAAGACACAGGATCCTTGAGTAGGAAAGCCAAAACAGTACACCAGCCATACCAAATTTCACACCATTTTGGGGGTGTTTGCTAAATGTGTTTATTGTGGGTAAACACTTTCGTTGCATCACTGTTTTGTTTTTCAAACATGGTAAACACTGCTTCAGGAATATCAGATTCTAATGCAATATTGCAAATTCAATTAACAAGGACTATCAATCTATGGATATATTAATTTGGGGTGATTGGTGTTTAATTGGGGGCGACTGTGGTGCAGTAGGAAGCGCAGTTGTCCACCAATCCTACAGTTGTTGGTTTGACCCCGGGCTCATCTGGTCACACATTAGCCAACTGCATAGCAGCTCGCCAATCGGTGTATGAATGTGTGTGTGATTGTTAGTGTGAATAGGTGGAAAAGCACAGTGCAGACCATTTACCATATAATTGACAGTGTCCTACACAGCAATAATGATACCAGTATTCTACCATTATTGTAAATGTAATATAATTATATGTCTGATAGTATAAGAGACAAGGTTAATCTATAGTCACAAGTGATTCATAAAGAATATGACCACTAAGATATTAGGTTGAAGAAGTGATTAATGATTGTAGCTATCAGTGATTCAGCACTAATTAGCTTTTATGCTACAGTGACTGCAATTAGAATTTGGAGGGAGCAACTAAGCAGGGTTCGGTGTTAATCTTAATTAGGTGAAATTAAAATTTTTTGGGTAGTAAGGTAGTATCCTTGTAAACTACGATGTCATTATAGCCTCCTAAATAATAAAGGGAATGCTTTCTAAATAATTTTTGACTCCGAAAGTCAGAAGTATACCAAATGCGCCTTCAAACTCCAAGATGGCTTTAGTATAATCTCTATTACCACATTTAAATTACTATTTTCTCATTAAAGCAGTTGTACGCACACTATTGTCCAAGGTGCACAAACACACATGCAGCTATGTCCTAGAGTGGCCAACTGGCTAACCAGCAGTGAGTCTTAAAAGACCCTTTAGTGTGTATAAGCTTTGTGATGTAATGATTATACCAGCTTATCTGATGAGGTCTGTCACTCTGTTGATGGATGTCTTTTATTTGCATCTGAGAGATGAGACAGAGGTCTTCTCTCTCCACGTGATTGAGTGCGTTGGCAACTGCCCTTTTATGTATGGATTTCTATATTCAGCTAGCATGATGAATTTGCCAGAGCTGTGTAACTCGGCAGTGAATGAGATTGTTCATCTGCTGCCATGTAAAATGGTATTGAACTTGGGTGATCCGTCAATAGAAGCCTGGTGCGGAACTTTAATCATGTTTGCTGCCGGGGAGAGGGAGCAGAGAGGGGAGCATTTACATATGACCAGGCTTTCTCAGCAGACAGAATTTGGTCTAATAAACATTTTGTACCACCAGGCATGTTGATAGTGTCACACATAGGAAAAAGCTTTGAGTGATTTTCCTACTTGTAAAACGGTTATTTGCTGGGGGATACATTATCCATATTGTGGTAGAAAGGCTACTGAGAAGCTCACATCCTGCAGTGTAACATATTTCTATGTTGCCATATTGAGTGATTTCTGCTCAGACTAAGGATAACACTGCCCACATTGTGCTTCAAGTTATATTTTCAAAAATGAAACAAAACAAAGTTTGTGGAGATCTAAAGAATTTTTGTGACAAATCAACTTTGTAGGACAAAAAACTGAGGGAACAAAGTAAACTTCAAATCTTATTTCAGCCAGCTAACAGCCAAAACTACCAAACATCACTAACAACACACTGGTACATGTTTAAAATATGATGTTTCAATGCAACATATGAATGAAGAACAACACTAATTAGGGGAAGGTCACAAAAACACTTGGGTGTACAATTCACAGGACTATCCCACCACAGAGCTACACTTGATTCTACAGATTAGCTGCATGATTGCATTTAACTAAGAAAAGTAAAAATTTTCCCTGTTGTGTAGCTGAGTGCTTTTAGAATCTCTCAAGCTTAGCAGGACATGCAAGGTTGCAAAGACAGCTGTTACTCTGCCAGACTGTCATGCTTCTGCTCTGCTCTGCTGATAGATGTGGCTGCAGGCATTTTGTCTTTAGGTTGTTTGTTGGTTCTATTGTTGTGAACATGATAAATCAGAAATACCTTAGGGAATTTTTTAAAAAATGACACAAATGCCCATATGGTCTCAGTGCTGATCTAATTAGATTTTGTTGGCCAAATAAGGGTAAAGGTCAGTGTAAACTCTATCTGCCCCATTCTTGTCAAAACAGTATCTCGGGAATGCCTGGATGGAATTTCATTATGTCTGGTGAAAAAGGTTCACTTGGACTCATAGGTGAACTGATTAGAAAATGATCCTAGGCAGAAATATATGTAAACTGCAACTTGACTATTTGGTGGAGGCATAAAACACTTAAGAAGTAATTCTAGCTGAATCTCTATTCGTGAACAATTTTGTCTTTGCATGTACAAGCTGTCTCCAAATCACAGAAGCAGACCCACCATGTGACAGAGTCATAGTGGTCCATTTATCATGTGGATTCCAGCTCATCTGAGTTCAATCCCCCTCTCTTTCACTTTAAAGCCAATCATCTCTGGCTGTGTGGTGAAGAAGCCAATTGTACTGCTGAATCATAGGAAGTATCTGTCTCCCACACAAAGATGTGTCAGAGGTCAATTCGAAAGTAATGGAGTGGAATGGGAAACTAAAGAGGGCAAAAACTGGGGATTCGCATTAATTCAATTTTACCTTCAAAAAATGGTTTAAAAGCTCTGAGCACTGGAGGTTGAGAATGGTGCCTGTACACCGGCCGACAGGCAACTAGAGGGTGCGCTCTAACTATGATGGCTATTCATCTCTGTGAAAGCTTAGGAGACTCCAAACAATTGAACATAAGATTAAAGTGGAACAATGTAGATTCCCAAAAATTGACCAGCTCTCTCTCTCTATATAAAATTACTAAAGGATTTGTATAACTTCACCCACACCGCTGACATGGGTTTTGCAGACTTGGAGTTTGGTGACAAGTACTTTAGGAGTATAGACTTTTAGATCCACCTCTATGAGCAAAATCTTGTGGCAGTGTTGGTCACAGTGGCCCAATTCACCTATTCACCAATTTGGGAAAGTCATAATTGTACTGTATGCTCTTTGCCATTAACGTTCTGTTTGCTTCATCAGACCATCAGCCTGCAATGCAGTAGTTGAGGGCAGTCATCCTAAAGCCAAGTATGAGACCATGTTTCCAGTCAGAAAATAGTGTCAAGGTTCTTTTGGGTTAGGACTGAGTTGCTGCCTGAAGTAAAGATGTTTAAGTATTTTCATGAGTGACAATAAGACTGTCAAAGACTGGACAGTCCACACATAAGACACATTTCTACACAGTCCGGAAGTCGCACACACCTGATGACTAGGCGCTATATGCATCGACTGGGCGAGAATGAATGAAGATAGACATGCACCCCAAATCCTCTGGGAGAATGGGAAATTATTGAATGTTCTTGTGCCAAAACAAGTATGGCAGAAACACTGCAAGATGCATCACAGTATTTTTTTAAATGAGCTGTTGCAAAATCAGGAATTTTAGGCTGCAATAATCACAAAAAGACTGCACAGTCCTAGAGGGACTGAATTCTCATATTTTACTAAATGTCACAGTTTCAGTCACTCACCACTTGGCAAAAGAGAACACTGCTGTCAAAATGTCCTGTAAATACAGTAAGCTCCTTCCCAACTCCCCCCTGCTCTTTTCCATCAACCTGCCTCCACCACTCCCTAATAACATCCACTCTGTGCAGGGATGATTGCAGTCACAGTTTTTCTCAGGGCCTGGTGCCCTCTCCTGAGCTCACACATCAGTCAGTAGGTGGAGATGGTGGTCTCACTCTGACCATGCCTCAGTCGGCTCCACAGAGTAGGAGGCGGTGGGAGTATTGTTGCCCCAAGACAATGATTTCAGTTCAGTTACATAACAATATACTCTAAACAGATTTTGGATGGAAGCTTCGGAATATTTCAGAGGCAGGTAATGTGATGATGCATCTATCTTTATGGAAGGCCTTCGCCTACATGGGTCACAACAAATGTGCACATCTGCATACAAAGAAGAAAGCTAAACAGAGAAGAGAATACAACTGGAGCTGACAGAGCATTTCCCAATGGAAAATCAGCCAGTTAATATTGCCCACCTTTGACCTTGGATACTACAGACATTAAGTCTTTACTAACAGATCATTTTTTTGTCTTATTATATCTATTCATATTTATATTCATATTGTAAGTATGTTAAATTATCTGGTTTTCTCCCAGACATTTAGTTAGGTTTCATAGGATCCGTACAGTAGCTGTGAGTATGAATTGTTTTTTGTCTCTACATGTGTCAGCCTGGGGACTGGTGACCCATACAGGATGCACACTGCTACACACCTCATCACCCCGTGACCCCTAAAAGAATCCTTAATTACCCTGCCTTGCTGACAGCCCATTAGAATTAATCTGGCTATAGGAGAAGTTTCCCTTACAGTCTAAAAATGTTTTTTTTTTTTTTACATTAAGAGGACAGTTTGGTAGTAGAGTGGTTAGCCCTGCCACCTCTCAGCTAGAAGCTTGAACCACTGCATCCCTAACCAACTGTGGGCTGTCTGAGTGGAGTTTGCATGTTCGCTCAGTGCTTGCGTGGGTTTCCTTCAGGTATTCCGATTTCCTTCCGCAGTTGAAACACATCCATGTTGGGTTAATTGGGACTCTCAATTGCCTGTAGATGGGTGGATGTTACATAAAGTTTGTTTTTTTTCAGATTCAAAATGTAATAATGTTAAAATTAATAAATGTAGAAACTGGCACATGCAGCGTAGTTTCATTTAACTAATTTATTCATTTAATTTGACATATATAATTGTTGTTTGTCGGTGTTTGCCCTCCAACCCAATGCGACCATGAACAGAATAAGCATTTAAGAAAAGTGAGTGATGGATTCCATAATTTCCACCAAAAAAAGTTCTCATGAACTCATAAATTCTATAAATAATTTCTAACACAACTATATTCCTCAGCCTTATCACTTTTATTATAGTAAATCTCACTCATATATATACTCATAATATTTAAGTGTACTGTGCTTTTAAAATACTATAATAATGTTACCCTCAAATGCTGTTAAACATCCTTTCCTCTTTAAAGTATAGGAAAATACTGTACCGATAACCTACAATTCAATTCAATTCAATTCAACTTTATTTATATAGCGCCAATTTACAACAAGGTCATCTCAGGGCACTTTACATAATAAAGTCAAGACTATACAAACATGTAGAGAAAACCCAACAAATCCCCCTTGAGCAAGCCATAGGCAACAGTGGAGAGGAAAAACTCCCTTTAACGGAAGAAACCTCCAGCAGAACCAGGCTCAGGGTGGACGGCCATCTGCCTTGACCGTTGGACAGAGTGGAAAGTGGAGGCATGTACAGTACAGGCATGTGTATTTCACAGAAATGTTGAGAAAATTCATTTGATTTCAATTTACATTATGTATTGCAGGTGCAGCTGATGACTGAGCTGTAGACCAGGAAAAAAGCTCAAACGGGCAGAGTAGTGAGGTGGAGGAGCATACTCCCACTGCGCTCTGCTGGCATCTGCTGTTGCAGAATAAAATAGTTTGAAGCTTTGCAGGAACCCAAACTGATTATGTGCAACAAAGGAACACCAAATGACCCACAAAATGGATGAATTAAATTTAATTTAATTTAAGAGATAAGATAAGATATCACTTTATTGATCCCACAGTGGGGAAATTCTTGTGATTTAGCAGCAGTAAGAACAAAGAACAAAAAACTTTAGTTTAAAAGCTTATCTCTAGGTATATTTGATATTGCAGTAGTTTGGGTTTTAATTGTCTAGATTTACATTTTCCAATATCATATATGTGCTGGCACCAAAACACAGCAGAGGAAGTTTCATTTGAACTGGTTTTGTTTGTAAAGTTCACAAGAAAGAAACATAAGAAAATAAAAGAAAACATCAACAGCAACAACTCCTCTGATGGGAGCTGTGAGAACACACTGTCAGCACTTTTCATGGGTATTATTTCTCAGTGGAGAGGAGAGAGAAAGGTGTTGACAGTAATACCACTTATGCCTAACATTAAAAAAGTGCTTTACTGATTTAGCATTGCACTCCTGTCACACTATTGGGCTTAACAATGGGCATTTTCAAATAAAGGATCACAACTGATGGAAGTGAATCAGAGTCTTAGTATTTTTCATTCTACACATTTTTTCTTTCCCATGTCAAAACCTTGTGTATACATTGCCCATAGTGCAACTTGCTAGTCGCAGACTATTTTTACATGCAGGATGTAGCCTGTATATGGATAATAATATGCGATCATGGGCCACTGAATTAACACCTGATTAATGAAGTCATCTCTCAGTTTTACCTGTGATTGTAGCATCAAATAAATTAGGCAGAGTCGATTGCCTTGCCAGTAAATACAATACTACTTAAATACTGTTTGTCTCAAGAGGCAGATAATGGTTCACAATTTTCACCTGTTCAGAAAGTAATCACACCATTCAATGGATATTTACCAGAACTTATTAGCTGATAATTATTTTTCAATTTCAGTTTTTCAATTCAATTCAACTTTATTTATATAGGGCCAATTTACAACAAGGTCATCTCGGGGCACTTTACATAATAATGTCACGACTATACAAACATGTAGAGAAAACCCAACAAATCCCCCTTGAGCAAGCCATAGGCAACAGTGGAGAGGAAAAACTCCCTTTAACGGAAGAAACCTCCAGCAGAACCAGGCTCAGGGTGGACGGCCATCTGCCTTGACCGGTTGGACAGAGTGGAAAGTGGAGAGAGAAAAGAACAGAGCAACAAAAGCAGCAACAAAACATTGAGCAGGTTAATAGGACCAGTAGCTGCACACTGGAGGACACACAGCGCAAAATCCGGGGACACCTGTGGACAGGGAGAGAGAAAGGGGGAAAGAGAGGGAGAGAGACGACTACGGGACAAAGAAGACACAGAGTTAATGTCATACAGTGGTGAAATTATAGATGTGGGGTGAGAGGAGAGAATGAAGAGAAGAGGAAGTGGCACAGTGCAGAGTCCCCCAGCAGTCTAAACCTATAGCAGCATGACTATAACCAACTATAAGCTTTATCAAAAAGGAAGGTTTTGGGGCTAGTCTTAAAAATAGGGAGGGTGTCTGCTTCCCGAATCTGGACTGGGTGCTGGTTCCACAGGAGAGGAGCTTCATAGCTAAAGGCTCTGCCTCCCATTCCATTTTTGGAAATTCTGGGAACCACAAGTAGGCCTGCATTTTGGGACCGAAGTGGTCTAGTAGGATGATATGGTACTAAGAGATCTTTTAAATATGATGAGAAGGGTTTTAAATTCTATTCTGCATTTAATTGGAAGCCGATGGAGAGAAGCTAATGAAGGTGAAATATGATCTCTCTTACCAATCCCAGTCAGTAATCATGCTGCAGCATTTTGGATTAATTGGAGGCTTTTTAGAGAGTTACTGGGGCAGCCTGAAAGTAGAGAATTACAATAGAATCTAGAAGTAACAAATGCATGAACCAATTTGTCAGCATCGCTTTGGGGTAGGATGCTCCTAATTTTGGCAATGTTCCGTAGGTGGAGGAAGGCTGTTCTAGAGATTTGCTTTATGTGTGAGGTAAATTACAAATCCTGGTCAAAAATGACTCAGAGATTCCTTGCAGTACTACTGGGGGCAAGAGTTATGTCATCTAAAGTAGCGATATGGTTAGAAAACATGTCTCTTAGACTATTAGGCCCAAATACAATAACTTCAGTTTTATCTGAGTTTAGAAGAAGAAAATTATACGTCATCCAGTCCCTTATGTCTTTAAGACATGCTTGTAGTTTGATTAATTTATTTGTTTTATCAGGTTTCATAGATAGATATAACGTGTCATCAGCGTAGCAGTGAAAATTTACAGAGTGTTTTCTAATAATGTTGCCAAGGGGAGACATATATAGAGTAAAGAGTATTGGTCCTAATACACAGCCTTGTGGAATTCCATAACTAACTTTTGTGTATGTCGATGATACATCATTAACATGAGTAAATTGGAATCTATCTGATAGATACGATTTAAACCAATTTAGTGCTGTTCCTTTAATTCCAATTACATGTTCTAGTCTCTGTAATAATATTCTGTGATCAATGGTGTCAAATGCAGCACTAAGATCTAGCAGAACTAGTATAGAGACAAGTCCGTTATCTGAAGCCAGAAGAAGATCGTTGGTGACTTTAATCAGTGCGGTTTCTGTGCTATGATGAACTCTAAATCCTGACTGAAATTCTTCAAACAAGTCGTTTCTGCGTAGGTGGTCACATAATTACTTTACAACTACTTTTTCAAGTATTTTAGAAATAAAGGGGAGATTGGATATTGGTCTGTAATTGGCAAGACATCTGGATCCAGACTAGGTTTTTTAAGTAGAGGTTTGATTACAGCTACCTTATAAGCCTTTGGTACATATCCTGTTTGTAAGGATAGATTAATGATATCTAATACGAACGTGTCTAATAAGGGTAGAGCATCTTTGAGCAGTCTAACTGGAATAGGGTCTAGCAGACATGTTGTTGGTTTAGATGCCATAATAGTTGAAGTTAATTCAGCAGGGTCTATGGGCACAAAGCAGTCTAAAAGGGACTGAGGACTTACTGATGATTCTAATTCTGTTGTATTTGTGGGGAGGGTCTGGTAAATTTTATTTCTAATAGCTATGATTTTGTTTGTGAAGAAGGTCATGAAGTCATTGCTACATAGCGTTGAGGGAATACTAGTCTCAACTGAACCATGGCTCTTAGTCAGCCTGGCTACAGTGCTGAAAAGAAACTGGGGGTTGTTCTTGTTTTCCTCTATTATTGATGAATAATAAGCTGTTCTGGCTTTACGGAGTGCTAATTTGTATAAGTATAAACTCTTTTTCCAGGCTAGGCGTGATTCTTGTGAATGAGTGGAACGCCACTTCCTTTCTAGTTTTCGTGACGCCTGCTTTAAATTGGGGGTTTGCGAGCTATACCATGGAGATCGCCTGTTCAGAATTACTGCCTTCTTTATTAGAGGGGCAACACTATCAAGTATGGAACGTAAAGATGCTGCATAATTATCAGTAAGGTAATCAACTTGTGCAGGAGTACAGTTAATGAGGCTACTCTCAGTTATATCGGTACGTGTTGAGGTAAATGATGAAGGGATCATTTCCTTAAATTTGTTCACAGTGTTTTCAGATAAACACCTACTGAAGCAAAATTTCTTTCTAGCTGCTGTGTAGTCCAATAAACTAAATTCAAATGTTATTAGGAAATGGTCAGAGAGAACAGAATTGTGGGGAAATACTGTTAGTTTATCAATTTCAATACCGTATGCAAGGACAAGGTCTAGGGTGTGACTAAAACAATGAGTGGGTTCATTTACAATTTGAGAGAAACCAATTGAATGTAATAACGAAGTAAATGCTGTGTTGAGGGAGTTACTGTCAGCATCTACATGAATGTTAAAATCGCCCACTATGACGATTTTATCTGCACTAAGCACTAAGTCGGCTAGATAATCTGAGAATTCAGTCAAAAATTCAGAATAAGGGACTGGAGGACGATACACAATAACAAATAGGAGTGGATTTTGAGTTTTCCAAATTGGGTGTGAAAGTCTCAGAGTAAGACTCTCAAATGAGTTATAACTATGTTTAGGTCTAGGTTCTATCGGTAAGTTTGAGTGATAGACTGCTGCTACTCCTCCACCTCGGCCTGAGCTTCTAGGAACATGATAGTTAATATGGCTTGGGGGGGTCGACTCATTTAAACTAACATATTCTTCCTTCTGCAACCAGGTTTCAGTGAGACAAAATAAATCGAATTGATGATCACTTATCAAGTCATTTACTAACAGAGATTTAGATGAGAGAGATCTGATATTTAATAATCCACATTTAATTGTTTTAGTTTTTTGTTCCGTAAGAGGAGCAGTCCTGATTTTTATTAAGTTATTATGATTAACTCCTCTTGTGATCATTTTTAGTTTGTAAAATTTAGTTAATCGGGGAACAGACAGAGTTTCTATAGGAATGTGGGAGTTGTGGGGGGGTAATGGCGGTAAGGATACTGCAGAGAGGCGTGTAGGACTGGATCTCGGCGTCCTAGGCTCAACTCTGGATTGTCAATCCTTTTGTTGTCTAATAAAATCAGCCATATTTTTTGATAAGACAGAGGCACCATCCAAAGTAGGATGGATGCCGTCTCTCCTAATAAGCCTAGGTTTTCCCCAAAAACTTTTCCAATTGTCTATGTAGCCCACATCGTTTGCTGGACACCACCTAGACAGCCAGCGGTTGAATGACGACATGCGGCTATACGTGTCGTCACTGATCAGATTTGGCAGGGGTCCAGAGAAAACTACGGAGTCCGACATTGTTTTTGCAAAGTTACACACCGGTTCAATATTCGTTTTAGTGACCTCCGATTTGCGTAATCGGGCGTCATTTGTTCCTGCATGAATAATGATCTTACGCTATCTACGTTTATCCTTAGACAGGAGTTTCAAATAGGATTCGATGTCGCCCGCTCTGGCCCCAGGGTAACATTGGACTATGGCCGCTGGCGTCTCTAAGTTCACGTTTCTGACTATGGAGTCGCCAATTACCAGAGTTAGTTCCTCAGCGGGTGTGTCGCTGAGTGGGGAAAATCGATTGGAAACGTGAACCGGCTGGTGGTGAACCTGGGGAGTCTGTTTAGCATTAGATCGCTTACGAACCGTCACCCAGCCGGCCTGGCTTCCTGGCTGCTCGGGTACTGCTGGGGGACCAGCTAACAGTGGCTAAGCTAACAGTGGCTATGCTAGGTTGGTCCTTGACTAGGTGGATTGTTTGCCATGGTGCGGAGCCGAGTTTCCAATTCAGAGAGCCTCGCCTCCAAAGCTGCAATAACCTCAAATTTATTAAAAGTACCGTTATCACTAAAGGAGGCCGAGGAAAAACTAAACATGTGGCAGACAGAGCAAGTCAGAGGAGAGACAGAAGGAGACGGAGAAGCCATTGCTAGGTGCTAGGCTAACGAAGCTAGATCGATTAGGTTTAGTTTAGCGGTTAGCTAGTTTGTTAAGTTATTTCAGGAGAGAGGTGTTTGCGTAAACACATCTTATGCCCAAGTGATAGTTTATACACAGATAAGTCACTGATTTAGAAAACAAGAGCTACGATTAACCAGTGAACAATCCTTCGGCAGAGACCCGAAACAGTGTGAAGAAACAGGAAGTGACGCAATACGCTTACCGCAGGAGGAGTCCAATAGAGTAAACAGCCAGAATAAAGCTCAGCAGCCAGAATAAAGCTCCATATATTATCAAACCATATCATTACTTTAGATGACATAACTCTGACCCCGGTACTACTGCAAGGAATCTCGGAGTCATTTTTGACCAGGATTTGTCATTTACCTCACACATAAAACAAATCTCTAGAACAGCCTTCTTTCACCTAAGAAACATTGCCAAAATTAGGAGCATCCTGTCTCAAATTGATGCTGAAAATTGGTCCATGAATTGGTTACTTCTAGATACAACTAATGCAATTCTCTACTTTCAGGCTGCCCCAGTAACTAAAAAGCCTTCAATTAATCCAAAATGCTGCAGCAAGATTGCTGACTGGGATTGGTAAGAGAGGTCATATTTCACCTTCATTAGCTTCTCTCCATTGTCTTCCCATTAAATGTAGAATATAATTTAAAACCCTTCTTCTTACCTATAAAGCTCTAAACGTTCAAGCTCCATCATATCTAAAAGATCTCCTTGTACCATATCATCCTAATAGACCACTTCAGTCTCCCATGGGAGGCAGAGCCTTTAGCTATCAAGCTCCTCTCCTGTGGAACCAGCTACCAGTCCAGATTTGGGAAGCAGACACCTTCTCTACTTTTCAGACTAGGCTCAAAACCTTCCTCTTTGATAAAGCTTATAGTTACTTATAGTCCTGCTGTTATAGCGTCCCAACGTTTTGCTGTTGCTTTTGTTGCTCTTTTCTTTTCTCTCTTCACTTTCCACTCACCCCAACCGGTCAAGGCAGTTGTCCGCCCAACCTGAGCTTGGTTCTGCTGGAGGTTTCTTCCGTTAAAGAGAGTTTTTACTCTCCACTGTTGCCTATAACTGCTCAAGGGGGATTTATTTGCTGTTGTCTTTTTAATGTCTGTATAGACTTGACTTTAATCTGACTTCTGTGCTGGTCCCAAGCCCAGACAAATAGAAAGGGTTGCGCCAGGAAGGGGATCCGCCGTAAAACTTGCCAAAAACAACCATGCGAGTCATCCATAGCAATTTCATATCGAGGCCCGCGTTAACAACAACCGCCACCGGTGCTGTTAACCTACAGGGGACCGCTGGAAATTGGACTACTGTTGGTCGAAGAAGAAGAGAAGGCAGAGGGGTTTATGGACAGAGAGAGAAGAGGAAAGGCAGGACCTTAGATCTGAGAGTAGGGACTCGTAACGTTGGCACAATGACAGGGAAAGTTAGAGAGCTGGCAGACTTGATGGAGAGAAGGAAGGTAGATGTACTGTGTGTGCAGGAGACGAGGTGAAAGGGTAGCAAAGCACGTAGTATTGGAGGAGGATACAAACTGTTCTACCATGGTGTGGATAGGAAGAGAAACGGAGTAGGAGTTATCCTGAAGGGGGAGTTTGTGAACAATGTTCTAGAGGTGAAAAGAGTCTCAGACAGGGTGATGAGCCTAAAGCTAGAAATCGAAGGGGTGATGGTGAACGTAGTCAGTGGGTATGCTCCACAAGTTGGCTGTGAGTTAGAAGATAAGGAGAGATTCCGGAGTGAGTTTGATAAGGTTATAGAGAGTATCCTCAGAGGAGAGAGAGTAGTTGTTGGAGCAGACTTCAATGGGCATGTTGGTGAAGGGAACAGAGGTGATGAGGAGGTGATGGGCAGGTTTGGTGTAAAGGAGAGGAATCCAGAAGGACAGATGGTGGTGCACTTTTCTAAGAGGATGGAAATGGCAGTAGTCAACACCTACTTCCAGAAGAGAGTGGAACACAGAGTGACATACAAGAGTGGAGGTAGGAGTACACAGGTGGACTACATTCTATGTAAACGAGGTCATTTGAGAGAGGTTACTGAATGTAAAGTGGTTGTAGGAGAGAGTGTAGCCAGACAGCACCGCATGGTGGTGTGTAAGATGACTCTGGTGGTCAGGAAGAAGAAGACAGAAAAGATAGAAAAGAAGACCAAGTGGTGGAAGCTAAAGAATGAAGAAACTTGTGAGGAATTCAGGCAGAAGTTGAGACACGCTTTGTGTGGTCAGGAAGAGCTTCCAAATGACTGGGAAACTACAGCAGAGGTAATAAGGGAAACAGGTAGGAAGGTGCTTGGTGTGTCATCTGGTAAGAGGAAAGATGATAAAGACACTTGGTGGTGGAATGAGGAAGTACAGAACTGCATCCAGCGGAAGAGGTTGGCTAAAAGGAAGTGGGATGTAGAAAGGACTGATTAAAGTAGACAGGAGTACAAGGAAGCGCAGAGTGAAGAGGGAGGTGGATAAAGGCCAAACAGAAAGCTTACGATGAGCTGTATGACAGGTTAGACGCGAAGGAAGGAGAGAAGGACTTGTACAGGATAGCCAGACAGAGAGATAGGGATGGGAAAGATGTGCAACAGATGAGGTTGATTAAAGACAGAGATGGAAAGGTGCTAACAACCCAGGAGAGTGTGCAGAGAAGATGGAAGGAGTATTTTGAGGAGCTGATGAATGAGGAAAATGACAGGGAAAGAAGGGAGGAAGATGTGGATGTTGTGGAGCAGGAAATAGCAGAGATTAGAAAGGATGAGGTGAGGAAGGCTCTGAAAAGGATGAATAGCGGAAAGGCTGTTGGTCCTGATCACGTACCTCTGGAGGTGTGGAAGTGTCTAGGAGAGACAGCAGTAAATTTTCTGACAAGTCTGTTTAACAGGATTCTAGAGAGTGAGAAGATGCCTGAGGAATGGAGGAGAAGCGTTCTGGTGCCGATCTTTAAGAACAAGGGTGACACGCAGAACTGTAGCAAGAGGGATAAAGCTGATGAGCCACACAATGAAGCTGTGGGAAAGAGTAGTGGAATCCAGGCTTAGGAAGGAGTTGGAGATTTGTGAGCAGCAGCATGTTTCATGCCCCGTAAGAGCACCACTGATGCCATTTTCGCTTTGAGGTTGTTGATGGAAAAGTACAGAGATGGTCAGAAGGAGCTGCATTGTTTCTTTGTGGATTTAGAGGAGGCATATGACAGGGTGCCGAGGGAGGAGCTGTGGTACTGTATGAGGATGTCGGGAGTGGCAGAGAAGTACGTAAGAGTAGTCCAGGACATGTATGAGAGGAGCATGACGGTGGTGAGATGTGCCGTAGGTCAGACAGAGGACTTCAAGGTGGAGGTGGGACTACACCATGAATCGGCTTTGAGTCCCTTCTTGTTTGCTATGCTGATGGACAGGTTGACAGATAAGGTCAGACAGAAATCTCCCTGGACAATGATGTTTGCAGATGACATAGTGATTTGCAGTGAGAGTAGCGAGCACGTGGAGGAACAGCTGGAGAGGTGGAGGTTTGCTCTGGAAAGAAGAGGCATGAAAGTCAGTCGTAGCAAGACAGAATACATGTGTCTAAATGAGAGGTAGCAAGGTAGAAGAGTGAGGTTACAGGGGGCTAAGGTGAAGAGGGTGCAGGAGTTTAAGTACTTGGGGTCAACAGTTCAGTGTGATGGGGAGTGTGGAAAAGAGGTGACGAGGCGAGTGCAGGCGGGTTGGAGTGGGTGGAGGAAAGTTTCAGGAGTGTTGTGTGACAGAAGAGTGTCAGGCAGACTCAAAGGAAAGGTGTACAGGACAGTGGTGAGACCAGCTCTGCTCTATGGGTTAGAGACAGTAGCAGTAAGAAAGAGACAAGAGGCAGAGATGGAAGCAGCAGAGATGAAGATGTTGAGGTTTTCCTTAGGAGTGACAAGGTTGGACGGAATAAGGAACGAGCTCATCAGAGGGACAGCGCACGTTGCCTGTGTTAGCAACAAAGTCAGAGAGGCCAGATTGAGATGGTTTGGACATGTGCAGAGGAGGGATAGTGAATATATTGGTAGAAGGATGTTGGAGATGGAGCTGCCAGGCAAGAGGGCGAGAGGACGACCAAAGAGGAGATATATGGATGTTCTAACAGAGGACATGAGGTTAGCTGGTGTCAGAGTGGAAGATGCCCAGGATAGAGTGGAGTGGAAACGGATGATTCGCTGTTGATGATGATGGGAAAAACCCAAAGAGAAGTAGTAGAGTCTGTAGTAGTATTATGCAAAGTGCCATGAGATGACTTTGCTGTAATTTGGCGCTATATAAATATAGTTGTTGAATTGAATTGAAATGAATTAAAACTTAAAAAGTAATTGTTGAAAATGATAAAGAATATAAGTCAGGTTTGAAGATTTAATTGTTTATACAGATGTGGTTCAGTTGTCTGTAATTAGCTAATTTGGGTAAAGATAATCTGCTTAAAACTGTGACCTACATGTCTCCATGTCTGTGTATTTTATGTGCTGTGGGCAGATATGTAAAGCTTCTGATGTACACAAATTTAGTTTTAATCCGAGGTTCTGAAAGTTAAACACTTGCCATACTGTGCTATCATAAGTGTACACAGTTTAAACAAAACATCACTGATCATTATCAAAATGTAAGTAATTACAAAAGCAGTCTAGATTAATAAGATGAATTAAGCTGATTCATATATGAAAATCAATGTCTAAGAATAAAAGTAAGTGCACCATTTATTTTTTATACATTTTGCATGTTTTGTATTTTAGATGACAGATTTGATCTTTCTGTGGAGAAATGTTCTACCATTTTTCAAATTCAATTCTTTTTAGCTGTTGTTTGCTGAAGGAGTTTTGGTGCTCCTTCAGTTTTGTGCCTCTATTGGATTCAAACCAGAGGAAATTTAGTATTTGTTTTGGTCATGTCTTTTTGTGATTGTGTCATCAATCACTATTAAGCCTTACAATCTTACAAACATAGCATCATTTATAGATTTTCACTACACCCGCTACACTCATGCAGCTTCATTTTAAGCATCCTGCCTGTTCCATAACAGGCCATGAACACACTAACATACTCTGTCCAATTTAGGGGGAAAAAAAACAAGGCAGTTGGCAGTTGAAGAAAGTTTTAATTATTTATTTATGAATGTATTTATTTATCAATTTATATCATAAATGTGAACTAGTGAGGCAGGCGCATGTGTTGCTGAGGGAATCGGGAGAAAACAGGTGATGGCATGGAGATCTAGGAGAGGAGCAGGTCAGTCTGTGCGCAGAGATACTGTATGACAGAAAGTCTAAGGTATCCCGACGGAGTGGAGACCGTCTGCACATGATTTGAGGGAGAGCCAGGCAGGGGAAAAAACTAAGCGACTGAGATTATCAGGACAAAGTAGCAACAACAACAGAAAGTAACAGCTCAAAGTGCCTAAAGAGAGAACACAGAAAGAACAGAAGTCTTTGGTCTGTTCACAAAAAAACAGTTAGAGTGAATCCATAACAGGATGTTGCATTCAATGCAAAGTCACCTACTGCAGAAAACTTGACACTTACTGCTCGTGATTCCCGGGAAACAAGACTGAGGGTTTTATAAGAACGAATTCATCAGACTGGTGAAGAGAGAAAAACGGGAAGCAACTCATGAGAGAGAGGGAAATATTCTGACAGAGTGGATATTTAAAGGGGAGGCAACAGGTGGAGTAAGTTAAGATTAACTAGAAATGCATTTCTTAAAACAAAATGCACTGTGAATGCCTCAGCCCTGAAGGGATTTTCCAAGCAATTCTATTTAAATATAGCGGAAGAATGTTTTGCTTTTGCTGAAATAGCTGAAACAAAATCTTAAAAAATATAAAAGATGATAGTAATAGAAATGATAGATGATAGAAATGGTGCATCATAGTACAAAGTCAGTGTTTCCAAAAAAGGTCCAAAGAAAATACTGTCACTTTGGATTCTTTCAATTGGGTCCAGAGGACTCCTCAATTATGTCATCATATGTTTCAAAGGCAGTTGTGCGACGTCAAGACTTCAAAAGCAATTTTGTGACAATTCTTCATTGATTACACCATCATCGAGTACACAAAACTCAAAATGTGAAAAAGATATTAAGAATGCTACATGTGAGCACACAATCCTCAAAATTTATGATATTGTCAGCTTTCAGCTCTTCCAGTGCTCTAGGGAAGGAGACAGTGATGGTGCTGCTAACACCTGTTGAAGTGGTCCATTTAAGTCCACTTTTATACTAGAACGGTGATCTGTATTGCCAGCCTGGATTAGTGAGTGTGGGTGTCTGTGTGCTCTTTCAACTGCAAAAACCTACACCCTGTCACATAAATGAACACACACATGCATGAGTGCTGAACACAAGTGTCACCTGAGCCGGATTATTGTGCAGATACAGTGTACTGAGCTGGCGTGTTGTGTTGGAACTAAGCTGAAAACAACATTGACAGGCGACGCAAGAAAAACACAGATGAACTACTCTTAGCAGCAGAGTTCAGCAGACCCGCAGGTGTGCCAACTCATTATCCAGCAAAATAGGGAGAGAAAAGCTAAAAGCACGATCAGGCCACAGGCGCCAAACAAACCCCGGCTGCTGTTGACACAAAGCGTTTGTCAGAGTTTTATTAGCTGCATGTAACAAAAACCAACAAATGGAATTTTAGTGAGCAGCTCTTTTAATGGGAAAGTCTTTAAACGGAACGAATTGGAGGTAAAAAAAAAAAAAGTTCAAACTCTGAGGTGGGTAATACTGGAAGTTTGTGAAATGATTCCAAAATGATACTGCACAGTGCCCACTGTAGGCTGCAATTAAACCTAGGACATTTTTTTCTTATACTATTTCTATATTACATAAGACATGAACATCAGAGATTGCAAATTGTGGCTTAGATCATTACAATATTACAATATGCAATACTATACAATACAATATTACAATTTCATTGACTTTAAATGAACAAGCAACTGTGATTGCCTAAGATTAATTTATTTTATCTTTATAAATTCATATTCATGAGCATGTTGTATCAGAACACAAACATTTACTAGATAGATGGATATAGTTACATTTTAAAAAATTGTTACATTTCACAAACATAAATTATAAATCCACTGTAATTTTATAACATTGAGACATTTGACAAACTGTATTTTTAATTTATTAGCTAGCTAACCTCTTAACTTACCAACTATATGATGACTCTTTTTCACTGTTGTACAAACATTCTGTGGCAGCAAAAAAAGAAAGAGTTATTATTTATAAAATTATTTAAGCCCAAAATTCTGAGTGTATGTAAACCTTTTATTACTGATAGCACCAGCTCCAAACAAACCCTCAATCTAGTTTGGTGCTAAAGGGTATAAGCAGGCCTCCCAAAAGTCTGCTCCAATTCGAGCAGTTAAAAGGCCAAAAAGCCTGACGAACCCTTGTCATGTAACTGTCCCACTCTTGAATGTGACGGCTCTTGCTGTTTTTCTCTCCTTTGGCTTTTTTTGCTTTTTCCTTTTTATTAAATTGCTTAGTGATCATTTGAGAGCTGCCTCCTGTATCTTAACTGGCTTTATAATTTTGGCCATGATAAAAAACATACAAAAAAGGCATAATATTGGAAAGCCTCTGATAAAGTGAATGTAAAGTTTCCCTCTACAAATGTTGGTCTTGAATCTGATTTCATCAGTTTAATTGTGGATGTTCCTTTATCCACTTAATCTAAGTCTACTGTTGAACTCTGTTAGCAGCTGTAGAGCGGGCAATTAACACGTGAAGCTGAGGCCGCCTGACACAGCCATGTGTCACATGTCTTGTAGGTGAATAGCTTTGAGATGTGACCTCTTACTTTTCTGTCTCTACACCTAATTCATCTTGTCATCTCCTGCCATGCTGCACCACCTTGATCTCCTCCCTTTTCTCTCTAGTTTCCATTCCTGAAATCTCTCCCCTAATCTTTTGTGTTTTCGTTTTTGCCTTATAAATTCTGATCTGCTTTACTTTCTACAGCAGCTGGTCTTCACTTTTGTTTGACTTGACTATGTCGTGGAAAAAACTGCAAGGCACGTTTAGAGATATGGTTGGCTTAATCAGAAGAAAAGACAAAGAGCAGAGCAGTGTTACACACAAAATGGGCCGATTGGATTGTAAGGTTTGCAAGTCCTGCCACCCTGTTTAACCATCAGTTTACAGTCGAGTTGAAACAAGAGGACAAATGGTTAAAATGAAAATCGAACTTACAGAGCATATATACAGGTGAAAAAGGATTGGTCAGGAACGTAATTAGCAGGTCTCTGATACTGCTCATCTTCTATGTATTCCCTGCTGGGACAGCTTCCTGGAGAAGCCATGGTCTAAAGAAAGTGCAGACAAAAGTTCTGCTAAGGTGTCAAAGAGTTTTCAAAGGATGCATTAGGTCACCATGAACAAACATTGAAAATTTTTCTCACAGTTTAAACAGTATGAAATGTGTTTCATATGCCAGAAGTATGTTTCATGTATGTCTTCCTCCATTTCTGAAAAAAATCTGTACTTTGTAATAATATGACAGGATTTATACTAGACCCTCAATATTACAATGATATTGTTACCAACCACATCTACAGAAAGAATCAAATTCCATATGTTGTTATATTTATGTAGCGTCAGGGAGGATAATTGTACAGAGTTGAACACCTGCAGGCTCATGAAGTAGAGAATGAAAATGGGCATTTCTTTAAATTAATTTATTTTGGTATGGATGGGTCCCCAACCCTTCTACCCATACTGGAATCGCAGTTTTTATGTTTGCGAATGGTTTACCCAAGATAACTTTCTAGTACTGAAACGGTACTCCTATTTCCTACATTCCTCGTACTTTTGAGTGT
Organism: Channa striata; assembly: GCA_033026295.1. NCBI lineage: Eukaryota > Metazoa > Chordata > Actinopteri > Anabantiformes > Channidae > Channa > Channa striata. The sequence goes on along the minus strand of CM065186.1, from coordinate 20,544,797 downwards.
TCCTAACTGTGCCTGGCAATAAACAGTTTTCTGATTCTGAAATTGTTGGCTTGAAACAAGTCACACTGTTGTTTTAACAGTGATCATGTGAATAATACAATACACAATGCTAAAACCAATGAAAATGGCTCGATAGGTGTAAATAAGTATAAATTTCCACAAAACGAAAAAACTTAGCAAATATGAAACCACTACGACATTCTTTCACAATACTACTGCATATTTAATGGATAGCTCTCACAGTGTAAGGTCATACAATAAATGGTGCACCAGTCAATACCAAAATAAATTCATTTCATGACATGCCCCTTTTCATTTTCTACTCCATGAGCCTGCAGGTGTTCAACTCTGTACAATTCTCATCTCTACACTGCACTGAACCATCATTATGGCCAGACAAATGAAATCACAGTCTTTATTTTCTTTCCCTCCTCAAACCACTGGCTCCTTTCCCCAACTCTTCTACCCATACTGGACTACACATTAAAATACCTTTCGCTGCCATTTTTTATGTTTGGGATTGTTTTGGGTCCAACTCACATACCCATTCTCACAGTACAACCTGGCTAACATGGACCCACTCCACTAAAGGTGTCCAATCAGATTAAAGTGGTCAATGCTAGCCTGTCTGAGGTTAAACAGAACAGGTTTCAAATTTAGGCTGAGGTGAAGGAATTTATCCAGCTATTCACCACCTTCTTCTCAATATTGGCACTGCTGCCTCTTCACTAGCACAGGCATAAGCCTGAAACTACACACACTACAGTGGTTAACGGTCACAATGGTTAAGGGTAGCCTTCTTATAGTAACAGTTGTTATGGTTGCTGCAAAATACTTATGGTTAAGTATACTTTTACTGCTGAGGATATATTAATTTCAGGGTCTAGAATAAACCAACTACAGCTTTCATCTAGTGAACCTGCCTTAGTCACACACATTCCATTTCTTTTACATCAATGGGGAGAGGCTACAAACACTTATAAAGTACAATTAACTGCAGAGGTTGTACTTTATTTAGCAGATGCAAATGCCACAACAAATAAAAGTGTTTTAATTTTAACAGTACAGTACTGTACAACAGAACAAGAATCAGTCAGACATATCTATTCTTTCCATGTCTTGAGTATAACTTTGCTCACAACCTCCTTGGTGTTTGAAGAATAAGGCTGGTTGAAGAATGTAAAAATCTAAACTGTAAAAATTGTTTGGTGAAATTCTTTGTGGCACGATGCGATCCTCTCTTTTCCTCCTCCATGTTGGAGTCTCATCTTCAGGGCTGATGGCCTAACTGCTTATGGCAGTCTTGCCTAGTCAGGAAGATCCTCTCGCTTTTGGTATTGGTGCACTCCTGGTTGTATCACAAATTGTGATTGTCTAACTTTCCATACATTAGGTAATGCTAACTTTATGTTACTTTTTCCCCAGCTTCCTTATTGCAGCATTAAACACACACAGTTCAGCATAAAGTCAAAGACATTTTACACAAACATGCTAAATCCTTTTAACCACTTTTTCTTAATTCTCTTAACATTTAATAGACATTTCATTATAACTTTAGAGCATAACCATTCTAATATAGTCATTATAATTTCCATAGAATCAAATGCAATAATGATACATTCAAAAGTAGTCACACATCTTCATAGCTATCCTTCCGTAATGATTAACCTTACTCATGCATTTCCTTTTAATCACTAAGTCAAAATCAACCTCTATCGCCTCGTACTGTAATATCCACAATGTTTATTCCCTGCATCCATCCATAAAATCTGCCATTATGCAATTGCTGAGGTTTTCTGGTCCAGTGCACTCTGCAGTTCGAGCTTGAACCCTCATTTCCAACCAGGTACTCACATGTAGCTGATGTGATCTCCTTGCTTTTGGCACATGTTTAATTATAGGACATGCTTCAATGGGAACGAGGATCCACCTTCTGCTTAGTGTTGTAGAGGCTTTTGCAAGAACTCTGGAGGGTTTTTGACTGAGTTTCTGATTCAAGGGAGTCCATTCAGCTTCTGACAAACTTGTGTCAAAGCAAAGACGCCATAGATATTCACATGGAACTATCTGAACATATTGAACTAGAAAGCCACAACCTTCCAAGAGGCCTTAATAACTTGATAAAGTTGGCAGAGTAGACAGGAGAGGGAAAGGCAGACAAAGGTTCATTCAGCTCTGCTAAACTTATTTCTGAGTCCAGACTTCCAAACTCTACCTCCCAGTCTGACCGTGAGGAGCCTATGCAGCTAGAGAAACTCACTTTCCTGATGTGAAAGATGTCACTTTCAATTAAACATTTGCCTTTATTGTGGTGGCTCTTTCCACTTGACAGGATCAACTTGAGCAGATATGTTATGTTAGTTATATAATATAGTTATTTTGGACAATGTCCAATTACTTGCATCGATAACATTAATTGTTTTCTTTTGTTCTTTTTTGTTTCTTTGAGTTGTGGTTTTTCAGTTATCCCTAGTGTGTCTGCAATGATCTGATCAGCCATTATATATGTTCCCCTCTATGTTCAGTTGGTGGGTTAGTTTTATTTGTCTTCTGTTAAATTCAGTTGATTTAGGTTTGCTTTTGTTGACCCCTTTTATGGGCCCAATATTTTGAGACTTGTTTTTCATATTGTTGGGTAAATATAAACTCTTTTTGTTAAAAATCCCATGTTTTCTCTTGCCTGTTGCTCGGTCCCACACGTGCCACAATAAATACTGTAATAAATGTAGCAAAGAGGGAGACGGCAACTAAATTTATTTGAGTTGGCAATAATTCACCCAAAGCAATAATCCCCTTGATAAATAGCTTCTTTTCTCTCTCCACTTTCTACTCAGCCCAACTGGTCAAGGCAGTTGGCCGCCCACCCTGAGCCTGGTTCTGCTGGAGGTTTCTTCCGTTAAAGGGAATTTTTCCTCTCCACTGTTGCCTATAGCTGCTCAAGGGGGATTTGTTGGGTTTTCTGTAAATGTTTGTATAGTCTTGACTTTATCATGTAAAGTGCCTTGAGATGACTTTGTTGTAAATTGGCGCTGTATGAATAAAATTGAAATGAGACAGGTGATTTTTATTCTCCTCAGATGAAGCTAAAATTCTGATCCCCTGATGGTTTGCAGGCTCTATGCATTTGCATAGTCAGCATATAGCAAGAAACAGCTATGCTTCCACCCAGTTGTTTCCCATTCACTGTCGGATCTCTGTCAAGCTGCAATGGTCGACCAAAGCCTTTTATTCCCAGATCCTTGGTCATGTTGTTTCAGCCATGTATCTGTTCATGTAATAAGACAGGAAATAATGTTAATCTGTAGAAAGTTAACTGAACAGCTGGGGGAAGAGGAATTTTGTGGTGGCCTCGCCTTTTGAGCCTCTGATGCACTCTACCACGTCTCCCTCCTTTTCCTTCCTGCCACTGATTTAAAATAAGCTCGAGGTGAGGCATTTGCTCACATAAAGACACACACATCACACACTGCTGCTACTGTTGTTGTAGTGCCACGTTGTCTATACGTTGGAAATATAAAAATTATATATAAAAAAACAAGATCTAAACACAAAAAGAGAACATGAACAAATGATTGTAATGATTTGTGAATGAGGATGAAAAAATGTGCCAGACACAAACCAATCAGTGTTAATATATTGTCCAAATCCAAATACTCAGTGTATTTCATATAAATTCTCTGCTGAATGATGTTGTAATAAAATGAGACCCACCTCCCCCCCCTAAAAACGCCTTCTCAGAAGCCTGTTGGAGTGCTGGGTACATGTGCCCGGTGGAGCAGTGTTTGGTGTTCAGATATTGCACAGCGTTTGATGATCTGTATGTTTCTTATTCTTTCAGTGATCTGCATTGTGAAACTGTGCTACATTAATCCATTTTCAGGTCTGTGTGCCTGTTTGAACACAGGCTACGCACCCACACGACCAGAGCAGAGAGGTGTAATTCCTGTTTATTTGTGCTTTAGCACGTATGTACAGTTAAACTATGGGAATTTTTACCCCTAGATTTCCTCCTGTGTTCTTGTTGCCACCCGACCCGTTTTCTCTTCATTTCATTTCTATGCTGCTTCACCATTTTCTTTCTTTGTCTCATTCACTGGCACAGGGAGAAATTAACAACACATATGATCCAGTGATCAGTGCCAGTTTCTGTCTAATCATTTTCCATTGTCCAGTGAACATCTGTAACTATGTGACAATTGCAGTTGTGCAGCTATAACTTCATTAACCAGTAAATCGTTATAATAAACAATTGCAACGATAGCAGCAGTGTAAATGCATCTACCCACCCTGTTGTTTTTATCATATACGTTGAAAAAGTTTTCCACAAACAATTAACAATGAGTGCGTTTACATGGAAAATAGTTACAGTATAACTGCTGATGTCTGGAATGGTCATTTTCTAAGTTTAATGTACTAAAAGGGAAACCCAGTTTCTGAAACCAGGTTTACTGAGGTAGATTTCTATCGGAAGAATGCTGATTACTGTGCCATGTATACGCGTAACCGGGTTTCTAATCGGTTTTCTCCAACAGGCTGTGTGTAACAGCAGGCTGCAGACAGTAAACTACACACAGCTGAATGAAAGAATGAATGAAAGGAGCGATAGTTAACGAGTTGACAGGGCGATGCCGCCTCCTTTTAAACACAGTCTGTCTCAGGCCTGACAGAAATTTTAATTTACACAAAGTGTCTCTTAGAAGTCGAAATGTGTCACTTTCCCCCGTGGATTTTTAAACCTCAGACTGTTGCAGATAAATAGTCTGCACTTATATAGCGCTTTTTTTACCTGTTGGTACTCAAACTGCTTCTTACCCATTCACACTTACAATCAGATCAGCTGCATGAGTCTTTTCTTTCTCTTGCCCTGTGTTGTCAGTCGTGCACGAACAGGCCTAAAGATGCAGAGAGAGAAATAAAATTTAAGAAAGCAGCATTTTCCACTATTAGGTAAATCTGTTCACCAGGCTTCTAAAGTAAGTCTGAGGTGGGGAAACCAGGTTACTCTTCTGCTCCATGTATATGTGGATTTTCTGTAACCGGGTTTCCTGAGTTTCCCAATTACGGAGAAAGCTGGTTTCTCTCAGTAATCCGGTTATTAATGCCCATGCAAATGCACTCACTGACTCTAAAATGTGCTGTGTCAGTAGTTACACATACAATGCAGCACTGGTTTATGTAAATGTGTTATTTTAACAAAAGCACAACCTTTTCGGGACCTGAAATTGCATCAATGGGCAAACAGGCAGTTACTTTGGAACGTATGCATTGTCTTATCAGACAACAGGTAAAGGAGAACTGATGATAGACAGCTGAGAATTGCGTGTGCAGTTCACGGTGTGTGCAGTTACCACATTTATGTAGCAGTAGATCGGAAATCCACGTGGTCTGTATCATATTACATCGGCAGTCACTGAAAATGTCACCCTCTGTCAACACTGCTAGTAGTTCTTGCTGCACCAAGGCATGTAATTATAGTATAACCTCTGCACTGCCATATGAACTGAGTAATGTGCTGAAGTAAAGAAAATATAAAACATTTTGTGGAAACCCACAAGACACGTGACCCCTTTCACATCACACTCTCAATTTAATGCCAGTATATGACAGGGAAAATGACAGGATTGCACATTGTGTGACTGGTGTGCAGGTGCACCTGCATAGTAAAAATGAAAAATGTGCAGCATTATCAAACTTACAGCAACACAAGGTAAGTATTGTGGAATATCTCATGGGTAAGATAATCGCAAACAAGTTCAAATAACTAGGTGTAATATTGCTTAGTCGCCGTCGTGACTCAATGACATGTTCAACCTTGGAAAAATAAATGGGAGACACCATGTAACGCTTCAAACCAAATGTTTACTAAAGAGAAAAGTATTTCCAAAAATGAACACAAAGCATGTGGGGTAAGTCCATCAGTATGTGAGTGGATGCATGGCAAATGACGTGTAGTGGTTTTGTAGCAGGAAACTAATAAAAACATGTGACAAGCAGTTGTGGACAGAAGCCAGATCAGGGGCATTGGGCCCTGGTGGTCCTGCTCACCCAAACGATAGTCTGCCTTTGAGACATCCACAAAAAAGTAATCCCACTCGCATAGACAATCAGTTCAGATGCGTGTGAAAAAGTGAAGGTGGCTTCGTTTTGGGCTGGATCAGAGGGAGTAAGCTAAAACAGAGGACGACATTTTATGTCTGTCTAGCAGTGGGGAGTTTGCCTCCGAATTCTTCCGATTAATTATTTGGGTGTGAATTGATGGTGCAGGTAATAATGGACTAGAAGAAAAAAGGGAAAAAAAGTACAACTTGACTGTGAAGGTAAATGGTTTGCACTTATACAATTTTATTATTTTCTACCTATTTGTACTCGTTGACTTCCCACCCTACTTTTTCACACTGCTATGCAGCCAGCAAAACTCACCAGGAGCAGCACAGTTGGTCTTCCGTGACTTGATCAAAGAGGAGGTTTGTATTTTTGTATGTTCAGGGGCTTCAGTGAATTGCAGGCTGAGCAAAAAAACCACAAGAGACAGAACATTGACACAGACTTGTCAAAGATGCTTCTGATTCTATATTGCTGCTAAGCTACAGCTAATTTTTTTATTTATATTAAAGTGGGCTATTTTTTTATTTACTTTTACACAAATATAGGAAGGACTTCAGTTCACAGTTTAATTGATTTCAAAGTAGGCCTACAAATGCACACTGCACTTCGGTTGTTGTATTCAATTCAACTTGATTCATAAAGAGCCACCATACATTACATAATCTCAAGACACTTTACATAATAAAGTCAAGACTATACAGACATTTAGAGAAAACCCAACAAATACCCCTTGAGCAGCCATAGGCAACAGTGGAGAGGAAAACTCCCTTTAATGAAAGAAACCTCCAGGAGAACCAGGCTCAGGGTGGGCGGCCATAGGCCTTGACTGGTTGGGGTGAGAGGAAAGTTAGGGGAGAGAAAAGAAAACAATGGGCAGGTTAGTAGGACCAGTAGCTGTGCACTGGAAGACACAGCACCAAAGCCAGGGAGCCTGGAAGACAGGGACAGAGAGAGGGGGACAGTGAGGGAGAAAGACGACTACGGGACAAAGAAGACACAGAGTTAATGTCATACAGTGGTGACATTATAGATGTGGGGTGAGAGGAGAGAATGAAGAGAAGATGAAGTGTCTCAGTGCAGAGTCCCCCAGCAGTCTAAGCCTATAGCAGCATGACGATAACCAACTATAAGCTTTATCGAAGAGGAAGGTTTTGAGCCTGGTCTTAAAAGCAGAGAATCTGTACTAGGAGCTGGTTCCACAGGAGAGGAGCTTGATAGCTAAAGGTATCAGAGGGGGCGCGTTTAGAGGACCCAAATAGAGGCAAGGACAAGCGATTGGAAGAAAATGATTTATTGTAACAGAATGAATGACGTGATAGGATTCGGCCGGTAGGAACACCCGGGATGGCTTACGGCAGGGGAGTAGTGGTAGGATGAAAACTGTGGAGAGCTGGCAGGATGACGAACGGGTTCTCTATGGTTGAGGTGAGTACATGGTAAAACTAGGAGTAACTGAAGTTGGCTGACAACGTCAGGGAGAAAACAGACACAAAGTAACAACAGAAAACGAGGTCCGTAGAAAAGTAGCAAAACAACAAGTCAAGAGCTCTGACAGAAACAAAGTAACAAAATATATACTCATAGGAGTTCTTGGAGTCGTCGTGGCAGTGGTGGGGAAGAAGCACAGGTTAACAAGATGAGTGGTCCAAAACTGACACAGGGAAAATCTTCTGGCAAGGTGAAACAGACTTAGAAAAAAACTTGGCATGGCATGGAACGAGACATGAATGATAATCTGGCACTGGGGAAATGTGCAGACATGGTTTAAGTACGCGTGACACAGGTGAAACATATGGAACTAATGAGAGGGGAGGAGAGCAAGGCGGAGAGAGACAGGACCGTAACCAGGGCAACACAGATCAACACCGAGACCGTGACAAACGGCTCTGCCATTCTATTTTTGGAAATTCTGGGAACCACAAGTAGGCCTGCAGTCTGAGACCGAAGTGGTAAATGACAAATCCTGATCAAAAATGACTCACAGATTCCTTGCAGTACTACTGGGGGCCAGAGTTATGTCATCTAAAGTAACGATATGGTTGGAAAACATGTTTCTTAGACTTTTGGGCCCAAACACAATAACTTCAGTTTTGTCTGAGTTTAGAAGAAGGAAATTATACGTCATCTAGTCCCTTATGTCTTTTAGACATGCTTGTAGTTTGATTAATTGATTCAGTGGTTGTAACAGGTAAAGTTAAAAAAGAAAACTTTTAACAGTTTACAAGCTCTTATTTTTTGCGGCTCCCGACTATTTGTTTTGGGGGGGAGGGGCAAAATGGCTCTTTTGCTAATAAAGGTTGCAGACCCCTGCTTTAGAATTGAACATGGAAACAGCTTTTCTGTTTTTACTAGTTGTTTAAATTTCTAAGGATGTTAAAGTTGTCCCTACATACATACATACATACATACATACATACATTCATACATACATACCTACATATATATATAGAGATGATAGATGGATACACATTCAAGTGGTGACATCAAAAAACACAATATTATATTAGTATCTCTTCGACCTGGAGTCCCTACTAGTTAATCCATACAAATATAAAAAATTCACCACCATACATGTATTTATATAATTTGTAGTTCTTTTATTTTCTCATACTCTTTAGTGTTAAAGCACATCAGCCTTATAATCTGAGTGTGGAAAACAATCTTTATAACTGTTTATCCAAGCTTGTGGTTGCCTAAAGAGACAGCTATAGGGCAATACATGGAACCCTAACTTCAGGGGATGGAAGCTGTCAGACAGGACCGACTGTACTTCTTACTATTTTGAAAATCCTGTGGGTAAATGTTCTGACCATGTTTTTCCTTTAATGATCCCACATTATTACTGATTAAATAAATTATCCTCCCAGTTGCATTTTGTAGTGCATTCACCAAGATAGGAATCGATAAATGTTTAATAAAAGCAACCTCAAGTTGATTTACCCTGCGTTCATGCTTACGTCAAACAAATTATTGCTTGATTAACTTTGTTGTGCATCTTCTAACTGCAGTGACCAGTTAGTACAGCAGTGACAAATGGCAGTGTTTTTTGTACCTGTAGACTTTTCCGTGGCCATGCCTCCACTCCTACTGAGAGTCCAGCTTTCCTGCTGTAAGGGGCCCATCTTTTTCTAATCCCCAGGTTAGAGATGGAAGGTGGTGGATGGGGACAAGATGGGAGGGCAATTTTTAGCCTTCAAGACAATTCCCACTTTAAGTCACTGTGAAGATAGCGATCGGCAGTGTCTCCAGGTATTTACACACTCCCTGCTCTTTATCAGCCTCAGACCTCACCATACAGTCACCAACAGTGTTTATCTAAAATGCAATCTTTCTGAACTGTAAAGAACTAAATTTGTTGCCCCTGCCCAATTAGCAGGGCACTGAGGGTCAAAATCAATAACACCTTAGAAGTGGCTATGTGCCTGGGAGTTGGGTGGCCGATCCTTAAAAGTACAATCTAGCTTGGAATGTCCAGGTGCATGGGCACCAGTCTTATCTTGTTCTTTTTTCTGATAACAATAACATCTTATTTCAAAATTATGTTCAGATCCTTTTTTTACTAAATACAATCAGAATTTGTTATTCAACACCATTAGTGTATATAGCAATGTTTTTAGTAAAAAACATAAACAAAAACATTAGAAACAATAATTTAAAAATGCCTATGTTGAACTTCTACTTTTAAACATCAACCATGTAACCATCGTACTCATCTCATCGAGGGGTTTAATGCGACTGTACAATCTTTTGTGAGTCAGTGTAGGTGTGTGAGTCTGTGCATGGATGGGGGAGAGGGGCACAGTCCATCTATCGGACTCACAGATTGTGCAAAGAAGCTGTTCAGCATCCTGCTAGGTCTGCAGGTGATACTCCTGTATCTCTTGCCAGGTGGCAGGGGAGAGAACAGGCCTTGAGAGGGTTGGTGAGGGTCTGCAATAATGGAGATTGCTCTGCATATGCATCACTGCTGATAGATCCCTGGCAGTCTTAACAATCCTGTTGAGCTGTCATTGGTCCTGCACCCTGCAGCTGCCAAGCCAGACTGTGAAGCTGAGTGTCAGGATATTTTTGATGGTGCCGCTTCAAAAGTCCTCCGTTTCTGAGTGCATTTTTCTTGACAGCTGTGGATTTGATGTAAAAGAACAGGTCATCAGCGAGGTACAGGAACGGGCTCGACCATAAAAGGAAAACAAAATGGGGTGCCAGTCAGAACTATGTCTGACAAAAGATTAAATGATGATTCTTAACGGTAAATCAACAAAAAAAAATGCATCAAATATTGCACGGACAACAATTCAAATTCATAGCATATATTTGTGTAAAGGTTACACAACTGGATACTGTAACTATAGGACCCAAACGCAGAAGCCGAGACACAAGAGTGCAGGAGGTTTATTAACACATGAACTTCCGAAAACAGTTAATACTCAGCACAACACTGAAGAGATGACAATATTAACTCAAAGACAATCTTGGACTATAACTAAACTCACTCAAAAGATTTTACAGCATTAACTCATATACTGAGACTATAACACTCAACTCAGACTCTTGAAGTAATAACAATATTAACTCAAAGGCAAACTTACATTATAACAAAAACCTAAACTACTGAGACTATTAGACTTGGCTCAGACATTTGAGATAACAATACTATCTCAAAGGCAGAAACTTAGTCTATAAAAAAAACTCTCTTGAAAAAAAAACACAAAAAACACTTACTGAAAACACTAACACTAATAACAGAGGAGATTAATATTACAAACAAGAAGACTAACAAACTAGAACTATGAACATATCCACAACAGTATCAAAGGCTGAAGATAGGAAAAGGATAAAAGGATTAGGAAGAAGCAACAGAAGAGACCATGACAAACTAGCAACCCCAAAACTCCACACAAGCCCTTAAATACCAAAACATGCAGGGACGATGATGATGAAGATGAAAGTTAAAGGGCGAGTGCACTGGCAATCAGTCAAGAAGGGGAGGAGCGTAGATTCCAGAATCCTAACAATGATGATGATGACGATGAAGATGATGAAAGGCAAAGGGCACACACACAGAAAAACAATGTGAATGCAAAAGACAAGGGCAATAAAAACCCAAAACAGGACAAAATACATCTAACTTATAACAGTAAGGTTCAGTTCATCACAAAAACAACAGGTATTTTTCCCCACAACCCTTCAGTTCATTCCTCTTCCTTGTGACAAACAGTTCACAGAAAAGTCTGGTCCGGGCTTTCAACAACCCAGACAGTCTCAGGAAGTGAACAACAAAACACAGAGTCTATGTGCGCGTGCTGAGTATTGACTGTACATTTACAATTTTTACATAGTACTCATGGTACCGTGAGTCAGACAAGCACGTTCTGAGGTCGCCAGCAGATTCCCCTCAAAACCATTCTTAATCACAACTTATCACAACTCGTAGAGAATAGACACACTCCACCATCAGGAATTGCAGTCACTCCGAGGTTTACTCTAGTGCAGGTGATCTCATTCCATTATACCCGCAGACTTATCGATGCGACCAACCGTGCAACAAAAGAGTGTGTCCTCCATCCGTTTACCCTGACACCTTACCAGCCTTCAGTCCTCCTAGAAATGCATTTCCTGTATCAGGATTCACACTGTGCGGGGGGAGAGACAAAATGTTGCGATTCACTGGCTGCCCGTCATGAGGGCAGTCGTGTTCTGATGTAACCGTGTGCTGGGGGCGTGCAAGATGGTGACTTTGATGGAGGCAACGTGGTGAGCTCTGTAACAAAAACCAAGTACCTTTAGTTATTCTTTCCAAAAGTCGATGGTTAATGGCCTGTGTGTGCTCTACATGAATGCACTAACACCTGACAAGCTAAGTTTGCTCAAATTAGTAATTCTGAAATGACTAAAAGAGACACCAAGAAAAGTATAAAAGGAAGTTTGACAGTGGAGTTGGAACCAGAGGAAGCTTTTTACACTCTATGTTCGCCTTTACCAGCAACTCCCTGTAAAAGTCCCAAACAAAAACAAGAGGGAAACGGTCTCTAATGCAAATATCCTTAAATCTATTTATGAACTGAAGGAACAGTTCAACGCTTTTGAACAAAGAAAAAGCAAAAACTCGGCAGACATTAACCTGCTAAAAGAAGAGATGGAAGGCCTTGGATTTAAGGTAAACCAAATGAAGGATAATATGAAAAGAGTGAAAAAATGCAGAGAGGAACTGCAAGAGAGGATCAGTCATAATGAGCGATACAGCAGAAAATGGAATCTGCGTCTCATGAATCTAACAGAAAGAAAAAATGAAAATGTGAGAAAATAAATTTATGAGCTGATGGCTCAAGTTGCACCTGAAGACCAGAGTAATCTTGGTTTTCTGATTGACACCATGCACAGAGTTGGTCGCCCCAGAGATGATAAAAAAACCACGTCCGATCATTACACAGTTCAACCTTCTGTCCTTCAGGAACAAGATCTGGAAAGTCTCACGTACTGCTGACATCATGATGAAGAGGAGCCTCCGTTTTACTGAGGACCTGACACTTTCCGAGAAATATTGTAGGAATAAACTGTGGCCCTTGGTTGAAAAAGCTTGTAAGGAAGGAAAGAAAACTAGGTGGCAAGGTCCAGTTGTCTTCATTGAAGGTGTGAGATTCATTGCCTGAAAGTCTCCCTTCAACAAATGACTTTGTTGGTCAAAAAACAGAAACCAAAAACTTAAGAGGCGAGTGAACTAGTAAAAGGCCAAACCATCAACACTAATGCTATAACAGGTATGGCCTAAGATAAATAGATATGTTCAAGGTAGTGATTTTCTTCAAAGTATTTGTAACTTTCTTAAAGAGGTAAGACTCTTTCCTTGTCATTCAGTTCTCTTTTTCAGATATTTGTTTGCATTGTGCATTTTTCTTGTTTGTGTTAAGTTTTTTTTGTATAGCGTATGGCAACTCACAGTTTCTGCAATCTCAAACTAATCTCTCTTAATGTTAGGGGCATTCTGAATATTACCCAAAGGAAATCACTTTTCAACCAAACAGAGTACAACAAACTTATCAACTTTATTAAATCATTCATCCCACAAATTTCAGACAATTTCAAATTGGATTGTGAAAAAGCTATATCAAAACCTGAAATACTTGATAATATCCTTAATATGGAAAAAGCGAAATATCTAGGAATGGATGTTCTCCCAGTTGAATTTTACTCCCATTTTTGGAACATACTTGAGAATCCACTGTTCAACATGTTTCAGGAATGTATTGAAACGGAGAAATGACCACAACAATGAAACCAGATCTAATAACACTACTCCCCAAACCTGATAAAGATAATCTTTTAATCGACAATTGGAGACCAATAACATTGTTAAACGTAGATTACAAATCTTTTCTCAAATCTTTGCCAGGCGTCTAAGAAAAGTCTTAAACGAAATAATCAGTGAAACCCAAACAGGTTTCATGGACAATCGGCACATAACTTAATATTAGAATGATTCTTAATATGCTGAATTATTCTGATTATAATGACTTCATGACCTTCTTCACAAACAAAATCATAGCTATTAGAAATAAAATTTACCAGACCCTCCCCACAAATACAACAGAATTAGAATCATCAGTAAGTCCTCAGTCCCTTTTAGACTGCTTTGTGCCCATAGATCTTGCTGAGTTAACTTCAACTATTATGGCATCTAAACCAACAACATGTCTTCTAGACCCTATTCCAGTTAGACTGCTCAAAGATGCTCTACCCTTATTAGACACGTTCGTATTAGATATCATTAATCTATCTTTACAAACAGGATATGTACCAAAGGCCTATTAGGTAGCTGTAATCAAACCTCTACTTAAAAACCTAGTCTGGATCCAGGTGTCTTAGCCAATTACAGACCAATATCCAAACTCCCCTTTATTTCTAAAATACTTGAAAAAGTAGTTACTGCAATTATGTGACCACCTGCGCAGAAACGACTTGTTTGAAGAATTTCAGTCAGAATTTAGAGTTCATCATAGCACAGAAACCGCACTGATTAAAGTCACCAACGATCTTCTTCTGGCTTCAGATAACGGACTTGTCTTTATACTAGTTCTGCTAGATCTTAGTGCTGCATTTAACACCATTGATGACAGAATATTATTACAGCGAATAGAACATGTAATTGGGATTAAAGGAACTGCAATAAACTGGTTTAAATCTTATCTAGTACTTTTCACTCTATATGTCTCCCCTTGGCAACATTATTAGAAAACACTCTGTAAATTTTCACTGCTACGCTGATGACACGCAGTTATATCTATCTATGAAACCTGATAAAACAAATAAATTATTCAAACTACAAGCATGTCTAAAATACATAAGGGACTGGATGACGTATAATTTCCCTTTTCTAAACCCAGATGAAACTGAAGTTATTGTATTTGGGCCTAAAAGTCTAAGAAACGTGTTTTCTAACCATATTGCTACTTTAGATGACATAACTCTTGCCCCCAGTAGTACTGCAAGGAATCTTGGAGTCATTTTTGACCAGGATTTGTCATTTACTTCACACATAAAACAAATCTCTAGAACAGCCTTCTTCCACCTAAGAAACATTGCCAAAATTAGGAGCATCCTGTCCCAAAGCTATGCTGAAAAATTGGTGGTGTGTCCTCCAGTGTGCAGCTACTGGTCCTACCAACCTGCCCAAACCGGTCAAGGCAGATATCCGCCCACCCTGAGCCTGGAGGTTTCTTCCGTTAAAGGGAGTTTTTCCTCTCCACTTATCCAAAGCATCTCATTTTAACCTTTTGACCAGGATTTGTCATTTACTTCACACATAAAACAAATCTCTAGAACAGCCTTCTTCCACCTAAGAAACATTGCCAAAATTAGGAGCATTCTGTCCCAAAGCGATGCTGAAAAATTGGTTCATGCATTTGTTACTTCTAGATTGGACTACTGTAATTCTCTACTTTCAGGCTGCCCCAGTAACTCTCTAAAAAGCCTCCAATTAATCCAAAATGCTGCAGCATGATTACTGACTGGGATTGGTAAGAGAGATCATATTTCACCTTCATTAGCTTCTCTCCATTGGCTTCCAATTAAATGCAGAATAGAATTTAAAACCCTTCTTCTTACCTATAAAGCTTTAAACGGTCAAGCCCCATCATATTTAAAAGATCTCTTAGTACTATATCATCCTACTAGCCCACTTCGGTCCCAAAATGCAGGTCTACTCGTGGTTCCCAGAATTTCCAAAAATGGAATGGGAGGCAGAGCCTTTAGCTATCAAGCTCCTCTCCTGTGGAACCTGCTCCCAGTCCAGATTCGGGAAGAAGACACCCTCTCTATTTTTAAGACTAGGCTCAAAACCTTCCTTTTTGATAAAGCGTTTAGTTGGTTATAGTCATGCTGCTATAGGCTTAGACTGCTGGGGGACTCTGCACTGTGCCACTTCCTCTTCTCTTCATTCTCTCCTCTCACCCCACATCTATAATGTCACCACTGTATGAGATTAACTCTGTGTCTTCTTTGTCCCGTAGTCGTCTTTCTCCCTCTCTGTCCCCGTCTCTCTGTCCCTGTCTTCAGGTGTCCCCGGATTTGGCGCTGTGTGTCCTCCAGTGCGCAGCTACTGGTCCTATTAACCTGCCCAATGTTTTGTTGTTGCTTTTGTTGCTCTGTTCTTTTCTCTCTCCACTTTCCACTCAGCCCAACCGGTCAAGGCAGATGGCCGTCCACCCTGAGCCTGGTTCTGCTGGAGGTTTCTTCCTGTAAAGGGAGTTTTTCCTCTCCACTGTTGCCTATGGCTTGCTCAAGGGCGATTTGTTGGGTTTTCTCTAAATGTTTGTATAGTCTTGACTTTATTATGTAATTTGCCCTGAGATGACCTTGTTGTAAATTGGCGCTATATAAATAAAGTTGAATTGAATTCAGGTGCCTTAATTTTATTTCTCGATTTTTATAAGCCTTTGACACAGTAGAGCATGATTTTTTATTTAAATCACTTCAAGTTTTTGGTTTTGGAAATTCATTGATCTCCAATATTAGATTACTTTACAAAAATATTACTAGTTGTGTTTTAATGTTTCCCAAAACCACAAAACAATTTCCAGTCCATAGATCAGTCCGCCAAGGTTGTCCTAGCTCTCCATTTCTCTTTTTACTTGTTGTTGAATTACTGTCTATATATACTTCACACTGCCATCATTTTCACGGTCTAACAATATTCGGGAGAGAGATTAGAATAACTCAACTAGCAGATGAAACAGTTTTATTTCTAAAAAAATAAACATCAAATTAATCAAGCATTAAACCTGGTAAATTCATTTTCCTTGGCATCTGGATTGAAATTGAATTTAGCAAAATGTGAAATTCTAAGTATACATGATACGGATGAAGTTTCACTTAATTTGTTTTCACCTTATTTGAAACTTCTAACTTAATATTACATTTAAAAAAACAGTTAAATATCTTGGAATCTACATATCCAGAAATCTTAAAGAACGCCAAAAAAAGAACTTCAATCCAAAGATACAAAAAACAACAAATATCTTAAATATGTGGCTGCATATTGTGTGCACATGTGGCTCAGACTTATCGATGACAGGGACAGTCCTTTTGAGTAAGGCAGATGGTATTTCTAGATTTGTATATCCCACTCTCTCTCTCTCTCTCTCTCTGTACATCAGAACAGCTGTAAAGAGATTAATAAGACATGAATCCATTTTGTTTGGAAAAACATCACCTTAAAAAAAGAGATCTTGGCAGGCTCGAGGGCTGTTGGACTTTGTGGATTTGAATTATGGCTTTAAGATAAAATGGATAAAGGAGAGTCTAAAGGCTCCAGATTCTCTTTCATCCCAATGAATGTATTTGAAAAAATGGGAGCTCTGCAATTTTGTTATTGTGTGACTACGATGTAACTAAATTGCCACAAAAAGTTGCAAAATTTCATCAGCAGACTCTTAACTGTAACAAAAATATGCTTTGTCCATAGTTTTTTGCCCCATAAAACAATGATTTGGAATAATGAGTACATAACCAGAAAGAATAAATCACTGTATCTACAGATGTGGATAGATAAAAATATAATTTACCTTTTAGACATACAGAGTGAAACGGGTCAACTTCTGAGTTATGAGCAATTTTCAAAATCTCAGTTGTTTCAAAGAATTTCAAGCAGTTACTAATGCTATCCCTAGTGGAATATTACAGCTATCAAAATGTGAACGTCAAATACCAAAAAAACTCGAATTCACATTTTGCATTCAGGGCATCGATATTAAAAGTAAGAAATGCACTAATAAACACATCCGAAAATATTTGTATAGTAAAAGAAAAATTTCTCCACGTGGAAAGTGTTTTTGGGGTTCTCATGATACACCTATTCACTGGGAAAAAAGCTGGACCCTACCCCATAAATTTGTTATTAATAATAAAATTTGCGAAAAATGTATCACATGGCACATGCCATTGATCCGAATGCATTAACTGGTACCAAAAGTCTGAACAGTCTAAACATGTACCTGCCCCTTAACATGGATCGTATTAAAAAATACCTCATCTGAAGGAGCCTAATCATCTGACTCATCGCACGGTGGACAGGTATCACTACAATGATGAACTCAGGAAATATTTCATAGTTTATGATTTGGTTTGTCTTTGTTTAATGAGGACAATTACTCGTTACATAAGTGGAGAGCAAATAAAGGAAACATTTGCTTCACTTAATGTGTCTATTTTATCACCTAGAGAGTTTATTCAAGAACAGTCCATCTTATCAGTTGTCATGTTGTAAATCTTTGAAAGTCTGCAAAGGTGATTCGTATCACTCTTGTCATCAGAGTGTTGAGCTGTAGATTGGGATCAGTATTGATCCAAGACAGTAAAGTCACTTTGCCTTGTCATTTATTGAGAACTCACACACTCTTCAACATCTTTGGGTTAGTATCTTCTCCCTGCCTCCTAGCTTGTACTCACAAGAGAATTTAAAAATACAGTTTTCATTCTTCAAGCAATCGATTAGTCTAAGTTGAGTATACGCAACCATATCAGGGAATTTGAGTGTAAAATGAAAATATACCCTTGGATATCAAAATGTTAGAACCATCGGTGAGTGATTGTTGAAATGCATTTATATTTTACATACTTTTCAACCTTTCTGTCTTAACTTTCCCACAAGTAAAACATCTCAAATCAATTGCAAGTTGTGATAGAAAATTAAATACTTTCGTTTATCTATTCATGTTTTTTGTGCTAATTCGCTGCATATGAAAAATGTTTTCTTGTTACAGACCCATTTTCAATGTTAAGTTTAGGAACAACTGTGTATGCAGAAGACAAGATTGAAGTTCCTATTTCCACTGCACTGCCGAAATAAAATACACAAATGCATTCGGATCAATCCAGCCCCTTTATTGATTTCACCCAAGATATCTGTGACCAGAGGTTGTCGGTTTTGCCACGACACAAGTGCAGTGCAGATTGTAACCATATTTCAAGAAACTTATCAAAACTATGAATTCATGTGTGTTTCCATCCACTACATTAACGTGGGGATAAACATCCTGTGAGGCTAATTTTCTGGGTGTGTGCCATCAAACCACTACAGCAGATATGAAACCTGTTCCAGAAATGATGACACAGAGCACAAAAAAACTAAACATCTGCACTTTAGAGATTGTGTTAGACATATGTTGTTAATAAGCTGCCGATCCCCAGCTCCTGCGGTCACATGTCGAAATGTCCTTGAGCTTTTGTTGCTCTATTCTTTTCTCTCGCCACTTTCCACTCACCCCAACCAGTCAAGGCAGATGTCCGCCCACCCTGAGCCTGGTTCTGCAGGAGGTTTCCTCCGTTAAAAGGAGTTTTTCCTCTCCACTGTTGCCTATAGCTGCTCAAGGGGTATTTGTTGGGTTTTCCCTAAACGTCCGTATAGTCTTGACTTTATTATGTAATTTGCCTTGACACGACTTTGTTGTAAATTTGCGCTATATAAATAAAGTTGAATTGAAAAAAAGACACTGAGCTTCCACTTAGTTCCTTCCAGTGAGCGTCGGCCAGCTGCATAGCAGCTCCCCCATCGGTGTATGAATGTGTGTTATTGTAAGTGTGAATGGGTGAATACGAAGCAGTGAAAAGCGCTTTGAGGACCATGCAGCAGGAAAGCTCTATATATATATAAGTGCAGACATTTACCGTTACATTATCAAAACTTGGTAGATGGGTTTAATGCACACACTGTAGGCTATGTAATTGAATCAACCACAGATTTTTTGAGCTTTGCTTCCTTTTCTTTCATCCATCTACTGTAAATACACTACACAGTCAGAACACCATGGTCACCTGAACATTACACACAAATGTGTTACTGTTTGGACCACAACACAATATTAGATGGTCAAAGAAACATGACACAGTCTTAAGGGCCCTCAAACCATCTTGGCATCTATTTCAATAAAGGTTTTGCAAACTTACACGGGGCCCAAACAAGGACAACATTTTTATTTAAATAAACAACAAAGAACCTGAACCTCAACTGAGACGGAACAGGCCTTTAGGTAATGAGCTTACAACTAAGAAAAGACAACCATTACTTATTTCTAGCATTTATTTACATTTTGTGCTTTTACAGCTAACAAGATGTTTCGTTAAAAACATAATGCTAACTTTAATAAATTAGTTTTCAACAAAAAAAAAATGAAAATAAAGTTAAACATCCTCCTTGTTGTGTGACTGATTTCTCAGTCAGGAGGGAGGTCTCCCACCTGGAGAACTGGTGTTGGGAGAATCACCTCCTGTTGAACATTAGCAAAACAAAGGAACGGACAGTGGACCACAGTCCACCCACCTCTCATCGGTGGTTCTGAAGTGCAAAGAGTAGACTCTTTTGAATACCTGGGAGTGATTATGTCACAAGACCTGTCCTGAGCACATCACATAAACATCAGTATTCTTTCTGCAATCAGTTTCTATTCTGTGTTTTGATTTTTTTCTGTTTATGCTTCTGTTTCTGTTCTTGTCCTACCTTGTAAATGGATGCAGGTACATTAGCACATCACTGTACATTGTACAATGTGTAACTGTGCATCTGAAAAATAAAACTTATAGTATCTTATCTTAATCCATGCATTAATTTTGCAACATCATCAAAACATCATACCCACTTAGTTAAGAGTCCATTAAGAACACTAAATTGTGTATCGTGAAAAACAAAAGTGTAAAAAATATCCTCTGACCTTATTTGAAACTTCTAACTTAGTAATACCACACAGCCAAATAGTGGATTTAATGTAGACAAATGCGACGCAGCAGTTACAAAACATAACTCGATGCTTTGCTCCAGTCTTGGTTAGAAATAAATGAGAGAATTACATGACACAGGCCAATGCAATCAAGCAGCTCGCTGTCTGAAGTCTATATACTGTAAGTGGAACTCAAGTGGCCTTGAATGTAATGTGATGCAGCTGGAGTGAGTGATACAGGTTTAGTCAGCAAGATAAATGTGTTCTGTCATAAAATCTTATAAAGGCTGTGAATAAAAAGCTGATCACAGAAAGAATACTCGCTATCCAGAAAGATGAGGAGACAATCTGGCAGAGAACTGTGGGAAGGGGTGGGTAGAAAAACAGGTGTGTAACATGGACAAAACAGGACTCCAGTACAGGAACTGACACTATTAAAGCAAAGGCTTGAATCCAAGGAGCAATAGACTTTGAAACAGGTACATTACATATAGCATGTACAACAGGATACCACCCATCCTCAGTAAGATAGCGCTGTCGTCCACCAATCCTACAATTGTCAATTCAATCCCCGGCTCCTCTGGTCACATGTCAAACTGTCCTTCAGCAAGACACCGAACCCCTGCTTAGTTGTGCCCAGTGAGTGTTGCCCAGCTCTGTAGCATCCCCCCATCGGTGTCTGAGTGTGAATGGGTAAATAAGAAGCAGTGTAAAGCGCTTTGAGTACCAACAGGTAGAAAAGGGCTATATAAGTGCAGACCATTTATACCTTCATGGACCTCAAGCCATGACATTTATTAAAGGGTGAAACATCCATTTTCATGACATATGGGCATCTTCTGAGAAACACTAGCTAGATGGATGAAGATAACAGTACATACACTTGAGCACTGACAAATTTGATTGAAGAGGTGGATAAACAGTTCCTGTAACACCAGGACATTACTTGTGTGCCGAGCTCCATGCAACAGAGCTCTGATCACACTATAGCCAAGTTTTTCTCCTGGCTTACAGAATCAGATGCACACAGCAGTTATTTTGCATCAGAATGTGGTTTGGAACTGGGACAAATGTCACCATGTGTCACCTTGCTGATGCAGTAAAAAAAATAGCTGTATTGACTGGAAAACAGCATGGCTGAAAACTATTCAGCAACCTGCAGAGCATGCAGAGACGCTTTCCAAACGAAACAGCTCAGCTTACAATGTATGCCACTGTAGTCAGGGTCAACAGGGCCCCAGATAATACAGATAATACGACCTGAGAATGTGTCACAGCTGTGTCACAGCTGACAATCAGAGTTACAAAACTTTTCCAGAAGTCATGCTTAAGGTGAACAATGAGTGGGTGACCTTTTTGGTGGACTCATGAGAAACATCTACCTGCTTAACGGAAGATATGTTATCCCCCAATGAGAAGTGGTGGATCATGCTACACATTTTCAGTCACATCAATTTAATTCAACTTTATTTATATAGCGCCAATTTACAACAAGGTCATCTCAAAGCACTTTACATAATAAAGTCACTATACAGACATTTAGAGAAAACCCAACAAATACCCCTTGAGCAGCTATAGGCAACAGTGGAGAGGAAAAACTCCTTTTAACGGAAGAAACCTCCAGCAGAACCAGGTTCAGGGTGGGCGGCCATCTGCCTTGACCGGTTGGGATGAGAGGAAAGTGGAGAGAGAAAAGAACAGAGCAACAAAAGCAACAACAAAACATTGGGCAGGTTGGTAGGACCCGTAGCTGTGCACTGGAGGACACACAGCGCCAAATCCGGGGACACCTGAAGACAGGGACAGAGAGAGGGAGACAGAGAGGGAGAAAGACGACTACGGGACAAAGAAGACACAGAGTTAATGTCATACAGTGGTGACATAGATGTGGGGTGAGAGGAGAGAATGAAGAGAAGAGGAAGTGGCACAGTGCAGCGTCCCCCAGCAATCTGAGCCTATAGCTACTACTTCTCTTTGGGCTTTGAGACCGGAGGCTCCTAACTTTGTCAATGTTCCATAGGTGGAAGAAGGCTGTTCTAGAGATTTGTTTTATGTGTGAGGTAAATGACAAAAATGATGCTGAGTTTCCTTGCAGTTGTACTAGGGCCAGAGTTATGTCATCTAAAGAAACGATATGGTTGAAAAACATGTTTCTGAGATTTTTAGGCTCAAACACAATAACTTCAGTTTTATCTGAGTTTAGAAGAAAGAAATTATAGTTCATCCAGTCCCTTATATCTTTTAGACATGCTTGTGGTTTAATTAATTGATTTGTTTCTTATGGTTTCATTGATAGATATAACTGCGTGTCATCAGCATAGCAGTGAAAATGTTTACAGAGTGTTTTCTAATAATGTTGCCAAGGGGAGACATATATAGAGTAAAGAGTATTGGTCCTAACACAGAATCTTGTGGTATTCCATAACCAACATTTGTGTATGTGGAAGATTCATCATTAACATGAACAAATTGGAATCTATCTGATAGATATGATTTAAACCAATTTATTGCAGTTCCTTTAATCCCAATTACATGTTCTATTCGCTGTAATAATATTCTGTGATCAATGGTGTCAAATGCAGCACTAAGATCTAGCAGAACTAGTATAGAGACAAATCCATTATCTGAAGCCAGAAGAAGATCAGGGGCAAGTCGTCCATGGAACACAGGGTCAGTGGTTTGATCCCCAGTTCCTGCTTGCTACATGTCAAAGTATCTTTGGGCAAGACACTGAATCCCCAGTTGGTGATGAGCACCTTGTGTGTCAGCTGTCATGTATATACCAAAAAAAGTATGTATGTACCAAATTACACTGTAAATTGCTATGGATAAAAAAGCATCTGCAAAATGTACTAAGTACATTTTACTGAATGTAAAATGTGTCCAAATCTAGGCCTTGGAGGTCACAGTACACCGGCTTGTTTTCCAACTATCTCTGCACAACTTCAGGTTCAGGTGTGTTCCGTCAATCAGAAGCTTGAGAACGAGAGTTGTGCAGGGGTAGTTAAAAAACAAGTGGGACTGTAGCCCTCGAGGCCCAGAGTTGGACGCCCCCTGATAGATGATTAAAATTTGAAAGAAGCATCAAAAAGGTTTTTATTGTGAAAGTGAATGTTCAGTCTGTGTGTGGGTGCGTGTGCATCTTCTCTGTGTATTAGGAGGAATAAGAGCTGTCAGTTATAGTGGTTGGACGCAGTTCTGAGGCTGATCACATGACCAGATGCAGCTGTGTCTGTTAACATGATAATAAGAGTTTGTAATCTGTTCATTTGATGAGGAAATATGAAAATGTGTGATTTGACCCACTCTAGCAGATGCAATACACACTAATGGAGAAGAGGATTAATCAAAGTATATTACCTAAAACTAAAACTGTGATTTTTCAAAAAGTACAAAAGGTACAAAGAAGCTGATCAGAGGAAGGAAGGAAGTTTCTACAACAAATAGTTCAGAAGTAGATAGCGACTGAAGAAGTTGGTGTTAACAAGAATAATAAAGATTAGGGTAAAATAATTGTGAGACCTGTACAGCTCTCCCATTAATAATAATAATAATAAAGATTACAACAACATTACAGTGGATAAGATAGGAGCTACAATTAATCAGTAAACAATCCTTCAGCAAAAACCCAACAGGGTGTTCAAAACAGGAAATAACACAATGGGAGCCAATTATAGTCTTACCAGCCAGTGACTTCTTTCTAAATTCACAACAAATATAAATAGGGATTATTACTTACATGATATCATGTGAAAATAACTCTATCTACATAGATTCTTATTTCACTTTGAAACTGAAATTTTTGTAGGACTTATTTCCCAGGGATTACAGTCCAGGAACCCTTCAAGCACATTTTGATTTGCATTTCAGCATGACCAAGCCAACAAAAACCTTTTGGGGGAAAATGTGCTGTCACAGCTCAGTCTCTGGCCTGTTTCTTGGTGCTCTGTCAGTCTCACATTTAGACACACAGGTTCCTATCACCTCCTGTTAGGATTCTGGACTCCTCCCCTCCTCGGCTAGTGTTTGGTTTTTTTAGACTGTCACATGGTTAGTTCTGGTGCATCTCCCTAATCTTGTTCAGCCTTTCCTTTGATATTGTTCGTGAGTCTGTTGATAGTTCTTGGTGGTTTGTTAGTCTCCTCGTTAAGAGTGATTTTCTGTTAGTTAGAACAACAACAACCTTTATTCGTCACTTCAGTAACATATACATTTGCACATACATGTTACAGTGAAATTTACTCCTGCATATGTAACCACTGCTTCTTATCTACCCATTCACACACATTCATACACTGATGGGGGCACCGGGAGCAAGTAAGCAGGGGTCAGTTTCTCGTTCAAGGACTCTTTGACATGTGACCAGAGGAGCCGGGGATTGCATCAACAACTCTAGGTAGTGGTGGACGACCGCACTACCAATTGCACCACAGTCGCCCAAGTTACAGGTAGGCTGAGATTTTTTTTTTTTTTTTTTACATTTCGTCATTTAGCAGACGCTTTTATCCAAAGCGACTTACAGAGTAATTTGGTACATACATACATACACAAAGTGGTGTTGGCTGCCATGCAGGGTGCTCATCACCACTGGGAGCAACTAGGGGTTCAGTGTCTTGCCCAATATGTGTTTATATATGTGTTTATAAAAACAGCATTTGTTCTTCCTTGTGTCCAGACAATGCAGCATCTGGTTTCATGTTTATGAGCTGTGACAGCAGCTTTCCCCAATATGTTTTTGAATGTGCTCATAAGGAGCAACAGCTTTTATTGTCATCAGTGAGCACATTTTACAAGTTACATCCCCCTGAGAGGAGTAGTGAGCAGCTACAGGAGGTGCCTTTGGAGCAAGTGCAACTTGTCTTGCTCAGTGACAGACCTTGCACGTGGGTTTGATCCAGCAGATTTCTGTACTCCAACCTGATACCACTGAGTACCGAGCCACCATGTACGCATTCGGCAGGGATTATTTTTACTGTTTCTACATAGAAAAAAGAAATCCCAACATCAGTCTCACCTATTTCCATTTCTCACATCACACTCCACTTTTAGCTAAGAAAATGAATGGAGAGGCTGCAAAGGCCAATGTGGGTGTGAGAGGAGGAGCTAGGACAACCCCCATAGGTCCACAACAGTCATCATTTACTGTCCGTATTGAACACCCACTATTGGTCTCCCACACCACTGTTTGGTGTCATAATTTCAATAGCATTTCTGTGCCCTCTGCTTAGATATGCTTTGTATTTATGTGTATTATGTGTATATACGTTACAACAGCTTTAATACTGTATACAGAGTAAATGGTCTGGATATATACTGGACATAGTATTTGAAGTTTATGTGATAGCAATTGTAACAACTCATTCTCTTTTCTTTCTTCTTGTCTCCCAGCACAGTAATGTCCTCTCTACCTCTTTCTTTCCACAGCCACAACCTTTCAAAGCAGCAGTCTCGACAAGAATTACAAGGTGAAGGTGCAGTGTTCAAGCAGAAATTACTATGCAACATGTGTAGCAGCTATTTTCTGTAATGTACCTCACGACAGCGGCACTGGATCACGCCTCTGCCTGTGGAAACAATCTTTTCTTTAAGGGTGTGCTTATGGACCTGGTCACTGCCTATGTGCTGTAATTGTGGCTTCCACAGACTGCACTGCATGTTGTTTACCCGATGTGCAATTGTGTCTAAAGCAGGGGTAGTCAACTATGATTTAAGGAGGTCTGGACAGAGAGAAAATATCCTCATGTACAGACACAGCATCATCTTTTTAGTTGCATTTGATTTAGTTAAGCGAAAAAGATCAATGGCTTTCGGCATTTCACTTTATGTGTTGCCATTGCAGAATGTGTTGCAGTTTGTCATGAGTTGTTCTTTGTTGTTGTCTCAGTACACGCCCTTCCTGCTGCAACCATCCTATTCTATCTGGGCTTTGGACCGGCACCAAGGTGGTGGTTGATGGATGCGTGAGGCTACACCTTGTGGAATGGGATTTGATCCTGTGGTGTTCTGCATCCCAACCCAGTGCGCTACCCATTGATCCCTTTTTATAATTTAATATAATGTTTCTATTATAATTTATATATACTGAAGTAACGGCACTCGGTGAAGGTGAAGACTCAAATCAAACCAAGAAAATGATAATTCAATGCCATTACAACAATATTTATTTTTTATCAAAGTCTCTACTCTGTAGAGATATATAAAATATTACAGAACAAATAATAAAAATAAATAAGAAGTACTTCATGGGAATAATAATAATAATAATAACATCACTATAAACTGTGTATCTACATGGCTGCTGTTGCCAGAGCTGTAAAACCTGCTTAGAAGGAAGGCTAACGTAAATAATCCTGCAGCAGTCCTTATCTCAGGTTAGTCACATTACTTCAAAATTAGTTTTTATTAGCAGGCCTAATTAAAAAGATATATTAAACAGCTAGGAGAGTAAAATTTAACTAAAACTGACTAAATTATACTGTTATACCAACAAGTGATCAGTGGGGAAAAAAATCTGGTGAATGAGGTTCTTAACAAATACATACACAGGTGTCTCACAACTGGTGGGACTTGACAGAGGACATCGGCCCCAGTAATTCATAGTTTCACTCTGATACCATATCAAAAATGTCAGGTCACCCACTGTTTACAGTAAAACACAAAAATCTTTAATTCTCATTGTTGCCATTAATTTTTCTTTTTTAACCCATAACATTAAATATTATATCATGTTAGCATTACAATGGGTGGATGTAAAAATATATCTTAAAACACATAGTAGTACTGTCAATTTCAACACTGCCCACGCAGGGTTTGTTAATAATCTTTTGGCTATGGCTAACGTAACTAGACACTGCAACTATAGGACCCAAAAGCAGTATCTGAAACACGCCAAGAGTGCAGGAGGTTTATTAATACATGAACTACTGATACAGTTATTAATTATCACATGAAATACTTGGAATATAATACTCAACATTGACACGTGAGGAGATAGCTATATTATCTCAAAGGCAGAGAGAATTAGGCTGTAACAAAATCCTGAACTACTGAGACTATTAACACACTCACAAACAGAATTAAGGACTGGAGATCTTAATACTAGAGATTCTTCTAAACTGTGATCAAACTGAAGTTATTGTGTTTGGGCCTAAAAATCTCAGAAACACATAAAACGTTAGTGGCTGTGCAGAGCAAGAGTCAGTTGTGGGGGGAGACAGACATGAAGATATATAAGGCAAACATTTAATGTATAAATATTAGACAATCCTTTATTCTTAAGGGCAAGTAAGGATTTTCTCCAAACCCCTACTAAAATATATATATATAATATATAATATTATAATATATATTAGAAATAATATATAATATTACTGCTTCAATTAAAACTTAGATATATAATATATATTTTGTTAGTTGTTGTTGTTAATTCAACACTTCAGGAAGAACATTTAAACCACAAAATGAAAGCAGGCAGCTGAAGCTGAACTTGTTAGTATAGAAGTTCTATGAAAATATTTTACTTTTGCTTTCCATTTCCCTTTCAAATATGTTCATTTAACCAGAATGTCAGGTGCCTGTCTGCTTGTGTTGCTTGCCCCAGTGGAACTGCTAGTTTTTCCCAGACGTCAGCTATTAACTCTGGAAGTTTACCTGTGTGACTGCTGGTAAGAATAATGCTGAGAACTAGAGAAAGTGAAATTTCTCTTTTCACTAAAGGTTCAAATAGGATTAATGTTGTTGAAGGGGATCTTAGGCTACTACAAGAAGCACAATAGCAAAGCCTGAAAGTAAATCCTGGCTATCTCTGTGCTTGTGTCCCAGTGTGTCTGACTGCTGCCTAATGTATTCAGATATGTCACCCTAAAATAGTTTGGGGGTCACTGGGAGTCAGCGTATAAACCCTCACAGATAGGAGAGATTGCCAGACTCCAGCAGACTGTGAAATGGAAAAATGTGTATATATATGTGTGTATGGGGTGTAACACTTTCTCTCCCTTTTGCGATTGCACCAGAGCAAGAGTTTATCATATTGTATTATAATATATATATATATATAATATATTATATTATATATATATATATACACACAAGTAGTCTGAACAGAGATGCACTGACCATCTGGAGCTGCCATTGTGTCTACCAAAAACAGTGACTAGAAAGGATAAAAAGTCAACAAAACTATATTTAATTTTATTACAGAATGAGATTTCAGGGTACAGCTGAACCCATGCGCATGTGTGTTCCTCCTCTTTGAAATTTTTCAACACTGTCATGGCCATGACATTTCCTAGGACAAAACTACAGCAAGCATTCATAGGGTGTGTAACTGTGTGTTGACATCACAGTTCAATTCAATTCAATTCAGCTTTATTTATATAGCGCCAATTTACAACAAGGTCATCTCAGGGCACTTTACATAATAAAGTCAAGACTATACAAACATGTAGAGAAAACCCAACAAATCCCCCTTGAGCAAGCCATAGGCAACAGTGGAGAGGAAAAACTCCCTTTAACAGAAGAAACCTCCAGCAGAACCAGGGTCAGGGAGGACAGCCATCTGCCTTGACCGGTTGGGCAGAGTGGAAATTGGAGAGAGAAAAGAACAGCTTGATTCAGATGTCAGTTTAATTTAACTTAACTTTATTTATATGGCATCAGTTCACAACAAAGTCGTCTAAGGGCACTTTACATAATAAAGTCAAGACCATAGAGAAAAGGCAGATATCATTTACATTTAGTAGATGCTTTTATCCAAAGCGATTTACAGATTAATTTGATACACACATACACAGTGGTGATGGCTGCCATGGCGCTTAACTGGGCCACCAGGAGCAACATGGGGTTCAATGTCTTGCCCAGGGACACTTCATGACACGGTGGGGAGGGACCACAGATCGAGCCACTGACCCTGTGGGTGACTGCCTTACCAAATGAGCTACATTAATAATTAGGGGTTAATTCTTTAAAATCAAAAGGGGTAGGCAGAGTCAGGTCATAAAACAGGGTGGTTCAAACCCTGGAGATGAAGGATGGGATGAATGTGATCAAGGCTGAAAGATTGCAATGAGATGCACATGCTCAGATAAAACTGAAGTTATTGTATTTGGGCCTAAAAGTCTAAGAAACATGTTTTCCAACCATATCGTTACTTTAGATGACATAACTCTTGCCCCCAGTAGTACTGCAAGGAATCTCTGAGTCAGTTTTGACCAGGATTTGTCATTTACTTCACACATAAAACAAATCTCTAGAACAGCCTTCTTCCACCTAAGAAACATTGCCAAAATTAGGAGCATCCTGTCCCAAAGCGATGCTGAAAAATTGGTGGTGTGTCCTCCAGTGTGCAGCTACTGGTCCTACCAACCTGCCCAAACCGGTCAAGGCAGATATCCGCCCACCCTGAGCCTGGAGGTTTCTTCCGTTAAAGGGAGTTTTTCCTCTCCACTTATCCAAAGCATCTCATTTTAACCTTTTAGCTTATATTATATTCTTAAACACCATTATCCATTTCCCAATTGTTTATTCCTTGATCTGTATATTATGCCAATCACATGGTTGAATAATGCTTTGGTGACAGAATTCAGTGATCACTTATCTGTAAAGAGTCCGCCTTTGATACGTTACTCATTCATTTGTTCGGCTAAATCCACGATTCGTTAATTTTAACACAGTGATCATCCTTTATAAATGCTTTGGTGCCGTATAACGTGGATAAATTATTGAAATATGTATGTTTGCAGCTTTATTGTGATGCTCCAATGCAACGCCTGTTATCAGTATTTATATTGATAACTCTGTATTGCTACATAGGTTCCGAAGACTCGTCTGCACTGAGAAGCCTAGGGTAATGGTTTAGTGTTTGATTAAAGGGACCTTGTTTTCCGGGCAATGATTAATGTCTCCGTCTTGTCAGAGTTCAACTGCAAAAGATTAGCACTTAGCAATTCTTATTGCTGGTCAAGCAGCTCTTTTAAAGAAGACAGCAATGAAATTCTGAATCCTTAAATGAGCAATACAGCTCATCCACATAAAAACATTTATAAACTGGCAAATTATCTGTCCTGAAGGGCGAATAAAAGTCTAATAAAATCAGGACTGTATGTTCTGATATCCTGAGGGGTCACATGGCTAAAAGAGGACCAACTAGGATGCGGGACATTACCAGCGTTAAAAGATGACGGTGGGGATATGTCATATGTTAAAGAAATGAAGAAATTAATTACTGTCTGCTTTAAAGTACACATATATTTGAGAAACATTAGGTAAGACACTAACATATTCCATATTTCAGTATGCCATAAAAACTGTTTAAAGTGTCTTTTCAGGCTCCTAACTGTGGCTCCTCATCACTTTGAAAATGCTGCTTATTTTTATAGATGCCCACATCATTTCCCTCTCCCTTCATCTTTTCTGTGTACTCTTCTTAATTGATTATATTCTGCAACGTGTCGCCTTTTTTGATTTAGACTGCCTTTTTTCAATTCCTGCCTTATTGCTCCTGTCAACTTGTTCCATCAAATCAGTAAGCATCCCCCGCTCCTTCTGTCATCCTCACTCTCTCTCTTTTCTCTCACGCTCTGAAAACGAATTGTGTTTTATAAATGGTAATTAGTATGTCATGGTCTAGGGGATAAGAGTAATGGTGTACATGGGTTGGTGCTGGAGAGGAATTCATTACCACCTGAGACACCTGCTAGATTATAAACACGAAACAAAAGCTGATAATGCTGCTGTTGCCTGTCTGGCTAATGGAGAAGTTTACAAATGCACTTGTAATAGAAACCTTGCGAACAAATCAAGTTGTATGCAATACTATAATTTACTAGTGAAAAAATAATTCAATACCCTGTGTAATATTTGTATAATTCATGCCAATTAGAAACCATAAATGTAATAATGTGGTATAACTAGATTGTGAAGAAATAATTGTGTATTCACTTGTTTATTTGGTTACATTAGAACGTTAATTAATTGGCATTGCTAAGAGCTATGTAAAGCAGTGTCCAATTATAAGGTTTGCTTTATGTTATGCCAAAATAGTTCTTGAAGACAACTCCAACAATTTCCTTTATTTCCTTTAATTTCTAACATAGGCTGTAGCCTACGAAATAACCTTTACAGACCCTTACATCAGAAAAATAGGTCACACACACAGACAGGCACACACACCCCAGTCTTGTTTGTCACAATGCAAAATAACCATGACCACGCTATCACCAACCCATTTACACATGTCTAGTAATTCCACAGTTTATAATCAAAGACTAAATCTATCAACTTATTATTCCTAATGTTGGACCTCACCTCCTGTTGTAGGTAATTACTTAAAGCTAAGTAGTTAAATTTATTAGCAAAAGTAAATCAAATGAGTTCATTGTGTTGAAGTAAATATGGTAGATGTAGATTGGATTGATAGAGAAGAATTTTCTATTCCTCAGCAGTAGATTTGTTTTGAGAGTAATATTGATTAAGATGGCTTTAAAACAAAGATGAAATATTGATGTTGTTGTAAGCCTTGTCTTTAGAATCTTTAGATTTTTAACATATAAAAAGGAAAACGGTAAGAAACAGCTAGAGTGCACATTGGTGATTGAAAAGAAAGATGGCCCAGGGCCTTGCATGAATATTTTATTTGCACTGAAAACAAAGGCAAGGGGTGGGATTGGGAAGTTGGTAGCAGCAAAGGGGATCAGCAAGTCCTCAACACTAGTGAATACTAGCTGACTACGAAAGCACCACACATATGCTCTGCCGCAGGCATCCACCCACCCTGACTTTTAACATCTGTAATGTAGACTCAAGGATCACTGGAATGCAGCCATGTTTTAGTTCATATCTGCAGACAGCACCTAAATTGAGAAAATGTGATTCATTCATCTAACTGGGTGTTACTGGGTGGCTCTCACATGAAGGTGAATGGTCTGCACTATTCTACCTGTCTGTACTCAAACCGCTTTACACTGCTTCTTATTCACCCATTTGCTGTCACAATAGGGTACCAATGGGGGAGCTGCTCTGCACCTGGCCAACGCTCACCAGGAGCAACTTCGATGGTTCAGTGGCTTGCTCGAGGACACTTCAACATGTGACCCGAGGAGCTAGGGTCATCCAGTGGAGTGCTCCATCCAATATCTGGAACTGCTCACTAACTAACTCTGGGTTGTGGGGGCGCTGGAGCCCAGCTGTCATAGGGCAGGAGGTGTGATCCACCTTGGACAGGTTGCTTGTCTATCCTGGGGCCAGTTTTTGGACAAAGTAAGTGTATGGCATCAACAAACAAGACAATTCAATGTAAATTCATTGTTCAGGGACATTAAAGTATATGCGGTCTGAGTTTCCAGCCCAATATGCATTTATTACGGGTAATTGTGGCATTTGTGTCGCTCAGCTGTTCCAAGGGTTATCATTTATAATGTTTAATCCCTCACAAACATCCCTCACGAGGCCGTTTTTATATTGCAAACATAGCTAGCGATGGGTCGTACCATGCCGAGGCTTTGGAGAACGTATATGAGTGGAAAACTGTTGAAAAATTGTTATTTCTGAACAAAAACAAATAAGTTTCCCCAAGTTACAAAAGCACATTTACTGTCTTAACCCCCTAATATTTCCACTTTTCCTTGCAGCCATTGTAATTTCAAAAACTTAAGACTTCTCAGAAGAGAAGTTTGAGCTGAATCTCAGAAGAATACACACCAATATAAAAAAGGTGGAATATTTACGGACATCATGGAAAGGAGATTTATTCAATTCACTGTCACATCTTGACCTGTTTAATTATTTTTGTTCAATAGATGGCTTAGTAAAGGAAATGAAGCCTCAAGCAGCTTGGCTCTTGAACCAATTTAATGAAAAGCTCTCACTGAAGCTTAATCTCATCACTACATATAGCCTATATGTCTTTAAATATAAATGTCTATATGTGAACTATAAATGTCTTTATAGTATTTACTTTATTATGTCTTTAAATAAAGAAGATGGAGGAGCAGTGGGTAGGGCAGGGATAGCTGGAAAACGAGGAGGGCTGTGGCCCTCGAGGAGCATGGGTTGCCCAGCCTTGGTCTAGGTTATTTGTCTGTTCTGTGCACATCCTCTATTGTCTGAAAACACACAAGAACACACTGAAACACACCAGCCAAAAGACTGGAACCACTGACATTTTGAGAAATAATCATTATCTCATTGCTGTAGCACATGTCATGGGGTGGGTTGTATTAGATAGCAATTGAACAGACACATGCAAACATTGATGCAGACATACACTCGGACCTGTTTGCACATCGTTCATAGAACAAAAGTAAATATGTGTCCTACTTTCCACAGCAATCAGTGTCTGTAGAGGTAAACACAGATTTCAGTGATAAAATCTCCTGCAACAATGCTGCACAAAATTCCAATAACAAGAGTTCCTTTGTTTTCTCCAGTCATTTTTCAGATGAGGATGTAAAATATTGGACAGACATGGTGAACTACAATGTCCTGTCCTTTGTTGTTATATATGTGTGAATATGCGTATCAACGGAGAAGAATAAAATCAGCCTCAAGGATCTGAGATTGATTAACAAAGGCTAGACAACTGGGTCAGAGTTACTCCAAATGTCAGGCCTTGTGGGGGGGTTCAAGGTCAACTGTATTGTATTGCATAAATGTATAGATTCAGTTATTTGTTAGATCAGAATCAGTGTAATATGCATTGTATTGTTCACTGATGTGGGGAATTGCATTTAAAACAAACACATAATCCATTTTTATTTTACAAAAAAGAGCTAAAGGAATAGTTCAAATACTAAATTATTCAAAGAACTGTTAACAAATAAATAACAGGAAACACCCAAAAGCTGTTTATGATAAGCAATGAGAAATGTGATATGAGAGGAGTGTATAGGGAGCCTCTCTGTTCCAATCCCACAGTGGGGTTTCAATAATACAAACTGCTGGCTATGATCAACAGGTGTCAGAACATGACCGTGTATGATTGGTGAGAGAGTAACCACGCTTAACCCCTGTCCACCAACGAATGAAAGGTGGCTTGGTGTGATCAGTCATATTTTCTCGCTTATCATGTGAAAAGCCAGGTGCATCTTTCTGTGGAGATGAGATTGCAACAGGATGTACTAGGGCAGACCCTTCGAACACCGGGAGCCACAAAACCCCTAAATGAAGATAACAATGCATTTATCGTTTTTTATCTTTATGCTCTGTGTAAAGATAATATGTAAAAATATAGTGTGTTGCATTTATGAAGTCAATGAACTGCTACAGAGAAAACAACATTTCCCGAAACCAAAAAAATGACGCTGGATGGAAGGTTACTTTGAAATAAATACTCGATGTCTAATTGAGTCCTTCACATAATTATGGAAAAACAAATCTTAAATTATCCACCTGCAGCAAACAAAAAATGCTGTTTGCTTCTGTGTGCAGTCAGTCAGCTGTCAACCTGATTAAAAAAGAACCATTTCACTAAACAATGTAAAATATTTATTTACAAAATAATAACCAATTGAAATATGTATTTTACTTGGTTGTGATTTTTGATCCTGAACCTCAGTGTGGGCCTATCAGGGCTGATGTTGAACTTGGACACCCATATATCTTTGTCAGCTATGTCAACCAGTTCCATCTCAAGATGAACTCATGCTCACTGTGGAAGGTTCTTCACACCTCTCAACTGTGTCATCCCAGCCACAGTGAGAGGCCCATACAGGCCTGGGGTGTGGCACCAGCGTGTGACACCTCGTTGGTAATTTAGCTCATTTGTGGAAGAGGGAACCCGGATCCAACCCCTTTCTTCTCTATTACCTTCCAACCCACATCAATAATAATGTAACCCTAATTACTACATGCTATTTTTCTTAAATATTTGAGTTTACTATACTAATAAGTATTATCTTGTATTATATACACAGCCAAGCTATATATATATATATATACACATATACATATATACGTATATATGTGTATGTGTATGTGTGTGTGTGTGTGTGTATATATATTCCCAGGGGAACAGTTGTAGAGTGATGCAAGTTAAGACGAAGTGTGGGGAAAAGTCAAGTTGTCCTGCCTTGCCGTGTTGGTGATAATTAAAAGAAGATTATGAAAGACCAATTGTAGCCGCTCATTACATGGAGAGTACCACCTTATACAGAAAGCAGGGTTACAATGACATAAACAGTGAGTTTCAGCAACAAATTAAAGCAAATAGAATTTAGTACTCGAGTTGTATAATCTTTGCATATCAGATCTGTAAAGTGAAAGAAAGAACCATAAAATTTGCATTCTTCACAGGTGGCAGCTATAGATTGTTTATAGCATCAACTAGTGTAAGAAAGCAATAACACAAACATCAGCAGGACAAGAAATATACATTTCGTATCCGACTGCGCTTTAGCTTTATGCCTGAATAAAAACATAGAACAACAGGAGCAATTTCTTTTTTTCATACAAAGATAATGTTTTTCATGTCCAAATAAACAATTGCTACCAACAAATTGCTAAGTATAGGAATTCTTTTACATTCCATCTGCAGAGGTTAGCTAATTGGGAATAATTGCTTATCTGTGCATTTTTGGACCCCTCAGGGGAAGGACCTGCTGAGCACTCCGAAGACAATCTGCAAAGACAATCACCCTGTTGATGCTGTCTGTGAATCATGTGAAACAAGAAACCTCAGTCTGACTGTCAATCCTGGTAAATCTGATGTTGACTCAAGACATCAAAAGTGACATCAGCAGCAGGGTCACATGTGTACATGGATAAGCAAATACTGACAACATTTAAAAGGTATTTTATAATTTATTCAAGAGGAAAGACCTTCAAAACACCATTAAATAGCAATGTCCATATAGATTTTATTATTCAGTGCACATTTTGCCTCTTCAGTGTCCATAGAGATTCTTAAATGACAACGAGTGAACATTTCCTACCAAATGTGTTTCCCTGAAAACAGCTTTGGCAATGAGACATGAACATGCACTTAAAGAAAGTCTCCAATCATCTGTCAAACACATCGAAAGGTTTTCTTAAGTTTTGTTGTGCAACTTTTGTTTTGCTACTTATCAAAGTGCTGAGTCAAAAAGTCACTTTGTAAGCCACGAAAAAGATAAAGTAAGTAGTTTTACTGTTACAGCATCTCTTCTCTGACACTTCATAAAGAATGCAAATATCCACCTCATCATGTTGTGATGCATTTTGTTAAAATCTCCGTCCAACTCCTTTGAGGACACATTACCAGCTCACTTACTGTTTCATCTTTTACACTTACCTCTTCTGGTTTCCTGCCTCCGGTTGATTTTCCTCTTGCATCCTGCTTGTCCTTTTGTTAATCAATCAGACTAATTTAACCTGTTTCCCTGTCTTTATTAACCCTGCTTAGATTGCTGGGGGACCCCCCGATTCTCCCCTGCCCTCTCACCCAGCACCAGTTGTCACCACTGCATCACATTAAGTTTATTTCTCCTTTGTCCTGTAGTTGTGCTTCTCCGTCTACGTCTCTCTCTCTCTTTACCTCTCTGCAGGTATCCCTGAGTTAGGATCTGTACGTTTCAGTGTGCAGCTACAGATCCTACCAACTTACCCAATGATTTTATGTTGCTTCACTCACAGTTAGTGACTTGCCATTGGTCAAGGCAGATGGCCATTTTCTCTACATATTTGTATAATCCTGATTGTATTATTCAGTTGAATATTTTCAACTTTATAGGGCCAATTCACAACAAAGTTATCTCAAGACTGAACACACCTGATCCAGGTAAACTGGCAGGGATAGTTGTAAAACAAGCAGGGCTGTGGCCCTCGAGGGGCATGGGTTGCCCACCCCTGACCTAAACCAACGTCTATATTCCATTCAACAGACCCAAATTACAGTCAGTTGAAAGCTCTACAAAGTCAGAGGTTTATCCTTTAAAGTGTTAACAGCTCCAGCATTGTTGTCCGCAAAGTTTTGTCAGTGCCCTTCCTGAGTAAAAACTGTACTACCCCGCTTCAAGCTGCTTCCTCCATAGCCCTGTAAAAAACTTGCCTCAGGGCATTTTGTCAAACTTCTCCCACTTAAAAGCCTCTTGGCATCTACCAGAGACGCCACTGGGGCTTTGGCATCAATTTTAGATCATGAAGTGGAGGAGAGTGAACATATATCAACAAAGAACAACCAAGAATCAAGCATGTTATAATTACTGATAAGCCCATGGACACAATTTGAATTGGGTTTAAAACACTAGATAGGTTTCAAAATGGAAGACACATTCTTTCAGACACTGTTCTGAGAAAGTTAAATTAACAAATTTTGATTTACGAATCAAGCTGGAGCTCAACAAGGCTGGTTCAATCATTGATCTCAGTCAAAAAGATCAGTGGCTAGAGATGCTAAACACAGTATTTTCCTTCCCAAAAGGATCTTAATCCACTGCCTTTTGTCACGGCCTTCCTCATAATAATATACTCATCTAGACTTTGTCCTAAAGCCTACTTTGCATGTTTTTTGCATTATTTTCACAATGGTATGGCAGCCCTTGTGTGTTTTCTCTTTAGCTTATTTACAAAAAAGCTACAACATATTTTTTTGTTGATTTCCAGTGGTATTAACATTTAGAATCTGTTGAAGTTAACTCTCAGTGTGAAGCCAAAAAAGCTGTGACTGCCATTGAAGCAAGGTACTCTGTCCAGCCAGAGTCCAACAAACTCCTTTATATGTATCTTTATATCTGACACAAAAACAATACATTTTCTTCCTTCTACTTAGCCTGTTAAACAATTGAATAATGAATGAGCAAAGGAGCGATTGATCCTTTTTAAGGTTTTTACATCCCCTGGTAAAAAAGAAAAAGAAAGACTGAAAGGGAATGTGACATTTTTAAAAAGTTATGAAATTGTTTATTCTGTACAATCTTTGCATTAAGAAAAGGTTTCAGTTTGTGTCAGCAGTAAATGCAGAGCAGCAACTGGGTTGAGCTCCAAAGTCCAAATCAAAATGATGTATTTCTCTGTAACTTGACCCTTGAACCCCCAGGAGTGAATACAAACTGTACACTGACAATACTGTGCCTACCCTTTGTTTCTACTGTGGGCAGACACACATGTGCACACACACACCCATACACAATTTGAACAAAATTTAATTTCCCACCATTTTTATCAAATAAAGACCTGCCTCAGGTCACCTGTGGATCATCTTGGTGAAGTATGTTGGTGGTTGGCCCTGCCATCTTGATATTGCTATATCAGTCAGAACCAGGTTTAGTGACTTTTGTGGTTATCACCACAATTATTACAAACTTCAAGAAAAAGAAACAGAGAAGAAGCTCATCCCCTCCATCCACATATACAGTGACATTTTACAATATTTCTTCCCTTTGCAAACCATATCTGCATTATTATTACTATTCTTACTATGTTTGACCCTCTTAAAGGCATGTTTAAACAGAACACAGAGGATATTTTTGCCTCTTGTTATTCTGTGATCCCTAGATTATGTTCAATCTTTGTTTATACTCTAGGCACCAAATAACCAGTGTGCAGATTGGTTAGATATGTTTAAATCATTTCTAACATTGGGTAGCAATACGTTTTAATAATTCTAGTTTTGTTTCTGAGAAACTGTCCATTTGCATTTTATAGAGAATACGTTATGCATGATTTCAGGTTTTTATTTTTAATCTGGGGGTCTAATGAAATAGATTTGGATTAATTAGTCTTCCAAAAAGTCCATAGTCCAGAGGCTTTGCCCACAAGCAGCCTTTCATGCACTTTAACAAGTTGCCACTAAGCCACGAATGTAATATTAGAGAAGTGACTTTGACATTGTGGGTATGTTACCCAAAACAGAGATGCCTTCATGGAATGATGATATTTGTATGTAATTGGGAACATGTTTGGAGGGTCCTGGAAGTGTTTGGTAAGCCTTGGTTATTTAGCTAATGTAGAGGCAGGTTAATGTGGTCAGTCACCGTTTCCTCTCCACTGTTGCCTATAGCTGCTCAAGGGGGATTTGTTGGGTTTCCTCTCAGTGTCTTTATAGTCTTGACTTTATTATGTAAAGTGCCTTAAGACAACTTTGTTGTTAACTGCCACTATATAAATAAAGTTTAACTGAAAAATTTAATCATCACAACAGGTATGTTACAACTAAAAACACACAAAAAAAGTGAATGGCTTTCCCTCAAAGCCTTCTCACACAGACATAAACACTATATCTGGTTCTAGATTCACAGATAATGCAAATCTGCAAATCTAGTAGTACATGCAATTCATTGTTGCTTTTATAATCTTAATAGATTAATGTGAAAACTAATTTTTTGTGATTTGTGATTGATGTGCTTACAAGTGACTTATTCAATATATGCAAATCATAGGGTGGCTATAGCTCAATTACTAAGGCATTCCACAGACTCAGTGGTTCAATCCCCTGTCCCTCCTTGTTATGTGTCATGGGCAAGACACTGAACCCCTAGTTGCACCTGTCATCACCATCGGGATGTGAATGGATAAACGAGAAGCAACATTTTAAACTATTATATAAGTCGGCATTTACCATTTGTTTTCCTATTATTAGATATACTTTATAACATTTATAATTTAACTAGTTAATTACTCATGTAATAGAGCTGATCATTCTTGTTAAGTATTACCCCTTTTGTGTACTCACTGGAGGATATACATTAACCTGATCCCCAAGCCAACGTTCTCTCAGACTGAAGAAGCCACTTGGGTGAGTAGCTAAACATTTCAGATCATGACCAGTTGACAAGGCTCAACCTCCACCTAACCAAATTTGGATCACTGAGGATATTCATAGATTTTATCCCCAAAGGAATTCCACACAGATAAACCAGCAAATTCATAAGTTCCTACACTGTGAAATGATGTTTTAGTAAGTAAGGGTAAGCACGTTAGAGCACCCTTTCTGTCCTACTAATAAACAGCTTGCACAACACAGAACATAATTTAAAGTAAGTAAAGTAAGTATATATAAGTATTATATGTGTAATATAGACATACGATGCTAACACTACACAACTCACCAGCTAAGTTGTGTGTCAAGGCTGGTAATTGTTCTTTGAAAGGCCTATCTACTTTATCTGCATGATCCCTCTCTAAGAGGAGACCTAATGGTCAGGAAAGTGAATGCAGTTGTGAGTCTGACAGATAGACCTTCATGCACAAGTGAAGGATGTTCATTTGCTTAAAAGGCTCAGCTCCAGTGCATATGCATGTGCTGATAAATGCGCAGTACTGTCTGCTAATGACCATCATTCTGCCATCATGCCAGTTTAATAATGTACAAAAGAGCCCTCCATAATGCTAGAACAGCATATTATTCATCACTAATAGAGGAAAACAAGAACAAATGATCCCTTCATCATTTACCTCAACACGTACCGATATAACTGAGAGTAGCCTCATTAACTGTACTCCTGCACAAGTTGATTACCTTACTGATAATTATGCAGCATCTTTACGTTCCATACTTGATAGTGTTGCCCCTCTAATAAAGAAGGCAGTAATTCTGAACAGGCGATCTCCATGGTATAGCTCGCAAACCCCCAATTTAAAGCAGGCGTCACGAAGACTAGAAAGGAAGTGGCGTTCCACTCATTCACAAGAATCACGCCTAGCCTGGAAAAAGAGTTTATACTTATACAAATTAGCACTCCGTAAAGCCAGAACAGCTTATTATTAATCAATAATAGAGGAAAACAAGAACAACCCCCAGTTTTTTCCAGCACTGTAGCCAGGCTGACTAAGAGCCAAAGTTCAGTTGAGACTAGTATTCCCTCAACGGTATGTAGCAATGACTTCATGATCTTCTTCACAAACAAAATCGTAGCTATTACAAATAAAATTCACCAGACCCTCCCCACAAATACAACAGAATTAGAATCATCAGTAAGTCCTCAGTCCCTTTTAGAGTGCTTTGTGCCCATAGACCTTGCTGAGTTAACTTCAACTATTATGGCATCTAAACCAACAACATGTCTGCCAGACCCTATTCCAGTTAGACTGCTCAAAGATGCTCTACCCTTATTAGACGCGTTCGTATTAGATATCATTAATCTATCTTTGCAAACAGGATATGTACCAAAGGCCTATAAGGTAGCTGTAATCAAACCTCTACTTAAAAACCTTAAACCTTAAAAAACCTCTGGATCCAGGTGTCTTAGCCAATTACAGACCAATATCTAATCTCCCCTTTATTTCTAAAAAGCAAAAAAATAAAGA
Source organism: Channa striata (assembly GCA_033026295.1). Taxonomy (NCBI): domain Eukaryota; kingdom Metazoa; phylum Chordata; class Actinopteri; order Anabantiformes; family Channidae; genus Channa; species Channa striata. Next base: position 20,503,269 of record CM065186.1, on the reverse strand, counting down.
AACCCTCTTTACTTTTAAGACTGGGCTCAAAACTGCCCTCTCTGTTAAAGCTTATGTTTGGTTATAGTCCTGCTGCTATAGGCTCAGACTGCTAGGGGACCAACCCCTGATGCACTGTGCCACTTTCCTCTTCTCTTCATTCTCTCCTCTCACCCCACATTTATAATGTCACCACTGTATGACATTAACTCTGTGTCTTCTTTGTCCCGCAGTCGTCTTCCTCTCTCTGTCCCTGTCTTCAGGTGTCCACGGATTTGGAGCTATTTGTCTTCCAGTGCGCAGCTACTGGGCCTACCAACCTACCCATGTTTTGTTGTTGCCTTTGTTGCTTTTTCATTTCTCTCTCCACTTTCCACTCAGCCCAAAGCAGATGACCGCCCACCCTGAGCCTGCGAAGGTACAGAACTTATCTTTTTCTCCCTCATCATGGGAAATGTTCGTTCCTTCTCCAATAGTCTAGATGAGCTCACGGCACTGACCTGGCAGCAGCAAAAATATAAGGAGTGTAGTGATACCGGGCTCTGTAGTCGCCCTGGATGGATTTGAACAGGTTCAGGTGGACAAGGGACTGAAGGAGAATGGTAAGAGAAAAGGCGGAGGACTTGCGGTCTTTATTAACGAGAGATGGTGCAAGTCAACACATGTCTCGGTTAAAGAACAACTCTGCACTAAGAACATTGAGTGCTGCGTGCAAGCTGCTGCGACAACCGCAGGCTCTGCTCTTCATCAGCTGGGACTTTAATCACGCCTCACTAACTTCCACTGTCCCAACATTCACCCAGTAAGTGAAGTGCCGCACCAGGGACAACACGATGCTGGACTTACTGTATGCTAATGTAAAGGATGCATACACCGCCAACCCCCTTCCCGTTTGGCAGCTCTGATCACAATCTGGTATCCCTGCTCTCTGAATACACACCCAGGTCGAGAAGACAGCCTGCACAGAAGAAGACTGTGAAACAGTGAGAGACTGGACAAGTGTTTTGAGAACACATACTGGGACACACTCTGCAGCTCTCATGGTGAGGACATCAACTGGCTGACACACTGCATCATAGACTACATCAACTTCTGTATGGAGAACACCATGCCGACCCAGAGGGTGCGGTGTTTCGCAAACAGCAAGTGCTGGTTGACACCTGAACTTAAAGCCCTACTAATTAGGAAGAGGGGGACTTTATTACAGGGGAAATATAGGAGCTGAAAAGAGTTCAGCGTAAACTCAAGTACAAGATCAGACAGGCAAAGGATGGATACAAGAAGAAGCTGGAGGAGCAGTTGGAGAATAACAACGCACAAGATGTTCGGAGGGGCCTGAAGACCAGCTGTCAGAACCTGAGCCAAGCCAAGTGAGGGGAGAGCTAAGATGCCTGAGGGTCAGGAAGGCTGCAGGACTGGATGAGATCAGCGCCAGACTGCAGAGGAAGTGTGCAAACCACTACAGACCTGTAGCACTGACTTCCCACCTGATGAAGACCATGTAGAGGCTCATCCTCAGGCACCTACGCTCTGTGGTGGGCACAGTGCGAAACCCTGTGCACATTGCCTACAGGCCAAACATCAGGGTGGGTGATGCTGTCATCTACCTGCTGCACCAGTCACTAACTCACCTGGAAGTTGGTGGAACTGCTGTGAGGGTCATGTTTTTTGACTTCTCCAGCACATTTAACACCATTCAGCCAGCACTACTGCATGGGAAGGGGGAGTGGAAAGACAACTTGTCGCATGGACAACTGATTACACCACGAACAATATGTGAGGCTTCGGCATGTGCAGGCCCATGTTAAGGACACCCTATGGTGGTGTATGTGGTGGCCTCAGCTTTGCTGGGGTTCAGGCAGGACCGACCAATACAGGAACAGACTGAACAAGCTGGCCAGGAGAGCCAGCTCTGTCCTGGGCTGCACCAGACAGTGGAGGCTCTGTGCAGCTCCTTCAGTGAACGACTGATACACCCTCGGTGTAGGAAAGAGTGCCACCGCAGGTCTTTTATTCCCATCACTGTTAGACTCTCCACAGTCGAACTTGAAATAATATTGCATATATATTGTAGTAAAAGTTTTTACACATTACATTAGTAAGGGCATTGCTTTTATTGCCTTGTTATGATTGAGCTGTGTAAGCAGTAAATTTCCCCGATGTGGGGAAACTGTGGTGGCCTTAGCAGTCCTCATCACGGATAACCCCTCACACCCCCTGCACCGCACTGTGGAGGCTCTGAGCAGCTCATTCAGCACAAGACTGTTACACCCCCAGTTCAGGAAGGAGCGCTACCGTTGCTCATTCCTCCCTACAGCCATCAAACTGTACAATGCTGTCAGGTTTTTATTTTTATAGATCCACAGAATACTAGACACAGGAGGAAGGTTGAGGAAGTTTATTGATAATGTATATGGACACTGGCACAGGATGACAAGTGGGAATAGCAGTGGTGAACCGGAGGTGAGTGGCCGGGCACAGGTGAGAGTTTACAAGCTGGAAAATTCAGATAAATTATTATTGAAATAAAGTTCAAACAACTCAGGAGGCTGCAGCTTTAAAAAAGAGTTCTCAAACCGGTCCTGAATAAACAATCCAATAGAATGCACAGGTATCTGGGACTTACAATACGGGGATCACCACAGGCGTGTTGCGGGCTTAGCTGGTGAGTATGAGTCTACAGGTTATCAGATGAACAGGTAGTAAAACCAGACAAGCAAGCAAGTAAATCAAACGAGCCCGCAGATAGCAGATTATCCGGCAGGTTAGTCGGTAAACAGGTTAGCAGGAAAACAGGGTACCAAGATCCAGACTATCACAATACTATGAATGGTATTGTGTTCTCAAACAGAGAGCTGTGGTGAAGGTGAGGTATAGGCAGGGGGAACAGGTGAAAACAATCAAGGTCAGTTATTGGTGAAGTTGGCAGAATTAACAAAAGAGCAGGGACAGGACGAAAACAGGCAACAAATAAAAGTCCAGGTGAGGAAGTGGAAATGAGGGGCTGAATCATTTACATTTACATTTAGGCATTTGGCAGATGCTTTTATCCAAAGCGACTTACAAGTGAGGAACAAGCAAGCAATAAAATCCAAGTTAAGGAGAAAAACATCAAAGTGCTATCAGTTTCATGAGATGCAAGTACAGAAAAAAAAGAAAAAGCAGGAAGGTTTTTTGTTTTTTGTTTTTTTTAAAAGAAGAAAGAAAAAGAAAAAAGTTCTGTTTCCAGCAGTGTTTTAAATGTAGTGAGTGAGGTCGCTGAGCGCACAGATTTTGGCAGCTCATTCCACCATCGTGGGATCACTGAGCTGAAGAGTTTTCCTTCTTTCCTCTTCTGTGTGGCGCTGGGACTACCAGACGTCGTTCGCTGGCCGAGTGCAGCGGACAGGAGGGATTGTAGACCTGAATGGATGAGATTAAGGAAGCCAGAGCTGTTGAGTTGACCACTCTGTGAGCAAGAGACAGAGCTTTGAACTTAATCTTTGCAGCCACAGGAAGCCAGTGCAGAGATCTGAAGAGCGGAGTGACGTGAGTCCTTTTTGGCTGGTTAAAGATAAGGCGTGCTGCCGCATTTTGGATCATCTGCAGGGGTTTGATAAATGCATCACTGCACTTATAAACAATCTGCAATTACAGTGTACAGTGGACTATGAAATGTGCAATATTCATAACCCATTTTTTCATTCTTAAATATGTACATACGTACAAACTAAGTATTTCTGTTCTTTGTTCACAAGAATTTCCCTACTGTGGGATCAATAGTCACATCTTATCATATCAGAGGAAGAGGAAGGTTTTCAGCTGGTTCAACAGGAGAGGTGCTTTATAACTAAAGGCTCTGTCTCCTATTCTACTTCTGGAAATTCTGGAAACCACAAGTAGGCCTGCATTATGAGACCAAAGTGGTCTATTAGAATAACATGGTACAAAGAGATCTGTAAAGGTTCCATAACTGGATACTGTAACTATAGGACCCAAAGCAGAAGCTGAGACACTCCAAGAGTGCAGGAGGTTTATTAACACATGAACTTCGGAAATCAGTCAAATTATCAAACAAAATAATGATACAATAATACTCAGCAGAACACTTGAGGAGATGACAATATTAACTCAAAGACAGAGACTCTAATACTCATCTCAGACTCTTGAGGTAATAACACTGTTAACTCAAGGCAGAAACTTAGACTAAACTAAGACTCCTAGTACTCCCTGTCTCCCTCTCTCTGTCCCTGTCTTGACTTTATTATGTAAAGTGCCTTGAGATGACCTTGTTGTAAATTGGCGCTATATAAATGAGGTTGAACTTAATTGAATTAACACAATAACAGAAAATCACTCTAACAGAAGAGATTAATATTACAGAAATTTACTCTAAACAAGAACACTCACAAACCAACTAGAACTATCAACAGACTCACAACAGTATCAAAGAAGATCAGGAAGGAAAAAACGATTAGGAAGAAGCACCAGAACAGACCATGAAACACAAGTAACCCCAAAACTCAACCCTAGCACTGAAATACAAAACATGCAGGAGTGATGATGACGAAGATGAAAGACAAAGGGCAAGACGAAGAGGAGGAGCTTAGATTCCAGAATCCTAAAATGATCATCTTGACGATGAAAGGTGGAAGAAGGCTGTTCTAGAGATTTGTTTTATGTGTGAGGTAAATGACAAATCCTGGTCAAAAATGACCAGGGGGCCAGAGTTATGTCATCTAAAGTAACGATATGGTTGGACAACATGTTTCTGAGATTTTTAGGCCCAAACACAATAACTTCAGTTTTATCTGAGTTTATAAGAAGGAAATTGCAATATAGCCACACGGGTTGAAAGCCACTAACTTCTGTGCCGGTCCCAAGCCCGGATAAATAGAGAGGGTTGCATCAGGAAGGGCATCCGGCGTAAAACTTCCCAAGAACAACCATGCGAGTCATCCATAACATTTTCATACCGAATTGGTCGAGGCCCGGGTTAACAACGGCCGCCACCAGTGCTGTTAACCTACAGGGTGCCGGTGGAAATTGGACTACTGTTTGTCGACGAAGGAGAGGAGGCAGAAGGGTTCGTGGACAGAGAGAGAAGAAGAAAGGCAGGAGCTTAGATCTGAGAGTAGGGACTTTTAACATTGGGACAATGAGAGGGAAAGGTAGAGAGCTGGCAGACATGATGAAGAGAAGGAAGGTAGATGTACTGTGTGTGCAGGAGACACTTACTTCCAGAAGAGAGAGGAACACAGAGTGACATACAGGAGTGGAGGTAGTACACAGGTGGACTACATTCTATGTAGACAAGGCCATTTGAGGGAGGTTAGTGACTGTAAAGTGGTGGTAGGAGAGAGTGTCAGACAGCACCGCATGGTGGTGTGTAAGATGACTCTGGTGGTTAGGAAGAAGAAGAGAGGAAAGACAGAAAAGAAGACCAAGAGGTGGAAGCTAAATAATGAAGAAACTTGCAAGGAATTTAGGCAGAAGTTGAGACAGGCTTTGGGTGGTCAGGAAGAGCTTCCAGATGACTGGGAAACTACAGCAGAGGTAATTAGGGAAACAGGTAGGAAGGTGCTTGGTGTGTCATCTTGTCATGATTCGGTCCCTCAGCTCCACTTCCCCCCGGACTCTTATTTTGTCACCCGCTCTTCTCCACATCCTGTCCTGCTCCACAATTACTCCGCCAACTTCATCACCCTCGTTTGTCCTCAATTGGTTTCACCTGTTCCCCCTGTCAATTTACACCTGCCCTTCACCACAGTTCAGGGCCAGATTCTTGTCGTTGTCATCACTTCCATGTCCTTGCTTCTATGTCGTTGCTCCTGTTGTTACTGTTTTTGGATTAGTGGACTTTCAAGGTTTTGGACTCTTTGCTACTTCCCCGCGGTCTGAGGTTTGGTCTCTGGTTTTTTTTTGGTTTTTGGGTTTTGGTTTTTGGTCTTTGTGTGTTTTGTTTTTCTGTGGGTTCAGTTCTTAGTGTTCTTAGTGTTTCCCCGTAGTTTCCAGCCTGCCCTGTTTCCCCTTCTCTCTCGGGTTTTTCTTCGTGTTCCCCTCAGGCTGACTGCATTAGTTTAATTTAGTTATATGTTTACATGGTGTTGTTTTTGTCCCTTTTCGTTTATTTATATTAAAGTCTCACGTCCTTTTGCACTCTGGGTCTTTAAAAATCCTCACGCGTGACACATCTGGAAGGAGGAAAGAAGATAAAGACACTTGGTGGTGGAATGAGGAAGTACAGGACTGCATCCAGAGGAAGAGGCTGGCTAAGAGGAGGTGGGATGTAGAAAGGACTGAGGAAAGTAGACAAGAGTACAAGGAAGTGAAGCGGAGTGTGAAGAGTGAGGTGGCAAAGGCCAAACAGAAAACTTACGATGAACTGTATGACAGGTTAGACACGAAGGAAGGAGAGAAGGACTTGTACAGGATAGCCAGACAGAGAGACAGGGATGGGAAAGCTGTGCAACAGATAAGCTATTGTGGAGCAGGAAATGGCAGAGATTAGAAAGGATGAGGTGAGGAAGGCTCTGAAAAGGATGAAGAGCGGAAAGGCTGTTGGTCCTGATGACGTACCTGTGGTGGTGTGGAAGAGTCTAGGAGAGACAGCAGTGGAGTTTCTAACTGTGAGGGAAGTTTTTGATCAATGACCATCTGTTCACACTTCTGGCAGAGGCCAGACAACGAGTCCCCGCCACTCAGTAGGTAGCCCACAGGAACTTGACAGCTTAACAGACCCTATTCTTTCTTTGAATCCTTGTTGGCACCTTGAGCAGACCTTATGTCTGGAAATTTTTTTGGCCCTGACTTCCCCTTCAGGTAGCTGTCCCAGTGGGGGGGGGGACTTGCTAATTAGGGACTCCTGATCAATGAATATGATTTGCATAGTGGAGCAGATAAAACACACACATCCTGACAAAGGGCATCAGAAACAGTCTGATCCACCCGGGTGACACTGCTCCGTGCTGTTCTTCTCTCTGTTTCTGGTTTTCTTGTGTTTTACTGAATTGTTCATTAAATTGCTCAGTGATCATTTTCAGTTGACTCTTGTTTCTAACTTGCTTTCCAAGTTTTTGGCCATAACAGATTTATGTCAGAAGTGGGATTGGACGCGCTGTCTGGATCCAAGGACAAACAGTAGAAGTGCACACCGGTAAAGTTGATTCCTCCTTTCGAGTTGAGAAGCTGTTCTCCTTCAGGACCCAGACCGCCGATCCAAATCCAGAGCGATACGGACCAAAAAGGAAATAATAAGGTGAAAAAAATAGCAGAGGAGAGAGAACACAGTAAGGAGTAGACCAGGTAAGAGAGCCCTATAAAACTCACTACTGGTTGGGTAGGTGACAAGACGTTGTCATAGTAGCTAAACCGTTGTGTTATTAATTACCGTTGTATGCAGCGCAGTTTTATTCTGAGTCGCATGGGGAAAGATGGCACGAGAGAACGGGCTGCTAGAGAAATGGGTTTAGTACTGGGTACTAACAAAGAAGTGAGCGCATGGCTGGGGAAAGGTCTGCCAGCTGAATTGTCACCATTATGTGAAGAAATGTCCAAAAAGTATAGGGGCAGTTGTAATCAATTGACTGAGTGGTGGGAATTGGGGTTTCCTAAAGAGGGTAGTCTGAGTAGTAGACAGCTAGCTCAATTAAAGGATAAATTGGAGAAGAAAGAGACGGAGAACACAGAGCAACACAAGTCTTTGTCCAAACAAAATAAGAAAAAAGTTGTTTCAAGTTGACTGGAAGGCATTTAGCATGTGGAAGGAAGAATGTCATTTGAGGGAAATTAGAAAGTTTAGAAAAGATAAGTGAACGTGAAAAGCCCAAGCAAACAGAACCAGAACATATAGTTTATAGACCAAAGGATTGTCTGAGTTACACAAGGTGGACCTGGATTTGGACTCTGCACCCCAACTTGCTCCCCCACCATATCAGAGCCAAGGATCACAGCTGTCGCAGCAGCAGCAAGCCAGCTCCCCCCCATCAGAGACACCAGGGAGAGGCGACACGTCTGAGACAACGTGTTCCAACAAGTGGGGAGAAGACTTCCAAAACATGGTACAGGACTAGAAACCGACTTTTCAAGAACTGGAACGGCTGTTGAAACGTCAGCTGGGATGTGATTTTCATAAGGTCAGACACTTGTTTACTAACTCAAATCTCAAACTTTGTCTAAAAGAGCAAGACTGGGGGCATGAGGACAATGCTTTATATAGAGATGCTATTACTTCACTGGTGCAGGGTGTACAGGCAAAATTCCCACTCAAGCAAGACGTGTGGTTGGTGCCGTACAACAGCACCAAGATGAAAATTATGGAGCATTTCTTGCTCGATTGACTGAAGCATATGACATCCACAGTGGTCATACTCCACCAGAAGATGGACTAGGGAAAAATCCCATGAGTGCCTATGAGGCCCACCTGAAGGATTCTTTTCTAACAAGAATGAAACCTGAAATTGCTGAAATAGTGAGACAGAGTTGTCTGACTTGGAAAATCTGTCCACTTAAAGACATTCTGCAAGAACACAAAAAACAAAGACGCCAACACAAACTGGATTCTGCACAATACACTATGTTCAGTACCATGGCTAACCGAACAACTCGTGGCAGGACACAAAGACGAGGATACGGCCGTGGAGGGAGGCACCACAACCGTGAAGCAGATAAGTGCCATCGATGTGGAGAAAAGGGACACTGGGCCAGAGACTGCTCTGTGATTAAGCATAAGGCAGATTGAGTGACGGAGCAGGGGATGCAGACGCCAGATCAGGTGACACCCACCCAGGAGCAGACGCTAGATCAGGTGACCCGCACCCACAGTCACACTCACACAAAAAGAAACCCACAATATGATCTGCACAACTTTACCATGTACTGTAATTCTGACAAATATAAGATATTTCCAGAGCTTTGTTGTTGAAAATCAAGAAGTAACCTTCTTGGTTGATTCTGGAGCTACAAGCTCAGTGTTAAAGACTGGTGCACTGCCAAGTCCTCCCAAAATGAGTGGCCGGTCATGCCTCACAATAGGTACGAGTGGAAAACCAGTTTTAGAGAGCTGTTCTGTTCCTCTCAAATGCATTTTAGGAAAACAAACCACCAAACATTCGTTCATAATGTCACAAAATTGCCCTGTGAATTTGTTGGGTAGAGATTTGATGTGTGAATTTGGTATAGTGTTATGTTCAACTCCTGATGGAATCAAGGTCTTAAAACAAGGAGATGAGAACTATCCACCACAGCTCACTCAGATGATTAACATACATTCACAATATGTTTATAAGTGGCAGCTTGCTGATAACACTCCTGTTACACAGCAGCTTACAGATTTGCACACACACACAGCACACATGCAGAAACATTCCAACATCACACATCACTACACTGCACAGCACATGTGAATGTAGGACCAGAAAGTGAATATGAAGGTCAGTGGCATGTAGAAGATGGAGAAGAGGAAGTGATATGTTTGACAAATGTGTATTGGACAAAGACTGCTGCTGTTGCCTCTGTCTCACTCTCCTCTAAAAAGGAAGAACTATTTAGGGGGGATATTCCACATGTCCCACTGGCAAAACCATCTGATTGGAGCTGGCAAGACCTTGGCCCTTGGTTGCAGAGCATGCTGTTCCTCGAGGATTTCCAACCAACAGCAACAGATCCTAGGACGACATATAGCGTGAAGGGTGATGTACATCGTACACAGTTTACATCAATTGTACAGGTTGATAGAACAATTGAGCTCACTGATATTGCGCATGCTGCAGCCTTTACCATCACTGAAACTAGTTTACCACCGGAGCTCGAGCAAATTCCAAAATCTCTCTGGGCAGCCCATAAATATGATGTAGGCCTTATGAAAAATGTAGCGCCTCTGACAGTCCATCCAAAATCAGAGTACAGACATGTCAAAAACAATATCCTTTGAAGCAGGAAGCCATCGATGGCATAAGGCCTGTGTTCAATTCTCTATTAGAAGCCGGTGTTATAATTCCATGTAACGATTCCCCAGTGCGCACTCCCATATTTCCTGTTAAAAAAATTAGAGACCAAGGTCAGCCAACTGAGTGGCGCTTTGTGCAAGATTTGCAGGCGGTGAATGCAGCCATACACCCCCGGGCGCCAGAAGTAAGTAACCCACAAACCATTTTGTCTCTGGTATCACCAAATTCAACCCATTTCTCAGTAATAGATCTGGCCAGTGCTTTTTTCTCTGTCCCTGTGCACAAGGACAGCCAGTACTGGTTTGCTTTTTCCTTTGGAGGAAATATTTACACCTGGACCAGGTGTCCCCAGGGTTATTCTGAAAGTCCAGGGTACTTTCATCAGGCCCTCAACAAAAACCTCCAAGATCTTCATTTGCCGGCCGGCTCAGCGCTGTTACAATATGTAGACAAATCTGCTGATTTGTAGTCAGTCTGAAGAAGCATGCAAAACTGATACGGTGCACCTGTTAAAACATCTTGCAAGTAATGGCCATAAAGTAAGTCTTACAAAAATTCAATTTGCGCAACAAAAGGTGACATATCTGGGCCATGTGATCACCCCAGAAGGTAAAACACTGTCACCAAAACGGATTCTTGCAATCCAAAGCATTCCTAAGCCTGTAACAAAAAACAAATGAGGAGTTTCCTTGACATCATTTTGTAGACAATGGATCCCAAATTACTCACTGCGCGAAGCACCTCTGTCTGCTATGTTGAAAATCAAGAAGTAACCTTCTTGGTTGATTCTGGAGCTACAAGCTCAGTGTTAAAGACTGGTGCACTGCCAAGTCCTCCCAAAATGAGTGGCCGGTCATGCCTCACAATAGGTGCGAGTGGAAAACCAGTTTTAGAGAGCTGTTCTGTTCCTCTCAAATGCATTTTAGGAAAACAAACCACCAAACATTCGTTCATAATGTCACAAAATTGCCCTGTGAATTTGTTGGGTAGAGATTTGATGTGTGAATTTGGTATAGTGTTATGTTCAACTCCTGATGGAATCAAGGTCTTAAAACAAGGAGATGAGAACTATCCATCACAGCTCACTCAGATGATTAACATACATTCACAATATGTTTATAAGTGGCAGCTTGCTGATAACACTCCTGTTACACAGGAGCTTACAGACTTTGCACACACACACACAGCACACATGCAGAAACATTCCAACATCACACATCACATGGTGCATGGTAGACAACTTTCTGCAAATGACAAAATTTTGTGGACTCCTGAAGGGGAAGCAGCGTTTAATGATCTGAAGGCAGCACTCACTTCTGCCCCCACACTAGGTCTGCCTAAGCCTAACCTGCCTTTTACTTAATTTGTTGATCAGAAAGATAGTTACATGACTTCTGTACTTTGCCAACCTCATGGAGGTAAACTAAGACCTGTTGCTTTTTTTCTCTACAAAGCTGGATCCAGTAGCAGCAGGTCTTCCTCACTGCCTAATAGCTGTTGCTACAGCAGAAAAAGCTGTTTTAGCATCACGTGATTTGGTTGGGTATTCTGATCTAAACCTTATGGTTCCACATGCTGTTACACACATTTTGCACACACAGAAAACTGCACACCTGTCAACACAGCGTTGGTTAAGGTACCACACTGTATTGCTTGAATTGCCTAACATTTCTGTGAAACGATGTAGCACGTTAAACCCTGCAACTCTTCTTCCCACAGAGGAGGATGGAGATCCTCATAACTGTACTGAGGTTTTGGAAACCATATGTAGTCCCAGACCTGAGCTCACAGACACACCAATCATGAATGCTGATTTAGAGTTATTTGTTGATGGTTCTGCTTCTAGAGACATTGAAACAGGTAGAAACCTAGTTGGATTTGCCGTTGTCACAACACATAGCCTCATATCTAGCGGGAAACTACCTTCTCACCTGTCTGCACAAGCGGCTGAACTGATAGCCCTCACTGAAGCCTGCAAATTAGCTGAAGGACAATCAGTAAACATCTACACTGACTCACGTTATGCATTTGGTGTCGTTCACGATTTTGGTTGTCTCTGGAGACAAAGAGGTTTTATGACTTCAGCAGGAACACCAATTGCACATCATACCCTTGTTGCAGCACTCTTGAATGCAATCCTGCTACCTAAACAAGTATCTGTTATAAAATGTGATGCTCACACTAACAAAACAGATCCAATTTCCACAGGAAATTCAGCTGCAGATGCTGCTGCAAAGGCGGCAGCCAGGACGGGACAAATGTTTCACCTAACCCAGCTTTCTCTCCAACAGGAACTCAACCCACAGGCTGACCTGCCAACCATGCAGTCACTGGCAAGTATACCCGAAAAAACGGCGCAAAATTTCAAAACGGGGTATGGCTTGGCCCAGATGATAAGCCGTGTTTACCTAAGGCTTATTTCCATCTGTATGCAAAATTGGCTCATGGCAAAGATCATGCTTGCAAAGGGGGGATGTTTGCATATGTCAACACTTACTGGTACACTAGGGGTTTTTCAACATATGCAGCTGAATACTGCAGAAAATGCATAATCTGTGAAGCGCACAATGCCTCTGGTGCCATTAAAATGCCATTGCAAGGTCACCCCCCACCTGATGGGCCATTTGAACACTGGATGATTGACTTTATCGAACTGTCACCATGCCAGAATAAGAGATACTGCTTGACCATGGTTTGCATGTTTAGCAAATGGGTAGAGGTTTTTCCTTCTTCCAAACAGGATGCATCCACGGTGGTAAAAGCCCTAACAAGAGACATCATTGCTCGGTGGGGTATTCCCAAGAAAATCAGCAGTGACAATGGTCCAGGTTTTGCCAACAAAGTGCTGAAAGAATTGTCAAATTATTTTGGATTTGATTTTAAGTATCATTGCTCTTATCATCCTCAGAGTGCAGGTGCAATAGAGCGACAAAACGGGACACTCAAGACAAAACTAACAAAATGTTGTGAAGAAACAGGTTTGACATGGATCCAAGCATTACCATTGGTGCTGTTCTATATGCGTACAAGAATTAGAACAACACATGGGTTAAGTCCGTTCGAAATCATATTTGGAAAACCTCCAAGTGTGGGACTTAATCCCATTAAACAAAGTCTAATGACTGGGCATCATGAAGATACGATGTTGGATTATTGTGCAAAACTGTCCGAATCTCTCTCAGCTCTCCGTCCACAGGTGAAGGCAGCCCTGTCTACTCCAGCAGACACCAGCCTGCACAACCTCAAACCAGGTGACTGGGTGCTCATCAAGGACCACAGGAGGAAACACTGGAAGCAGAGACGTTTCACAGGACCACATCAAGTGCTGCTGACTTCCAACACAGTGGTGAAGGTGGAAGGACGGGCTACGTGGGTCCACGCCAGCCACTGCAAGAGAATCCCCGCACCAGAACCGGAGAAGGAAATGCAGCCAGGAATCCCCGCACCAGAACCGGAGAAGGAAATACAGCCAGGAATACAACAACTCGACAAGGAGACAACCACTGTGAAAGACCAACAAGGTGCAGACGGTCAATCCTGTCCTGAATTGCTCACTCCGGTGAGGGGTGTGAAGTTGGGCTCAGCTCACACGTCAAGCTCCAACAAACGTCAAGAAGAGTGAACACAGGAAGGTGACAAAGGCGACATCTGGTACCCAACGATGGAGAACCCCACTCAAGGAGACCCACTCAGAACCAAGAAGTGGAAGATCAGGTTGTGCATCCTTCTACTCTGCACCATGGCTACAACAGTCCTGTGGATGATCCATGAATTGTGGCACAATTAACAGATCACACAGCAACTCACAAACAGATCCAGACTGGCGAGGAGTATGCCTGACCCTGCTGGTTTACTTGATCCATACTCTGCAACACAGTCCCCGCTGTGGATGATGGACAACCTGTGGATGCAATATGTTAACTACACTGTAAGGACTACATTCAATTCTTCATGTCTTGTATGCAAGGGATACAAGACCAAATTATCAGTAGTTGGACTTCCTGAGGATCCAGATTGCACAACAGACAATATCCATAAAGTTTGCCTGATTGACTGCCTCCTTATTAGAGCCTCCAAGCAGACCACTTGGGACATTAATGGCATTTTATTCCAAAAATGCCCACCTCATCGAAATGCAATGTCCATTCCTCCTCTTCTCTCCACACTAAGACACATCAAGCCTGCACAGGGAGCTAAGTTCGTTTGCTTCAATCGAACCTACGGAAATGTGTCAGTAGGCATCACACCACTAAACTGCACAAAAACACACACCCTCTATCCACCACTTAAACCTGGACATTCACAGAGCTCTGAAGCTGCAAAGGAGAGCATTGAAGATGGAGTTTATGGCAGACTCTACAAGAGAGATGCTTTTGATGCAGGCATGAACGCCATGCCAGATGTATACTGGATGTGTGGCAAACCAACCAGAACTCTCCCAGCAAACTGGACAGGGGTGTGCGCCCTTGTTATGCTGGCTCAAGAAATACATACTCCCAACTGGAGCCTCAGACATTGCACATTTATCAACCACACAACACCATCGCATGAGACAAGAACTTCAAAAACCTTTAGGATCATTCGACAGAGAAGTACACATTGATGACATCGGAGTTCCACAGGGAGTCCCAAATGAATACAAGGCTCGCAACCAGATCGCAGCAGGCTTTGAGTCTTCCCTCTGCTGGTGGTGCACAACCAACAAGAATGTTGATTGGATTAACTACCTGTACTACAACCAACAGAGGTTCATCAATCACACACACGATGCCATTGGAGGCATAGCCGAACAGCTTGCAGCAACATTGCAGATGACATGGGAGAACAGAATGGCAACTGACATGCTGCTTGCAGACAAAGGAGGAGTCTGCACCATGTTTGGAGACTCATGCTGCACCTTCATTCCAAACAATACAGCCCCAGATGGGTCTGTAACAAAGGCGCTGGAGGGACTAAGATCACTGCGGGATGAACTTAAAAGACATTCTGGTTACGATGACACCAGCGCCTGGGGCTGGTTTGACATCGTGTTTGGAAGATGGAAAACTTTCATTTTGTCTCTCCTCACAGGTGTTGTAATAGGCACTACAACACTAACGTTGTGTGGATGTTGTTTTATTCCCTGTGTGCGTATGCTGATAATGCGTACAATCGACCACTCCATCTCACACCAAATGGCACTTCAAAGCATGCCATTACTACAGGACAATGTTTTAACTGAGTCCTTTGACCTCCCTAACTGGGAACCACCATATTGTGGACATGACAACATCAGTCTCTAGGTTTTAACACTTACTCTCTGCAACCGGTCAAGGCAGATGGGCGCCCACCCTGAGCCTGGCTCTGCCAGAGGTTTCTTCCCATAGCGGAAGTTTTTCCTCTCCACTGTCGCCTAAGGCTTGCTCAAGGGGATTGTTTTTTTTTTTGTTTATTTTTACCTTTTCATTTTGTTGTTGTTGTTGTTGTTGTTGTTGTTGTTGTTGTTGTAAATCTTTAAAAGTCAATTGAGCACAATTTGGGAATATAATGACAAAATGTTTTGAAAATCTTCGTGAAATTAACACTTTTGATGAATTGTTCCCTACTGTTGCTCAACTTTGATTACTCCTGAGAGATAGAGAGATAGAGAGAGATAGATGGATAGATATTGTTTTGTTGTTATCATAAAATGATAAAAGGGGGGATGTAACATAGACTTGCTAATTAGGGACTCCTGATCAATGAATATGATTTGCATAGTGGAGCAGATAAAACACACACATCCTGAGAAAGGGCATCAGAAACTGTCTGATCCACCCGGGTGACACTGCTCCGTGCTGTTCTTCTCTCTGTTTCTGGTTTTCTTGTGTTTTACTGAATTGTTCATTAAATTGCTCAGTGATCATTTTCAGTTGACTCTTTTTTTCTAACTTGCTTTCCAAGTTTTTGGCCATAACACTAACCAGTCTGTTTAACAGGATTTTAGAGAGTGAGAAGATGCCTGAGGAATGGAGGAGAAGCATTCTGGTGCCGATCTTTGAGAACAAGGGTGACACGCAGAACTGCAGCAACTACAGAGGGATAAAGCTGATGAGCCACACAATGAAGCTGTGGGAAAGAGTAGTGGAAGGCAGGCTTAGGAAGGAGGTGGAGATTTGTGAGCAGCAGTATGGTTTCATGCCCCGTAAGAGCACCACTGATGCCATTTTCGCTTTGAGGTTGTTGATGGAAAACTACAGAGATGGTCAGAAGGAGCTGTGAAGTCTCACTGCTGCTGTGACAGTAGCAGTGAGAAAGAGACAAGAGGCAGAGATGGAAGCAGCAGAGATGAAGATGTTGAGGTTCTCCTTAGGAGTGACAAGGTTGGACAGAATAAGGAACAAGCTCATCAGAGGGACAGTGCACGTTGCCTGCGTTAGCAAAAACGTCAGAGAGGCCAGATTGAGATGGTTTGGACATGTGCAGAGGAGGGATAGTGAATATATTGGTAGAAGGATGTTGGAGATGGAGCTGCCAGGCAAGAGGGCGAGAGGACGACCACAGAGGAGATATATGGACGTTCTAACAGAGGACATGAGGTTAGCTGGTGTCAGAGAGGAAGATGCCCAGGATAGAGTGAAGTGGAAAAAGCCTTTGACTATGTTTTCCTTGGCCCACTTTGTGTCAAACCCTTCATTGGAACAAATTGCATGTTGTAAGAAAACTGAACTGCTGCAAATTGCTAATCACTTTGGTATGTCTGTTCCTAAACAGATTAAAAAGCATGAAGTAAAAAAAATTAGTAGTGGATAAGTTGGTGGAGCTGGAGGTACTACGCTTCGGGCGACTGTGGCTCAGTTGGTAGCGCGGTCGTCCACCAATCCCACAGTTGTTGGTTCAATCCTCGGCTCCTCTGGTCACATGTTGAAGTGTCCTTGAGCAAGACACTGAACCCTGCTTAGTTGCTCCCGGTGAGCGTTGCCAGCTGTGCAGCAGCTCCCCATGGTGTATGAATGTGTGTGTGCTTGAGAGTGTGAATGGGTAGATATGAAGCAGTGTAAAGCGCTTTGAGTACCAACAGGTAGAAAAGCGCTATATAAGTGCAGACCATTTACCATTTACGCTTGCCAGTGTCTGGTATTGAGTGCAGCTGGTGGAGTGTCTGAGACGGTGCTTGAGAAAGTTGGTCGGGTAACAACCCCGGTCACTCTTCCTCGATATGATCCGCTCTCCTCTTCATCCATTGCCTCGCGAGCTGATGCACGGCTAAAGGTGTGCCTCGCTCGCCTTGAGTTAGAAGCCCAAGAAAAGGCACAAGCACGACAAGCCCAACTAGAGCTGGAAGCTTATAGACAGAAGTTTAGAAACTTGCAGAGAACCCAAAATAAAAAACATGTGGAGTTTCCAAGGGAGAAGGGAGCTCTCTTTGACAGGTGGTGTGCGCTTTTAAAGTTTCAGAGTTTGCTTTTTTGAGAGAACTTATGTTGTTGGAAGAGTTTAAAAGATGTTTGCCAGAAAGAATAGTTACATACATAAACGAACAAAAGGTGGCCACACTTGCCAAAGCTGCAATGTTAGCAGGTGAATATGCATTAACCCACAAACCATCATTTGTAGTTCCCACTGAAAAATCGAAGCCTGTACAACCAACCCAGAATCTGGTTATGAAAGCTAACAGTTCAAAAG
Source organism: Channa striata (assembly GCA_033026295.1). Classification (NCBI taxonomy): domain Eukaryota; kingdom Metazoa; phylum Chordata; class Actinopteri; order Anabantiformes; family Channidae; genus Channa; species Channa striata. The sequence goes on along the minus strand of CM065186.1, from coordinate 20,485,720 downwards.
AAACTCGAGAATGTTTCTATTGCCATAAAACAGGGCATGTTATAGCTGATTGTTTGGCTTTGAAAAGAAAAACTTTGCTAAGTGAGAAGCAGACTAAAGGTGTTGCTTTTCTTAAAACGTGTAAACCTGAGGGAGGTCAAGGTAGCACTGTGGACCCTGTTTTCAAACCCTTCATTTTTGATGGGTATGTGTCTCTAACTGGAGCTCAAGCAAACGGTCAGGCAGTGTCCATTTTAAGGGATCCTGGAGCCTTTCAGTCTCTGATCTTAGCGAGTGCACTTCCTTTTTCAGAAAAATCTGCATGCAACTATAATGTTATTCAGGGTATAGAGATGTTTACAGTCCCAGACCTGTACACTTGGTACATATAAAGTCTAAACTTGTAAATGGTGTCTACCCTATTGCAGTTTGTCCGACTCTGCCAATAAGAGGTGTTGTCCTTATTATGGGCAATGATGTAGCTGGAGGAAAAGTAACCCCCAGTTTAGAAGTACTGGATAACCCCATGAGCAAAGACCTTTCTGAAACAACTACTCAGTCTACTCTGTATCCCTCTTGTGTGGTGACTCGTGCCCAGTCACAAAAAGCTCCTGAACTAATACTGTCAGATACTCTGTTTGGTTCTATTCTTGCAGACAATGACATCCTTGACAGAAAACCTTGGGAAGCCGGATGTGGCCACCCTCATGAGACGCTGGAGAGTTCAAAACCAAAGGTTTTAAAACCTGAAGGTGCTTTGCCTATCACACGTAAGCAACTTCAAGCTGCGCAGAAACAGGATCCCACATTACGCTCTTGTTCCTCAAGTATGGTAAGTGCTGACATAAACCAGGATAGAAGGAGAAAATATGTTCTAGAGCACAACATATTAATGACAAGTTGGTCGCCCCAAAAGGCACAGGGAGCGGACTGGAGTGTGGTAAAATTGTTGTCCCTTCCGTTTACAGACAGAGGGTGTTAGCCTTAGCCCATGAAGGTCAGTGGTCAGGACATTTAGGAATCAACAAAACGTATCAACTCATCTTAAAACATTTCTTTTGGCCAGGATTAAAAAGAGATGTATCCCAGTTTTGTCGCAGTTGTCATGTTTGTCAACTAGTTGGGAAGCCAAACCAATCACCACCCCCTCCCCCCTTACAGCCCATTCCTATCACGGAACAACCATTCGAGCGCATTATAATTGACTGCGTAGGCCCCTTACCTAAAACAAAAAGTGGAAACCAATACTTACTGACAGTTATGTGTGCAGCAACCCGATTTCCGGAAGCTGTGCCATTACGCAAAATAACTGCAACCTCTGTTGTGAATGCACTGACAAATTTCTTTTCAGTATTTGGACTTCCAAAAGTCATACAGACTGACCAAGGCACTAACTTTCAGTCCAAACTCTTTAAGCAAGTACTAAAAACACTAAATGTGAGACATAGTGTATCCAGTGCCTATCACCCAGAGTCTCAAGGAGGACTTGAAGGAGGGCTTTAGTCCTGCGGAATTAGTGTTTGGACACACTCCCCGTGGACCACTAAGAGCTTTAAAAGAGCAATTTTTACAAAGTGCTTTCTCATCAGAAACTTGCTGATTATGTGCAACAGTTTCGTGACCGGCTAGCTCATGCTAATGCAATTGCTAAAGAATGCTTAGCCACAACTCAGAGCTCAATGAAAAGAAGGCACGATCGGTCCAGTGTAAAAAGAGAGTTTCAAATTGGTGATGAAGTGCTTCTATTACTACCAGTACCCGGTTCTGCACTCTCAACCAAATACACTGGTCCTTATAAAATCACTGGGCGCCTGAATAATTACAACTATATCTTAGAAACTCCAGATAGGCGGCGTAAGTCTAGAGCATGTCACATCAATATGTTAAAACTCTATCATCCCAGGAAATCATATCACCAGCAGTGGAACCATCACCAGTTACAATAGTCCAGGTGGAAGCATTAGTTGAATCTGAGTTACCCAATGAGGAAGAGGATCTACAATTGTCAATTCCTCTAAATCCAAATGCTCGTCTTGCGAATTCAGAAATGCTGAAGGTTTTACCAAGTAGGCTTGACCATCTGTCACCTACCCAGCAAGCTGATTTGTTAACCTTAATCCAGGACTTTAAGGATCTTTTAATGATGTGCCCACACAAACGCATGTATTAAAACATGACATTGTGGTGAAGACTGATAAGCCTATAAAACAACATCCGTACCGTGTTAACCCAGCAAAAAGAAAACTCATGAGACAGGAAACTGATTATCTATTACAACATGGTTTAGCTAAACCCAGTTCGAGTGCATGGAGCTCCCCATGCTTATTAGGTGAGAAACCAGATGGTTCTCCAGATTTTATCACGGACTATCGTAAGGTAAACGCCATCACTGTGGCAGATTCTTTTCCGTTACCTCGTATGGAAGACTGTGTAGATGAGGTAGGCAACGCCCGCTATGTGACTAAGTTAGACTTATTGAAAGGTTATTGGCAAGTGCCATTGACTGAACGTGCCTCCGACATCTCTGCTTTTGTAACTCCTGACAGATTTTTACAGTATACAGTTATGGCCTTTGGCATGTGCAATGCTCCTGCCACTTTTCAGCGCCTAATAAATCTTGTCCTTGCTGAGGTTCTGAACTGTAGTGCTTATTTAGATTATCTTGTTGTGTATACTTCTACATGGGAAGAACACATCAAGAACTTACAACAAGTATTTATTAAACTGAAAAGTGCCTCACTCACGCTCAATCTCGCAAAATGCGAGTTTGGCAAAGCAACCATTACTTACTTGGGTAAGCAGGTAGGACAGGGAAAAGTGAAACCTGTTGGAGAAAAAGTGTCTGCCATTGTTGATTATCCCATTCCAACAACTCGACGTGAACTACGGCGGTTCCTAGGAATGGCTGGTTACTATCGTAACTTTTGCAGAAACTTTTCTACCATTGTACAACCATTAACCTCTTTACTCAGTCCAAAAGTAAACTTTACCTGGTCCCCTGAATGTCAGGCTGCTTTTGACAGTATCAAATCTTTGCTTTGTCACGCTCCAGTTCTTGCTGCCCCTGATATAACTCGCCCTTTCAAATTGGAAGTGGATGCCAGTGCAGTGGGAGTTGGTGCTGTGCTCTTACAGGAGGATGTTCAAAGGATTGATCACCCTGTTGCATATTTCTCCCGTAAGTTCAACAAACACCAGAACAATTATTTTGTGATTGAGAAAGAAACTCTAGCACTACAGCACTTTGAAGTAAATGTTGGTTCCTCTCGCTCACCGGTTATTGTTTACACGGATCACAACCCCCTAACATTCCTTTCCAGAATGTATAACCACAACCAGCGCCTCATGAGGTGGGCCCTGATGGCTCAGGATTTCAACTTGGATATTCGGCACAAGAAGGGAACTGAAAATGTTATGGCAGATGCACTGTCTAGAATATGAATATTTATTGAATTTTAACCCTGCTATCTAACCTCGCTATTTTAACCCAATCTTAACCCTGCTGGTCTGCATTTTATGGGGTGGGGTGTTACGGCCCTAGGCTTCTTGGTTGTCTTTTGCAGGTACATTTCTTATGTAGATCTGCTGTGTCAATACTCCTCCCTGATTGGTGGTTCACCAAAACTACTGTGACCAGCCCATCACCAGTTGCGTATATCAAGATCTCCACCTCCGTCGTCCTATTGGTCCGACCTACAGGCATTCTCCACTCACCTGTCAAGAACAATCTCCACACTGGTTTAAAAACCCTGCCAATCAGTCATTCTGGGCGGCTGCAGCGTAGAGAGCAGCATGCCTCTGGGTTGGTTGTTTGCTTGATTGAGGGTTCGTTTGGTTCCGAGTTGTGTGGTCTTTGTTTAGCTCTGGCACGTGACCTCAGTAACAAATCGAAGCTTGATGTGCTTGAAAAGCCTAGAATGGTTTTCTTTGGTTATTTTAGTAAGGGCAGGATATTGTCTAGTTAACCTTAGGTTTAAGGATGCCCCATTGTACCTATGTTGCACTAACTTTGATAGTTTGTTTTTTTGTTTTTTTTGGATGTGTTGTTAACTTTGTACTTTAATTTTTATGGAAACTCGTTTATTCAGGGTCTTGTTTTCTGTAAGCATCCTCTTCCTTAGTTCCCCTGACGTACTGTTATTTAGTTGTATATTGTACATTAATATTTAGAGAATTTATTTTTAAAGTAAAACAATGGGGGTTAAGAGTTTGTTTTCCCATTCTTATGTTACTCCCTTTTCCAACGAGCCAGGGTTGTAACACACACCTTTGCACTTTAACTCACACATAAAATAACAAACCCATAATTAAGGACTAAATGACACAAAGAGTTTGCTTGTACTGTATTTTTATAGTATTGCTATATATAATGCGTGATTGTGTAAAGGCTCATCATGGTAATTCTAGAGTAAAAACAGCAACTTTATAGCAACATTGTATTTTTGAGTTTATACTATTATGATGATGTACTGATGTAATGATAAATCGTAGAATAAGATATTGGTAGGAATTACTGGTTGATGATTATTGGTTTATCACAGTTTTCCTCCCAGAAATCCTCCTGCTTCCTCCTTTGTGCCACTACAACAGGTAAGGGTGGCTTTTATAAACATTTCATTGAATAAAACCAACAAAAGATAATATATATGTAGGTGTTTCCAAACATTTTCTCAGTAGTGTAAGATTAGAACTATAACTCTACAACAACTTCGAACATGTGTCTCTGTAATAGTGGCAATCTTAATCAGGCCAATCTTTGACAATTATAATTTTAATTTTGGCTGATGTCTAAACTCACTCCACCAATTTAACAAAAATGTCAAATTGTTATACATTTTCTATTCGAATGGATAGGTCAGACTTTACTAGTTTCCAATATCGCTATACTTTAATTGGTGCAAAAAGTGAGTCAGGAGCCAATAAAAATAAGTCAGTAAAAACTCATTAGTAACATTAAGTAAGTAACATTAAATTAACTGGCTGATCAAGTACAATGAATGTCTTTTAACTGAAAGCCAACTGTATGTAGGTTATTATACAGCAATCATTTCACTCAATTTACTACAAATTACATTGCCTTGAGGATCACCAAAAAAACAGTGGCAATGTCGCTGTTACCTTCCATTTTCAGGCAGGAATAATCAGCCCCTAGTCTGCCACTTTGTAAATAACATTTTTAAATCCTCCAGACATACAAAAACTCTACAATAAGTAATGTGTTGGCTTATAACATTTTGTATGTGTGAATTTGTTTTTCCCAAAGCTATGAAACACCTGAGCAACAGTTTTCTCCTCATTACACAGAAAATTCCATAGGTGTGTGCAGCAACTGCATAAATAGTTGATATGAATATTTAAGGTTATGCAGACTACAATTTGCTCTGAGCCATGTTAATGACTGAGTTGTTTGGGCTGCGATGATATTAATAATTTATATAATTTCACATTGGCAGAGGAAAACTAGAGTATTTAAAAGCAAGGTAAAAGAGTATAAATAATAGAATAAACTTTACATGTAAAGTTTATAAAATGGGTTTATATAGTATGTTTTCCTTCATCTAGCAAAGACAGGAAGCAAAAAAATGCAGCAGTTACCCACAAAAAGCCGCAAGATAAACAAGAAAAGAAGGTTTTGAGAAATGCAGAGTAGTTGTACTTTACCGTTTACGGTTTACTTACCAGGGACTCCATCCACATCCTTAGTAGAATGGCATAACTGAAAGACGACACAAGATCCATTATGCAGGGAAGAAATGCAACGAAAATGACAGTTGGTATGCGTAAGGCTGTAACCTTGACAAAAAAAGAATAATGGGATCATAGCAGTTAACAAATATGTGGTGCATGAGACATGACCCAATGTTGTTAGGATTGGATAAAGTGATAGATATGTAGGTATCAGCTCTCTGCCACGAGCTGTGTGTGTCGAGATCACACCATGTGTCTGTGTGGAGCTGAAAAAGATCACATGGTGGAAGTGCAAAACTGTAAACTGCGCTTTACCTAATGTAGGGAAAAAGTTAGAAAACCATAGGTAGATATACATGCTTTAATTGCTTATCTAATTAGCACATTATCATTCTGCATCAATTAGTCAGTTCACCCAACAGGAGACGTTCGGGATCTCCCTGCAGCCATTTAATCTCAAACTCAGACTTTACGCCTGATAATTCTTTTCTCGCATATAGCTGCTCCCTGTCACAGGTTATACTCCCCCAGAGAACATATTCTCATTTACATTTTAGTAATTTGGCAGATGCTTTTATCCAAAGTAACTTACAAATGAGGTACAATGTAAGCAAAAATCTAAGTCAAGGAGAAAACATTAAAGCAAAGTGATCAGAAGTATTTCTGTTTATGAGATGCAAGTACAAGAAAATACAGAAAGAGAAAAGGTTTGTTTTTCAGATTTAAGTGCATGGGAAGATGTCAAGAGGTCTGTTTTGTAGCTGTTTTAATATTGGGAGCATGCAGAGTTTGGAAGCTCATTCCACCATGGTGGATTGGTGCGATCGTCCACCAATCCTACAGTTGTTGCTTCCATCCCCGGCTCCTCATCCTTGAGCAAGACCCTGAACCACTGAACTGAGCGTCGGCCAGCTGCATAGCAGCTCCCCCATCGGTGTATGAGTGTGTGCATAATTGTGAGTGTGAGTGGGTAGATGAGAAGCAGTGAAAAGCACTTTGAGCACCAACAGGTAGAGAATATATAAGTGCAGAACATTTCACCCTGTAGGCAAGAGACAGAGCTTGGAACCTATTCCGAGCAGCTACAGGAAGCCAGTGCAGAGATCTGAAGAGTGGTGTGACATGAGTCCTCTTTGCCTGATTAAAAATGAGGTCTCAGGAGTGCCTTTTCTGTGGAATGCCAGTCTTGATGACATCAAGGACATTGTTATGGGAAAGAAATTCTGAGAGTCGATTGAAGACTGCCAGCTCCAAGGCCTTAAGCACGAGCTGTCAAACAGCGTTTGTGTTTAAGGTCGCCATCAGGCAGGGATGGAATAGTCTTCAGGACCAAATTAGAATCCAAACTAAAATTCAACATGATTTTAGCCCTGCCTCACCATTTTTTATAATCTGCCCCAATAGCACAGCAAGGTAATATCGACATAGTGCAGAAGTCATGAAAAGCGGGCCTTGCTCCTTTTCTTACGTTCTTCTGCTGCGTAAGCGACCTCACCAGTTTCAATACAGAGGCATGACGTGGCAGGGAGGAGGTCGCTTGCACATTGGAAAAATGTGGCAATGTTGCTTACCACTGCTTTCCCTATGTTCTCCTAGTGTCTATGCGAATTCCTTATTTATTAATACAAAGGCAATAACTTTATCCAATCCTAACAACATTAGGTCATGTCTCATGCACCACATATTTGTTAAATGCTATGACCCATTATTCTTTTTTGTCAAGGTTACAGCCTTGCTTATCTAGGGTGGAGGTCGCTTGCTCATTGGAAAGACATCACAGAGACATCACGAACCACGGCTGTCACAATGTTCTTTCGCTGTCTACATGATCCCGCCAGTGTCAAAACGGAAGCTTCACTCAGCGTACAGATCGCTCGCACATCAGAAAGATGTTGATGATGTTCATCAGCTTTGGCCGATGTTCTTGCTGTCTTATCCCTAAGGCTGTAATGTCTGTATTCTACCTTATTCCTAGCCTAGCCTGTATTATATTACTGTAATGTTCCCAAACTGTCAAAAAAGAAGGTGTGTTATGATTTTTACTGCAGACTAATATTAACTCCTACTTGATGTTCCAGCATCACGCAGTGTTTTAACTAGGGTTGTTTTCTAAACACCAAAATTTAAAAAAAACCTTCACTTTAACGTACGTTCCATCCACCGATGACCTAGCTTCTGTCTCTTGTCTAGGGTTACAGGGTGCTGTAGTCAGTCCCAGTTGTCAAGGTACAGTTATGACAGGCTGACAGGTGAGCACAGGGCTGACAAATACATACAAAGGCACACACAACCACTCAGTATTGTATGTTTCTTACTCATCTACATTTATTTTAAATATCAAGTCATTTACTCGAGCATTGCTGTGGCTCTAGTATGCTTAGCATCAAGTCTGCCGCAACCTGCTATTATGATTGTGGACTTTAAATTGGTTCGGATAGGCCATCTCAATATCAGAAATCACAAACAGCTATAATAATACAGAACATCAATGCACCATCAAGTTCTATATTTAAGTAAAACATTCCACTGAGATGCCTCTGTTCAGTGTTTATAGGTTTATGAGTGTTTGCAATTATCTGAGTGTGTAATACGACATCAGTTTGCATTTGTCTTTCTCCCTCTCTGTCCCCGTCTCTCCGTCCCTGTCCTCAGGTGTCCCCGGATTTGGCGCTGTGTGTCCTCCAGTGCACAGCTCCTGGTCCTACTAACCTGCCCAATGTTTTGTTGTTCCTTTTGTTGCTCTGTTCTTTTCTCTCTCCACTTTCCACTCAGCCCAACTGGTCAAGGCAGATGTCCGCCCACCCTGAGCCTGGTTCTGCTGGAGGTTTCTTCCGTTAAAGGGAGTTTTTCCTCTCCACTGTTGCCTATAGCTGCTCAAGGGGGATTTGTTCTGTGGAAGACACACAGCTCCAAAGCTTGGGACACCTGAAGACAGGGTCAGAGAGGGAGAAGCATTGTGCTTAGCTTCTTATCTTGCTAATTGTGTGTAGAGACTAGTAGTGAGATGAAGGATTAATCAAAACAGTGTCATGAACTGGATCATTTTCTATAACTGGCCTATACACACCATCAACTATTTTCCAGTTTGATGATTCCAACTTTTTTCTCCACTTTTTGCTTCCAAACTGAAGCTTCTTGGTCATTGAATTGGTTGTCATAATCAAACAACCTATGTTTCAGCCATCCTATACTGTGTCAGGTGGGTTATAACTCAAAGATCGATCTTTCTGTGCTCCAAGGAACTCTAGCTAAACCACCACTGCCACCTGTTGTTCAAATCTTGCAAGTATACATAATCAGGCTTGGCAAGCTTAAAATGTAAATATTACAACACTAACACTTTAAGTCACAAGGTTTAATAAATTGAATTGTTGGACATTTCATGGTGACAGTCTTATCTCACGAAATCCACTGATGATCCACTCTACAGAATCTCAATGTTTGGCTAAGTGTAGAACTGCTCCCTCCACAATCTCTGCAGTTATATTCCAAACATCACACATTTAATAGTTTGACAGGAAATAAACCCACTCAAGTTTAACGTATTACCTCAGGCAACTTCTATCACTGCTTTCTTCTAGCCTCTCGGCCTTTCAGGATGTGCGTATTGTACACTCGCTGCTGCTCTACATGTCAAAGACTGTTCAGGTCAGATATACACATGCTTGCTGAGGAGAGTAAGAGGCTGGAGAAATAGAAAAGTCAAAAAAGAAAAGAGGGACGAGGAGGAGACAAGGAGTAGCAGAAGCAGTCGTACTCCCCAGGAATTATTGAGGGGCACCTGTCAGTTTGCGCCAGCATCCTAAATAATGGATGAGATCCTCCAAAGAGATAAAACCAGAATTCCATGCAGTTACAAGGACATAGAGTACTGTGAATACTAAGTAAGTCTTTTTTGCACTTTCATTTCGTTTACTGTGTGATCACACCCTCTTTTCCATCGGAGTGTCAAGAGCTCACATTGTTGTATCATCACCTGCCTGGTATAAGGGATCCTTAAACCAGGCAGAATGTTAATGATTACATCCTCTATGTTTGGCAATATCTTGCTTCAAGGAATGGTCGAGTGTTGCAGGAATATACTGTCATTTATTTACAGTGAACCAGACGAACAGCAGTTTGTTTAAAAAGGTTTTGTGGATGTGTGGAAAAGCATATATAAAAATGTTAAAGAACAATAAAATAAACCTAAAACTGGTCAAAAGAAAATATGAAAACTGAAAAATCAAGGTAAGAAAAATCTAAGCTAGGCCCATTGCTAATGGGCAACTAGCAGCAGTTCCACATCTGAATTGCAGAAAAACAAAGTCTCTCAAGCAGCTTCAACTCCTTCTTTACCTGAGGCTTATACCTGAGCCTCTCCTAAAAAAGACACACAACTACTGATAAATTCAATTAAGACACTCTAGATGGTATAATTTGTGATATTGGGTGATAACAAATTTGCTACTACTCTCTACAGGGCATGGGCTGGCCTCATGTGAGTTCCTATATGAGTTAGGAATATCCAGATAAACCTCATTGGAAACATTAGTCCTGATTGTCACTTAGTTTCTTTTTGGGATAAAAATGATCAAACGTTTACCTTATTAAGATAGAATGCTGAGAGAGGAGGTCTAACTCTTAGACTTAATGGAAATCCATAAGGAAGACACAAGCAGCACGTAAAGTTAACAAGTTCTTCTGAATTTTCACTCCACTGTTTTCATGCTTTTAATTTCCTTCATACTCGATTCCCTTTGTAAATCCTGGATGTTGTGTCATCCATGTTACAGAGAAGAATTTGACTTGTTAAAAGTACACAGTTCAAAAGGCCGCATCTGTGATGGTGTGGAGGCTGCGTCATGCACACAGCATGGCTAACTTTAACATAATGATCACTGCATCTCCTCTCAATAAGGGAATACCAAGTAATCCAATGCTACCCTCTATAAATATCTATAAAATTCTTGTATAGTTACTTGTTTGAATAAGTATTTTGTATTTAAAGCATTTTAGAGTTCTGTTACATTTACAGTGGTAGAAATTCTCAAATAAAAAGAATGTGAGCAAAAAATATTTGATATTCCCTAAACTGATTCTAATGTTCATTATTGCTTAGTAATTGTTTACTTCAGCTAGTTCTAATAAATGGAGCACAATTAGTGCCTGGGTGTGTACGAGCCAACAATAGCTTTTTATGTGTTTGTTCTACTTTTTCCTGTTCCTGTAGTCATGCGGTGTATTGATAGGTTAGGTAAGCTAATAAGTGCATGTATATCACCAATAATATCATCTAAGACATCAGATAGGTGTTTTTACAGTTAGGCTTAGCGTTAGTTAATAAACATCAAGAAGACCATTGTTTTGTATTGCTTTTCGTTGCTAGATATGAACTTGAACAATAAGTTAGTTTGCAAGGTCAGTGTTTAGCTCTGGAGATACAAGGTTTTTCTTATTATACTCTGTGGGAATTTAGTTATTATGTCAAGGTGATTATGTCTGTAGAACTATTGCCATCAGCTCAAGTCCAACAAAGCTAAAGCATTTTTTAATACATTGATCTCTGTAATAAATAACAGTTGTAACACCAGACACAGGTAAGCCTACCTCTACACCTACATTTAAAAGCATTTCAAATGAATGTTGTTGTTATTTTCATAAAGTAATTTGTAACCTCAACCCCAACCCAACCCAAGAGTGTGCGTCAGTGGCTCCCTTTTATATAAGAAAAACAAACGCTTAATCCTTCATCATCCCCCAGTGGCCTTAATGTGGAGAGCTCATGGCATGTATGCATGTAGCAGTATTTACAACCCAATGATCAGACTGAGCACAGACAGATATCGCTAACGTCCTCTCTCTCAACCCACACACAAAAGGATCTCTCATGTTAACTTATATTTTTGCACAGCCAAAATTATCTCTGTCTAAACAACCTTTTCTCACAGCATATTAAGATATATATCAGAGGCAAAAATCTCTCCCAGTCATTGAGTGTGGTCCAAGGTTGATGTGATGTTTCAATTCAAACTCAAAGTGGAGATGCTGACAGGTTGAGATAACGTACTAGACACAAGAATGCTTGTGGGCTGTAGAGAGGAAGAGAGAGGAATAAATGCAATATTTGTTTCAAGCAGAAATGACATTTTACAGTATATGTTCTTCTACAGTAGTGACACAGTACAAGCAGCAAACATCTCACCATGGCTTACATTTGTATAAACTGCAAACCATAACTACATAATATGCAATGAATGTGTGTGAATTATATTCATCCTGTATTATCTTTTTTCATTCTCCAAAATACAACAAACTGCACACAGCGGGGAAAAGATATGTCATTATCAGCACCTGCACAGCAACAAGTTATAAGTCAACATTTATGACTTAAGCAGTAATTGATTTATAAAAATGGCTGTGTTATGAAAACAAATAAAAATACATTGCAAGCAATGCTTGATTGCTAGAAAGAGGGAGGTTATGTTTGGGTTAATATGTGTTGATTATGAAGGCAAACGCATCTGATGCACATCATGTTTAGACTTATCAGACCAATCAATGACCTCTTGTGGCCTAGGGATGCAGCGTACCGGGGCTTGGTCATCCTAGGATAGACCACTGCCGTCAGATAGAAATGTTTGATTCCTGGACAAAGGTGAGTGATTTGATTTGTAGTAAGCCTTCCCAAACCACAGGGCGTGGCTGATGTGTAAAAGGCACTTATGACACTACTTAACAACCTCATTTTAATGACTACTAAATTCTCTATCCACGGTTTGGCCTCAAGTAGATTCCATGGGAACCGCTACTCTGGAGATCGCTATTAGTGCGTACAGTACAAAGAGGCCTGTGCTGTGGTAAGGGCTGGTAATGGCCCACTTTGAGGCATTGTGGAAGCTTGTCAGGGGGACCTAATGAAGACGAAAGCTCCATTTGGTGAGTAAAGAGGCCTAGGCTAGGAGGGTCTAATGCACTGCAATTTTTACAGTTGCATGATTCACTATACAACCAGTGCAATTTTAATATGTACAAGAGGAACCATGTACGTTTACAATTTACAGTCTGGAATGTCCCTCTATTCTGTGGGGTCCATTAAAGGTTTAAGAATGGGTTTTATTGTCAAGGCCAAATGGAAAGACAGGTGGACTCAAAACCAAAGGCTAAAAACACAGAATTAGGTTTAAGGATTTTATTGATAAACTGAAGATGGTGTAACTGCAGATGAGGGCTTGAGGGGACCAGGAAGGGGACAGGAAATGGTCTGTTCTTACATGCAAAGGAAAGAGAGGTTACCCTGGGCTCAAGGTTGACAGGTCAGTGCAATAGAGGGCAGAACAAGATTAATCATTCAGTACCAGGTAGCTGATATGCTGGTAACCCCAACATAAGTGGAGAGAACCTAAGGACCAGCGATGAGTAGGGCACCAGGGGGCGGCATGAGCTCAGGAGGATAGTAAGGGTGCAGCAGGGAACAGAGAATACATATGGCCAGTCAAGTTGTAAAGGTCCAAGGTCTGAGGGCAGGGTCCGAATAGTCTGGGGTTCCAGGAGAGGCAGATCCAGGGGGGAGCAGTGGTAAATGTAGGAGAAAAGAAGAGAGGGCACTGAGGAAGAGAGGGTATTAACTAGAACAAGAACAGAGACTGGGTTAGCTAGCAGTTAGACTCCAAATCCAGAAATCCCTCAACCAAATAAACAGAGCAGAGACCAAAGTCCCAAAAGCGAGGGTCAGGTCCAAAACCTCCAACACAGAGAAAAATTAATAAGGCCAAGTCCTCTCTCTATATTACCCAGGTCAAACGAGCAGGGAAAGAAATTCAAAATAACTTACAGAGCCGGGGATAAGTGGAAAGGTCTAGAGGTAGATCAGGTTCGTACCAGGCAAGCAGATAGTTCAGGTTCCTAAAGCTCAAAAGCAGCTTGATGCAAATGTTTTAGGGCTATAGGTGGAAATATCTGAAGATACTTATTCACAGTAAAGTATATACCCACAGTAAATTTAATGATAAAATGAAATGTGTCACTTACAAACCCTCAGAGGATTATCACTCAGGGTCACTATTTAGCTTTATGTGTTGAAGGTAATAAGATACATTTTTTGAAAGTCAGATATCAAGATGGAGGTAACTGTGGCACGGTAGGTGGTGTGGTTGTCCACCAATCCTACAGTTGTTTGGTCAATCCCCAGCTCCCCTGGTCTTGTGTCAAGTTGTCCTTGAGCAAGACACAGAAGCCCCACTTAGTTGTCCTGGTAAATGTTGGTCAACAGCTCCCCCATTGGTGTGGGAATGCAAATGCATAGATATGAAGCAGTGTAAAGGGCTTTGAGTACCAACAGGTAGAAAGGTGTAAAAATCACTTTCAAGACAAAAAAGCGAACACATGATCGATCAACTGTACAGTGGTGTGAAAAAGTGTTTGCCCCCTTACTGGTTTCTTATTTTTTTGGATTTTTGTCACACTTTAATGTGTCTGATCATCAAACTAATTTAATTATTAGTCAAAGATAACACAAGTAAACACATCACGCAGTTTTTAAATGAAGGTTTTTATTATAAGTGTAAAAATAAATCAAAAACCCCATGTATGTTCAAACAGCCAATTCCACAGGTAGGTTGACCCCACAGTACATCTATTATATTCTATCTTGTAATGTGACATTACTGTAGCATAATATTCTATTGAACCTGTTTTGTTGAGTGTTATCTTGGTGGTTACCTTCTTTTATATTCTTTTATATTTAATACCTTTTAGTGACCGTGGTCCCTGACCATTTGAGAAGTGACAGTCAGGCCTAACCTCTGACCTGAGTTGGACAGTCAATTACAGCTCAATTATTAAGGCTAGAGCTCAGTAGCATTTGAAATTGTTTACCCTAATCCATTCCTCACAACAGAATATTAATGTGAAGGTCTTAATAAGATGTCTGGTCTCTTCCACAGACTCGTTGACATCATATACTCTCTGGCTTCAGCTCTTCTGATCATAAACCTTTTTCCTCAGTTTTTCTCTTCTGCTCTGTCAGTTTTTAGCTTTCACAGACAAATTTAGCTTTTATGAAATGTGCTTCTCAATGCGATGAGAACTATGTTTTTTGAAGAAACTGGCCAAAAGCACAGACAGTGCCAACCAAGACCCCATTAAAAGCATTGTTAGGGGGTTCTGAAATGGGGGTCCTGATCGTGGCTTAATTGTTTGGAATTTCTTCACATAAAGTAGTTTTTCGTTTATTGCACTCTTTCTGAGGAAATAATTTGAACCATTTCTGCCATAAATATGTCTACAACACAAACAAACTGAAGCTGAGTGTGTCCTCCCCACCCACCCCCGCTCTCTCTCAGCTCTATGGAACAATCACTGTGTATCAAATATAACCCCCCCAAAACATGATTCAGCATTTTCACTACTCGTTATTATACTGTTTTTGCTCTGTTAACTGACAAATGTCAGTGTATTACAATTAAAAAAGTCAAAAAATCCGGGAGGTCCTCAAGTGGGTTGTCAAATTTAAAAACCCTGAGGGCTTACAGGAAGTGGTTTTCAAAATACAACTAGACAGAGACAGAAGAATACCGTACACATCTGAATGATGACAACTAATTCATGCCCTGTTTCATTATTACTCGCCTGTTAAAATACTTTTAGACTTTAAATAATGTTAAAAAATCCTTCAGCTACCAAAGTGTTCAGCTTCTCCAAGGCATCTTATTTATATTGAGCTTTTTTCAAATTTTTACAGTAGTCAGGTGAGTGGACAATTGTTAAAATCACCTTTCTCTGAATTAAATGGTAAATGGTCTGCACTTATATAGCGCTTGTTCTACCTGGTGGTACTCAAAGCGCTTTACAGCGCTTTAAGATGTAAACCATTCTGCATACTTTGACCTACTGAGATTTCAACTTTAAAATGATTATTTTGTAAAATAAATAGTAATTTGCTATTCTTCAGGTGTTTGACTTAAATTTTACACTCAGCTATTATATTTCCATTTTCCATGATCTTGCAACTATTTCATCTTATAGCTATTTGAGGCAAATGATCTGCACATATATAGCACCTGTTGGTGCTCAAAGTACTTCACACTGCTTCTTATTTACCCGTTTACACGCAATGTGTGAGCTGCTATGCAGCTGGCCAACACCAGGAGCAACTAAGTAGTGGTTTACTGCTTTCAGGAGCCAAGGACAACTGTAGGATTTTAGGCCAAATTTAGGCTTCAATTTATGTAGCTCAGTTATTGAGGCAGTCATCCGTGGGCCACAAGGTCAGTGGTTCAATCCCCAGTCTCTGCTTGCTGCATGTCAAAGTGTCCTTGGGCAAGACACTTAAAACCCCTAGTTGTTCCCAGTGGGCCAGATGAGCACCCTGTGTGGCAGGCATCGCCATTGTGTATGTGTGGACTAAATTACTCTGTAAGTCGCTCCGGATAAAAGCATCTGCTAAATTTAAATTCAGCTTATTTCTCACTTTTTTGCAAATTTGAGCTTTTTTACATTTTTATAAAAAGTTTCAGGTATTTCAGCAAAAACAGTTCAGCTTTTTTTAACCTTGCTTGGAAAACCTTTTCAGCACTGAAACTTAATTTTGCACTTTTAAATTTTGTAAGGGAGGGGGGCTCACATACACTGGCCTATACCTTTATAACTATGTTCAATCAGTTAAATTTGCCAAAGGTGAAATCCATTGAATTTCTGGACACATTTCAAGAACAGAGAACAGGGTTGACGACAATTTCGTCAACACTTCTCCAGGTTGACAATTGTGATGAGGTTTTGATAAGAAACAATTCTAGAAACATGTTTTCACTGACATTATTGTCAATGTATTAAGTGCAAGTTAATGGGGACAACTGCCATTTTATTCATGTCGGTGCACACACAACAGTGGAGGGATGTGTGTGTGTGTGTTTGTGTGATATTTAGAAAATCATAGTCACTGCTGACACTGTCATAAACATCATAAACACGTTGGCAGGACATCTGAGGCACCAAGCTCACAGGCTAGCATCCCAGTGTCTCTTGTAGGCATTCTGCTTGTCTTTTAAGTTTTTTTTATTTTGTCTTTCTTTGTAGTTATTTCTGTTATTAGTTATATTGCTATTTATTTGCATTTTTTGTAGTAAATTCACGTTTTTCTGCCTGGACAATGGTGTTTGCAGATGACATTGTGATTTGCAGTGAGAGTAGAGAGCAGGTGGAGGAACAGCTGGAGAGGTGGAGATTTGCTCTGGAAAGAAGAGGCATGAAAGTCAGTCGTAGCAAAACGGAATACATGTGTGTAAACGAGAGGGAGCAAGGCAGAAGAGTGAGGTTACAGGGGGCTGAGGTGAAGAAGGTGCAGGAGTTTAAGTACTTGGGGTCAACAGTTCAGTGTGATGGGGAGTGTGGAAAAGAGGTGAAGAGGCGAGTGCAGGCGGGTTGGAGTGAGTGGAGGAAAGTGTCAGGAGTGTTGTGTGACAAGACAGGTGTGAGACCAGCTCTGCTCTATGGGTTAGAGACAGTAGCAGTGAGAAAGAGACAAGAGGCAGAGATGGAAGCAGCAGAGATGAAGATGTTCGAGAGGACGACCAAAGAGGAGATATATGGATGTTCTAACAGAGGACATGAGGTTAGCTGGTGTCAGAGTGGAAGATGCCCAGGATAGAGTGAAGTGGAAAAGGATGATTCGCTGTGACGACCCCTGATGGGAAAAGCCCAAAGAGAAGTAGTAGTAGTTATTTCTAACCTCTCTGTAGTGATAACATATCCCTTTCTTATCCCTTTCTTGTCCCATGTCAGGGACAAAGCCAGACACTGTAAACAATCTGGGGTTCCCCGAACCCCTAGGCTTGCCCCTTCCCAGAAAAAAAATCCCCAACCATGTAAATCGAATTCAAAATGTATATTTTATAATATTAAAGCTAAACTTACCTGACATGTTTAATACTTTTCTTCATATATGGCTTTGTCGTTTTGTGAATAAATGACAGTTGACTTATTAAAATATTATTTAAAACGGCAATAAATTAAATGATTAAATATGTAATTACTGGCAGGCTGCATAACTGTGATACATTTTCCTATTTACTTTTAAGTCACATTTATGTACAAAAATAATTGTTTATAAATGGTTGTGTGCAGGGTTGCATTGTTAATGTTACACATTTACAGTTTTGTAAAACTACTTATACTGAAAAAATACTGAATGAAAGGGTGTAGACTTTAGATTAGGATGTGGAAGGGACATGGGCCGCATGTTTACATAAAGTTGATAAATTCCAACTTAGCTCTCTAATCTCATAACTGTGTAAAAAGAACAATGATTCACCATCTTAGTGAAATAAATGATGAATGATAATGAATGATAAATGATGAATAAATGATACTGGACATAATCTAAATTACCAATAACATTCCACAAAATATACTCATCAACAAAGGAAGGGATCCACTCAATATTAAGTGAACATGATAGAGTCCATCCTCAGCAACCAGAAGATAGTCTAAACCTCTCTTACGATTCAGCATTTGGCACAAACTGTAAAGCGTTCAAATGGTAAATGGTCTGCACTTATATTACTCTTTTCTACCTGTTGGTCCTCAAAGCGCTTTACACTGCTTTATCTACCCATTCATACACACAATCACACACACATTCATACACTGATGGGGGAGCTGCTATGCAGCTGGCTGACGCTCACCGGGAGCAACTAAGTTCAGTGTCTTTAGTGTCTTGCTTAAGGACACTTGGATTAAACCAACAACTGTAAAAATGGTGGATGACCTACTGCGCCACCTGTGAAGTGCCGTAACATTTTCCAGTGTTATAGCCAAATTCCACGAGAGTGATTTATAGTACCCCACCATGGTAGTGATACCCCAAAGAAATTACTGTTACCTGAGACTCCTGTCATCCCTCCATCCATAACGATCAAATCTATGATGTTGATGTGTTCATGGTTCCATCCCTCTTGTGAGGCTTGAAGGCTCTAACCCACAGCTGTGTGGACAATGCTGCCCCACTCTATTATCATTGTGTGTGTGTGTGTGTGTGTGTCTGTGTGTGTGTGTGTGTGTGTGTGTGTGTGTAGTGGGTAATAAATCTGTGTGCAGCTCTGGCACTTTCAGTAACTTGCATGCACCCATTTGGCGTTTCCTTCAACCTTTACTGCTGTGTTGGATGTCAAAAAGCACTTGTGTTTGGTCAGATAGGAGCTGGTCTCACCTGTCAGTTGTCAGGACACAACACACAAAAAACAACCCTAATGATAATGTTAGGGCAGATCTATTAAAAGGTGCCCTCTTGCCTGTGTGTAACTTTTAGGCATTTGATTTGACTTTCCAATAATCAGTTTTCTTTAACCTCTTGGGTATCATGGTAAAGTCCTCTTACGTGTGTGAGTGCGTGCACAGGAACCGTGTCTCAGCTGCAGACACACACTCACAGGCCCTGATCCTCACCACTGAGGACTTTAATCATGCCTCCCCCTCTCTGCCACCCTCCCTCACTTCACCCAGTACGTTAACTGCCACACAAGGGACAATAAAACTCTGGACCTACTATATGCTAATGTCATGAATGCATATACCTCCGCCCTACTCCCCCCAGGCCGCTCTGACTATAATTTCGTCGCTCTGTCTCCTGGTTACACTCCGGTGGTGAAAAAACAGTCACCACAGGTGAAAACAGTGAAGATCTGGACAGAGGAGGCAAGTGAACAGCTGAGGGACTGTTTTAACATCACAGACTGGGATATTCTTCGTAGTCCACATGGGGAGGACATCGACAGTCTCACACACTGTGTCACAGACTATATAAACGTCTGTGTGGAAAACACCGTGCCATCCAAGACAGTACTGTGTTTTCCCAACAACAAGCCCTGGGTGAGCCCTGAGCTGAAGGCCCTGCTGAATGAGAAGAAGAGGGCCTTTCTCTCTGGGGAAACGGAGGAGCTGGGCAGAGTGCAGTGGGAATTAAAATACAAAATCAGGAGATGCAAGGACAGCTACAGGAAGAAGCTGGAGCATCGTCTGGAGCAGAACAACGTCCGTGAGGTGTGGAGAGGACTGAAACACATCTCAGGCCACGGTGAGGGTGGGGATGGTCGACAGGCCACGGGTGACCAGACCTGGGCAAATTAATTAAATCTGTTCTTTAACAGATTTGATTCTGCCCAGTCTCAAGCCCCTACTCACACGGCCCCCTCTTCACACCTCAGCTCCATGCAGACCACTCTGCCCCTCCTCCCACTGTCACAGAGAGCTCCCAACAACCCACAGCTCCAGACCAGTCACCGCCCACCCCCCTCTGCCTCACTGTGGACCAGATTAGGAGAGAGTTAAGGAAGACTAAGGCCAGGAAGGCCACAGGTCCTGACAACATCAGCTCCAGGCTCCTCAGGGAGTGTGCAGACCAGCTCTGTGAGGTTGTTCTGTCACTATTCAACCTGCGCCTTAGACTGGAGAAAGTACCAGTGCTTTGGCGGACTTCCTGTCTGGTTCCGGTTCCGAAAGTACCACATCCCAAGGAGCCGAACCACTACAGACCTGTCGCCTTAACCTCCCAGCTGATGAAGGCTATGAAGAGGATCATCCTCGGCTACCTCCGCACTCAGGTGAGCTCAGCACTGGACCCGCTGCAGTTTGCCGACCTGGTATCGGGGTGGATGACTCCATCATCTACCTGCAGCACCGGGCCTTGTCTCACCTGGAGTCTCCTGGGAGTACTGTAAGGGTCATGTTCTTTGACTTCTCTTGTGCTTTCAACACCATCCAGCCATCACTGCTTTGGGGGAAGCTGGAGGTAGCAGGCGTGAACCAACATCTAGCTGCCTGGACCGTCAACTACTTCACGGACAGGCCACAGTTCGTGAGGCTGAGCGACTGTGTGTCGGATGTGGTAGTCTGCAGCACGAAACCCTCCACCACACACACCGGGGAACATCCAGGACTCAGACATTGAAGTTGTGGACACCTTTAAATACCTGGGTGTGCACCTAAACAAAAAACTGGACTGGAAACATGAGCAACCAATACAGACTCTCTGTACAGAAAGGGCCAGAGTCGCCTCCACCTGCTGAGGAGACTGAGGTCCTTTGGTGTGTGCAGGGAGCTGTTACGGACATTTTACGACACTGTGGTGGCCTCGGCAGTCCTCTATGGTGTTGTGTGCTGGGCTGGGAGCAGCACGGACAGAGACAGGAAGAGACTTAATAAGCTGGTTAAGAGAGCCGGCTCTGTCCTAGGCTGCACATTGGACTCCATCGAGGAGGTGGCGGACAGAAGGATGTTGGCCAAACTAACATCCATCATGGAAAACCCCTCCCACCCCCTGCACCTCACTGTGGAGGCTCTGAGCAGCTCCTTCAGCACTAGACTGTTACACCCCCAGTGCAGGAAGGAGCGCTACGGTCGATCATTCCTCCCCACAGCCATCAGACTATATAATGTGTCACTGCAGTGACACACAATGTGCAATTTTAATATATTTTTACTTTTTGTCCATTAAACCAGAAGTGCAATACTTATCTGTTACATATTCCAATGTTAATATGTATATATTTCAGATTATCCTTAATTTTTAAATGCCTTTTAAGTGGATCGAAAAATGTACATTGTTCTGTGCAGATTCTGTGTTCTTTGTCTATGGCTGCTAAAACACAAGAATTTCCCCACTTTGGGATTAATAAAGTCTTATCTCATCTTATCTTATCTTATCTTATCTTACACTAAATCTAATAGGTGTAGTGTCATCTTTGCCAGGGATTAACATTGGACCCAAAACTTGAGATAAGAGATAGGGCAGAAAGTGTCTGACAGCTGACAGTCAGAATAAACAGGCAGGCAGACAAACTGACAGACAGGTAGAATTAAAAACGAGTAACTAACACATTTTGGTGGTGTCCAAATGTAGAAACACTGTCTAAATAAGTAAAACAATAAGTGGTTGCA
Organism: Channa striata; assembly: GCA_033026295.1. Classification (NCBI taxonomy): domain Eukaryota; kingdom Metazoa; phylum Chordata; class Actinopteri; order Anabantiformes; family Channidae; genus Channa; species Channa striata. The sequence goes on along the minus strand of CM065186.1, from coordinate 20,464,141 downwards.
TATACAAGTAAAGCTACAGAATCTAATAAGTAATACTTCAATCGGTGAAACAAGATGGCAAAAAAACAAAATATTATAAGGTGAATACAATTGATGCTACAGGTAACAGGTGAGGGTCAATTGAAAAGAAGAAGGTGGTGTGAAGAACAGGTAAAACAAGTGATAACAAGATAAATTGCTGAATAGAGATGACAGTTCTAGGCATGAAATTCACAAAAAGTCTGCAAGGGGGAAAAACCAAGGGGCAGTGGACAGTGGATAAAGACAGGGACCAGGAAATTGGGTTGTTAATCAACATAAAATGCAAAATCACACTACCAGGTGACGGTTGAAAACCAGCAAACACAAGAGTGACCCAAGAGCGTGGAAGGGGGTGAGCTTAGAGTCCAGGTAAAACAGGTGTGGAAGCACAGAGAACGGAGATTCAGAAAATGGCAGTGATCAGCTGGGAGAGGGATGAGGTAAGTGACAAAACAATAGCAGACAGACAAACAAGAATGCAACAGGTGACAAGCAGATTCTGATACAGACAGACGTGAGGATAGGTCGGACTAATGCAGACAACAGGATATAGAAAAAAGAATCATAGACAGGCAGACAGAGGAGAAGAGACAAACCAGCAGGGAGTAAAGAGGGAGTAGCTAAATAGCAAAGACACTGATTAAAAAATGAAAGGCAAGAACAGGCGGGCTAGGTGAGCTGTTGCCAGATATTTGCCTGCAACAACACATCAGAGGCAAAGAGAAGGAAGCTCTCATACCAGCCTCACACGTCTCAGGCTGCAGCTTCTCTGGCTGTTGATTCACTTTTTAAAGAGAGTGCATCAATTCTTTCAGGGTGGATCTGTGGCTGCAACAACTGGTTAACAGAACATAAGGTTGTAAATACACTGGACGCTTCCCATTGCTGATGCTTTTCACCAGGACAGGATTCAATTACCCAATTCAATTCAACTTTATTTATATGTTGCCAATTTACAACAAAGTCATATGAAGGCACACAATAAAGTCCAGACTATACAGACATTGAAAGAAAACCCAACAAATCCCCATTGAGCAGCCATAGGCAACAGTGGAGAGGAAAAACTCCCTTTAGCGGAAGAAACCTCCAGCAGAACCAGGCTCAGGGTGGACGGACATCTGCCTTGACCGGTTGGGCTGAGTGGAAAGTGGAGAGAGAAAAGAACAGAGCAACAAAAGCAACAACAAAACATTGGGCAGGTTAGTAGGACCAGTAGCTGCACAATGGAGGACACACAGCACCAAATCCGGGGACACCTGAAGACAGGGACAGAGAGAGGGAGAAAGAGAGGGAGAAAGACGACTACGGGACAAAAAAGACACAGAATTAATGTCATACAGTGGTGACATATTAATGTATAGATATAAGAAGGAGGAGGGGAGCTCCAGTCTAAACCTATATCATAACTAAGGGCTAGCTCAGGTTGACTGAGCAGCTTTAACTATAAGCTGTATCAAAAAGAAAGGTTTTAAGTCTAGTCTTAAAAGAAGGTGTCTGCCCCCCAAATCTAGATGCAGGAATCAGGAGGGGAAGGGAGCCAGCTCAGGGGCTCTCTGGCACGCTGCTAGACTGCACCCTTGTGGTGTATAATTAGAACTATAATTCTGTGGTTGGTTTTGAATAATGGGGGTTTTCTGTGATAATGAATTTCACATGGCATGCACAGTATTTTGTTAGGGGTTATGGGTTGGTGGCAGTAACATTTACTGGAAACAAAAACAGGATACAAACACATTTTAAAGTTACTAAACCCTCAAAAAGTGTTACAGGCCTCAAGCAATAGTGACATGTCAGCAGATTATGTGTCTGTTTCGGGAAAAAGTCGAGACAGGAGACGTTAGTTGTATCTGTTCTCTGTCTTTATCAAACAAGCTGATATTGTCCTTTTTACACTCTCTTGTTTTGTATTCTCCATACACATTTCCCTTGTTCACAGTTGCTCGATTTAATGTGTTCCTATTAACACCAATTCCGTTTCACAGCCCGCAAATGCATATGTGATAACTAACAAATATAATTTCTGTTGATACAGTTCAGCAGTATTAAATGAAGTATTGCTTCACCACAGTACTTTTGTAAAGCCTGTAATCACACTCACTTTCAGTGTCTACTACACTAGCTTTCACTAGACACTCCATCAGTAATCCGCTTACTGGTTAAATTCTGCCCGTCGGTACATTTTATGTGTTTTATATAACATATAAAAGTATTAGCAAAACACATGCACAAAATAACACACATGGAACTCTGTGACCATTTACAGATTTGCTAAAATAAGCCTATCCCAGTAGTCACTGGCAGGGGATACCCTGGACAGTTCTCCGGTCTCCGGTCTTCTCATAGAAAGTCAGTTACGTCCTCCTGCGGTAAGCGTATTGTGTCACTTCTTGTTTCTTCACACTGTTTCAGGTCTCTGCCGAAGGATTGTTCACTGGTTAATCGTAGCTCTTGTTTTCTAAATTTGTGATTTCTCTGTACATAAACTATCACTTTGGGCATAAGATTTGTTTACGCAAACACCTGCTCTCCTGAAATAACTAAACAAACTAGCTAACGCTAACTAAACTTAATCGATCTAGCTTCATTAGCCTAGCACCTAGCAATGGCTTCTCCGTCTCCTTCTGTCTCTCCTCTGACTTGCTCTGTCTGCCACATGTGGAGTTTTTCCTCTGCCTCCTTTAGTGATAACGGTACTTGTAATAAGTGTAAGGTTATTGCAGCTTTGGAGGCGAGGCTCTCTGAATTGGAAGCTCGGCTCCGCACCATGACAAACAATCCAGCTAGTCAGGCCCCGGTAGCTGGTGCGGACCAACCTAGCATAGCCACTGTTAGCTGTTCCCCAGCAGTACCCAAGCAGCTGGGAAGCCAGGCCGGCTGGGTGACCGTTCGTAAGAGATCTAATGCTAAACAGATGCCCGAGGTTCACCACCAGCCGGTTCACGTTTCTAATCGTTTTTCCCCACTCAGCGACACACCCGCTGAGGAACGAACTCTGGTAATTGGCGACTCCATAGTCAGAAACGTGAACTTAGAGACGCCAGCGGCCATAGTCCAATGTTACCCTGGGGCCAGAGCGGGCGACATCGAATCATATTTGAAACTCCTGTCTAAGGATAAACGTAGATACAGTAAGATTATCATTCATGCAGGAATAAATGACGCCCGATTACACAAATCGGAGGTCACTAAAACGAATATTGAATCGGTGTGTAACTTTGCAAAGACAATGTCGGACCCCGTAGTTTTCTCTGGACCCCTGCCAAATGTGATCAGTGACAACATGTATAGCCGTCGTCATTGTCGTCATTCAACCACTGGCTGTCTAGGTGGTGTCCAGCAAACGATGTGGGCTACATAGACAATTGGAAAAGTTTTTGGGGAAAACCTAGGCTTATCAGGAGAGATGGCATTTTTTTACTTTTGATGGTGCCTCTGTCTTATCAAAAAATATGGCAGACTTTATTAAACAACCAAAAGATTGACAATCCAGAGTTGAGCCTAGGATGCAGAGATCCAGTCCTACACGCCTCTCTGCAGTATCCTTACTGCCGTCACCCCCCCACAACACCCACATTCCTATAGAAACTGTGTCTGTTCCCCGATTAACTAAATTTTAAAAACTAAAAATGATCACAAGAGCAGTTAATCATAATAACTTAATAAAAATCAGGACTGCTCCTCTTACTGAACAAAAAACTAAAACAAAAATTACATTTTGGATTATTAAATATCAGATCTCTCTCATCTAAATCTCTGTTAGTAAATGACTTGATTAGCAATCATCAATTCGATTTATTTTGTCTCACTGAAACCTGGTTGCAGAAGGAAGATTATGTTAGTTTAAATGAGTCGACCCCCCCCAAGTCATATTAACTATCTTGTTCCTAGAAACTCAGGCCGAGGTGGAGGAGTAGCAGCAATCTATCACTCAAGCTTAACAATAAACCCTAGACCTAAACATAGTTATAACTCATTTGAGAGTCTTACTCTGAGCCTTTCACACCCAATTTGGAAAACTCAAAATCCACTTCTATTTGTTACTGTGTACCGTCCTCCAGTCCCTTATTCTGAATTTTTGACTGAATTCTCTGATTTTCTAGCTGACTTAGTGCAGATAAAGTCGTCATAGTGGGCGATTTTAACATTCATGTAGATGCTGACAGTAACTCCCTCAACACGGCATTTACTTCATTATTAGATTCAATTGGTTTCTCTCAAAATGTAAATGAACCCACTCACTGTTTTAGTCATACCCTAGACCTTGTCCTTGCATATGGCATTGAAATTGATAAACTAACAGTATTTCCTCATAATTCTGTTCTCTCTGACCATTTTCTAATAACATTTGAATTTAATTTAATGGACTACACAGCAGCAGTAGGTGTTTATCTGAAAACACTGTGAACAAATTTAAGGAAATGATCCCTTCATCATTTACTTCAACATGTACCGATATAACTGAGAGTAGCCTCATTAACTGTACTCCTGTACAAGTTGATTACCTTACTGATAATTATGCAGCATCTTTACGTTCCATACTTAATAGTGTTGCCCCTCTAAAAAAGAATTAATTAAAAGAAGTAATTCTGAACAGGCATGGTATAGCTCGCAAACCCGCAATTTAAAGCGGGCGTCACGAAGACGAGAAAGGAAGTGGCGTTCCACTCATTCACAAGAATCACGCCTAGCCTGGAAAAAGAGTTTATACTTATACAAATTAGCACTCCGTAAAGCCAGAACAGCTTATTATTCATCACTAATAGAGGAAAACAAGAACAACCCCCGGTTTCTTTTCAGCACTGTAGCCAGGCTGACTAAGAGCCATAGTTCAGTTGAGACTAGTATTCCCTCAACGCTATGTAGCAATGACTTCATGACCTTCTTCGCAAACAAAATCATAGCTATAAGAAATAAAATTCACCAGACCCTCCCCAAAAATACAACAGAATTAGAATCATCAGTAAGTCCTCAGTCCCTTTTAGACTGCTTTGTGCCCATAGACCTTGCTGAGTTAACTTCAACTATTATGGCATCTAAACCAACAACATGTCTGCTAGACCCTATTCCAGTTAGACTGCTCAAAGATGCTCTACCCTTATTAGACACATTCGTATCAGATATCATTAATCTATCTTTACAAACAGGATATGTACCAAAGGCTTATAAGGTAGCTGTAATCAAACCTCTACTTAAAAAACCTTGTCTGGATCCAGGTGTCTTAGCCAATTACACACCAATATCCAATCTCCCCTTTATTTCTAAAATACGTGAAAAAGTAGTTGTAAAGCAATTATGTGACCACCTGCGCTGAAACGACTTGTTTGAAGAATTTCAGTCAGGATTTAGAGTTCATCATAGCACAGAAACCGCACTGATTAAAGTCACCAACGATCTTCTTCTGGCTTCAGATAATGGACTTGTCTCTATACTAGTTCTGCTAGATCTTAGTGCTGCATTTGACACCATTGATCACAGAATATTATTACAGACACTAGAACATGTAATTGGGATTAAAGGAACTGCACTAAATTGGTTTAAATCATATCTTCAGATAGATTCCAATTTGTTCATGTTAATGATGAATCTTCCACATACACAAAAGTTAGTTATGGAGTTCAATAAAGTGTAAATTTTCACTGCTACGCTTATGACACGCAGTTATATCTATCTATGAAACCTGATGAAACAAATAAATTAATCAAACTACAAGCATGTTTAAAATACGTAAGGGACTGGGTGACGTATAATTTTCTTCTTCTAAACTCAGATAAAACTGAAGTTATTGTATTTGGGCCTAAAAGTCTAAGAAACATGTTTTCTAACCATATTGCTACTTTAGATGACATAACTCTTGCCCCCAGTAGTACTGCAAGGAATCTCTGAGTCATTTTTGACCAGGATTTGTCATTTACCTCACACATAAAACAAATCTCTAGAACAGCCTTCTTCCACCTAAGAAACATTGCCAAAATTAGGAGCATCCTGTCTCAAAGTGATGCTGAAAAATTGGTTCATGCATTCGTTACTTCTAGATTGGACTACTGTAATTCTCTACTTTCAGGCTGCCCCAGTAACTCTCTAAAAAGCCTCCAATTAATCCAAAATGCTGCAGCAAGATTACTGACTGGGATTGGTAAGAGAGATCATATTTCACCTTCATTAGCTTCTCTCCATTGGCTTCCAATTAAATGTAGAATAGAATTTAAAACCCTTCTTTCTACCTAAAAAGCTTTAAACGGTCAAGCCCCATCATATCTAAAAGATCTCCTAGTACCATATCATCCTACTAGACCACTTCGGTCCCAAAATGCAGGCCTACTTGTGGTTCCCAGAATTTCCAAAAGTAGAATGGGAGGCAGAGCCTTTAGCTATCAAGCTCCTCTCCTGTGGAACCAGCTCCCAGTCCAGATTCTGGAAGCAGACACCCTCTCTATTTTTAAGACTAGGTTCAAAACCTTCCTTTTTGATAAAGCTTATAGTTGGTTATAGTCATGCTGCTATAGGCTTAGACTGCTGGGGGATTCTGAACTGTGCAACTTCCTCTCCTCTTCATTCTCTCCTCTCACCCCACATTTATAATGTCACCACTGTAGGACATTAACTCTGTGTCTTTTTTGTCCCGTAGTCGTCTTTCTCTCTCTCTTTCTCCATCTCTCTGTCCCTGTCTTCAGGTGTCCCCGGATTTGGCGCTGTGTGTCCTCCAGTGTGCAGCTACTGGTCCCACTAACCTGCTCAATGTTTTGTTGTTGCTTTTGTTGCTCTGTTCTTTTCTCTCTCCACTTTCCACTCAGCCCAACCGGTCAAGGCAGATGTCCGCCCACCCTGAGCCTGGTTCTGCTGGAGGTTTCTTCCGCTAAAGGGAGTTTTTCCTCTCCACTGTTGCCTATGGCTTGCTCAAGGGGGATTTGTTGGGTTTTCTCTAAATGTTTGTATAGTCTTGACTTTAATATGTAAAGTGCCCTGAGATGACCTTGTTGGAAATTGGCACTATATAATTAAAGTTGAAATGAATTGAATTGAATTAAAATAAATGAATTACTCCACATAATAAAAACTACACCAAACAGAGAAATTCAGTCATATAACCAATGTTCCTTACTCTTTGTTTCACATAGAGTTTAACTAAACATGAATTGAACTTTTACCGATGTCCAGAAGCCAGTAATCAATACCAAAGAACTAAAAATAAGGCCGCGATTGCTGTGTGTTCACCCACAGAAGCTAGGAAGCTACACAGTAAACGGTAACTAACTTTAGACTGTAAACTGCTCAAATCCATTTTTACATCCTAAACCTCACCGGAGTTACGTCAGGAAGGATTTAGAGATCCTCTGGAGTGTTTTGTGGTTTAACTACACAAGCTACTAACCTGTTTCGCACAGGAGAAAGTCGAGGAGACGTTAGTTCTGTCCGTCACGCAGGCTGTTCTCTGTCTAAGGAACACGGGCCTGACAGCGGCGTTTCAACCTGTGGGGATACTCCACCTGGAGTTATATTCAATTGGAATTATGACTAGTAAAATTTTCATTCAAGATAACTGTAATTTAAATGTTGACTACACTGAAAAAAATGATACTTTGGATCAACTTAAAAAAATTACTCTAATTTGTTACAGCTAACTTTTTTGCTTTTTCTCAAACCAGATTCTTCATTTTATTTAACTTAGTACTTTGATTTAATTCTAATCACATTGATGATTTCAAGATGGCGCCTGTGTTTATGGCTCACCGTCTGTCTCTCCGTACTTCATTTGTGTTTATGCTATTTTTGACACTTATTTTTCATAATGTCAACTCTCTGCTGGTGTACAGTCGTACTGGATCTTAGGCGAACTGATAACAGTTGTGTGTGGATTAACCAGGATGGACATAAAACGCTGCCCCCATTACTATCGGGAATCCCAGCGCACCTGGGCCGCACTCCTGGGCCACCCCCACGCAAGAAACGCCACCGCCATCGCGGTAAGCGTAGTGGAAGGTTGGTTAGGCTGAAAGTCTGTGTGCTTCGTTGTGGTGCTTCCTCTCTGGCTGAGTTTGGTTCGTTTCATCGCTTCTTTCCTTCGAGGCGCTCGCTGGAGCCCTATGAGCTGTTCCAGCCCCGCCTCCCGCCCTCTCCTCGTCCGCGACAGCGTGGAGGGAACCTGCGGTCTCTCGAGCAGACTCCATGGTCGGCTAACACTCCAGCTCCCACCAGGTTTGGCCTGGTAAATGCCATATCCCTGGCAAACAAAACGTTTATCCTTAAGGATTTCTTTCTTTCCAAGGGTTTGGAGTTTTTCTGTGTGACTGAGACATGGGCTAACACTGCTGAATCCAGCTTTTTCGCTGAGCTCCTGCCTCCCGATTGTTGTTATTTTAACTCGCCCCGCACGTCGGGCCGAGGCGGAGGAACAGCCGCGATTTACCGGAGCCGGTATCGGTGTAAACAGCTTTCGCTGTCCACCCCTTTATCCAACTTTGAAATGTGTCTGTTTGAGCTTGGCTGCTCTCACCCTGTACTGTGTGGAGTGATCTACAGACCACCGAAATACAATAAAATAACAACAATCAATGACTTTGCTGACTTCCTGGCTGAGGTCATGCCCAAATATGACTATGTCCTTTTAGTTGGTGATTTTAATATCCATGTGTGACTCTAAAAAGAAACCCTTTGCTAATATTATTATTTCCAACTGTCACAAACCCTGTGTGTTGTTTCAGTCTATCCTTAATGCTCCTCAGACTGTATGTTTTGAATTCACATCTGAAACCTTTAAGCTTTCATATTTTTTTCATTAATAAGGTGTCTATGGCAAGGGCCCAAATCTCTCCTCCTGTTTTTGACCCGTCAGTCCCTCACTTATGCTCTGCTGTCTTTCATCAGCTTGACCCTGTCACCTTGTCTGAGGTTCAGGAGATTGTTGATCACTTGCAACCCTCAGGTTCACCCTGTGATGCTCTTCCCCCTCGTCTTTTTAAAGAGGTTTTTCTTACTTTAGGGCCATCTGTTCTCACCATCATAAACAATAGTCTGACCTCTGGGCTTGTTCCCAAAAATTTTAAACATGCCATAGTTAAAACTTTAATTACGAAACCTGGGCTCGATCCACTTGTTTTTGCTAATTTTAGGCCAATCTCTAGATTACCTTTTTTATCAAAGCTTTTAGACAAAATTGATTATAGCCAGTTAATAGCATTTTTAAATGAGCACAACCTTTTAGAGATCTTTCAATCTGGTTTTAACAAAAGGGAGTACTGATTCTGCTCTGCTGCGAGTATTTAATGACATTCTCCTAGCCTCTGATTCTGGTGACTGTGTGGTCCTTGTACTGCTTGATTTAACTGCTGCATTTGATACAGTGGACCATGATATTTTGATGTCATGATAGAACACTGAGTTGGTATAAAGGGCCCAGCTCTGAGTTTGTTCAGGTCCTACTTAAAGGACAGAAGTTTTTTTGTCCAACTTGGAGATTTCCAGTCCTCCTCTGCTCCTCTGTCCTGTGGGGTTCCACAAGGCTCTATTTTAGGCCCTGTCCTGTTTTCTTTGTATTTGCTTCCCCTTGGCTCCATCCTCAGAAAACATGGAATCTGTTTTCATTTTCATGCTGATGATTGTCAGATTTATGTCCCTCTAAATAAGAGGGATGGTTTCTCTGTCAGCTCATTATTGGACTGTCTCTGTCAGCTCATTATTGGACTGTTTAAAGGACATTAAGGCCTGGATGGCTTTTAACTTTTTACATTTTAATGATTCAAAGACTGAGGTAATTGTGCTGGGAACCAACTCCTCTAAGGGGGCCGCTGCCTCCATAGACTTGGGTCCCTTGGCTGAATGTGCCAAATCAGAAATAGTTAACCTTGGGTTTAAAATGGACACCAACCTAAAGCTTGACAGCCAGATTCGGTCTGTTGTAAAATCTAGTTTTTTCCACCTGAGGCAACTGGCCAAAGTTAAGCCAGTTCTCACTAAGCAGCACTTTGAGACAGTAATCCACGCCTTTGTTACCACCCGGCTGGATTACTGTAACGCACTTTATTTTGGCGTCAGTCAGTCGTCGATGTCTCGACTGCAGCTAATCCAAAATGCTGCTGCACGTCTTTTAACTGGCACTAGAAAACATGACCACATCACACCTATTTTATCCTCTCTTCACTGGCTGCCTGTGCATTTTAGGATCCATTTTAAACTTCTCTTATTTGTTTTTAAATGTTTAAATGGTGCTGCCCCAATGTATCTCTCTGAACTTCTGCATTTATATACTCCTCCTCGGTCGCTCAGATCAGCCGACCTGCTGCTCCTGAGTGTACCAAAAACTAAACGGAAGCTCAGAGGGGACAGAGCTTTTGCGGTGGCAGCTCCAAAATTGTGGAACGAGCTGCCCTTGCACATCAGTCAGGCCTCTTCCTTGCCTGTTTTTAAATCATTTCTTAAGACCCATTTGTTTTCACTGGCTTTTGATGCAGTTTGAGTTGTTGACATTATTTTATGTGCGTTATTTATTTATTTATTTATTGTTAAATTCTTGGGTTTTATTTTACTTCTCATTATCTTGTTTTATTTGAATATTTTATGCCTTAACTTGTACAGCACTTTGTTCAACCTTGTTGTTTTAAAGGGCTTAACAAATAAAGTTACAGTTACAGTAATCAATACATTTTCTTTTCCCTAAAGCAAAAAGCTGCATTCAAACAAGTCAAAAACATAGTTTGTTTCACTTTGTAACAAACCAATATTTCACTTTAGAAAAACCTAAAATTTACAATTACACTTAAGTGTAAAATTTCTTTAATAAAATTTCTCTAATTTGTTACACCTAATTTTTTTTCAAGTTAAAACCATTATTCATAATAAATGTAAAACATAATTATATCAAAATCAATATCTTGTATTTACTCAAATCAAAAATATATTTACACATAAGCCACCAGATTAAGTTGTGTAAGACAACACAATTAAATATTCCGCTTTTTAACAAGTTGCGTTTGAACTTTAAAACACTTTTTACTTGATATTAAACTGGAAACGTAAACTTATTACACATAAATGTATTTTACTGCAAAACAAAAATCACACTGAGAAGACTCTCTCCTCCAAAGACTTGGACATTTATTACTCTGAATGTTTTTCCATATACAACACATTTTCTGTGTTAAAAAAAAATTGATTAGGAAAAATAACACTTTATCATAACAGAAACCAAAGAAATGTGTGCTAATGTGAAATCTACCCTCAGAAACATAAGTTGAATACAAAAGGTATGATGCAAATTAAGGTTTTTGGAGTGACTTTGCAGAAGCAAAGTTAAGAGAAATGTCAATAAAAGAAAAATATTGTTGCTAGTACTGTATATATAATGATAGCACTCAGTTGCACACTTTAGCTTTAGCTCAGTCGTATAGCTTACGTTTAGTGCATAGTTGAGGCCACATAATATAGAATTCATGTGAAACTGATGGCAACTCATTAATGACTTCCACACATTCAATAACAATCCTAGTTTGCTGCGGTGGTTGAAGAGGATCCTCTTCCTCCCAGAGAAAAAACACGGCCATGGTGCCGTCTCAAGTTCTGATTCAGCTTCATCATTCTGAACTAATAAAATACAAGACATTAGGAAAGTTATTCCATCAGAAGAAATAGTGAGTGATGTAAATGTAATAATCAACTACTTAGTGTTTTCTCTGTAAGTGCAAAAAGGTGATCGGTAGTGAATTTGTTAAAGCTGTAATATACATGCACACCATCACAGTGCAGAAGAAGCAGGTTTGCTTTAAACCACATCAATATACATGAATTCTGCTTTATTATTTTTTAGTAAGGCTTAAGTGATTGACTTCGAAATGCTTACCAGATATTCCTTAATAACTTGGGCCAGATCTTTCCCTAAGCACACAATAAGGCACTTCAGTAGAGACTCTTCTTACATTCACCTCCAGACTCTAGGTGCACGCAGGCCAAAAAAAAAAGTAAAATGATTAATCCACCCTGACCAAAGATAAAAATATTACACACCAGAGTCCTGCACATGTCCAGTTTTGCAAACCCACACCGTCATGGCACCTGCAAAGCTCGATAGCCTTATTATAGGCACACTAATCATTTACCACATCAACTAGACCCGCTGGTTTTATTGTTGTGGTGGACAGGGGTCAGAATAGGCGCTCTGACCAGTCTGCAGCTATAAAGTCTTAATACACAGCAGGCTGATCCTGATCCACCAAAGTATTGAAACAACCAGGTTGTGTTAACTGGTTGGCAAAATTTGCATCTTGGGAGCCATGACGCTCTCTAATGTGTTACTTTGCCCCATCACCGATGGGCCAAACATTTAGCATTAAACTTTTATTTAGCACACCCTCATGACTTAATGTCCGATGTATCAACAGCAAAATGCAATAATTTGTTCTCTTTACTTAGACAAACACACTTTTGCACAGTATAGATTGTGTGTGTGTGTGTTTGTATGTGAAAGACAAACAGTGAGAGGATGGGTCAATCAGCTGATTAATCATAGAATGATAACTGCAACGGAGCTTATTAAATATAACTGTGCCTTTATTTTCATGTCTGCTTTCCTATTCATCTTTCTTCTACTTGCATTTAATATTTTTTTAATCCGTACCCGTGACTTTACATTAATAATTATTTTACCAGGTGAAACATTTTTGCGCATTACCTGTTGGGTACCTAACCTGGGGCAGGACTCTATGACACATAGTGTTGTCATATTGCAACCTAATAGATTTTACACAGAGAATTACCAAGCCTTTCAACAAGTGAGATACGTCTTTTCAGGAGTGATACTGAACACTGGGCAACTTAGATGCCTAAATAAGATAATTGTATTGTACGTATGTAAATATTCTGTGTCACATCCAACATTCCATATAGTACTTGTTAAGTGCTATGTGCATCTATAGACAATATATTCGTAAAACAAATCTATTTTAAGCTGTACTAAGCAAGTACAAACCTGATCAAGAACCTTCTGGATGTCCCTGATCTTCCCTCTGACAGTCCCTCCTCTCTTTCTGGTCATCTCTTTATAAGCTTGCTGTGGTGCTTGTACAGCTTGTACAGTATTGCTGCAATTGTCAGAACTTCAGCATTGATCTAAAAAAGAAAAAAAGAAATAAGTTGGTCCAAAATATACTGTAGATATCCAAAGCAACATTCATATATTGTTCAAGTACCCACTGAACTATTTCTATAATGAATGTGATGCAAAGTCAAGCTTACTGGTGCCTTATTCAAGGAGTTATTAGGTGTTGGCTTGGCAATTGTCATTTACCCTTTCATTTTACATTATCCACACTGAACAATGTGGGCTACCTCTTCTCTTCAGTTTAGCAGTTGATGTCAGGTTTTCTAGTGCATCTCCAAAGTCTTTGTTTTGGTACTGCATCCTAAAACTTCACTCATGAGCTCTTCCATTGTCTCTGGAATTCCTTTTGGCAGAATTAACTTCCAGGTGACCTCATGATAGCATGTTTAAAAAAAACAGGCTAGCCGTTTTTGTTGCCATGGCAGCCCATCAAAATATATCTAGAAAAAATAAGAATAATTTTAATGCAAGTAGGAATTTGTAGTGCAAATTTTTAGCTATAACCAACATGTAATTCATATTTACAAATTCAGAGGTAGTAATCAACTACTGTGTTTAAGCTAATTTATGAGGTGCTTGTACTTTACTAGAGTACTTCATATTTATCTTACTTTTTATTGATTATAGTTCATAAGACAATATTGTACAATATTACTCAACATTTATTTTACAGCTTAAAGTACTAATTACTCTTTGAGAATTTGATTCTTATAACAAATGCTATGAATAACTAACCTGTCAACCACCAATCAGTTATCTGTATGTACATAAAGTGAATAAACTCAGCTCCAACTTTTTTTCCCCTCAAATAATTTTGGGTTCTTGTCCTATTTCTTAAATTATTAATTTGACTTTTTTTTCTACATTTTTCTCAAAGAAATCTGGAATAGTCTGGACTTTTGTGTTACTAACAGAATCAAAATCAAGACTATTACTACATTAAAGAAAATTAAGCTGTGCACGTACTTGAAGTGCTTGTTTTTTTGGAGTACAAATACCTTTATTTAAGTAGTGAGTTTGGGCACTTTATCCCATCTGTACAAATAATAATGGATACTTCATTTTTTCACATGAGCACTTAGCACTCTGTAAAAAAAGACAATGATAATTAAATGTAATTAAATCAAATCAATCAATAGTGTAAGTACAATTTCACTTATTATTTACTGCAAACAAATATTATTCTGTATGTCACTGTACTACTACTGCTGCTTCAGAACAGAATTCATGTTTGTGCATTTTTGGGCTCACCAAATTGTGCAGTCCAGCCTAAACAGCCTCTGAAGGAAAACCCTTACGACCTGTAAATGGAAAAAAAAGAGTAAATTGTCTACTTTTTGTAACTTCTATCTTAATTCTATTTTGTTCCTGTATGCCTGCTTGCCGTTATGATGCCTCAGCCATATTTTCTGTTTACTTATGGCTTTCAGCTGAGTAAGAGCTCTGTTAAGTTACTGCTAATACAAACCAAGCCTCACCTGCTGTGGCTGCTTCAAACTAAAAGCTTTACACTAGCTAATCAACAAGATGCTTTTATTGCCAAGAAGTCACAGGAAGTGCGATGTGCTTATCACATCGATACTTCTTATCGCACGTACCTTGGATTATTAGCTGTTTATCCGGACGGCTTTTCCGAGCCGTGTACGCACCGAACCAGCTGGGTTCACTGTTCGGCACATCCACAATCAGGCAGCAAAACTCAACGACAGTAATGAGGGAGCGCTGTGTGTTTCAGACAATCACAGGTGACCTCGACCATTTTATGACTGTGACGTCACCTGACCGATGGTAAAGAGGAGAGATGGAAGCTGAAATAAATTCATAGGCTGTTTACATTTCCAGTCGCCAGACACAGAGCACTTCAAATAGCGTTGCCAACTATCGAAAAACTACCCACGTACTTTCGCGCTCTCCTCCTCCTCCTCCTCCTCCTCCTCTCCACCTGCGTGTGTGTGTGAGTCTGACGGGGCTGCACAGGTGGGGACGGAGCAGTGGCACCATCACCATAACCCTTCAATATCACCACAGTTAAGCCCCAGTAAGAGATATTAATAACAGACACATTGCGCAAGTGAACGGCCATGACGGCATTGGTCTTAACGATACGTGCTGACTAGCACCATAGCCCGAATACATGCAGCTAGGATGTCACTCCAGTAATTATATTGTATTTATATCATATAACAATCCATTTTAGGTATCTATTGCCTGTGTTACATAAATGTAGCTAAGGTAAAATTTGCCGTAGTTGTCACCCCAACGTTTCTTACGGGTTTGTCAGTTTAGCTAGTTAAGGCTGGCTAACAAGCACAGCAAATTAGTAAAGCCAACGAAGTAGGTTTGTAGTTCACGAAACTAATCACACATTTGACAAAGCAAAGGTTAAAAGTAAAACTTGTCTGACTTCTTACCTTGTTAAAAGAGTTTTCTTTTGAATCACATGATTCTCTTTCCATGCGAGGGAAAAATAATGGCGGCCAAAAGACAGTTTCAGAGCGAGCTGGTCCTACGTCATAAGGTCATGTGACGTGTCGAACCTTTGGTCTGAAGTAGAAATCTCCTTTGAGTAAACGGAATCCATGTGATTTGTTCCAGGAGTGGTTCGTTTTACTTTTAACCAACCCA
The DNA here is from genome assembly GCA_033026295.1 of Channa striata. Lineage (NCBI taxonomy): Eukaryota > Metazoa > Chordata > Actinopteri > Anabantiformes > Channidae > Channa > Channa striata. The sequence goes on along the minus strand of CM065186.1, from coordinate 20,448,408 downwards.
TAAATAACAAGTTCAGATGGAAAATCAAAAACGTGGGTCGATCGAATATAGAAACATACTTTAAATGAATGACACAGCCGTTTCACTTTTTTCAGTGTAGACCCAATGGAATTAAAGATATCTGTAGTTCACATAACGGATAGTCAGAGTTGAATTGTAAATATCCTGTTTACTGATTTTTACAAACGAATTGTGACTAGTCAAAATGTAGTTGTAGGTGTCTGTAATGTGACATATGAACTGGGCATATCAAAGCCTGATTTTCAAAGAAAGGACAAGCATAGGGGAGGGATGAACAAAGCATGGTAGACACACTAGCAAACGACACAGTAAACTTAAAGTCCTTATACACAGAAATGAATGAATGAATGAATCAAGGTCAAATGCGACCAAGAGAGTCTGGAGACATATGGAAGTGAAACCGAGTGTGGGGGGCCTCAGCTGACAAGTGGGAGAACGCATGCAAGATATAAACAAAGACATACATTAAATACATTAATACTTTTAAGGAAAACGCAAGCCATTCTGATATCATCTTCATCTAAATCAGGTGTTATTATAAGGTTATAGCCCAAAATAACTTCACCTTTTACTACTAGTTTTGCTACAAGGTGTAGCAAAACAGCGGAACAGTCCCTACACTCTTGCCGGGTGCTTTTTAAAAACTGCAGGATTGCAGCTGTCACAATGCAAATTCGCATAAACATTTATAAATTATATATTTTATCTCTTTCTATTTTATTATCTTTTTATTTATGTATATATCTAATGTGTGTCTTGAAAGTAAATTACTAAAATCTGGATATTTCAATATAAATAAATCACAACTGTGCAGCTTGCAAATTCTGAATTTAATCATGAGCTTTATTGCTTGTAATAATACAGAGTTACACAGTTGAGACATTTGGGTTTTTACTAGTCGAGCACAAATGTGCAGTTTTTTCCCTTCTGCCGTCAGCCTGCTGAACAGTGGCCAAATCCAGGCCTGATGACACAAAGGTTATTTTTCTCTCCCATGCGTGAATTTGGTACTTTTACACTCCAGGGAAATATACTGCAGACATTTTTATTTTTATTATGTACTTGGCAAACATGTTCTATTAACACTACTTTTAGCAGATCTAATGGAATATTTGTTCTGGATAAATGTCTTTGACTTTTGAAAAACAAAATGAAAGTTAATAAATAACAGAATTGCCAGATTGTGTTTTCACTGATAGTGACATATGTTGTGCGGGTTTTCCTGCAGAGGTCCCGGCCCCTTTGACGCGCTTTAAGGACGTAAAGCCCTTGGACCCGGTCTCTGCGCTTTTGGTTCCTCGGGCTTGCCGTCCGATAGGCTCCGCCTTGCTACATAAAAGGCGGCCGCGCAGCCTCCGTCGTTCTTCTTCCACGTTAACCGGCGGCAGTTCTTCCTGTCCTTCAGGTAACGGGATCTTCCTTTTACTTTGGAACGTCCAGTTGTTAGAAAAGTGGTTTTGTGGAATGTGAACTATGCGTGTGAAGGTAGAATAAACGATAAACAGCATGAATCTGGCGTCAGTGCTCGTTTCCTTTTGTGGGTGTAGGCTTCGGTTAGATAACGTCTAATCTAAGTTAACACCATTAACGGCTCTGACTGACGTTAAACATGCTTTGCGCCGTTTTCCGCGCCGCTTCCTTCATACGTTTCATTAGCAGGATTTCCCACAGCCCAGCTAACAAAAGACCATGTGGCTCTGGGCCCGGGCCGACCGGACCGCTCTCGGGAGAACGCGGTCTGGCGAGGAACTGACTGCCGGTTTGGCCTGTATGTTTAGCGTTAATACCGTTGTACTACGAGGTTTCGAAAAATACGGTTCCTTTAACCAGAGTTGGACTCAATGGCGCTTAAAACCGACCGGCAGGGGCGGCCGGCGTCAGAGACGTCGTTCAATGCCAAGGTCCGATGACGTCATGCTGTTCGTTGCACTCGTCTCGTCGCTGCGCTGCATTTACGCATAAAGTGCGCATGTCTAGACGTGGTCTCGTATGCTTAAATAATATAGTTATGGGAACGTTGGCTCAAACCACTTCCCTATTAAACCTCCATTTAAATAATTTTATCACTGATTTAACGATGGAAAGCCCGTACAGATTAAACCTTTAAACCCGAAATCACGTCTAAGGTAGATTCTCCCTGAACTCCCTTTTCAACTCCATAATTACATCTGTATTATACTAAATGTCCTGTTCTAAAGCTCGTTTTTTTATGAGGGCAGTCACATATTTAGCACATTATGTGACCCTTGACTTCAAAGCACATAAAATGAAAAATGTATTATGTCCAAAGGTAACATCAGTTATGTACTTGGCTACATAGAAACATGCAAAATTACAACCTGAATATTTTTATTTTTTATTTTTTTAAGGCAACTTTAAGCTTTCTGTTTGTTCAGACTTGTCGTACATGCTTTTCCTTATTCTGTTATATTGAATATTTTGTAATTGCATTTAAATACATACATACACTCACTTCTTTCAGGGTTGAAATAAACGTCATGCTTTTGTCTCAAACACGATAAAACTATCACCAGTGCACCAAGATTTGGGATCTGCGGCAAAAAAGAAAATACCTGACAGGCCAAGTATTTTGAAGTGCAGTTATACCCCAGATCATGCTAGTTTTTGTTGTAGTTCACAGTATATATAATTACTCTAAAGACCGATTGGATTAGTAAATTTGAAAACACTTTCTGAGCAGCCGTTTGTTTGTATGAGCCCTAACAGTCAGGTGGCCATGGCTGCAAGCAAAGAGTGGCAGACAGCTCAGGCAAAGTGAAACCCATTACTCACCAAACAAAAGTTGTATAAATCTGTGTGGCTGAGTGATTATGTTTATGAAACCACATTATAATTCCAACATGAAAGATTTTTGAAACCACATGTTGATCTGCAGTAACAAGGACTAAATGTAGGGATGAGATTAAGCTTCAGTGAGCTTTTCATTAAATTGGTTCAAGAGCAAAGCTGCTTGAGGTTTCATTTGCTTTACTAAGCCATCTAGTGGACAAAAAGAATTAAACAGGTCAAAATGTGACAGTGAAGTTCATGGTCATTGTAACATGGTTTGTGAATATTTTTTTAACTGAATTAAATTTCCTTTCCATGATGTCTGTAAATATTGCACCTTTATAATCTTGGTGCGTATTCTTCTGAGATTTAAGTCTTAACTCTTTGAAATTAAAATGGCTGCAAGGAAAAGTGGAAATAATGGGGGGGTTAAGATGGTGAATGTGCTTTTGTAACTCAGGGAAACTCTTAATTGTTGTTCTTGTTGTTGTTCAGAAATAACAATTTTTCAACAGTTGTAAGAGTTTTTGCCAAATCACAAACCACTTACTGAACCAGTCATGTGGTACGGGCCTGCCAGGGAGGCGGGCTTCAGGCGTCATCACATAAATCCTCGAGACAAACTTCAGTATGCGCTTTGGAAAAATATTTCCAGGATTATATATGCATGCTCCCGAAGCCTCGGTACGACGTTTGCAATACAAAAACGGCCTTGTGAGGGATTAAACATTATAAATGATAACCCTTGGAACAGCTGTGCAACACAAATGCCACAATTACCTGTAATAAATGCACATTGGGCTAGAAACTTAAAATACAGGTTGCATATACTTTAATGTCCCCAAACAATTAATTTACATTGAATTGTCTTGTTTGTTGATGCCATACACTTACTTTGTCCAAAAACTGGCCCCAGAATAGACAAGCAACCTGTCCAAGGTGGATCACACCTCCTGCCCTATGACAGCTGGGCTCCAGCGCCCCCACAACCCAGAGTTGGTTAGTGAGCAGTTCTAGATATTGGATGGAGCACTCCACTGGATGACCTTCCTTCATTCCAAAGCCAGTGCCCTTTCCATTTACATACATTGCACTTCATTGAATTTAAGCTGGTAAACTAAGGTGTATTTGGGGAGATTGTGTGGACATTTATTTACAAGGGTCTTGGTTTTCAGAATGAAGTGTCCTCCATTGGATGTGTGGTGTTTGTTGTTTTTTCTCCAAACCATGAATGTCTATGGCACCAACAAACCAACAATTCCAGCATACAGACTGACAACTAAAATTCAGTGTCTGCATGGTGAATACGGACAACACTATTAACTTAAAAATGGCTGTACCCAATTATGATCTTTAATGCATGACTCATCATTTGAATATACATTTCATTTAAAAAAAAAAGCAAAACTGCCTATTGGCTAGTAAGCAAAATTAATATTACAGTTGTATTTAAGGGTCCTTTTTTCTGGTGTCTGGCTGGCTTAGTGACATTACTCAAGCTGCCAAACAAAGGTCTTAGACCACTGTTAAAAAGGCTGTTAAGGACCCCATTAACAATTTTTATTTTTTAAAATTTCTGGGGTGTTTCCAGGGACCTTGTTTTTGAATTTGTCCACATTATTCCAATTTGGTGATCACACCAACCACCATACAGCCTATGATTCTACTCTAAAGAAAGGACCCAGCTCCCCTCCCCCTGTCATCCTCTGCTCCACTCTGGTGACCTCTGTGGAGACCTAACATCAGCTCACCAAGAAGGCTCAGCAGAGACTGCACTTTATGCGGCAGCTAAACAAATTCCACCTCCCTGTAAAGATGCTGGTGAACTTTACTGCCATCATTAAATCCATTCTTACATCAGCCATTGCAGTCTGGTTCGCTGCAGAAGAAAGACAAGCCCCTCCCCTCCAGCAAGAGGCTCTGGTCCAGTTTTTTCCCAACTGCAGTGAGCCTGCTGAACAGTGACCAAATCCCCCCCAGACACTCTCCCAACTTACAGTCACTTTAACTTATCAAGTTGTACTAAACCCCATGTTGTACATTCACGTATCTAATTTTTAAAATTAATTATTAAATTATACTATTTCTTTACACATTTCATATTGTGTCACACCTTTGCACCTTAACTTTTCATTCTGTAGATCTTGTGTTTGCACCTGACACAAAGACAAATTCCTATTACTGCTAAGGGTACTTAACTGTGCCTGGCAATAAATAGATTTCTGATGATTCTAATTGAGTTTGGGGCCTTCACTGGCTGGAAGCTGTGCCCCAGCTGCACCTAGTCCCAAAGAAAAGTGGTGTAATTCTTTAGGGCCAACCCTCTTTCACACTTCACTTGTCTTATTTATTTTTCTTTTTTTTTCCAAATTTTTTACAGCATCATGGCCGAACTAAAGGAGCGCACGTTCATTGCAGTCAAGCCTGATGGTGTGCAGAGAGGCATTGTTGGCGAAGTCATAAAAAGGTTTGAGGCCAAAGGCTTTAAACTTGTCGGGATGAAGATGTTGCATGTGAGTAAACTACTGATTGTAATGCATTTGCTCATATGACTGTGCTGGACACTGGTGTTTAGCCATTACTCTACACAGTTAAAGACATCCGCTGAACTGATTAGCCTACTTTGCTATTCCTGACTGTAGCCCAGCTGGCAGCTTTGAGCTGCAGTTTCCTGATCTCACTCTGCGTGGCATCTGTGGATTTTTAAATTCCGAAAATTAAATTTAAGTCTTGATCCTTTTTTAAAATAGATTTTTAACATAAGGTGTTAAAGATGGTGAAGACTTGTTAGTGAAGGTTCCCAGTAGGTTTAATGTGGTGATTTAAAAAAAAAAGTTATGTTCAGCATAACTATTCAGGCCCATTTAATTTTTTTTTTTGCTTTATTTAGTTGAGTAGATAACTGAGCAGAATTGTCGATACAGTTTGGAAGCAAAACATACATGTACATGCACACAAACAACCAACAATAGGTCAACATCAAGTGCGGCATATTCCAAGGACATGCTCTGTCCCTGCTGCTGTTCTGCATAGGCCCGGACCCCCTCAGCCAGATCGTCACAAAGAGTGGTTATGTATACAGACTTACGGAATAGCGCTACAATCAGCCACCTCCTCTACATGGATGACATCAAGCTGTACGCCAGCAGCGAACAGGACATCGACTCGCTGATGCATACAACCAGGATATACAGCCAAGACATTGGGATGCCATTCGGACTGGATAATTGTGGTCGGAGGGCACCAAAGAGAGGGAAGCTAGTCTGAATTGAGGGGATTGTACTACCGTAAGGCTAGATAGCAGATGTTGAGGATAGCTACAAATACAATGGTATCTCGCAGGCAAAGGATATCCATGAAGAGGCTGCAAGGAAAACAGCAACTACCAAGTACCTCCAAAGAGTAATGCAAGTCCTGAGAAATCAGCTGAATCGGAAAATTCCGGCCGATCGACACCTACGCCCTCCCAGTCATCAGGTACCCCCACTGGTATAATAAGTTGGCCAGAAGAGGAGATGGAAGCCATTGGCATCAAGACAAGAAAGATACTTACAATGCATGGAGGGTTTCACCCCAAATCTGGCATCCTGAGACTGTACACGAAGCAGAAGGAAGGAGGCCGATGATTAGTGAGCGTCAGAGCCACGACCCAAGATGAAACGACTAAGCTCCATGAATACATCAGGAAGATGGTCCTAAGTGATGACGTGCCTAGTTAATACCTCAGGGAGCAGAAACCAGAGGAACATGGGGAGGAAGAGCAGGAACCCTCATGGAAGGACAAACCACTTCAGTTTGTATCAACGGCAGATAGAAGAAGTGGCTGATTATAGAAAATTCTTACCAGTGGCTGGACTGTAAGACAGCACAGAGCAGCACAGGAGCAGGCTCTGAGTACAGGATCATTAGAGGCTGGGATCTACCACACCAGGCAGGACCCCAGGTGCAGGCTGTGCAAAGGTTCCTCTGATACAATCCAGCACACGACAGAGTGTAAGACGCTAGCAGGCAGGACATGCATGGAACGCCATAACAAAGTGCCAGGCGTAGTCACAGGAACATCTGCTGTAGCAAATGTCTGTAACAGCTAAGGTACTGCACAGGACCCTCAAGCTCCCAGGCCTGTGGTAGAGAACCCAAGCTTGAAGTATATATCCATCCATGGATGGATGGATTAAAAAATGCATGTGACATTAGTATTCTGATGCTTAAGTCTTTACATAAAATCCAATTAAGCATAATTGGCGTGGTGCATTCAGCTGCTATACCAAGTGTTGGTTCACATTTAATCCTAAAATGATCTAGACTGTCTTTGCCCCAGCACTATGTACATTGAGGATTGACAATTATTTTTGAAGACTGGCCAGCTTAAGGATTTTAAACGACTTGTGAGGTGACCTGTAGGAAGGTGATTTAACTGAAAATGCCTTAATGTACTGTAGAGGTGTTTTGGTCAGTCTAAGCCTTATGTGAAGAAACTGAATCACTATGAAGGAAAGTTTGCAAAATCATTATTACATGTGAAAGGGCAAACTGAATGATGAAACAGCTGTTTACATATTAGTTTTTACATTTTAGTAATTACCTCAAATCCTGTAACTGTCTGAAAATGTCAGTTGTAGTCTGACATATTACTTAAAATAACCTGGCCGTTAGTTAAGGGACACTCCAAATGGATTTTTCCAAAGGTCTGAGGCAAACCGCACTTAGGCCTGAACAGATTTGAAGTGACTGTAAGGAAACTGAGTTGTCCTCTCCGTTGCAGGCCTCTGAGGACCTACTGAGGCAACACTACATAGACCTGAAGGACAGACCATTCTTTCCTGCTCTGATTGCTTATATGAGCTCTGGTCCAGTGGTTGCCATGGTAAGAAATTGTTCATTTCCTGGCTGCTATAATTGCTAGCACTTTGACAACAGTCTCTGAAAGTCTGTGTGCTCTGTCTGCCTGTTGTGGAACCTGTACTCACTAACCCATCTGTGCAGTTGAATGCAGCTCTGCTCTACCATGAATTCCATTACAATGTTTACACTGAAACTATCAGAGGTGATGATTCTAACTGGTGGTTAGTGGAGTTGGACTGGAGTGCATTATAAGAGGTGGTTAAAATGTTTGGGCCACTTCATTCATTTTAAATAGGGTGGCCAAAACATTAGAACTCTGTTCCTGACATATTCAACTTAAAGAACTGAATTATCATGTTAATACAATTCACGTATTGTTGTATTGAATTGCATTAGATTGTATAGGTGTACCTAATGTATTTGCAAGTGCTAAATGGCAATATCACGTCGTATGTCTGTTAAAGGTGTGGGAAGGCAAAGGTGTAGTGAAGACTGGTAGGGTGATGCTAGGAGAGACCAACCCTGCCGATTCCAAGCCTGGAACCATAAGAGGAGACTTCTGCATCGACGTTAGCAAGTGAGTGCCATTTGCTTTGGATGTAAGGCCCAACAGAGGTTGTCTGCAGCAACAATGAACAATGTAGTTTGGATATTTAATTTACATTGTCTTTACAGGAATATCATCCATGGCAGTGATTCCGTTGAGAGTGCCAACAAGGAGATTTCCCTGTGGTTCAAGGCAGAGGAGCTGGTCAGCTATACTAGCTGTGCTTTTGACTGGCTCTACTAAGCCGTCCTAACTCCTGTAGCACTCTTCCAGCTGTGCTTGGGCAGCAGTAAAACTTTGCCTTTGACTTGCCTGTAGGCTAAAGAGGGAGGAAACTGTAACTCTTAATCTCCCATTTTCATACTGTACTAGAACCTGGTCTCAGTGGAGGTCAAAGTCTAAATTCCTATTCCAATTATTCCTGAGCTGTTATCTTCAGAAATGACATTCCTGCAGTGTACAGTTGACTTGATGAATCTTTGACGGTCAGTTTTTGTTAAAGATGATCTGCTTTCCAATAAAACACAATAACAACTATCTCTCGTTGGTCGTATTTCACAACACGACAAAATATGAGCCTATGCTACCTTGTAATTTGGTAGTTTGTCAAGATGGATTTGTCAAATCCATCTTGTGATTTTCAGATCAGCTTTGTTTCAAGTCAAATTGGCAGTTGTCATTGTTGTGGGGTTTCAGGGTGAACATGTATATTTATGCATATTCGCATTGTAAGCTACAGACATGGTAAACGAAGAATCCAGAGTTTGTCAAAGTCAAGTGTATGGTTTGTGTTTTGTTTTTTTTTGTTTTTTTTAAATTCAGTGTAAAAATCAATCTTATAAATTACTGGATAAACCTTCACAGCCATGCTGAAACTGTTTGCAACACGTACGTTTCTTAAAACAAAGCAGCCATCCATTACAAACCACTATTATGATCCAAACATTTGGCTTTATTTACAAAGTCTATCAAAGCTTGATCACAGCACAAATTTACAATATGAAAGAACTGGTTTACACTATCAAAAAGATTAACAAACTTAACTACAATCTATTAATGTACCTCAACTGTCAGTGTTAATATTGAGATTTTTTTTGTATTAACAATTTTATTTGTATCCAAAATAAAAATTTCACTATTTTATGAACTAACAATTATTTTCAGACGATAGTAATTCCAATACATCAAGTCATTTTTATCAAATATATAGCACCACAATATAATGGTTTAATATGATGGGGGGGTGCTATCACATACAAAAGACCCGTGTTAGTCTCCAAGGAGGGAGGAAGGAGGGAGGGGGGGATCAACTCTAATCACTGTTTGTCATAACTGCCCACAATATTGAACCAGTTTAGGTGCAGCAAAAACTCTGAAACCACAACAGAGTTCTACTATGGAAGCCCATCTCTGCCAGGAAAAAAGCAAAGTTACAATTTGGAGTTACTGAAGTTAAAAACTTAAAGGTTTTGAGACTACAGAAGGACAAGTGTCAGTTAGGTAAACCTTGGTAGGACCACACATTACATCTAGAAAATGATTGTACAGTTCAGTCCACAACTTTCAAAGTGAACATCCTCTACTTCATGGAGGATTAAATCAAATCTTACCACAATATAATGGATTGAGACCTGCCAACGCAATTTACGTTTTTTTCTTAATAAAACAAATTAAGCAAACATTTTGAAAACTACAATAATTTTGCAAAGATGTTATATCTGATAAAAGAATATCTTTTTTCATTTCAATCAGGGATTTATATCGCATCACACACACACATACAGTATATCTATACACATCATATTCCTTTCTTGGTGCATACCGTCCTGATAACAGTGGAAGAGGAAAAACAGCTCAGTACAACATCAACACAATGTACCTTGTTCATTGCATTCAATTGCTCAGTGCACCCAGTTCCAAACTAAACCAAATTATCTTCCATCTCCAGCAACTGAAGACCGAGATCAAGTTAAAACAAGACAATTTAATTTAGCCAAAAGAGAAAAACAGAACCAAAATAGTACATTTAAATATTTTAGGAGAATATATGAGAGGGTAGCAACAGTTAGACCATGAAACAATCTTTTTTTTAGTATTGATATTCATGCAGCTTATGAAATATTTTAACTTATCTGCCTCAAATGAATCTGAGAGACTAATTTCTAATGCTCTTTTGGTCTTAGAAACTCAGCATTCAACTGAGCTTTGCATTTAACCTGATCAGGAGATAAAGAAACGATTAGCAACACGTATTAAACCCCATTAAAAATAAAGGAAAACAAGTTCCAAAAAAGAAAATAAAAACTGAAAATGTACACACATTGAAGCAATTGCAAAAAAAAAACAGATACTTTAAATGAAAAGTTAGATAAAACCTGTGTTGTTTGAATGCTGCAGAAGCAAACAAGCACCATAGTAAAAACGGAATACCTGTAAAACGAACCCAATTAACCCATGTTTTCAGACTAAACTTTTAGCATTGAATCTAAAATGTTTTTTTTTTTTTTTTTTTTTAATTGTAGTGGACAGCTTTGCGTTTCCATAAAACCGATGCACAAATTTGACACATGCCTTTCAAACTCAGGTGTTACACATTGTACAAAAAAAAAACTTCCTGAGAATTGAATCGTGAACATTACTGGTAGAAAGAGAAATGACAGATTTTTTTTACTTTTACCATCACTGAGTAGTTTACATGTGGTATGCATTTCAAGCCTTTGGCCATACAGTGAGTTTTCTATATATGAACCCTTGCTCACAAAAATCACAGTTATACATTACTATTTTGTTAAATTATCTCGTTATTTATGTTATTGTAGTGATCATGACATTTGTGGACAATATAAGTTTTATTAAGTTTTATTATTGCATAACATTCAAATTAGGAGACCACCTCATGTGCTGTGATAACATTCTTCCATGTTAAGAGTCTGGTCTTATGTGGATTATTCTAGGTAATCATTTGCATATGCTAACACACGGCCATATTTCACACTTTTTGTAGCTAAACATGACCAGCATCAGGAGGTAGTAGATTAACAGCTGCAAAACTCTAGCTCTAAGTAGTAAAATGAAAAAGGAGGAATCTTATTACCATGATCAAACGTGGCTATTGGACAAATTAAGATTTATATAATTAGAAATTTTGTGTGTAAATTTCATATACACACGTATATGAATATGTATACTCTCATATATTCATATACGTGTATGTAAACACACACACACATATATGTTGAATTTCAATGTATTTATGCCACTTCTTGATCCTGTTGTCTTGTGAATGCTGTAAAAGCTGTGCATTGTTAATGTTCATTTTTAACATTATTCTGTGGCTCAGTTTAGTCATGAACTAGCTTGCATACATATGGCTCTGACATGAGAAGAAATGAAACAAAGCAGAAAAAAAAAGTTTTGCATATTTTTTCTAACACAATAAGCATTCTGTATCACAAAAAACTATGGTTGAATATGAGATTATGATTATGTTCTCTAGCATAACAGAACTTAATTTCTTCAGTGACAGAAAAAGCTTCACGCTACACATGCTGAATATAAAGTCGTGAGTGCCACAATTTCAGTGTTTAATCATTTTCAATAATTAAGTCATTAATTTTAAAAAGCAGCTATACATTAAGATTGAGACTATGCAGAAAAAAAACCTTTCAAACTAAGATATTCAAATAATTTTATTTTCTAATTGTTGTTTCCTTGTTAACTTGCTTTTTAAAATGTAATTGCAAAAAAAAATTTTCCAACAGGATTTTCAATGTATATATTGCAATTCCATCTCAATGCACGGCCATCACGCTAAGACAAGACATCTGGTCAACTGGAAGTCCCAATGCTTCTCTATGGGTTAGTCTTCATTTAAATAAATGTCATTTTAAATGAAATTATTAAATTGGTTGGTTGTGTTTTCAGCTTCATAAGACCAAGTTTTCTACCTGACAGCAACTGCATCCAAACTGTAAAACTGAACTTTAAAACTATTATGGACAGTGGGAATAACACTGTTTAACCTTAATGAATAAGGCTCCCAGAGTATACTTTATAATAAAAGTAAAATTTATTTTTATACAAGATATTCTGCTGCTCATTTATGTAAAGTTATTTTTCTATTTGTACTTCTTTAAAAGTAGGGTATCTAAAAAAAATTTCCACAGCTACATCTTTTCTGTTATAAAATACAATGGCTTTTTTGCAAAATAAGACAATTCTTGACGGTCAGTAGCACTGAATTCTTGCTACAGCCAGCAAAGTTGGTATTGTGGAATTTTTGGTTGCCACTGAGCTTTCGCAGCTGCCAAACAGACTAGATCATTACAAAGTATGTCTGCCCCCCTAACAGGCTTATCTTGGCCAACGCTGGATTGTAAAGAAAAAGCCATACGTAAATGGTAAATGGCCTACAGCGCTTTTCTACATGTTGGTATTCAAAGCGCTTTGCACAGCTGAAGGTTATTGTACACACCTTCCAGCATTAAAGAAAGTGTATGGAGTGTCTAGACCACTTCTACTCATTAAAGCGGCACCATTAAAATATTTTCTCTAAGCAAATTAATATGCAAAAGGTAGCATCGATTACAAGACGAAAAAAGCTAATCTACCTTGGAGGTTGCAGATGCACCTTCCATAAGGAAAAATTTAAATGGCAAAATGACTGGTAAATTAACTCATCTTGCAAAATTTAATCAACAAAACATTTAATTGTTGACTTAAAATTCTAAATTTTTCTTGAGCTCTTTGCTTCATATTACATCAAAACAAATATGGGAATAAACTAAAACCCCTAAAGAGCAGAGAACGATTTTCCAAAGGCATCACAGTACTTAAAAAAAAAAAAATACTTCCACCTGTGGCATTTTGTTGACAATAAAATTTGCAAGCTGGGTCTCCAAAAAAGCTCTACTATTGATCTTTGGTTCGGTTATGTTTTAATCAGAAATAAATGCAGCGGTGGAAATTCCAAATAGACAAATTTCTGTAATACTGAGCAGCAATGTGGTAGGATCTCTCGCAAAACCAAAATCCTGGATTTAAAATGTCCCCACGTTCCCCACGTATATTAATATAATCACTTTCATGAAACAATGGACATTACGTTTTTCACACAGCCAGCCAACAGTCTAAATGCAAAATAAGCAAATAAAGATACATTAAGAACTGAATCAAATAAAGAACTAAAATAAAATTAAAATAAAAACTTCAAGTACTTTCAACAAAGTCCACGTGGCAATATTGTTCAGAAGACAAAGATCAAAATATACACTACGTTTCCACCAGCCTCCTCTCCTTATGCCGTTCAGTGGCTGACAATGACCCGGGAAGGAAGGAAGAAAGAAAGAAAAAAATATATATATGAAAAAAAACAAAAAACAACAAACACACTTAAGACCTGGCTCAATAAATGATTCTCACAGTTTTAACAGGTCTCTGTGCGTGGCCCAGATTGTGGCAGAGGCTTGACAGGCTATGTTGACAGGAGAACCTATTTCTGAGGAATAAGGGCTTTATTCTATTCATTCAAATATCTTGTCTGGTTGTATATTTCAGTGAGGAAAAGAGAAAAAGCCAATGTTGCATCACCCAAATGCCCAAAGATCTGAAGGTCTGGAAAACACCCAGGTTTGTGTCACGGTCACAACCGTGCAGTTTTGTGGGTGAATATGGACCCAAACAGCTACAAGGCTAAAAGGTTTTTCAGAGGGATGCTCCCAATTCAAAATCCTGTAGTTTAGCTCCACGTTCCTGATTCTTGCTGGGATTTTCCAGAAGTGTATCGTGGCCAAAGGCGCCCTGCTCTGTCCTGACTCTGTGACCTCAGGGCTCCTGTTTGATGTAGTAGCTGCCTGAGCCGTTGCTTTCCTGGTCAGAGGTGCCTTGTGAGAAAGTAAACTCTTCCACCTCCACCGTCTCTTCCTTCGTACGAATGAGAGACTCTACAGGTGCGGACAGAGAGAGATAAGAGACAAAACAGCAGCACAGATAAGCCACTTGTGTTCATGTACACAAAAATACACAAGGAACTTTCATTCCAGGTGTAAATGCAAAGTCCATGCATGACAAGAATCAGGACGACTACTTAATTTAAAAGACACATGCTTAAGACGCTTAAGTTGATGATAGAGCAATGGCAGTGAACATGTACGAAGAAAGGTGGATTTAACAGTGGAACCTGCACCATTGTCAGCACCCAGCTCCAGAGCAAGGCTCTGCGAGTAAGACCCTCACGACTGTAAGAGCACCACTGAACCTCACAAGGCTCAGTGTCACGCTGGTTTTAGTGTGATGTTACCTGAATTATGGATTTGGTGATGATGGGTTCGGGGCCAGGGCCGAGCACGCCCCTGGGCTGGGTAAGGGGGCACAATCTGCTCTTCATCCCCAAAGAAGCTGCTCCTCCTCCTGCCTGCCTGACTGAAGGGCCGTCGACCAACAGGAATCTTCCTCTCTAAACACCAAGCCAGACTTGGGTAAGCTACCGGGGGCTTATTACAAACATGGGTTCAATTCAACTGGAGCGTGTTTTCATTGTTCAGACTATGTATAAGTAAGGAAAGTGTAAAAGGTCAGAGCTTAGGTGATTTTTTTATTTTATTTTTTTAAACCTCACGCTGCTGACACTTGAGATTCCCATATGAATAAGCCCCTGGTAAGCTATACTCAGACTGCCAAACCCATTTATGCAGATGTCTTTTAAACTACTAGGAGCAAAGCTACAAAGACAGTAGCATGTGTGTGTGGAATGTAACCATGTATAGAAATCTTTGGCTGCCAATACTGAACCAGTTATTAAAATTTACAATTGTCACTTTTTGCTTAGATAAGGCCCATAATGTGAGCCAAGAATTAAGATTAGCAGAGTTAATTAGTATTTTAGCTAATTATTAGCCCTCGAGGCCTGGAGTTCGACACCCCTGGCAAACAGCATCAGCTGCATCAGCAATGCCTTGCAAAAGACGATTGTAGAAGTCGATCAAAACTTGTTGATTTGCATGTAGCTTGGAAAGAGATAGTCAATTTATGTTATCCATTAATGGAAATTATTTGGCTACTCTTGATAAAAGTGGGTGCCCAGTCACCAACACTGCAAAAGGCACAATGCAGAATGCTTAATAAAGCAAAAAAACCGAACAACCAACCAAAAAAAAAAAAAAAAAAAAAGACCTTAAAGTAAGTTAAGTAGAATCTCTGTTCATCTCTCACCTATATGCAAAGATATAGGCAGGTATAGTATCCATGGGAGCTAACCACGAAGGAAACTTTTTGCATTGCAGCATGAAGTTTGCTTGAGACGACCTTGACACATACATCATGTCTGAGAGATGAAATGAAGGCGGAACTGTTTGGGAAGAACAGTTGGTAAAGGGAGAACCGCATACCATTTTAACACATAATCATAAAAGCAAAGTATGATTGGGGGTGGCTTTGTTACCTTTGGCCCTTGACCAATTGCCTACGTGGAAGGAAACATGAATTTCAAAATGTAATAAGGTTAAAGTACAGGAGAGTCTCTCCACGAGCTGATGTGTAAATGCAGAAGGACAGTAACATGAAACATCATCTACCACAGAAATGCTTCAGAGACACTTTTGGATTTGCCCACTCAGACTGCAGACCCCAACCTGATAAAGACGCTGTGGAATGACCTCAAGAGAGATTTGCTTGGTGTGTATTTAGGTAAGTGGGATACAGCTTTCTTGGGTAATCAGAATATTAACATGCATTTAGGAAACCTGGATACTAAAATCTCCTCCACTTAGATCTATGTTAGAAGCCTTGTGCACAGATTTTATATTTTATGTACAGTAAATAAATCACACAAAAAAACTCACATCAAAAGCTGTATAAAAAAAAAAAAGATTTTTCCACTTAGTAATAACGTTTTTAAGATTAGGTTTGCATGATGTGTCAATCGGATAAATAAAGCTATGATTGTACTGAAAATTATATAAGTTTGATTTTGGCAGTCACAGACATCATATAAACTGCTTTAAATGGTATTAGTGTAAATATTTTGCATTAGCATCATCTCTAAACTTAAATGGGGGGGGCACACCAGGCCTTCTGCTTTCAAATTCCATCAGAATCATCCAGTCTCCATCCCCACCTTAATAAACTGTGGTTATAATATACCACTCAAAAGGGAGGAAATGACATTGACCTTTATAAAACGTATTTCTGGAATTCTGGACACCATTAACAGGTGACCAATAGGACAACAGCAGAGTTACTCCACCACGAGTAGAGACACTAAAAGTAAGAAAACGAAACAGGAAGCACAGAGTGAGGAGAAACTACAGCAAGGACTACTCACTTTTCTTTTGGCCTTTGTACTGCTGGGCCTTTTTCTTCTGCTTGGGCACAGATTGAGGCATGTCTCTGTTACCTGAAACACAACCATTAGCCTTGTCACTATGAAATGGTTGTGTTATGTGTATTGTGGTACAGACCTGAAAATGCCCTGTGTCACAAAGAGATAGATTACGTAAAACCAAACACATCTTACTAAGTGGTGATATAATGTGTCAGATTAGTATAATAAGAGGCTCAGATAGATAGATGCTATAATAATCAAACTTTTAACATTTGTCAACTGATTTTAATAATTTGTTTATTTTGCAAAGCTAATATTAACACTGATTTCATCAGGAAACCCAAAGCTCCTGCATTTAGTTTACTGTAATTGGCTTTAGAAATCAAACAACAATAACAGATTCAAAACAATGTTTTTCTTACTCTGTGAGGCAGGGGGTTGGAGCTGGTAGCCTGTTAGCTGACACCATCCCACAGGGTAGAGGTCTGGGGACTCGCAGTCTACCCACTGGTCATACTCATCCTCCCAGCCATCAAAATGAATCCTCAGTAGCCGGTGCACAATCCTCTTCACCGTAGCAACACACACCAGCCGCGGCTCCATCAGGTCAACAGCCTCCAGCTTCATGCCTTGCCGGAAACCATGATTGGGAACCTCCTAAACATATGAGGAGGGGGTAGAACTTCACTCAAAATAGAAATAATACATTCTTTTTATGTAACTGTATAATAAGTTATTGACCAAAAAATGTTAAAGTCGTAAAACGCTATCATCTTAAACAGGCTGTACAGCTTACCTTGTTAAACAGCCTGACAGGAGCAGCTACTGAACCTGTTTCTCTGAGGTAGTCAAACCATTTAAATGGCAGTTTAGTGTACCCTGGGGAACAGAGTCAATAAATGAGACCAACATGCTCACCAGTATTCATGTAATCAAACTAATTCTAACCAATAACTGGACAAAGAATGTTAGGGGCTCTGTGGTTCCCTCATGGACCGCACAATGTTCACTTATACATTGAAAATAAAGATTACCTCTAGGGGGTGTGAGTTCAATGTTGTTGATTTCACAGAAGCCAACAGGAAAGATGGAGGGGGAGGTGCCATGGTAGCAGAACCAGTCTGATCCGTCCACTGCCTCTGAACCATCAATCCCAATCATGAGGTAGCCGTCTGCCAACACCTAAACAGCAGAGACTGGAGGTCAAGTTCATCTGTAGCAACAAGTGTCAGGTCATTTCAGACACACACTTACCTTTCTTACAGTGGCTACACATATAGCTGAGAGGTTGAGTGGGTCAATGGCTTCTAACTTCATACCATCTTTAAACCAATCCCTGGCCTGGTCCACATCCTTCACCTGATACACAGACCGATAAAAAAATGTTGGAAAAAAAAAATCTAGTTTTGTATATTCTATAAAGACAAAACACACCATTTTGTGTTACCTTCTGAAAGAGCAGTGCAGGAGCATCGACTTGACCCTCCATTTTCTTTGTAATGTCTGAAGAAAATATGTTAATATATCAAAATTATGCCTGAGCTGATACACAATAAAAACAACTGAATACATTACATGATAATAAAAAGTCAGAGGATGAGCAGTGCATTTTTACATCTCACTGCAAAATATGTGCAACTACTGTTAGCATTTTTTAACAGAAGTACCAGGTTTATGGAATACTCCTAATCTCTGTCAAGTAACTAGTTGATATTTTTGCATAAAACATTAGGATAATAACATATTACATTTTCCTTAACGTGGACATAGTATAGGAAAAGATCAAAACAAAATTAAATGCACAAAAACTGTCCTGTCGAAGTTCAGAAAAAACACTTTTGGTTATTTTGATGAATTATTTTAGAATTTATGTCTATGGACATTTTCAGTCTTAGTGCTCAGTTTGCCTATTGAAATTTCACCAAAATTTTTCACCACAAGATCTCCTTCTACCAGATCATCCTACTAGACCACTTCGGTCCCAAAATGCAGGCCTACTTATGGTTCCCAGAATTTCCAAAAATAGAATGGGAGGCAGAGCCTTTAGCTATTAAGCTCCTCTCCTGTGGAGCCAGTTCCCAGTCCAGATTCGGGAAGCAGACACCCTCTCTACTTCTAAGACTAGGCTCAAAACTTTCCTCTTTGATAAAGCTTATAGTTGGTTATAGTCCTGAATTATATTACATATTATACAGTCTACAGACATAGACTGCTGGGGGACTCCCCTGCTGAATCTCCTTTCCTCCCATCTACTCTCCCGCCCCACATTTATACGTCACCACTGTGTGATATTTTTTTATTATTATTATTATTATTATTTATTACTTTGTGTCTTCTTTCTCCCTTTTCGTACCTTTTTGAGGGCACCCTGAGCTTTGGAGCTGTGCACGGCTACTGGTCCTACCAACCTGCCCAATGTTTTCTTTTTTCTCTCCACTTTCAAGGCAGATGGCTGTCCACCCTGAGCCTGGTTCTGCAAGGGGGTTCATTTGTTGAAGGGCGTTTTTTTCTCCCTGCTGTTGCCTAGGGCTTGCATAAGTTTTTTTTCTCTACATATCTATAATTTTTATTTTATTATGTTGAGTGCCTTGAGATGACTTTATTGACAACATTTAAGTTAAACTGAATCAAATTCAATTAAATTTTAAACATGTCTGCCTATTCAATTTGGAATAAAATTCTGGAATCCATTTACATTATAAATATACAAATTATAAAGCTTAGATGGGCACTGGTAAGTTGGCAAAATTTTGGTCTGTTGTTAGGATGCTAATTGTCCCTTAAGACAAATGTATTTGCATATAAGATAAAGCCATTTCAATGTTTATCAGTATGAGTACTAAAGTGTTGACAAGCCTAGAAAATAATGAGTCAAAAAACACAAGCAGAATTACAGCTAATTGTATGTCTTTGCAAACCAGTGAGGTTGCAGTCTACATGCATGCTCCCTTATGTTTATATTTTACCCTGTGTTTCCTTTGTGCCAGAATTAAATTCTCCCCAGATATTTGCAGTGACAAGAATGGGACAGATGTAATACAATAACCTTGGACCCTGAACTAACAAACTTTAACTTATATCGTCTCTGACTCCAGGTGGATATTTGTGTCAAATTAGAAGAAATATCCATCAGAGAAATATTGAATATACAGTAACTGCTTTGTTACTAGCTGTCTGCTGTTACCTACCCTGTTTTGTTGGTATTAGGTTTTTAATTAAATGAGAACATTGTGTAGAATGAATGAATGAAAGATTATGAAAGAATAACAAGCTCAGGTTTGGTTGACAGCTTTTCAATCAACTGTATTTTGATGTTTTTTTTTCTTTTTTAATACTTCAATAAAATTTGTTTTGTCTATATATGTATCAAAATAAGAGCTCAGCTGAACTAGTGAGGTACCTATCTTAGTCCAGCTGCCTTGCCACCCAGTTGCTGAAGATCAGAATAAAGGAAACCATCCTACCCACAAGAAAGAGCACCCAATTATGTTCATTGGTCAATAACTGCAGGCCGTCATTGACTGCATATGATTTTTAGTAAAATATGAACTACTTTAAGATTCTGTTTGACTTTCCAATTTCATTTAAGCATTGCACAGTAAGTGTTCAAAGGGCTTAATCTTCCACACACCACTAATATTGTGCAGTACCCATTATTTTATTTCACATTGTTTAAACTAACAAAAAAATGTTACATGCCATATATCTACCGTAAATTCTGGACTATAGAGCGCACCTAAATTTAAGCCGCACCAGCTAAGATTTAAAATAAATATATATTTTGTCACATATAAACCGCATCGGACTATAAGCGCCAATATCCAGGCTGAGAAATAATATCTGTTGTATGCGCTCCTACTCATTGTTCACAGTAGGCATGAGGATGTTCTGTGCGCTGTTTTACCGGCATTATGGTAAAGAGTGCGTTTACGTGTACGCGTGGCTGGTATAACACATGTCGAATGTACAGAGCAGACAAAAACGTCCTTGTTATAAATAAACGGCTTGTTCCATAGCCAAAGGAGAAGACGTCTCTTATTCTTCACGAATTACGCAGGAGTTGCTGCGCTCAACAAAAGATTTTGTACCATAAGTCTTTATTCATACACCTGAACCTGAATGGTGCCTGTAACACGGCAGTAAATGTGCTGATCACACAAAACAGAAAAGTCATGGTTTTTAATCTTCCTCCTGTGCACTAAAACCAAGTTGCTTTATTTTTCTTCCTCCTGCGAACTGAAACCACTGAACACCAAACCACTGTCACTTTTTCTTCCTGCGCACTGTTAAAGCGCAACTGCGCAACTATTAAAGTCGCTTCATTCTCCCGTGCACTGAAACCACAAATCGCTATTCATCTTCCTCCTGAGCATTGAAACCACTGTCACACTCGATTTCCTTCACGGATAGCCAGATCGATGGCTTCAAATTAAAAGCTGCCTCATAGGAATTTCTTCGCGTGTTTTCCATTATGAGGGGGTGAGGGTGTAAAAATATTACCGTATTTTGCTGTTGTGCGTCTTGGGTTGCATGCGCTAAGAATAAAAACTGGCGCTTTTTTGTTTGCACTGACTTCCATCTACAGCGCCCATCTGAGGGCTGCAGAAAAATTCATAGAAAAGCCGCATCTCTGTAAAAGCCGCATGGTTCAAAACGTCGGAAAAAAGTAGCGGCTTATGGTCCGGAAAATACGGTATTCTAAAATTTTCCAAAACCCACCAGATCGTTTGAAGCGGTGTCCAATGCTTCTCGACCAGCCTATGTTATGGATGAGAGGGCTGTACATGTGGCACCAGAAGTCATCTGAACCATCCTGGCTCTCCTCATAGACCAGCCTGATGCGACCTCCAATCACTTGCTCAACTAGTGCTACCCGTGTCCGGCACAGATAGTTCTTATCCACCACTTCTACCCGCATAAGCTTTTTAAAGGGGAACTGCATGTTCTCGTGTACCTGCAGTAAACAATGATATACAGATTGAACAAAGGAAAAAAAAAAAAAAAACACACCATACAGTTTTTAACAACTTACAGATTAATTTAAACGACCATAATGTGTCTTACCTTATCACTAAAGTCAGGTGGCAGTGTTTTAGCTCCAGTGAGACGCTTTATAAGAAAGGCTTTCCAATTAGAGTACTTATGCTGTATACCTGTCAGGAAGATTACACAACAACAGCAACCGTTACAACAAACCATTCTAGAACACAGGGGTACAATGCAAAAGAAAAAATTTTGGCAGAAGGCTCACTTTTTGGAGGTACAAGGGGTTTGCCATTAGAAGCGCACCATCCCACCTGGTGCACCTCTGGGATACAGAGATTACACCAGAAGTCCTTACTGGAATCATTGTCAAAGCCCTCGTACCGCAGAAGAGCCTTGAACCCTGCAAGAAACATAGTGGAGTTGACAGTAAATCTTCAAACTGGTATTCTAGAATTTGAGCAGCTGATTTTTCTGTACAATCTTTTATGCTTCTTTAGGCATGGAGGTCTAAAAGTGCGTAGAGTAATGTAATTATTGCATCGGTGTAAAGGCCAGGCAAGCCAAGAATTGGACCCTGAGCAAAGAGATTTTTTTTGTCTATGAAATAAATGACAGCAAAATGGTAACATATTCTACGTCCAGTTACATACATTCCGAAAAAGAAAAATACATTTCTCATCACTGACACCTGAAAGTTTTCTCCCCAAATCACAGCTCAAACAATCTGTCGTCACTGGAATGTCATGCAATAACGCAGGGGTCTCCCCCGGTCTGATGGTGCAGGCGCCAGATGTGATGCTACCCAGCCTCACCTGATGCCTCCTGTCAGTCAGGAAGCTGCTGATCCACTGACAGATGGAAACACGTACGGTGAGCTGGGTCAACTTGCGGTGGAGTATTCCAGGGATAATGGTATTGAAAGCTGAACTGAAGTATACAAAGTTAATCCTGACAAACATGCCAGGGAGATCCAGGTGCTGCAAGATGTAATGATTCCTAGGTTTACTACATCATCAACCGGCCTGTTTTCCCTGAAGGCAAACTGCAGGGGGTCCAGCCGGGGGTTTCTGCTGTCCTTCAGGTGATCAAACAACTTCATGAGCACAGATGTCGGGGCCTGTTGTCCTTCAGACTGGTGATGATGAACTTCTTAGAGAGTGGGACAATGGAGGACTATCTGAAGCAGTTGGGCACTTTACACAGCTGACTGAAGATCGGCACCAGCCGGTCAGCGCAGACTCTCAGACAAGTTAAAGACACACCATCACCTGATGGTGTGTCTCCAACAAGCCTTCCTGATCTTGACAGATCTTTAGTGCAGGTAGGCGGTCTACTGAGGGGAAGGTGAGAATGGTGGGGGGTGCTGGTAAACCTATTGTGTGGTCAGGAGGTGCGAGGGGGTTCTTTTTAATCCGCAATAAAAGTTGATTTAGTCTGCAAGGCGCTAGCCTCAGGGTGTGGAGATGGTTTCCTTTAGTCGGTGATGTGCTGCAGGCCTTTCAAGACTGACGCAGGATCATTAGTTGATAAACTGTTTTGCGTCTTCTCACCGTAGCCTCTTTTTGCTGCCTTTATCTTCCTTGTCAGTCTTTCTGACTTGCCTGTACAGGGCCCGGTCCCCACTTTTCCTTAAGTCTGTTGTGAACCATGGCTTGTTGTTGTTAAATGTGCATACAGTTTTTGTCTGTATGCACACATCCTCGCAAAAACTGATGTAAGATGTCACTGAGTACATGAATGTCTCTGGCTGCAGCTTAAAAAAACCTCCCAGCCAGTGCAGTCAAAGCAGCCCTGCAACTCAAGCTTTGACTTCTCCGTCAACATTTTCACCATCCTGACCACAGGTTTAGAGGTTCTTGATTTCTGCCTGTAAATGTGGATGAGATGAAACAGACAGTGATCCGAGAGTTTCAATGCTGCATTGAGGACGATGCGGTAGGTGTCCTTTAAAACAGTGTAGCAGGTAAAAAAGGTTCCAGGAGACGTCTGTCCTAAGTTCAGGAGTGCCTTTCTAGAGTAGGAGATTCGTAAGGCCTTGAGGGGCAGAATGAAATAAAACTAAAACATCAAAAAGCAGAGGGCACTAAATAACAGAGTGCCGAGGCTGCCATCTGACGCGCCATCTTAAGTGTTCAAGAGCGGATGCTCCACAGAAAAAGCCATCCTGACAGTTTTGGAATCCCATTGGACTGCAAAGGCTTTGGCTTAGTCTTCTGTCTTAATCTTACTCAATCAATCTTCACCCATTGAGACACTGAACCACTAGATGCTTCCGGAACATCTCTGACATGGCTTAGGTCTATCTGGATGAACCGTTGTGGTATCTTGGTAAGGGCACGCTTCTAACTTTTACAGCCTCGCCACTAGTATCCACATGGTTCAGTTTCTTGATCCCTTTCCTCTTTCCATCTATACTAGATTCTTGTCTTTTCCAACAAAGCACTACAATGCCATTCATGCATTTTGCCTCTTTCTCTGACATCTGGTTGGATGAGACAAAGACATCTTCAACTCACCATTTCCAAGACAGAATTTCTTACCAACCAGACCTTTAATAAAATACATCAGCTTCAACATAGGGTCTTCTGAGATTTTCTGCATTAGTTTAAATAACTCTTTAACTCAGCGGTCCAACGAAGGTGGAACGAGCTACCAAACTCTACACGCTCAGCAGCCTGCTGAAAACAGAACTCCTCTACTTTTTATTGCACCTAAATCTACAAAAACAAAACAATAAATCTCTTCAGTTCCATCTTGGACTTGACATCTAACGAAAAAAAAAAACACTTCTCATAACACTTTGCTTTAATGTTTTCTCCTTGATTTTTCTTGCCTTGTACTTTGCTCTAGATAAAAATATCGGCAAAAGGACTATACCTAAACAGAAATCTACAGTTGGGTGCTAAGGGCAACAAAAACATTTACAGTTTTGTAATTTTCATTAATAATTTTTCTTACTTCTGATAATGCAGGAACGTTTGTACTTGCAGATGGTGAACTGTTATTATGTCAGGTTTAGGGGTAAGTCTGCTTTCCCTTTTAATGTCATGTTAGTGTACAGGTAGTACCTGTTGTAGCTACTACTTTCTACATGAGTAGAAAAAAAAAAGACCAAAAAGAAGAATGCTGTGTTGGCGCGTCCAGGAACTGCGCCCCTGCAGGTTGTATATTGAAATATTTTGAGTTTAATTCAGATGATTAGGGATACATTAACATTAATAATAAAAATAAATCAAAAATATGCAGTGCTGAAGACTTTTTTGAACAAAATGAGAAAACAATCAACTTTCATCTTTAACATGCTGTCAAAATGTTTATAAAAAAAAAAAAAAAAAAACAAACTCCTTTAGCTTCTTCAGACACAGTTTCCTTGAAGGACACAGTTATTCACAGTTTATAGTTGTAAAAATAGACTCACCTGCTAGTTTAATTATTTCTGCTATCCAGTACACTTTAGTGGAGAGACTGGTATCAGAGTTGGGAACTTCAATCCTAACACCTTCTTCCACATCTCCCCAGCATGTCCCCATAGGGGCCTTAAGCACATGGGAATCTGTGAGGTTATTCAGTCCAAAAATAAACTAATTAGTAGTTACTCTCTACTCTAGTTTTTACTTACGTGTTTGAAACAGCTAACTGGAGCACCAACTGTGTTACTGCTATTGATATACCGACCCCAGTCAAAGCTCTCTGCAGGGACCACTGACAGAAACAAAAAACAGTGTAATGTTTAGTATATTTAAACAGAGCAGCACTCATTATTTGTCTGGTTTTTAACATACCAGCTTTTGATTTGGCCTGGTTCTGTTGACTGGCTTGGTACTGGGCATAAGCTGCCAACTTTGCCATGAGAGGCTGTTTCTGTAAGACTTTTGCCTTTTTTGTTGGGGGTTTGCCCTTTAAAAAAAGCAAAAAGCAATATTATATATAATTGTTAAATAAATGTGTTATTGTAAGCATATAATGAATTTACCTGGAGCCTTGCCAAGATGCTAGCTTTTTTGGAATTTGAGGAATAACTTCTAGAACATGACACACTGCAAAAGCGCTTGGTTTTGGAGTAAAAAGCATCTCGTACTCCAACCATCCCGCACATCTCACAGGTGGCTGTAAATAAAGAACACCAGAGATACACAAGTCATTAAAATCATACTGAGAATGCCAAGT
Organism: Channa striata; assembly: GCA_033026295.1. Lineage (NCBI taxonomy): Eukaryota > Metazoa > Chordata > Actinopteri > Anabantiformes > Channidae > Channa > Channa striata. Next base: position 20,422,732 of record CM065186.1, on the reverse strand, counting down.
AAAACATGTATCCAAAAAATGTGTGTATATATACACACACACACAGAGAGAGAGAGAGAGAGAGAGAGAGAGAGAGAGAGAGAGAGAGAGAGAGAGAGAGAGAGAGAGAGAGAGAGAGAGAGAGAGAGAGAGTACTCACCCATTCCAGTTTTGCCATCTGGGTAGGTGTACACTTGACCATTGTTCTTGATGATGGGCAAGCTAGCGGGAATGGAGGTCACCACCTCATCCTCACTGTCCTCTGAGCTGGAGCTGCTGGTGGACTCCTCACTGCAGCTGTCATAGCCATCAAACATCCCGAACGAGTCTCTCCGCTTACGCTCTGAACGTGGGGTGCGTTCAGCCTTCACAAAAAAGCCAATCAGGTTTGAAATAACCTCAATGGTGCTATTAACGTTTCCTTTCTATGACAAATTATTGATCATCATCATCACAATCATCATTATTATGATGATTATACTTCGACATCTGCATTACTGTTATTACATTTAAAATGGTATATTTTAAATAGCTTGTTTTGAACCAGTTAAGACATTGTATCACGGAATACCAGGAGGAAAACCAGGAAAACATCCATATTTTTGAATTTAAATAACAGGTGTCCATTATTTCTTATTACGTTGCCAAAAACCAAAACATAAAAATAATAATAAATGATTTATATAAATTGTTATAATCCCCAGAGTAATTTCAAATTGTCTTAAGAGTCTTTTCTAAAAGCAATTGTACTGGTACCGCACATTCCTATTTATTCCCAGTTTCTTACAAACCGATTATCACTTTAATCGGTTGAAGAATGTCGCTGTGGGAGCGAATTAGAATTTACGGAGAAAGTGAAAAGCCGAACTTCTACTACGAAGAAATGTTAAAATTAGTAGAATACGACTCTTGTGACAGCCTGACATACTTCCTCCTTTACTATAAGCGTTACAGATGACACATTATTTGCGTACAGTTATTCAACCAGAAAGAATGCTGAAAAAAAACTATTCATCAGGAAGTAAATATATTCTCAGCTAACTTTAACATCCCAAACATTAGGAAGGGAACTTAACCTGAGGGCGGCCTTATTAGGAATAGCTCCCGATGCTAACTAGCGCTAGCACAGTTACCTATGCAGCGTGAACCAGTTTTTCCAGTTTTACATTGTAAAAGCATAATACACTTTACATTCGGAAAGCAAATACGCAAACAAGTATATGATCAAATCATGCAGAAGCTGGGGAAATTCCCACCGAGGGGCCTTCGGAAAGAGTTTTAATATTTAACGCTGATGAACCTGCGATAAACAAACAACAAAAGAGCAGCTAGCAAGTCCTCTGTTTTTCGAGGCCCGCGGCCTTTAAGTGTTTCAGATTCACTCACCAAATCCCGTGTGTCTTCCATCAGCCCGTCATATAGATAACGTTCCCGTTAACTGTGCCAACCAACGCAAACAGAAATTAATTTAGCTTTGGGATATCAAAGTCTAAATGATACTACTTAGCAGGGTATCAACAAATTACTCCGCCAGATCTGCGCATGTGCGAGCGTAACCTACTTCCCTGTGATTGGTCGAAGCTGGAATGGAGGTCAGCGACCGATGAAGAAACAAAACACGGCGCTGCAAACAGGAAATGGTCGGACGTCTTCGTTCGGGGAGAATACCGAGCGATTCATGAAACACCTCAATGTCACATTCCGTGTTAAACTAACACCACTTTAAGTAGATGTAATAAGTCCCAATTTTGTTTCACCTCAACTATCAACGCAGTTCAGCTGGTGCTAAGCAACAGCAGTTCGTGACTCTTTTAAAGACACACGGGACTGGACGACGGTGGCGCAGGAAGTGGAGCGGCCGTCCACCTATCCGGCTGCTCCGGTCACATGAGCCAGACACGCTCCGTTTACTTATTCCTGGCGGCAAAGCAGCTGTTCCATCGGCGTGTCATTGTGAGAGCGAATGGGTGAATAAGAAGCGATGTAAAGCGCAGATCATTTACTATTACACCAAAATCATTTCAAAATAAAAACTTTATTTTAATATAGTGCAATCTGAACACGTTCTTCTGTCCTTAGCCAACGATACAGTAGATGACACACGTTTATACCAAGCACAATCTGATAGTATTCAATAATAGTAGACATTTTCATCTCCAAATATAATTGCTTGTAAAGCCCACTGTAAAAGAGCATTAAGTATTAATAAACATACAGGCCACAGCATAGTTTCACTGAGTGTGTTTTGTTCCTGTCTACATTTTTATAAACACGATATATAGTGACAACACATTTAGGCAAAGCTGCATTAGGACAGAACACCAGAAAAGGAAAACATAAAGAATGGTTTACTGAACAAGAACTATTAAATTAATGTGGTTGGCAAAACTTGCACGCTTTTCAAGTAGGTATGAGGCTTCATGAAGAGGAGCCGAGTTTGGGTCAGAAATTGGAACATTTTCATCTCAACTAATGCTGAAGAGTGGACGATCAGTGCTGGAAGATAAAATGATAATCAAAGTCATCATTTTAATGACATAATGTTAAACTTAATTCAGCCACTAAGACACAAAACAATACCCTCAAATTGTGTGTCTTTGGTCTCAAAGTAGCTTATCCTCTCTGACATCATCAGCACTTCCTGAGATAGAAGCAACTTCTGTGGTATAAAATAAAAACATGTGATTAGGTAATCATTACACTAACAACTTGAATACCAGGGTCTTACCTCCTGCACTTACTCGCCATAGTGCAGGGGGTTGACAGCATATCATAATTTTCTTGAAGATTTCTAATACAAAGTCCCTGTGATACTGTCAAAATAACAATGGGACAGGAAATTCAATTTAATTACCTTTGGGATTGAGCAAAATTTTACTATACTAGATACTATATGCTGTGGGTTTGCAAGTTTAACAGATATAGACAAGCATTAGCATTCATTTCGAGTTATGTTGTTGTTTACCTAGTGATTGAATAGTGACACTCATTATAGCTTTGCTTTTCTGGCTCTTTTGTTGTTAGTCCAACTACATTCATCAGCTGCTACAGTTTGATGAGAAGCTTGAGACTGAATGAAATCTGATTGAGATATGGGCCCTAAAACAAAAACATGAGGACATTTGTTTTTGATGTATATTTTTTGACTTATTTTAGTAACCCTACACTACTAAGTGTGTACTATGTAAATACTCTGTAAAATTCAGTTTGTGAAAATCATCTGTATCCTCCAAGTGATTTATTAAAACCATTATTAAAAATGTATGACATTTATTAACAAATTAACACACATTTGCTTGAATTGAAAGTCAGTCCATGTGTGTAAAGGTGATACTCTGTGCCTCCTGATATGTTAAGTTATTGGAGAAATGCTTGACAAGATATCAAACTTGTTTTGTTTTTCAAATCTTTTAGACAAAATCTTAAGGTGTATAGTCAGGGAGTAGAGAGTGTCCGATTTGGAGACATCAGAATTAATTAAATTTACATTTAGTCATTTTGCAATTGTTTTATGTTCGATTTGTGCTGATGATGTTCTGCTGGCGCCATCACAGCACCGCTTTGATGCATGCTGACTAGGGCAGTGCACAGCCAAGTGTAAAGCAAATGGAGTGAGTCAGCATCTCCAAGTCTGATGCAGAAAACATTAAACTGCTTCCTTTACTTTGGGAATGAGCTGCTGCCCCAAGTGAAGAGTGTAAGTATCATGCGCTCTTGTTCATGAAAGATGGTGGAGGCTGAGTTGAGGTAGTTTAAAATTTTGCAAGAATGCCTGCTGGGCACTTTCCATTGGTCTTACAGGCACACTGAATCCAATTCTGTAATTAGCTGATGACTTGTACTGGATGTCACACCATGCCCATTTAAGGTGTTTCCTTTTCTAGTTTTATTTAACACTTTGCCTGCTGGCATAGTTAGAGGTTACTGGACAATGAGTCATGGCAACTTGTCAAGGATACAAGTCTAGATAACCCCAGCTCAATCCAAGTTACCCTTTCTTTTCTGGGTTAGTGTGAATGATGACTCAGCAAAGTTGTAAGTAAAGATAGAAGAGACTGTGTTTTACTCTGGGATACAGTAGATTCACCAGAAAACTGAATTAGACTTTGTTGGCATCAGTCAATGACCAATGTCATTGCTCTCACCTGATAAGCTGATGCAGGAGAGACTCAGCTCTGATGACGCTCCTATGACATCATCCTAAAACACAAAAGAAAAAACATGTCAGTGTTGCAGAGAACAAGGGGATATTTTCATATTCTTCAGTGAACAATTACAACGATATTGACACCTGTGTCAAATACACTGTTTTGACGTCACATACACTGATCAACCTTATGCAATCCAATACAGTGTCTCTGCCATGAATTCTATGTATAGAGGTTATAATTTCTCAGTTTTTAGGTGGAAAGTTGATAGTTTTACTATCTGTTTATTATAGTGGAGTGCAATATAAGAAGAGTTGGTTCTAAAGTTTTGGCCACCTCAGATAAGGAAATTAAATGCAGTTTTGCTAATTGTATGATCTGCTTTGCATCAACTTTCTCTTTCTTACTTTGAATCTTCCCCTCTCATTCTAATAATCCATTAGCTGATTCAAAACATCACCAAATATTATTTTATTATTAATACCAGCATGGAGGCTATTAAGAATTATGTTTGTTCAGTGACTCACCAGCATCCTCTGCAGACAGCCAAGACTGTCAGCCTCAGTCCTTCCGTTCTCCACTTCGTGGAAGTTGATAGCATGGCCGTGTCGTACAAGCTCCTCACCAATATCTACAGTCTAGGACCCACATTTTTTAAAACTTGATGTGTACAAGGAGACAAAACCAGATACATAAAAAAATATAGCCTTTTCTGACCTTGCCCTCACTGTTGTCATACAGCTTGACACTGGGCCAGGAGGAGGTGTCAGAGTGAAAGTAGCTGCATAGTTTAGCCTGTAGGGGTCTCCAGGAGGCACAGTGTGTCAGCTGCTCAAACTCATCAAGGGCTGCCTCAGTCCACACCTCTCCTGAAGAAGAGAGACCTTATAGTTTGAGGACAAAAAGAACTGTCTAATGAAAAAACATTTTTTAACTTTAAGTTTGTTGTTAACTTGTGTGTGATAAAGGTGTAAAGATGCAGATTTTACCTTTTGGTCTCACTCCTGCTAAGCTGCACTCAATAGCTTGAAATGGTAGACTGAGGAAATCACTCCTGCAAATTAATGAAGCAGAAGCACAAGCTAATAACGTATCTCTGCCATTATAAAGGATGCAACAAATTAAAACTGGTTGAATGTAACTCTGGTTCTTTTTTCTATTTGGTTTCATTTGCACAGTTATAACCCGGCTATCGCATCCAGATGTAGATGCGACTGTTCAATCTGGCACAAAACAGCAGGTTTTAACTAAACAACTGTCTTGTTTGGAATATTCTCAGAAACAAACAGGACCTACCAACAGCCATAGATCCATTCAACCAATGATCAAACTAACAATTTGTGTGATTTAATTCAGTTCAACTTTGTCTATATAGTGCCAATTCACCTCAAGGCACTTTACATAACAATGTCGAGACTAGACTATTTCCTCTGATGCAATTTTGTTTAAGCTAACAAAATCTAAGCTTTTCTCCATATGAATGAATAGAACCAAGGGGGGAAAACTAACTCACAAACTGTTCCCCTGATTCAGAGCAGAGCAAACAAAATAAAAATAAAAATAAAAATAAAAATTAAAATTAAAATTTAAATTAAATCAATACAAGTGGATGCATTAGTGTATAGATTTATTTGTATCTGACCTCATACGGCAGAGGCTGTCCCTGGGTAATTCCCCATTGTCCCCAAAGTCAACATAGTAAAGGTCCACCAATCCACAGCCAAGGACTCCCAGCACTCTAGCCCTGTTCCACGTGCCGTGGTCTCGGTATGGAGCTGCAACAATGTCCCCTACCACAATGGTCTCCACCCTGTGCTCCTCGAGAACAGAACAACAGGAATGGCTACAAAGTGGGTGCTATACGCCATTTCTTTCTAGTTATTTATTTTTTTCTTTTAATCTGTGTCAATAAAAATATTAAGTATAAAGAGAAAGCAGGGCATGTTGTTACTGTAGGGCTGCCACTTGTGTAGAAGCGGTTCATCTCCTCTATCAGTTTGTCCAGCTGGAGGGAACGAACCCCCAGGATCTGGATCCAGAAGTGATTTGGATTTTCCGATGCAGAAACATAAACTTCTAGATGTTCATCAGGCTGGAAGCTGAGGTCCGGGCTAGGAACTAAGCAACAGAAAAAGAAAATAACGCTCAAAGACTCAAAGAATGTACTTCAGTGGGACCATTATAAGAGAAACAGTAAACTCACTTTCAAACTTGGAAATTTCAGACAGAGACTCTATGGAGATATTCATCTCCTCATCCTCCGTATCGGTGTTAACCTTCTGTTCTTCCATCATATTTGAAATATTTTCTGATTCTTCTGTAGTTACATTATCATAAACAAGCTCATTTTTCTCTGTCTGGGGGTAGGGACCATTGTTGTTTAATCCCAGAGGTTCATCAGTTTCACCACAGCCTGGCCTCGGATTGACCGCAATATGACCACGTTTCTGCCGCAAAGCTGATAACTGGAAGATCTTTGTCCTGACCATCGTGTCCTCCTTGACTTTTTCTAGAATCAGCTCCTGCAAACACATCACGAGTGTCATATCTTATAAACAGCATTCCTAAGTACGAGGATTGACCACAGAAATCCTGCTCACCTTGGCCTGTTTCACCTCCTCTTTGGTCCCTGTTATTGTAACATTACCCTTTGCACCCGGACCATGTGTCTTCTCTTTGGAACAAGATACTTTAGCCCCTGTGGTCCTGGTGATTAGTTTCATAGTCTCTCCACCGCGGCCTGCAGCACACACAAGCACACACCCGGCCACACAGACAGAAGTACACTTTGGTGGGGCTAACAGTAAGTGGGGCTAAATGTACCTTTTGACTAAAGTCTAATTTACACTTCCCCGTTGACACAGGTAAAACGTCGATGTGGACCGACGCTTAGAAATGTTTGCACGCGTTCCTTTTGTATTTAAGTGCAAGTGCACAAGAGGCCAGTATCGCATTTAACAAAACTCAATTAGCTGAAAATGAAGAAACAATCCGGGATCAGAAAGTACATTTGCGTGTTGTACAATAAAATCACAGTGTTTCCAAAAGGTAAACATGGATTTCAACAATAAAATGGACCTGATGAACTTTTTGCGTACCCCAGCAGGGAGGTCTGCTGGGGCGTTGGCTACTGAACTCACTTTCAAAAAAGTAGAAAGCAAAAATTATAATGACCAGAAAAAGTATGTGAAGGCAATGGAGTTTTCTGTACTCATTGCGAAGTTGAGGATGTGATTTATTTAGAAATCACTGAGTAATAACTGAGTATTAATCAGCACACAAAATGTTAGTTTTTGTCTAAAAATGCTTCAAGTAAGAGACATCATATTTCACCTTCATTAGCTTCTCTTCATTGGCTTCCCATTAAACGTAGAATAGAATTTAAAACCCTTCTTCTTACCTATAAAGCTCTAAACGGTCAAGCTCCAGCATATCTAAAAGATCTCCAAATACCATATTGTCCTAATAAACCACGTCGGTCTCAGAATGCAGGTCTACTTGTGGTTCCCAGAATGGGAGGCAGAGCCTTTCACTATCAAGCTCCTCTCCTGTGGAATTAGCTCCCAGTCCAGATTCGGGAAGCAGACACCCTCTCTACTTTTAAGATTGAAACTTTCCTCTTCGATAAAGCTTATAGTTGGTTTTAGTCCTGCTGCCTAGAGCTTGGAAGAGGATTTGTTGGGTTTCTCTAAATCTCTTTGCAGTCTTGACTTTATTATGTAAAGTGCCTTGAGATGACTTTGATGTGAATTGGAGCTATATAAATAAAGTTGAATCGACTTGAATTGAAACTAATGTGATGTGATGCAAAAAAATAAGATCACTATTATTGCAATCAAAATTTGGCACATACCTATGATGCGCCCAAAGGCCATTTTAGGAACCTCTAAATCCACAGTGACTGGTTCAGACTCTGTGACTAGGTTATCCAAAATGCAGCGAGCCAGCAAGACTTGCTCCTTAGAGCCCCGAAGCAAAAAGCATACAGCTGCCTTAGATCCTGGTTCTCCTGAATCTGGCAAAACCCCCACATGAGCTCCAGATTTCTGGGTCACCTGGAATAGAAAGAGCAATGGAAGACTTAGGCTGAACGAAAAGAATTATTTTACACAAAACAATTTTGACTGACTAATTGATTAATCGCTTTGTTTAACAGAAAATTACTGAGCATCTATTTTGATAATGGAATAATTTTTTAAATCATTACATGCATCTATAAACAACTGAGTAATATATATATAATAATAAGAAAGGTAAAAGTATTACTTTGTAAAGTATAAGTAAAAAGTAATTAATTACGCTTTCTGAGTAACTTGCACTGATCAAAACTGCATAAGCACTGATTCTTAAAGTCCTAATATGTACCAACGTTACATTAAAATAACTGTTTCAAAACCATTTGGAAGACTGTAATAAGGCAAATGGCTGTCATACTATAGTGTGCACAGATTCTCTGACTTCAGACTTTGGGGTCCTATCCCAGAGCCCTCTTGTGAGAACTGTGTACCCACCTTTGGCCAATCTTAAGCTTGTACTTCTTGTAGCTGTAAAATAGACCTGGTCAAACCTTATGATGAATCTTTCCTCTTTCTTAAAGAACTGCTTCAATTCAGCCATATTCTCAATATGTGAATAAATCTCAAGATCATTCCACAGCATCTCTATTGGGTTGAGTTCTGGACTCTGACTTGGCCACATAAAAAGACATATTTTGTGACTCCGAAGCAATTCTGTACTTTGATCTGATGTTTACCAAAATAAATAACAACAATCATTTTACACTATATAGAGTACTGTGTATTATATAGAATACAACCATTGTTACATCTGGCCACAAAACATTCATTTAATAAATAATAAAATAATAAATAATTAAATTCAGGTCATTTCAATAAAAGACACATATCATGGCTGTTGGTGTTTTGAAAATATTGTTGATAATTCTTTCGGTAAACATTAGATCGTATTTAAGCAGAAAACCAGACAATTGCAAGCCATGCTATTATTTTTCTTTTCAGCAAAAAATCAAAATCTCTCTCTAATAAACCACTGTTAACTGTTGCCATCATTCATCCTCACACCCAACTTTAAAATCATCATCCGAGTGATTTGTGATCCTTCTCTTAAGAACAGAGAACAGCTGTAAAAGGTAATTTATCTCGGGAAATAATAAAGTTTAATGTTAAATCAATAGTAGGAGTAAAACAGCAATAGTATAAATTCCACTTCATAAATCACCTTTTGTATTTTGCATATAATGAATAATTACTTCATGTGATTCCAAACATGAAGTTCCTCACAGTAATAGTAGCATTTTGTAAGATGACCTCTGTCTTTGGTTTTTTTCTAAATGCAAGACAAAACCTTGACAATTCTACTTGTGTAGGATTTATTTGCAACCTGCTGAAATATGACGGGTAATGCATAGGTGAGCTGCAACCTCATACAAACAAAAGGAGATGTTAGTAATGGTGTTAGCAGCTTGTCAAACTACTTTGAAACCATGCTTGTGCTTTTTTCGCCAGGCTTTCAGTTGATGTTGACAACAGAAGCTTTGTGTTTCAACAAGTTTTCCCAACATTACTTTGTTTTATGGTTGTTAGTAAAGACATGAAAGATCATGGCTGTGTTTTAGAAATATTGTGTTGATATTTGTGAGTTTGAGGAACATCCGTTCACATTTCATAACCAATTTATTAAAAAAAAAAAAACAGGAAACTGCAAACAGTAACATTAAATTTTATGTCTATAAACATGAATTGGTAATTAATATGTTCATTATATTGCCCAATAAGCTGAAATTCTGAAGTGAGTTAAACAAAGTGATGCAGAACACCCCGAGGTTGAGAGGTGGTGATCGGTGCAGATTCCAAATGTTAGTGAAGGAAAAAGAGGGGGTTGAGAAGGACAGATGGTGGTAGACTTTGCAAAAAGGACAGAATTGGCTGTAGTGAAAAACTTTCTTCCACAAGTGGCAGGAACATAGCTCCGCTCTTATGGATGATATAAGAGCGGAGGTAGAACCACTCAGGTGGACTACACCTTGTGATGACGTTGTAATCTAAGAGAGATCCGCAAAGTAGTGGTAGGGGAGAGTGTACACAGACAACAAAGGATGGTGGAGTGTAAAATGACTCTGGGGGTGGGAAAGATGAAGGCAGAGCAGAGGATGAAGTGGTGGAACTTGACAAAGGAAGAGTGTGGTGTAGTTTTCAGGGAGGAGTTGAGGCAGGGTGGTCAGGGGATGAATGCACAACTACTGTACAGCTAATTTGATCAGGGAGACAGGTAGGAGGAGACCTTGTGAGTCATTAGAAAAGAGGAAAGTGGGTAAGGAGACTTGGTGGTGGAACAAAGTGTATACTCAGAAATCACCCTCCGGCTATAAAAGGTTGTACGATACAGTTTGTTCTGAAGTCATAATTTTGTGCATTTTGTTTATTAAAAAATCCAGACTTCATAATCTATGGAGAAAAAATGTTTTGTTACTATTCTACTGTTTCTGAACTAAAATGTTATCGCACACAACTAATACAGGAAGATGCAGCGTAAGGTGAAGGTAGAGACAAAGAGCATATGAGGTGCATATGCTAGGTGGGACACTGAGGGGGACATGTGGATTTGTACAGGTTGGTGAGTCAGAGAGACAGAGATGGCAAGGACAAGCAGCGAGTTAATTAATTAAAAATAGGGATGGAAATGTATTGACAGATGTCCGGAGTGTGACTGAAAGATGGACAGAGTACATAAAATGTATTATCATTATCATTATTATTATTATTATTATTATTATCATTATCATTATCATTATTATTATTATCATCATCATCATCATCATCATCATCATCATTATTATTATTACTTTGAGTAGTTGATGAATGAGGTAAATGAAAGAGAACATTGAGTATAAAAAGTGACTGGTGTGTAGCAGGAAGTAGGAAGAATTAATAAGAGTGAACTGAGGAGGGTGTTGAGGACGATGAAGAGGGGAGAGGCAGCTGGTCCTGACACGGGTTGATAGAAGCAGGAATGAGTGACAACTCATTTTAGATGTTTCGGATATAAAGTCAGAGAGGCCGGATTGAGGTGGACATGTCCAGAGACAGGGTTAGATTAAACGGAAACAGCCGAAAGGAAAAGAAGTATGTCAAATAAGCATATTGTGCAGCACTTTAACTTTTGAACTGGTGTTGATGAACTCACCATTTCCTGAAAATGGTGCCTGTAACACGGCAGTAAAAGTGCTGATCACACAAAACAGAAAAGTCATGGTATCTGGATATGTTTCTTATGAAACCACTGAACACCAAAGACTTTTTCTTTCCACAGGAGTGTCATCTTTGACACTTCAATGTCGGGTCCCTGACCTGTTAATGGCATTTAGGGGTGAGGTGTAAAAATATTACCGTATTTTGCTGTTGTGCGTCTTGGGTTGCATGCGCTAAAAATAAAAAGGTCTTTTTGGAAAATAAACACAAATAACTCAAAAGATAGAAAAGCCGCATCTCTGTTAAAGCCGCATGGTTCAAAACGCGTCGGAAAAAACTCATTCACTCACTAACATGTCAGGACAACTGGTGTTGATATACATTTCACTGATGTTTGTTCTTCTTATCTTTGACACTTCAATGTCGGGTCCCTGAGTTAATGGCATTTACAATGACTCATTCACTCACTAACAGCCCTGATGTTTGTTCTTCTGTAGCGGTAGACAATGTAGCAACTGAGAGCCCTGCAGCCAGGGCCACTATTTTGCTGGAGATCAGGGTGCTCTTGTGGCCTTCCCTCACTGCATCCATTATACGCCGTGCACCCAGCAGGATGCTCCACCTAAACCCAGACAAGACACGTGTTTTTTGCACAATTTCCCTGGACATTTTAATTTTTTTTAAATCTAACTCTTCTTAGAATGCCCCTCAGGCAATTTGCAATCCCAGCTGTCATTGGGCAGGAGGTGGGGTATACTCCGGACAGGTTGCTAGTCTATCGCGGGGCCAACACAGAGACCTAGAGAGACAACTAATCACGTTCACATTCACACCAACAGGCAATTCAAAGCCACTAATTAACCCAACATGCACATTTATGAAATGAAAAAGGAGTACATGGATAAAACCGACGCAAGCATGCGAAGAGCAGGCAAGCTCTAGGTCCCCACTTGCAGGATTAATAGAACCAAGGATTTTCTAGCCTTCAGTCACTCATTACTCATCTACCATGCTGCCCAAGTTTGTGATATTAAACTATAAGCCAAGATTTGAATTTTTATTCAAGCAGTTGAGGGTTTGCTTTTAGCATAGGCTGCTGCTTGTGTTCTTTCAAAAGATACCCTTGCCAATACTAGCAAATGAGCTAAATTTTAACATCATCTGTCCATGACAGGTGTTTCCAAGGTTTGAAGAGACCGACTATACATAAAGATGACTCTTGATCTGCCTATAAGCTCTACTGACTCAATTATGTAATGAGTTAATAGACATTCTGAGGCAGGCAGTTAGGTGCTCTTACCTTAGTCCATCACAGTTTTTCTTTTATTTCACAAAATAAACCATAGGAATGCGTTTGTATAAAGAGAACAGTTCTTGAAAAGTGAAAGTAATGTATCACTTTACATTTGTTATGTTATAACGAATTATATATATTATATATATATATATAATATAATATAATATATCCATTTAGTAATAGTACGTAATCTTCATCATCAATTAGAATTGGCAGAGTCATCACAGAATTCTAGATAAAGTTTAAACATTTTTTTCTTTTCGACTCAGATTTCCACAGCCATTGAAGAGAATGAAACTTACTGCAAATTCATTTTAAACCCTCAATAAGTCAGATTTAGAGTGTAATGCCTGTAATCTACTTAAAAACAGTTGGGACGAAGTAAAATAAGGCTTGTTTGTGTGCTCTGGAAAATCTGAAAATGATGACTATGGACTGTTGAGCAGTTGTTTAGTATCTAGCTAGTATGGCAAATATTAACTGTTAATATTTTTAATAAAATAAAATGTGCAATTTAAATTAAATGAGATGTAACACAGAGGTAATTGCACGTCTCTTAACTTTTTTGATTGTACTGTAGTCATCACATTCAAGCCTGAAAATTTGAACAAAATACATGGTTAGTGAAGACTTTATGTACTTTTATTAGATGAATGAAGGTTAGGCATATTGGAAATATCAAATGTTTTTACTGCATCTTTCCACGACAAAGTCACAGCCCTCCTGGAAATGATGTTTGGAAATCATACTCAAATGAAATTGTTCCTTATTTTGTTTAAAGAAAAGACCACAATTTTTGCAACATAGCATGAACATCTTACAATACAGCCCTCATAACGTTCAACCAAATCGTTTTCCAGTTTACTTTTCATTAGCCCTTTAAAACAAGCAGCAGCATTCACATAAAGAGCAACAATCCCCTAAATGCTCAACATTTAGTGTTCACAGCCAAACAAAAGCAAAGCACTGCGCAATTCCAATGCACCGCGCAATTCCAATGCACCAGGCCAAAGTGAAGCTGCACACACTTAATACCATTTACTGGTTTGGACGCCTTCCAGCCATTCCACTGATCACTGAATGCATGCAGCCAGTCTTTCTGAGGACTTTTAATACCACAAAACGATGATTCACACAGTAATAGAACACAGTGGAGGTAAGCCAACAGCAAAGAGTTTTAGGAGTACACAGCACCACCATGCAGATGTGTGTCTCACTGAGAGAAGAACGTTCTGTGACTGTAGTTGAGAAACACATGGGACTTGGACAGTCCAATATCCATGTCTGTAGAACCACAACAGTAAGAAGCAAATCTTCTCCAACCCTGGCTCTGTTTCCTGTCCGCATCCAAGTTCAAAGCTACTACCAGACAGGTAGAAGGGGAAGAAGGTTTCAGCATTTAAACCCCCACATGATGGCAAGTGTCAGGCACAGAGCAGCTCATCATCGGAAACCTGAAGGAGACACGACAGGCCTCCCAGAACAACACAATGCAACATTAAATCCAATCTGCACACTTCACAGGAGCCTGTGACTGTTTCATAATTCTACATATTATTAGAAAAATTCAGAGGTGCTGGTGTGACAGACTAAAGGAGAGTATGACATCAACCACTGTAACTGGGAAAAAGCAGCTTGAAACGCGTGTAGTTTTAAAACGTTTTCCCACTGACGCTCAGTGACGTTGAATAAAGGAGCCGGGTTCTAAGATAAAAGTACAGTTTTAAAAGAACAGTTTTAAAAGAACTTTGACGTCACGTCTCCGAGATAACCTTGGCTTTTTCTACTTCAGGGTTTGTCATTGGGAACAACCGTTGCTTGATTTATCGACACAGCCAGTTCGTTCCGCTTACAGCCAGAATATGTTTTTTAATATTCATCGAGCAGCCACGATGACCGTGAACACCGTCCTCCGCCAGGCCGGGCTAACATTAGCTACCCGCAAGCGAGCCACGCGTTCAAAAGCGGCAAATATTGGCTGTATCAGGATCATATACAAACAATACAACATCTGCATATTTCAAAGGTCCATCGTAATCCTAAACGTAAGGAAATAACGTTAGAATGCGCCACTCACTCAAACACCTTCGATATCTTCTGATTTCCCCCGCTGCAAAATGTAAAGTTAACCGGAAGCTACATGCACATTAACGTTTAAAGCAACACGAGTCTGAGACTAACGGTAACGTGAAACACTAGTGCAACTATTGGCACTAATAACCTGCTTTTTAACAATTCACGTTATTAATGTTCAACATTTAGGAAGCAGAGACGAGGCTGTAGCTTAATTAACGTTCCTTACTTTGAAAGGGCAACCGGAAAATTATTTTTAACCCTGCTTAACGTGACGATAGTTTCAGTAGATGCGATGCACCGGATGATAATTATTTTCTGTTGCGCCCCCGTGACTCTAATCTAGGCGGCGGGGGGGGAAGCGCCACATATGCTTCGTCATATTTCCTCGTCTTAGCTTTCGGGTGACTTTCTTTTGTCTCATTATCTTCATCTCTCTCCGCCTTTCTTTTCATCCCTGTAAAAATGTCTTCATGTTGTCTTCAGGTTCGGTCACTCACTTCATGTCGCCTGCTCGGTGCAAAATAAACCCGACACCATAGAGCTAATCCTCCCTGCGCACACTCTGACAATGAGAGCGCCACTGCCAACTACTGGACTGGATGTGCAATTACACTTTATTCTAGTACGGCAAAAAAAGCATGTTCCCCAGGGTCACACACGCCCCCCCTGGCAGAAGCACTGCATTAACCTAACATGCAATCTTGGGACTGCAGGACATAACTTACACACTCCGCACAGAAGACCAATAATTCAGAGTGGAATAAGAAATAAAGAGCAAATTTTTAAAAAGTCGAAAGGACAAAGGTGTCTACTATAGTAAGAATGCAAATTAACTACAAAATGATAAATATGCTTTTTCCTTCTATTCCACAATCACTGCCCCATTGCCTTAATGTTTTAACACAATATTATAAGTAAATGAATGCATTTATTAACATAACACAATCAATACAGACAAAAAACTGACAAAGGTTTAAAACATATAAGTTTTATAAATACAAAATACACATTTATATATTCTGTGATTATCACCATGTGCATGATTATATTATCAGACTGATAAGTAGCAGCTTATACCAAAGGCCTGGTAACATGCTATGTTGTGAAAATATATATATATATATATATATATATAAAAACAGCTGTTTGCAGCTATCAAGGAACTAAAACAGGGCGAAGTTTTAAAAGGTGGTTTGGTTAATTTATTAAAAATAAATAAATCTAAGTCACATGTATTATTATTTAACTTTAATTTAAAAAGGTATATTTATTTAGATTTAGTTTTTAATCAATTTATTTCTCTAGTGGGGAGAACACTAAAATCTTTCACTAATTTTTAACTTTAATTTAAAAAGGTATATTTATTTAGATTTAGTTTTTAATCAATTTATTTCTCTAGTGGGGAGAACACTAAAATCTTTCACTAATTTTCGGCCTAAAAGTAATAGTCAATGCCAATGTAAAATTCAACACTCAGTCTAGAGCTGGCTGTAAAATATTAGTAGAGTGTTGGTTATAAGTTGTTAAAACTTCACAATTTCAATCAAAAATAGAGTACATTACTTTTGTGTTCTATTTGCTAATTGTAGCCCTGAGGTTAAACTCTACTTGCCACGTTTGATGGTATTTAAATAACATTACACTAAAGCTGGCTATCGACCAGGGTAAGGACAAACTTTCAGGGTCCTTGAAAGGATGGTGAACCTGCGTAATATAAGTTGCGACTCAATTCCAACATAATAAAATTACTGAAAAATATAGCATATACCACAATATCAATATTTATAATTTTTACATATAAAGTTGCAATGTTAAAATCATGTGTATGAGAAGGACTGCACTACATAATAGCTCGGTCTAACTGAAAAAGGCTAACAATGATACAGACATCTGCTGCTGAGGGCACACATCAACTTTTCAATTAAAATATGTTGACAACTGCAGATTAATACAGACAATAAAAAAAGACATCTTAATCTCTAGATTATGCTGGTCAGCAAATCAAATATGAAATCTGTGGTCATCTGAATGTTTTTAACATTTTATTTGTTATGCTTTAAAATTTAACATCCTGAGCTCCGGCGTTGGGCCATAAACAGGGTGAGAATGAAGGCTACCGAATCATATATAGCACCTTTCCGAAAATATGGTATATTAAAAACCAGAATAAACATCGTTATGTAGTAAATGAATCACTTGGGACAGCTCCTGTTGAGATCATTGCACAGCCATTTGAATAATTTCAAATAAACATGCTGAGATTCATGTGTACAAAATGTGACTGCTTCCTTGCAATCTTTATTTCATATTGTGTTACAGCAGATTTAAACTTGGGTTTAACTCAGGAATTGAGTTTACTCAGGGTAACATTTCTTAAAAGAAAAAAAATAATTTAACATTGCCATGTAAGTTACTAGAGCAAAGAATAAAATGTTGCTCAAGGGCTCAATTGCAGATTGCAGTTCAGAAAGTTCAACAAAACCTACTCAGCTTCTTTGTCCCCATTTTTTTCAGAGGTAGTGTTACATCCTAACCTGTAAATGTTAATGAAATGATTGAAAAAAAAACAACCTTGTTACATATGCAACCACAGTGTTAATAACATTTAATAACAACATGTATATATTAAATTTATTTTAAAAAATCATGAGCTGTGTTAATATATCCAAATAAGATTTTGTATTATTGTAAAATAATTTAAGAAGATTTTAAAATTCAACTAAATACTATGAAATATTAATTGATTGTTTTTCTAGTTACATTGTTTATTCTCCAATGATACCTTTCTTTGTTGGGTCACCATTCCTTCCTCTTATAGCAGCAAGCTTAACTGCTGCAACCAGTTTTGGGATGCTTATGCCAGCCAGTTAGACTATTAGTTATCAAATGAATTTTGAGACTTGGAAGATATCATTAGGTGGTTAATTGAGATTCTGTTGTGTTGCTGTTACTGCACTTTTATGCTGAGTAATAAATGATTCTGTGTTGCTAGTTAGCTGGCTTGGCAGACAGTATGTTCAGCCGCCTAGTTAAACTATAATAACTATAATAGTTACTATCAATAAAAAGAAATGTTGAAAATGAGCATATGATATTTGTTTTTGTTTATTTGTTACATACTTGATTTAGAATAGCATTAGCATTGATTTTCTTCTAAATGACTGGAGCTAACTGGTTAAATCAACAACAGTTGTTGCACTTGCAACTGAGAGGAGGCGACTGGCTGAAAGTTGAAAGCAGAAGAAATGTGACACTACAACAAAAAATGTGACATTTCTTTGTGAAATAACAGACTTCTAGAGAATATTTAGAAATAAAAGTTATGTCTTAAAACAGGTTAAAAAATAAAAAATAAATAACATTTTATACTTCATTTTATAAAAATGTTTTAATAATTTCTTCTTATTATTATTTAACTATTATTTTATTTTTATTGTTATGTTACTTTTGATCATTTCATAATTATTAAAATGATAGAATTAGAATATAAACACCATATGATTTTATACTCACAGGTTACCTTTTCTTATCAGCCCAATGCATTTTTTTTCAAAAGAGACAAAATATTAAATTAAATTATGGCTGAACTGATCTGGTGATGTGACACATTTCAGTTTGTCCATTTTGCTGAGAGTGGGGAAAAAAACTTCACAACAAAGTGGATTCTTTGGGTCTGGGAGGACTGCAAGAGAAGACCGCATCCAAGCACAAGTTAAGAGAACAAGAACAGTGATGATAGTAATGAGTAAATCAGAAAACATTCACCATACCTTTAAAAGTATCCAAAACCAGACAATTAAGAGTTGTCCATTTTGCCATTTTCTACTTGAAACAAATTTTCTTTCTGCTTTCAGACGATTGACATAATATAAATTAACGAAAACAGACACAGTTTAAATGTTTGTTTCATAAGCTTCTAACAGGAAACAGCTGATGTTACCGCCACACTGTGGTTGCAGTACTGCTGGGCATGAGTTTGACGGAGCGTTGTAAAGTGTTTTTACCCTGCCCATCGCTGGGTTCCAGAATGAACTGACCAGTTTCCAGTATTGCTTTGAGACTAACTCTCCCAGAAGAAAGGAATCAGAATGGAGAGTTCATTCCCAGCTTTGTTTCAAACTGCAGCTTTTGTCTCTTCTGGTAGCGAACTCGAACCCTGAAATGGACAAAAGGATAAAACCAGAGCTTATGATCATGTTGCCATTAATAAGACACTTTTTATTGCGTTCAGTCTGACTTGTGGACTACGCGGAATAAACAACACAGCATCGCTCTGGTAGTGAACTCTGTTTTCAGCTTTTCACTGCTTCAGCATCAAATGTGGTTATAATTATGGGGCTGTATTTACCATGTAAATAATTTTAATCCCACACTTTCCCAACAAATGTGCATGAACTCACTTTCAAAATAAAATAAATACAATTAATTAATCTAAACAATTTTCCCAGGTGTGTTTATCATCTTAATTTGCCAGGTTTTTTACACCATCTTTTACAGATAAAGCAATAACAACCCTGGAGAAAAGGATCTTTCTTGGGATTGCTGTTTTCTTAACTGTTACATAAAGGGGACAGCTGGTTCCCCAAATGGGGGATAAGGGAAAACTGACAGATTTTTAAAAAAACCTTCTTGCACATGGCAAGGTGTAACCAGGGGGTGGTGGCAGCAGTGTCCAATGTTCTGCTCATCTGTGCTACATACAGTCAGGTCCATAAATATTGGGACATCGACACAATTCCAACATTTTTGGCTCTATACACCACCACAATGTATTTGAGATTAAACGAACAAGATGTGCTTTACCTGCAGACTGTCAGCTTTAATTTGAGGGTATTTACATCCAAATCAGGTGAACGGTGTAGTAATTACAACAAGGGACCAAAAGTAATGGGCCAATTGGCTTCTCAGCTGTTCCATGGCCAGATGTGTTTTGTCAGGAACATTCTTAAAAAGAAGGAACGCGCCGGTGAGCTCAGCAACGCCAAACGACCCGGAAGACCACGGAAAACAACAGTGGAGCATGACAGAAGAATTCTGTCCCTGTTGAAGAAAACGCCCTTCACAAGAGTTGGTCAGATGAAGAACACTCTCCAGGAGGTAGGTGTATGTGTGTCAAAGTCAACAATCAAGAGAAGACTTCACCAGAGTGAATACAGAGGGTTTACCACAAGATGTAAACCATTAGTGAGCCGGAAAAACAGGAAGGCCAGATTAGAGTTTGCCAAACGACATCTAAAACAGTCTTCACAGTTCTGGAACAACATCCTATGGACAGATGGGACCAAGATCAACTTGTACCAGGGTGATGGAAAGAGAAGAGTATGGAGAAGGAAAGGAACTGCTCATGATCCTAAGCATACCAGCTAATCAGTGAAGCGTGGTGGTGGTAGTGTCATGGCGTCGGCATGTATGGCTGCTAATGGAACTGGTTCTCTTGTATATACTGATGATGTGACTGCTGACAAAAGCAGCAGGGTGAATTCTGAAGTGTGTCAGGCAATATTATCGCTCATATTCAGCCAAATGCTTCAGCACTCATTGGACGGCGCTTCACAGTGCAGATGGACAATGACCCAAAGCATACTGCAAAATCAACCAAAGAGTTTCTTAAGGGAAAGACGTGGAATGTTATGCAATGGCCAAGTCAATCACCTGACCTGAATCCGATTGAGCATGCGTTTCACTTGCTGAAGACAAAACTGAAGGGAAAATGCCCCAAGAACAAGCAGGAACTGAAGACAGTTGCATTGGAGGCCTGGCAGAGCATCACCAGGGATGAAACCCAGCATCTGGTGATGTCTATGCGTTCCAGACTTCAGGCTGTAATTGACTGTAAAGGATTTGCAACCAAGTGTTAAAAAGTGAAAGTTTGATTTATGATTATTATTCTGTCCCATTACTTTTGGTCCCTTAACAAGTTGGAGGCACATATGCAAACTGTTGTAATTCCTACACCGTTCACCTGATTTGGATGTAAATAGCCTCAAATTAAAGCTGACAGTCTGCAGGTAAAGCACATCTTGTTCGTTTCATTTCAAATACATTGTGGTGGTGTATAGAGCCAAAAATGTTGGAATTGTGTCAATGTCTCAATATTTATGGACCTGACTGTAACTAGAGTAACACAACCTGATTGGGAATTTCAGATATTGTTTTCATATTTAGTTGAGTATTTTCAAATTCAAAATCCAATAAAATGTCATTAGGAATAGAAAATAAAAATTAAGAAATGTATCACATATCCCCACAATTCTCTTTTGTCTGACCACTTTTTAAAAATTTGAATTAACAAATAAGGGATCCTATAAGAGAGAAAACAATCCCATAGGATTATACAGTAGGTGTTCGGTTAATAATGCTGTTTACAAATGTAAAGGAGCAGCTTAAAGGAGAAATCACAAAAGTTAGAAGGGAAGTGGTGTTACTTATTTAGAAGAATCCAAAAGTTAAATAATCTGCTTTTTAAAATATTACAATTCTTAATCATACATAGAGGAAAACAAGAATAAGCACCAGTTGCTTTTCAGCAGGTAGCCAGGATCAAAGTTTATAGCTCCATATTCCCTTTAACTTTTAGCATGACTGTCTTTACAAATACAATTATACCTAAGGTCCACAGCAGATCCTCCCAAACAATTATCTCATTGGGATTAAAGTAACTGCCTTAATTTGGATTAAACCTTATTACATACGTTTCAATTTGTTTATGGTAACGATATATACACAAAAGTTAGTTATGGAGTTCCACAGGGTTCTATGTTAGGACAATAATACTCTGTGTCTCCCTTAAGCTACATCATCAGGAACCATCCCATAAATTTCCATGACTTTGCAGATGACACCCAGCTATAATTATTTATGAAACCAGATGAAACTAAACAATTAATCTTTAAGTATGCCTCAAATCCTACAGCCTGGATGTCCTATAAAGTTATTTAATTTGTGCCAAAAAATCTGAGATCTAGATATGCTGTCTAACCATTTACCAGTTAACAGGCTCCAGTACTGCTGCAAGGAATCCCTGAGTTATTTCTGACAGAAATTCATTTATTTTTACCCACAAAGAGGGGCCCACTTTTAAGATGTTTGGGAACCACTAGAGTAGAGTTTGGTCAAGGGGGTTTGTTGGGTTTTCTCTACATATCTATATAATCATGCCTTTAGATTACCATGATGTTAAATTTTGATTTCTGTCACATTACGGTGGTGTTTTGATGACACATCACAGATGCAACATTTTTAAATATTTTTTTCTGTCTCTGCTGCATTTGTTACGTTCTAGTTTTGCGATTTTTGACAACAGACTCAACTGCTATTTTTACTCAATTATATCTTTGTAAAAAATATTTGCCCACAAACAATTTGGGCATGTACAATGTGTAACATTTGTATGATCAAGATTAATGGAAAAGTAGGAGAAATTAAGGACATGAATGGCAAATCGTTCTTGCATGGGTTCCTGTGTGTGTATAACTTAACGAATTAAAATATTCCTATCTTTTCACTACACCGTAAAACAAACTAGAACAGTCAAAAGGTCTGATTGTTCTGAGCATTTTGCTTTATATCAAAGTTTGTTTTGACTTTTGAAACTCAAAAGTGGCAGAAACAAAAAAACTCTTCGAATAGGAAAGCCCAAAGTGCCTAAACCTTTGACTTTTTCCTTCTGTATTTTGCTTCCTACCGTATTTCATGTAGCTTCACAACTTCGTTGACGACCACCACAAGCAGCGTAGACAGAGAGACCAGGAGCCATGCTGGCAGTGGTATGTCACCCAGGTTAAAGGTCAGAAAGCTGTTCTGGTTGCACCACAACAGGTAATCCACTGTGGCCTGAACAATCTGGCCAAACAGACTGGACGTGGGTAGGGAGAAAAGGCATGTGATTTATGCTCAACACAAAATGGAATTTGATTTCTTTTATGGAAAACCATAAAGCTAAAAACAATAATAGCTTGCAAATGACATGATAACTTACACCACAGGCACTGTGAAACACCACCAGGTATTGCTGAATGGACTCTTTCTCCATAAAGGCTGAGAGCGGTGGACATAACTGAGGGAGATCACCACTGGATCATAAGATTAAGAACAAATAGAGGAAAATGACTTCAATAATGTCGTAATATCAATATTATCGTTAATAATAATAATAATAAAATAAAAATATTACAGATAAAAAATATCATATGAAAAACTGAACTTTTGAAGTCTTCAGTTTGAGTGAGTTTTTTACCTGTATGTAAAACTAGGAATACCGCCATGACTTTCTGAGTCAGCAGCAGGCCATTTGATAACTCATTAAACCAGCGAGGAGCTTCGTCTAAAGAGCTGCAGACAAACAGAAAAGCAATGACTTCATTCTGTTTCTTAATTTCTCTTTTGCATTTGTTTCAATGAGCTGTACATAATTTTTTGTAGTATTATTACAGACCGGAAATGTGCAATATAAATGCAATAAAGCTTTAAATAGGACAACCAGCCAGTTGAGTCTGTATGAATGGAACATTAAATAAGTTGAGTAGTGGTTCTTGTACCTGGGTTTGAGTATGTCAAGGCAGGTGCTAGTGGAGTTGATGGTGCCACTTCTATGGCAGACTTTCTGTAGAGTAAACCCAAAGGCTAACAGGTAGGCACATACTGTCAAAAGAAACTTCAACAGGAAACAGCCAAGAAAGTAGTTCTGGGTCTGATCAAAGAAGAAAACATGGGAAAGTCAAAGAAGCTAAAGATGTGTCAACTTACTATCAGCTGTACTAAGATCAGTAATGTTTTCTTTGGTGAACAAACTGAGCAGAATGTTCAAACAAGCAGTTTTGAAAAGCACTGACTATGTACATTATTAGTCATTCATCCTATTTAATTCAGAGTAAGAATAGTACATGTAGTATATTATTATATATAGTATAATAATATATAAATATGTCTGTATGTTGCTCTAAGATTTGGCTGTATTAATGTGGTAAATAAGTCTTTCAGGTGTTGAGCTAATCTGTGGGATATTACCTTTCTTGGAATGGCTTCTAGGTTTTTCCCTGTGGCAACTGTCATGACTGAACTATCTGGTGGCTTCCCCAGAAGTGACACACTGTCAACACAAACATGAATAAAGCACGATTATGACATAGTAGAACAGAAATTGTTTATTGTTGTGTAAGGTGTGTGTAAAGGGTGAGTGTATACCTCAGAAGGGGGCAGCTGAAGCAAGACAGCCAGAGGATGTCAGTGGTGTTTATTGGAGGAGGAAGTTGGGCCAGACAGGCTAAAAACTACAGAGACCGAGAAATACATCATACATTTGTTTTCATATATTTACAACTCAGCCTTAAATCAAACTAGAGCTGGGCAGTATACTGGTTTTAATTTTCTGTAGGCAATGAATTTTCATATACCAGCACACTAACACATTACTAAAACAGCAGCTGTGATACTTTAACAGGTGGCACTGTGGGGCACTGTTCAGCTTGTGTCAAGAGGGAAATCCTGTGGACTTTGCTTACCCTTCTTTCTTATGGTTATATATTTATAACCAGCAACAATTAACCACAACTCTCTTTAACAGGCTAAAACTCCATGGCTTGTGGTCTGCACTTGTATAGCACCTTTCTACCTGTTAGTACTCAAAGCACTTTACACTGCTTCTTATCTACCCTTCACACTTACTATGCCAGGAGGAGCTGAGGATCAAACCAAAGACTGTAGGATTGGTGGACGCCTGCGCTACCACAGTTGCCCTAAAGATAAGTAGGAAAATTAAGGATTGAATTTGTTTTCATAGATTAAACGGAAATAAAAGGACATGTCTGACAGTCAGCAGCTGCATGGTAAAAAAAACCCGGTAAAAACAGGTAAAAATACAACATCCATTTTTTTTTGTCTATTCTGCACATGAAAACAAATTTTACCACTGGCAAATGCGAGAAATTAACCGGATAAGATGATAATTTACTGTTGTTTATTAAATTGCAACCCCTGAAGAGCACGCTGGGTTGAGCTTGCTAGTAAGCACTTTACTACTTTATCACTCACTAACATTAACTGCAGCACAGGTATACTGGCAGTTTTATATAAAATCCTACTTGAGGAACAGGTTGAAGCAGCTTCTTTAAATTGTTTTGCTATTCAGAAAAGAGAGGTTTACAAACTGTGTGTATGTTAAGAGATTTCAGTTCTCAATATGAAGAGCCATTCATATTTTCTACACTTTCTAATAATATCGACAATTTGTCACATTCACGCAAATAAGTTTAAGCATTAATTGGCAAATAAAACAGGGTGGATGCCTAGTTTGAAGCAGAATGACGTTATTAATGCTTCATAAAGTTATGGGGAAGTTAGTAAACAAGAGTAGGACAGCATCAAATAATAATGCAACTGTGGCCCAGTAGGTCGGGCGGTCGTCCTACAATCATACAGTTGTCGTTGTGATCCCTGGCTCCTGCTGTGACATGTTGAAGTGTCCTTGAGAAAGACACCGAACCCCCACTTAGTTGCTCCTGCTAAGTGTTGGCCAGCTGTGCATGAGGGTGTGTGGGATTGTGAGTGGGAATGAGTAAGAAGCAGTGTAAAGTGCTATGCAAGTGTAGGCCATTTACCATTTAAATAAAATTACCTGGTCTCTGGTTCATCTGTAATAAGAGATCGTGGGCACTTGAACTCGAACCCGCCAGATGCAGCTCTAAAATGAATATGTACAGTTTGTGGCGGACCTGAGTCTCCAACCATGGTCTAAAGTTTATACGTTTATAAGGGTTGACCCTTACTATGAAGATTAACTTCTTACTTGCGCCATAGAATGTTTTACAAATATGTCTGAATACAAATCTATGCAAAGGCCCAGCCATTAAAATAAAATAAAATAAAATACAATACTGTGAAAGCAACAGAATCAGTGATACCATTTTTTTTCGCATCCAGTACAAATATAGATTTTACACTGATGCAGTTGAAATTTGGAATTTTTAGACCTAACTTCTTATTCTTAGTAGCAGACTGATGTGGACAATCTTCATCATAAACCTAATCATCCTTTATGCGTTTAACATCTCAAACTCTACAGGGAATTGGTTCTCTAAATTAAGTTTGTACTCTGTCAATTAGAATGATACACACAGAGGTGAGAGAAATGAATGAGCGCATCAATATTGTTTGTCAAGTGTCTCACCTGGATGATGACCAGACAGAGCTGGCACTGCAGCAGGAAGAGGAAGCACTTACGAATGCCGTAGGTTGTGTGGCGTGCCTGAAACAGCCAAAAGCAATTTATTGAATAAGTGTGTAAATTTCCCAGACTTTTAAAGTGTGTGTGTGTGTGTCAAACCTGCTCTATGAGCTTCACCATGCTGACGCTCTCTCCTTGGTGGAAAGTGACAGAACAGCCTAGGCTGTTAAGTTGTCCGGAGAGCCTCAGAGGAGACAGACCTTCACTGTCTCCATTGAATCCTCCTCCGGTGGCATAACCAAACGTCTCCCACAAGCACTGAGATGGGTACAGAGGGTCCAGAGCAATGCTGTGGAGATACAGTGGTGAGAATTTACATATGGCCAAACCAGGATTAATAATCAATCAATCAATGAATCTGAACAGGAATCAGTTTGTGTACTAACGCAATGAATGTAAATATTATTTAGTTAATATTTGTACACCTGAGGTCACTCTGTAGGAACAGGCGGCTGTTGCGGAAATTGGCAGAGCTTCCCAGACAGCATGTAACTTCTTTGTTCTCCTGCATGATCTTTATCATCTCACACATGGCTGTGAAAAAACATCACTGTAAATGTCTATTTCACTCTTACTACACTAACTGTGTATATCTAGGTTGTAGAAAGTACTTAAGCTTATAAAATAAGCCTCAACAGTTATTTATCATCACTTTCCATCATAATAAACTACCTCATTGTTGAAGAGCAGGTATATACAAAACACAAACCATACTCACTGTCTTGGGTGCAATCTGTGAAGAGTGGCACCAAAAGAGGCACATTATCAATGTTTTTCAAATGAGGGCGAACCTGGCGGATACCACGAGGTAGCTTTGCCTAAAAAACAGCAGAAGTAGATGCTCAAACTTAAGATTTTAAATCAGTCTGTATATTGCGGCTAGATTAAATATACAAATTAAGTTAAGTAAGTATTGTGGAAAGACATAAGGTATAGCCTCTCGTTTAGTAAATGTATTATTACCCTGTTGCAATCCTCTAGGAAGCTGGGCACATCGCTGTCTGTAGGCTGGAAACTGGTTCGGTCAGAGTGCACTTCCTCCTCAGGTAGTAGTGGACCTTCTGCTTCATCCCGGGAGTCTTTGTCACACACAGTATGAGCAGAGTTGATAAAAGTTAGAGCGGTTCACCAAAAGCCAGATTTCACATATTTAGTGACAGCTTCAAGTTTTCTCTAGTTCTATGTAAAGTTGAGAAACACATGCATGATGAGTGTCTTACTGACAAAAAAAAAAAAAACACAAACATGACATGCTTTTCCTGTAGTGTCCCAGAGGCCTCAAAAGAATTAAAATATTACCTGGACCCCAATAATGAACATTAAAAAAAAGAATATCATCTTCAGACTGTACAAACACAGATTCGGTACCGTTGTTCAAGTCTTCATGTAGGGAGCCATGGCTGGGACTGGACGGAACTCCTTCACAGGGGGTATCTCCATTGGGAGTTAGAGAGATATGACAGTTCCAACCTGTCTCTAAGCCCATCTTCTCTGCAAAAACCTGCAAAAATAAACACATATTCCTACACTTTACAATTAACAATCTTTATAATTAAAAGATAAAACACAATCATTCCCCAGGCTCACCACAGACACCAGTATGAGGAGCTGAAAGCAACTCTTGAAAAATGTATAAGGTCTGACAGCCAAGAGTGATGGTATCACACGTGATTCTCTCCTTTGATTAACTAATTAAGACAAAACTAAAAGGTCCTTAGTCACAGGAAGAACACTTGATAGACAGCGAACACACACTTACCCCAACTCTAACAGTTATTTTAAAAAACTTTTTTTAAAAAGTGGAGATTTATTATTATTATTAAATCTTCATTTTGTATGTTCTGCTGTTATTGTTATTATTATCATTATTATCAGCACCATAATCATCCTCAATCATCCCTGTTTATTTTATTTGTCTTTTAATAGGCTATACATTTTCAATTTTGAAATCTAAGTTTGGTTATCAGTCAAGTAAAACCTGTCGGCTACTTGCCCAAATCACAAGTGGTCTAATAAGCTTAAAGTGGAGCGATATTTCTATATTGAAGTCAGAAGGAAGCATTTATTTACATGTACTACTCAAACTAGAACCAAAAGAAGCAGGTGCAATATCAGTGAAGGCACCCTTTAATGTGAAACCCTGCTTATTATTTACCAGCTGGTGGATCAACCTCAATTGCGCTATTAAATTCTAGTTGTTTCCTCACGCACATGCACATTCTTGACTTTATGTAAAGTGCCTTGAGATGTCTTTGTTGTCAATTGGCGCTATATAAATAAAGTTGAACTGAATTGAATTCAAGCTGTGAGCGTAACTTTGACATCTTACTTTCTCCTCCCTCTTTTCCTCCAGCGAATGTTGAAAAAAACCTTGTGTTGCCAGCATAGAACAATTTGTTGTTGAAAAGACATTAAGATATATAATTGTACGAAGATCATTTCAGCCAACATGAATCAGATACCACAGAACACTTTTAGAGAAGTAGACTATGTCTGTTCACCTTGCTGCGAAGCTCATCCTCCATAGAAAAGTACACAAAGCGAATGCAAGCAGTGACCAGGGCATCAATGAGGCGGACTGTGTCCAGCCTGGCCTGAAACTGAGATGACACCATGCCCATGAAGATCTGCCCACTCAAAGCCTGAACACAGTCTTCACGCTCCACTCCCTCACCTATACCCTCTGTAGATATGACAGGGAAAAGACAATGAAAAAAAATGATTACTTTAAAAGCTATATTATACCTTATTATTATTATACCAAAGTATCCCCAGTAACAAAACTGTACCATCTGAGCTCCAGCTGTTCCTACAGGAGCTATGTTTGATGGGGGTGGTGGAGGGCAGCTCCACTCCAGAAAAGAGGCAGGGACCAGGAGCCAGCTCGACACACTTCCCATTTAGTTGGCTTGACAATGACACTTGCATGGGTTTGTAGGCAAAGGCGGAGCAGTAACCTGTCAAACAGGCACGCTGGTAAAAGTCCAGAACCTTTTTTCTGTAACATAGGAAGGTATTGTAGATATAAAAAAATGTATCCCAAGACCATATATATCTCAAGTACGATACATTTTACTGTGCATTTTATCTAAATGTATTTATACTAACAGCTTTCTGACGTTGGCACGTCTCCTTGCTTTAAGTAAGCTATGGAGGGTCCAGATTCAGAACTACAATTTGCTTTATTAATGTATTGACATGATATGAACATTTTCACAGAGTTTTGAAACCAAGTTTCACTAGAGAAGAGGTTTCACTTTCTTTCCTCAAGTTTGGGTAGTACAGAGATAGTCCACTCAAAAACAGTTGCTCTAAGCTGCTTTTTTGAGATGTTTAGAAGAAAAAAGTATACAGGATCATGGTCCTGGTTAATTAATTATCATATCTGGGTAAAACACATTTTTACGTATTCATAATGTTGCCTGAAAGTGGAAAGTGTGAATCTTAATCAATGTAAGAGTCATCACTGTGTAAGATACAGCACCTGTCTGAGCGTGATAGGGGGTAGATGTCTGTTCCATCCCAGAAGTCAGTGCAAGCCTCCAAGATAAGGTCAGCAGACCCATGGGACAACATCTGAACGTTATCTATACAACAGAGAGTTGAGAAGTTCTAATAATAGAGTTTGAACATTTGTAAGCATAAAAACACAACAACCATATCTAGATTTAGAAAATGCTCCAAGTAAATGTATATTTCCTTCTACTACTACTACTCTAAAAAGAGTGGGACTGGACTCACTGGAGGAAGAGTCTCGAACAAACAAAGAGATAAGGTGGGAGATGGGAGGCTGGCGTTTGGTGAAGTAATGAAGGCGGCGAGAGGTGAACTCCTTGGTTTTCTCTCTGGAAGGAAGCTGGTACAAAGCCAAGTGGTTCTCCTGTTTAAATAGCTCCCTTGCACCAGGAGTGAACCCTGACAAACACACACACACACACACACACACACACACACACACACACACAAAACCTTATTTAATATTTGCTGACAAAAACAACATACGTATATCCACAACTTCTGCTGATATTGATGATATCTTTAATGTGCCTGCTTACATTTTGAGATCATCACTAATATATACTGTATGCAGGGCTCAAAATGAACCAGGGACAAAATAATTATAACCAAAACAAAAGTATTTGTGCTGTGATTTAACGAAATATCAATTCTTCAAGACACCAAAGAGAGTAGCAAATATAAAAATATCAACCAGCTTTTTGTCTTATTGCTAACCGCTAAAGAGGAGGTAACTAGGCTCTAACTAGGTCAGTATAATCCTAGAGACCTGCAGGAACTCTTGCTTCATGAAGTAATAATGTTTGTGTTTAAACTCAGACAAAAGGTAATTGACTTTTAGAGGCTGTTTTTTTTCTGCTGTTAAATTGTAGAGGATATTTTGTTATTTAGCCACTCCTCACTGATATACTAAATGTGGTGGGCAAAATAATAATAAAAAATGCTAGTATAAGAAAATAAAACAATTAAAGCAGTTTCATGACATGCAATTGGCAAATAATTAAGTATTTCTAATATCAGGTTCTACTAAAGCTGTGATGATAATGATTTATTACTTTAAATTTTTATTTCTGTTAAAGCAGGCAAAGCACAATGTAAGCATATAACTGCTGTATCCTAAAACAGACCTGAACAGACTAATGATTAAGATTTATTGTGGGTACAAAGTAAGCAACAATTTTACTAATACTATGAATATTAATTTTAAAAATTAAGTCAAATCGATATTTTAGCTGTTATAGTATTTAAACTATAACCAATTATAAAGTAAACTAAACTGTTTACTTTCAGTACTGCTTACATTTAGTTCTATATACACAGTAAATTTTCATCACAGTATGTGAATCAGAAAGTTAAAATTTACAGCTTAGTTTTGTAGTGATGTCAACTAAACAGGGATGACTAAAGGAAGCAGACTATGGCATGGAAAACTAATGATATAGATGATTAAGTTCATTCTGAGAGGGAATAACTATCAGAACTTTGATAATAAGTTACCAATTATGTGAGATACTAAAGCAAGCTTTACGATTTATAGATTAGATTTATATTTGTAATGTAAAATGTAAAAAAGTGTTTAATTCGAGACCCTGGTTCTTGTTATTGAGTCTGAGAAGTAAAATTTGATACGATTGCGGGATACTGAAAATAAAGTAAAGTTTACTTTATTTTCAGTGTCTCGCAAGCGTCCAGCAGTTTTAATTCATAACTTACAAGTCTTATAAATGTAAAGTTGGCATTGTACAGAACCAGAGATTTGTAACTGGCCACATGGTGGCATTACTAATAGGATGTTACAAAAGATGTAGCATATCCCCAGTGCAAAGATGTATAATTTCTTTAGCACAGCGTGATCGCTGACAGCTCATTGCACTAAGCAAATCAGAGAATCAACCAGTTTTACCAACCTATGAGCCTAGAGAGTTCACAAAGACCCCAGGGGACATACACGGGCAGCACTGTGCCGTGGCTCTCCTGCAGAGCCAGGTTGGAAAGGTGGTCAGAGAACTGGCAGAGCTGCTGAGTGATGCTGGCGTTGCAAAGATTCAGCATGATGTTGAGGCCGAGGGGCTTGAGAGAAGGCAGATGGCACTGCCAAGACAAGTCATCGAACTGGATACTGGCTGGGTTCTGCTGGTCCTGCGACAGACTGAGCATCTCCAGGTGGTAGTCGCAAACAAAGTCTTCAGCCTCTGCCTCTGGGCAGCCCATGCCAAATTCCTGGAGACAAATAGGACAGAGACGAAAACACAACAGGTTCTGTGTTTAAGACAATACATAAACAGTTTCATCAACTCAACTTATTGAACCAGAATACAGTTTCGGGTCAATTTCCTACCTTGTCGTCCTCGCCTCCCTCAGTGTCATGGCTAAAGCTTACGTTGGATCCAGAGTGGTGTTTAGTGCGAATATGCATAGGTTGACAGGAATGTCGAAGTTGGAGCGTATCAGATGACCGAGCGACGTCATAGGTCTCGCTGGGCTCAAGCTTCTCCCTCAGGATGGATGACTCTGCTGGTAGAGACAGCAGAGCCTCCACCTCCTGGGCCTAAACAACAGTCACAAAAAAGGAGGAGCGGACCACGTGATGAATTTAATTAAAACTCAATGTAAAATGACATTCCAGTCTGTGAGCCACTAGTTGAGGATCCCTGCTTTAGCCTTTAAGCCGACAGTTAGATATTTTTAATGCCCGAGATCCTCCTTTTCAAGGCCTCTGCCCTGACACGGGTGTAGTTTTTTGTTATTCTAGTGAGTTTAGAAGCCTTCTGCTAAATACTTTTGCATACTGTTGATTGATGTTGATTTTATTAGACCCAAAGGTCTGCATCACATAAACATAGTAGGTACCATGGACGAAAAAACTACATTGAAATAAAATTAAATAATGAAAGCATGACTTACTCATGCATATATATATCAGTTTAAAGATTTCTGCTCACATATTTGTTTTTCCTTTGTGGCACTTCGTGATGCATACAGATTTTCCACAATTTGCATATTGTCATATGACTATCCCATGCCTCTCAACCCAATGTGATGGAACCCCCTCAGCATTCACTGAGGCCCCCTTTTTGGGCACTGCTCCCTGGTCGACTGCTGCCTTACCTCAACCCTAATACTAAGCCTTAATGACAGTGGCCTGTAGAAGCAAACAAAAATTCTTTCTCCTTGTCACTTCTCTTTCTGAAATGTTGTTTTTTTTTCACCTATGGGCCACCATACTTTAGCAGCACTTTGAAGTCATGGGTACTGCCCAATTTACCTATATAATCCATCTATCAATATTCTTAACCACTGAAGGAGTTTAAAGTCGTGGTAAATTTAAATGTGCCCACATAACAAAAAAGAAAGGCCAACCTACAAACCTGATCTCTGTCATCATCCGTCTCCAATCGGCAGTAGGAGCTGATAGACAGGTCATCTCTCAGATTATCCTTGCTACTGTGAGGAGGTTCCACTCGTCCACTGAAGAACAGTACAGTCTCTGGACTGGGGTTAGGCCAAGACAGGATGCCCTGCTTATCCACACAACACAGCACCTACACATAAACACAAAATACACTGTAAGAAAACGATGACTGAAAAATATTATTTTTTCAAGAAAGCCATTAATACCCTATAAAACTGAATTTAATTAGCACACCGGCTTATCTCCGGTCACATGTTGATGTGTCTTTGAGCAAGACACTGAACCACAGTGTAGCTGCTCCCGGAGAGTGCAGACCAGCTGCAGAGCAGCTCCCCTATAGGTATGTGAGTGTGTGATTTTGAGTGTGAATGGGTGAATGAGAAGCACACCATTTGCCATTTAGCCAAAAACCTATCAGCAGTTGTCCTGTGCAATGTACAGGCACAGATTAGTGGATCAGTGGATTACCAAAGTAAACTTAATATGCAAAGATGCTATGTAAAGTTCTTTAGTATACTACTATTTCTATGAATGAAATAAACTTATGTTCTTGTGATCTCATCAGTCTGCTGTAAATATGAGTATTCAGATGTAGGCACTCAAAAGTGTCACCCAAGTTTGCCTCAACTATTTCTCTTTTTTGGCACAACATGATTACAGTATGACATCTGTAGATGGCACTATAAATAAATAAAAAATTCTGTGGTCAGGGTCTAATTGTATGCCTAGTTATTACTGAAATGTAATTTGGTATCAAATACAGATATTTCATTTACCATATTTTATTATATAAACTGGGTCAAAGCATACAGTG
The DNA here is from genome assembly GCA_033026295.1 of Channa striata. Classification (NCBI taxonomy): domain Eukaryota; kingdom Metazoa; phylum Chordata; class Actinopteri; order Anabantiformes; family Channidae; genus Channa; species Channa striata. The sequence continues at coordinate 20,389,061 of CM065186.1, read as the reverse complement.
ACCTTCTTAAGAAAGAACAAAAAAACAACTTTGTGTCCTAAAAATTCTTAGCAACTAGGTATGTTTTGTAGGGAACACAGAATGAAGAACTATATTTACAAAACCAAAAGGCGATGCATATGTGCAAAATTAGATGGTGAATGTTTAACATGCAGGTCTGTAGTAAAGGAAGTGCTTCTAAAGTTTGACTCCTGCCTTGAAAATAATATTTAGCTTTGCTCTCAGTTAACCAAGAGGTGTGAGAATGAAACATATTAAAACAATTAAACATCTCTGAAGCAGAAGTGATTAATATTAATTCCCTTAAATGTAAAGTGAAAGTGTCTATGGGTTTGACACAATGTTTTTAAATCATACCAAGCTTCATAACATTCACCAGTCTTTTAAATATAATGTTGTCCCTCCAGCATGGAAGCTGGCTCTGGTTACCCCAATTCATAAATCAATTAGTATTCTCCCTGCAATTTCCAACGGACACTTAAACAATAGCCATACATCTCTACACCCAATGCAGTTTGGATTTCAAAATCACCATTCAACAGAGTCTGCTGACTGTATCTTTATATAAAAAAATCAGAAGCTTACTTGATAGAAATGCCTGTGTTGGTGCTGTATTTTTAGATCTCAAGAAGGCTTCTGACAGGGTTAATCATCAAGTTCTTTTATCAAAACTAACCTATGAAGCCCTTCTTTGGATGCAATTGTACTTCTCCAGTAGAAATCAGTGTGCATTGCGTCACATTGTGGCAATAAATCGCTCCACCTTGACTGTCCTGAAGGGATCATACAAGGCACCACCTTGGGACCAACACTTTCCCAAGATGTAAATGGTCACCATCTAAGGTCCGTCTCATCGAAGCATAACTAATCTTAACATCAGTCTTGGCCCAAGTAAATGAGTTGGTTAAGAAATCATGACTACAACTAAATACTAAAAATCTGTCACCACGTTTTGTGTCCATGTGTCAGCTGGGATTCCACTCTAATGGCCTCGACCTAAAACATGAGTTCAGTAGGGAAACTTCAATGTTTTATTTAGATTCAATAATTGTAGAAGGATAGAAATTTGAGCCTCTGCCATGAGAACTTAAAGATTATTTGGATGCACAGAAAGAGACCTGTCCTGTGGTAGGCGGTTTAAACCCTTCTCAATTATGTATTGTTAAGGAGCATTCAGTCACTTATAAATGAGCATATATTGGTTGGCAAAAAAGGAAGAAAGAATGCAAGCAAGATTAGAGTGTAAGCAGTCTTTGCAGTGAGCAAATAACATTGTTCAGAATTAAATTCTTATAATCTAGCAGTAAAAACACAATCGTATAAAAAAAACTATCCTGAGCTTTAGTTAAAATTGCACTAATAATTAAACATGTTTTTTCCTCTGGATAAACATGTTTAAGCTCATCTGTTGGTTGTTGGAGGTGCTCGCAAGATGGTCAGGCCTTTGTATGGGCAGTCAGTCCACATTGCAGGATTTCATAAAATTGTCAGTTGTAAAACAAAAAGGAATCAGTTTTTTTTTTTTAAAACTGGCTTGCAGCCCAAATTCAAAGTTGCAGCCCAATAATACTCACTGTGACAGATCCTAGTGTGTGTAAAAGACTTGAAGTGTAGCAGAGTGTTTGAGACTCTCCCTTTAAAACGCCAACCAGGTGCTTCCACACACAGCGCAGCATCTCCTGCATATATGAATACACACAGATTATACAAATAATGTACACGACAAACATTAACAACGGGACAATATATAACATTCAAATGTATAAAACTAAATTCTCAGTTAAGTTAAAATGCAGTGTAAAATGTAAATGAAAAGAAATTGAAATGATTGATTGGATCCTTTGTAAACAGGACTAAAGCAACATCAAATAAGGAAACTGAGATCTGTGATTGGTTTTCGAGTTGTGTAATGAAAAAAAAAACACCTGGTGGGTCATTTCTTTTCAAATGAGTTTATTTTGCACCAGGTCAGTGTCATGAATGGGTATAAAAATAGCATCTGGGATGCAGTGCAACTTAGTTATTCAGAAGAAGGATGGGGCAAAATTTATCACTGAAGAAATGCCTTGAAGAATTTTGACATTTCATCATCTGCGATTAAGAGGTGCAGCAGTGACTCTGGGGTGACAGTGGCTCAATTGTTAGAGTGGTTGCTTGGTCACATAACGTTGGGAAAGACAGTAATGAGTCAACATTTACAATTCTTTTAATTTGTCAGGAAAGTTTTATTTTCTCATGATATAAACATATGCAATAATATAACTTTGATAAATGATACTCCCCTGACCCCCCACACCAATATGGTGCTGGAAGAGTACCAGGTCTTGGGTCCAACATAAAGGGCTCAAGTCCTGGAACACGGCCATCCAATAGACAGGTCCTGTCTTTTTGACGTTTAATGTTTGATATTTCGATTCTTGGTCTACTAAAAATGGCTAATCCACCATCCTGTCAAAGGATGAATATCATATGCAGAATATTGGCACTGTCCAAGGGCCATGGGGGGGCAGAACTGGACGGATATGTACCAGGACACCACATTAACATCAGAATAAGAAAACAGATACACTTGAAAAATAGCTTCAAAGTTGGACCCCTGGGGGAGTACCCTAAAGACTCATTAAGCATGTTAAATATTGAAGTCCATGAACACAATCAAAAGAGTGAATGGTTTGTTTGGAAAGGTTGCTAGAAGAAAGCAACCCTGTCTAAGAAGAACAAAACAGTCTCTGAATAAAATAAAGACTTCTAGAACAATGTCCTAGGGACAGAGGAGTCCAAAGCTGAGTTGTCCAGCGCCATGTTTGGCAAAAACTATTTTGGCAAAACAGAATTTCAGCAGAAACACCTCATAGCCACTATCAAGCATGGTGCTGAGGGGGGATTTGGGCTTGTTTTGCAGCCAAAGGACATGGGCATCTTGCAATCACTGAATCTACCATGAAATCCATGATTCAGGATCTTGCCCATGTTTTTTCCTTGTTTTTTCCTTTTTTTTTTAAGTGACAAAGATATTGTTACAGGTTACTTTGAGTAAAGTAACTTGCAGAGAGCAGAGTACTTTTTTTTTTGTGCCTAGTGCACATTCCCACAGAGGCTTCAAGTTATGGCACTACAGGCATATCCTGTATGCCTGAACAATAAGACATAACTCACTTTCAACATAAACTTATTGGCCTTTTAAAACTTATACACAAATGCCTGCAATTAAAGTGCCTATGGATCTATGTATTACTCCAGCATGCAGCCAGTGCTGCCTGCCAAAAACAGTAAATTCAGGGTAGATTTCTGTTATTATGACAAGAATTACAGAAATTTGTAGTTAAAAATTAACAGTTTACATATTTTATATGTAACTAAACAACGACTACTACTACTACTCTTTCGGCTTTTCCCATCAGGGGTCGCCACAGCGAATCATCCGTTTCCACTTCACTCGACTAACATTTATTTGTAACGCATTACAGCCAACACTGGTAGCCACATGAATTGCTCTGCAATAAGACACAGCTAATATGGATAACATTATGAAATGTTAAGGCGAGTGATATAGTGGAACTGTCAGTGTCTCTAAGATACAACACAAGATTTGTCCAGTTTGGTGAGATTAGCAGGTTCAATGGCAGTAAAGCAGCGACTTTCTCTGACATTATTATGTCAGTGAGCTGTAGTTCAGCTGTGTGTGTTGTTGGCCTACAGAGGATCTCAGTGGTCTCTCTGTGTACGTTTCAACCAAAGGCAAGTCTATTATAGAGACGTGTCCTGACAAGACATTTGACAGAAACTAGTCAAGTAAAAGGTCAGTCATTTCCTTGATAACCTCCCAAACTTTTCTGTTAAGCTTGAAACAAAACACTTATGTGTTGAATATTAGCAAAGCAAATTCTTGTGTAACTTATTTGCAGTAATTTGTTAAAAATGTACACACACGAAAGCTGCAGTGCCAATAGGACAGTGTTAGTAATGTTACATTACTGCAATGTCTTTCATCTACACCACGTTGTAGTAAATGCAACCTGTTCTCTGTACACAGGAAAGCACATAACCGTAAATTCTGGACTTAAAGACCCACCTAAATTTGCTAAAATTTAAAAAGAAAAATATTTTGTCACATATGGCATCGGACTATAACTGCCAATATCCAGGCTGAGAAATAATAGTTTTGGAACCAGTAGGCATGAGGATGTTCTGTGCGCACTAGTTCTAGTGTTGTGGCTGAATGTACAGAGCGACAAAAACGTCCTTGTTATAATTAAACGGCTTTTCCATAGCCAAAGGATAGTCTTATTCTATAATAAATCAACAAAAGAAAAGTGTTTATTGTCTGAACCTGAATCCAGTAAAAGTGCTGATGTTTGCTGTTTCGTCTTGGGTTGCATGCGCTAAGAATAAAAACTGGCCAACACTGACTTCCATCTACAGCGCCCATCTGAGGGCTGCAGAAAAATTCATTCCGCATTCTGCATTTTGCGGAAAAAGTAGCGGCTTAGTCCGAAAAAGTGTAACCTCCTTTAAAGACCCACCACTGCTAAATATCACTGGCACACAACTGCCTCTAGAGTTTGGAACCTACTATCACTAGTTCTAGTGTTGTCTACTTGGCACCGCAACTTTATAGTCTTCTTCTATAATAAATAAATAAAAATGTCTCAATCCATAAGGTGGCCGTTTCCTGCAGACTTCAACATCCAACATTACCAACATTCTTTCTGCATTTTGCTGGCAGCAGAGTGAGTAAATTTTTCCCAAGTCATATTTCTCAGTTTCATAATGTGTTGACATTACAACAATTTTAATCAAAAATAGGTTTCAAATCATGCATTCTGTTGTTACATTTCACTCAACATCCCACAATTTTGTAAGTGGGCTTTCTGTAAATGACTCAGCAAAATGGAAAATAAATTAGCTTTAACTAACAAGATAAGTTGTACTCAGCTTTGTGATTGGACAACAATGACAAGCTTCTACAACACAGTGCTAGGAACAGGAGAAATCTAAGGCAAAATGCATCATTTTGTGAATGATTCAAACATCCATGCAGATTTGATTGTGCATGGAGCCCATGATGGCTGGTTTTGAAAGAAGAACACATTTCCTTCCTTGCCTCCTCTCTTTATCATGCAGCATTCAGACTTTCAACAGCTGGTATATTCCATCTTAACCCAACCTAAATTAGTGCATGCACTTGGAGATCCACTGCTTTGCACTTCTTGTTGGGCTCACACAACAGTGAAGCTGTTTGAGTTAAAGACTAGGCAGCCAGGACAATGTTTCAGACAAGCTTAAAAACAAAGCAACCAAAATACTATCCTCTCAAAACTTGGAAGGTTAACTGATCATTTTTCTTAAATGAATGTCATTTTCAACAATCCCCATACAGCCACTGAACTGAATAATAAACTCTAGTCACGGGTAATGTTATTACCGTATTTTCCGGACCATAAGCCGCTACTTTTTTCCGACGTTTTGAACCATGCGGCTTTTACAGAGATGCGGCTTTTCTATGAATTTTTCTGCAGCCCTCAGATGGGCGCTGTAGATGGAAGTCAGTGCAAACAAAAAGCGCCAGTTTTTATTCTTAGCGCATGCAACCCAAGACACAACAGCAAAATACGGTAATATTTTTACACCCTCACCCCTCATAATGGAAAACACGCGAAGAAATTCCTATGATGCAGCTTTTAATTTGAAGCCATCGATCTGGCTATCCGTGAAGGAAATCGAGTGTGACAGTGGTTTTAATGCTCAGGAGGAAGATGAATAGCGATTTGTGGTTTCAGTGCACGGGAGAAAGAAGCGACTTTAATAGTTGCGCAGTTGCGCTTTAACAGTGCGCAGGAAGAAAAAGTGACAGTGGTTTGGTGTTCAGTGGTTTCAGTTCGCAGGAGGAAGAAAAATAAAGCAACTTGGTTTTAGTGCACAGGAGGAAGATTAATAAAACCATGACTTTTCTGTTTTGTGTGATCAGCACTTTTACTGCCGTGTTACAGGCACCATTCAGGTTCAGGTGTATGAATAAAGACTTATGGTACAAAATCTTTTGTTGTGCGCAGCAACTCCTGCAAAATTCGTGAAGAATAAGAGACGTCTTCTCCTTTGGCTATGGAACAAGCCGTTTATTTATAACAAGGACGTTTTTGTCGGCTCTGTACATTCGACATGTGTTATACCAGCCACACATACACGTAAACGCACTCTTTACCGTAATGCCGGTAAAACAGCGCACAGAACATCCTCATGCCTACTGTGAACAATGAGTAGGAGCGCATACAACAGATATTATTTCTCAGCCTGGATATTGGCGGCTTATAGTCCGATGCGGTTTATATGTGACAAAATATATATTTCTTTTAAATTTTAGCGGGTGCGGCTTAAATTTAGGTGCGCTCTATAGTCCAGAATTTACGGTAAGTCTGCAGCAATTCATAGTTGTATTTATTGTCTGTTTAGGCATTGTTGAAAATTTTGTAAAAAGCTATATTTATTCTTTAATAGCCTTTAGATTTTACCGTTCTTTGATGTTGGGACAAGTAAAAAAAAAAAAAAAAAAAAAAAAAAAAAAAAAAAAACGTCAAATTCCTAACACAGACCTCATGCAGTGTAGACAGAAATGCAAATACTGAAGGTCAGGCACACATTCAGGTTTCAGTCCCCTCCAGGACCACCTCTGTTTTAATCTGAAGCAATGCCAAAGCCAGAGACAAAACACTTATGGTTTCAGAGTAGAAATTTGATGACAACTGACTTTCATTTAGTACTATAGCTCAACAGAATTACTTTACTGAAGAGCAGTTAGAGCAGTTTGAAAGACTAAAATTGTATCATGAAGGGAGAAAGTGAATTTAAAGAGGCAGGACTGGTTGTAGAAATGGCTGGTGTCATCCAGAGGCACGCTGTCAAGACATTTTGCATAACAATCCACAGATATACCGTATTTTCCGGACCATAAGCCGCTACTTTTTTCCGACGTTTTGAACCATGCGGCTTTTACAGAAATGCGGCTTTTCTATGAATTTTTCTGCAGCCCTCAGATGGGCGCTGTAGATGGAATGCAAACAAAAAGCGCCAGTTTTTATTCTTAGTGCATGCAACCCAAGACGCACAACAGCAAAATACGGTAATATTTTTACACCCTCACCCCCTCATAATGGAAAAAAGAAATTCCTTGATGCAGCTTTTAATTTGAAGCCATCGATCTGGCTATTGAAGGAAATCGAGTGTGACAGTGGTTTCAATGCTCAGGAGGAAGATGAATAGCGATTTGTGCTTTCAGTGCACGGGAGAATGAAGCGACTTTAATAGTTGCGCAGTTGCGGCGTGTATGAATAAACACTTATGGTACAAAATCTTTTGTTGAGCGCAGCAACTCCTGCGTAATTCGTGAAGAATAAGACACGTCTTCTCCTTTGGCTATGGAACAAGCCGTTTATTTATAACAAGGACGTTTTTGTCGGCTCTGTACATTCGACATGTGTTATACCAGCCACACATACACGTAAACGCACTCTTTACCGTAATGCGGGTAAAACAGCGCACAGAACATCCTCATGTCTACTGTGAACAATGAGTAGGAGCGCATACAACAGATATTATTTCTCAGCCTGGATATTGGCGGCTTATAGTCCGATGCGGTTTATATGTGACAAAATATATATTTCTTTTAAATTTTAGCGGGTGCGGCCTAAATTTAGGTGCGCTCTATAGTCCAGAATTTACGGTAGTCTTGAATTTATTATGTAAAGTGCCTTGAGATGATTTGTTGAGAATTATATAAATAAAGTTGAATTGAAAAGTTGAATATATAAAGAGTAACCAAAACCATAGTAAAGAGAGCAGAAGAGAATAACAGAAAGCAAAGCAAACTAGTGAAGCAAATATGCAAAAGGTAATGTACACACTGAGAATTAAAGAGGCGGTCTTAAAGAATGTCCTTGAAGATTTGCACGGTAAAGAAATTCAAGACAAGGCGTGAATTGAGGGTGACGATTTAGGGGAGGTAAGGTAGATAAGAGAGGGTGTGCGGGGGGGGTCACACAGACAGAGAGGAAGAGGGTGGAAAACAAGCAAGCGAAGACAGGTGGGTTCAGGTAGAGCCGGAAGCCATGTGAGGGGGGGGAGGGAAAGATTACAGTATACCTGGGTGGAAACCACTTCAGTGTAGCTGCTTAGAGTGTCCTCAGAGAACTTAGCAAGCTGGGGCAAGAGAAGAGTCTAGTTAAAAACACAGAGGTAGGCTCTGACTTCTCTGTGTGTCTTTGTGTATGTGTGTGCACACGACGGTTGTTGCCAAAATGTGGTAGTCAATATCACAAAAAAAAAACAACAATTATCCATTTCAATTTGAAGCAAAAAAGAAATAAACAAATGTAAAGAACACATTTTAGCATGAACTCCTATTTCATTTTGAAAAAAACATCAGATGAAGCCTTCAATTAATAAAAAGGAATCACTGTTAGTAAAACAAAATAAAAAAATAACTTTTCAAACTGTGGCATAACATCTCTACCATAACTTCATTTTTTAATGCCTTTAGAAAGCTTGGTTGGCTCCATGTGTATGTTTTTAGACACATGCCTATCCTGCTCAACCATCCCCTATGGTATTGTGGCTTTAAGAAATCCGAAGAAGCTGCAGCACAAATAGTGTTGCTAACATACATGCAGGAGCACATACACACTCAACAGTACTGTCAGTAGTAAGGTTTCAAGCACCAACCACCTCACGTTATAAACGTCTAAACTCGCTTTCTTTAGCCTAAACAAGCCAACATTAGCCTCTGCTATCCCAATGCACAAACAATAACTTAACATTTTGTTGTTGAAGTCATGTTTAGAGAAAATGAACACCTGAAACGGGTCATCTTTATTTTAATTCTTTGTGCAGATTCTGATCTCTGTAAGACACCATTTGTGGAGGGGGTCCAATGACTTTTGACATTTCCCTCAAGTTGCAGTAGATATGCTGCTGCAGAAATTAGTATTCTACAGGCTGTTGCAACATGCTGCTTTGTTATGCTCAGGAAAAAAAAAAAAAAAAAAAAAATAATAATATCACGCTGCTAAGGTACATCTGGTACCGTAAGTATCAGAAATCACGTACTATCTTGCTCTCAGAATTATAACTTGTTAAAGTAGTATTTGTCCTTACAACATCCATAGTGCATGCAGATGTGAATGTGTATATCAAGGCTAGACTAATACAGTTCTCAATTTACGGACCAGCAGCAAGCATGGGAAAAAAATGAAAATAAAAATGTTTGCAATAGGTGACCCATATAGAGGATCTTAGAGTAACAAAAAGACACATTCATGAGCACTTAGTTTGTAGGCATTTCGATAGAAACACTTTTTGGTGTCTTGGCTCTGTGGTCCAGTAAATGTAACATTTCATTGAACTGTCTTTTGCCTCAATTATGCCATTCTGAACTTATGCAATACCTCAACATTTATTTAAGTCCAGAATTCCAATTTTCCACCAAGATCTTCTAGTGATTATGAAAGTCAGACCACAGCGTAAAACCTTTTCCAGCATCATCCTGAAGTTTTTCAGGCTTAAGGTGTAAATGTATAGATTAAAAAAATAGGAAAAACCTGGTCATTTAGTGTGTTTAGGTAGCCAGCTTAAGCTCCTCATTGTACCAATTAAAGGCCCATGCGTATTTGATCAGTTAAATCCAGGTGGTGACTTTTTGCCTTTTAGTGATGAATCTAATTAAAGTTGCCTATGCCTTGTATATTAAAGTTTCTGCTTCTAAACTCTTCCCATTAACATGATCTGAAGCTTTTTTTTCCAGTTTAATTTCTGCTATTTAAGTAATGGAGGAAATTAACTTCTTACAACTACAGGCAGTAGACCTTCAAACACCTTTAGCACATTATTTAGCATAATCATTGGACCAGTGAAACTGTTTGTATGTCTTCTTTGGCTTTAAAAGTCGTTTCATCCCCCCTGAATAGTGAGGTCCTGCTTTCAGGAAGATGTTACCCAGTCTTCTGTGCAAATAAAATTAACAAGAAAAACTCTATTCTGGCAAATTGTTAACTGCAGCCCAAAAATATTAACCTTTAATTCACTCTCAGACTGCACTGGTTCCAAATGTTTTTTTCCTTTTATTTTGCTTTGCTTTACATTTATTCTTGAGAAACTGAAGTATGATAGTTAGTAACTAGATCTTAACATTTTAGCATGGTGGAACTTGCCCCTCTCTCTCTCTACCTCTCTCTCCGTGTGTGTTAAAAAAAAACAACAACAACAAAAAAAACACATGCGCACACAGTTTTCCGGCATTTGGCTTCTTTGCTCCACCACACTGAATTTGAAATGAATCACAACTAACATAATTACAAACATAAAGACTGCCTTTTTTTGCATGAAGGAATACTTGACCTGCAGTTGCATGGCCAGATGTGGCCTGTCCCCTCATTGTTCTATGGCTAACTAAGCCTAAAAGCCCGGGGGTGGTTCTGAATGTCACATTAGCATTTGGTGTCTGTTTACTGGAACTCTACACATGAAGTCCAAACAGGTGTCTATGCAAGTTGAAAAGGCCATCTATGAATGAACGAATGAAAGAAAGAAAATAGAAAAAGTAAAAACATCTGGACTGGCCAATAGACCTTTTTCACACTTCCGCATTTCTAAAACTAAAGCAGATGAAAACAGGCTGCTTAACTTCTGTTGTAAGTCATTACATAGAAACTGTAGCTTTTGTAGCATACATGAATGTTTGAGTTCATTGTGAAATCAGAAATACTTGTAACTCGTTTCTAAAAGATCCAAAGCTTAAACAAAAGGTGAGATTAACAACCAAGTTTTAAGGTGCAAAGAGATCTAACACAAACGTTGTCCCAAGCTGGTTTTCATAGAATAACTTTGTTCGATATTAGAAAGGCTAGAATGTCAAGTAAAGTACATGCAAGTAAATGTTTAGCTGCGGAGGAAACTGTCTCCTCTTTGTCCAGTGTAAATGTGGAAGTTCAGTTATAAAAAATATAATCTACATTCAAGACACTACTTTAGGAATGTAAATACATGGGCTTCACAACAAGGTGCAAATTTATATTAATCCTCAAAAACAGAAGGACCAAATTAGACTTCATCCAAAATACCTTAAAAAAAAAGCTTCTCTGTAATGATGAAATCTAGATTAATTTAACCACAATATTCAGAAGAGAAAAATATAAAGAAGGGTAAGCACAGCTCTTGATCCAAAGCATATCACATCATCTGTCAAACATGGTGGAGGTAGTTATGACATGGGCAGGTCTGGCCACCAATGAAACATTTATTGATGACCTGACTGTTGTAGCAGGATTCTGAAGTGTATAGGTCAAAATACTGCTCAATTTTAGCCACATGCTGCAAAACAGATCACTGCTTCATATTTCATACGGATAAAAATGCACAATATGCAGTGAAAGTTTTTCAAAACAAAGGAAGGTGATATTCTTCACTGGCCAAGTCAGTCACCTGATGTCAATCCGATAGGGCAAGTTTTTCACTTATCAAAGAGGACACTAAAGGCAGAAAGCCCTTAAGACAACCTGAAGGCCATTGCAGCAAAGTAACTCCAACTATTAAAGGCAATCTTTATGATTGTAACTTTTTTAGACTTAAAATTAATGGAAGCTTATTGTATTAGTTCTATATAAAAGACAAACTATGTTTGTCACTACAGCTGTGGGTTCCAGTAGACACAACAAACTTCTAGTTTGTGCGTGTTAGTATCACTCACCAAGCCAGCTGGTGATGCACGACTGAACTCTGCAAGGACCCTGGCCTCTCCAATAGCATTGATCAGCACCCACATGACAGGGAACAGCAGGGGCAAAATGGGCAAAACACCCATTAACTGCAAATAGAATTTCACACACACAAAATCACCATTTTCATTTTGGACCTTTTCAAACTACCTTTTTTCCAAATGTCTAATTCATTGCCATTGACAAATTGTTTTATTGTTCACCTGCTGTTTTATACCAACTTCATTTTAGCTAGGTGCAAATAATAAACTTATTTTAACAGACTGAAAAAAACACTGAATCTAAAAAGAACTGCACCTGAAGCTGAATAAAATTGTAGCAGGGAGGGGTGAGGCTTGGTGCATCACAAAAGTAGCGGATAGTGTTCACTAGCAGGAATGCCACCTAAAGTCAGAGATGGTAAAATTACCAATGAGTCAAAGGTGAAAAACATTACATCTGGATAGTTTTAAGTAGATAACAAGCAAAAATACAATGAAAACCATCAAGAAACTCTATGTTGATCACTCACCAGCACAACAGGACAGACTAGCTTGTTGATGACTGACTGCACTGTAAACCTTTCATTATCCAGTACAGTCACTGGTCGGGAAAGTGCCAGCTCCAAACTGCTCCTTTAAAAAAAAAAAAAAAAACAACAACAAAACAATCAACGCTCAAAATCTTGTATACATAACTGGCAAACAACTACATAACACAAACTACTAGGTGCAATTTTAGATGGCCAACAATCAAGAGTTAACAGATGGTTGATTATACTCTTAAAAATGAATTTGAAGATGCATTTTATGAGTCTAGATTAATACTTCACATCTCTATAGTTTCCATCTGGTCACAGTTGCTGTTTTCTATATTTCCCTACCTGACTGCATCTAATACAGGAGTCCGGACCACTCTAAATAGGCGGTGCTTCTGGGGGTTCTGGGGTCCGCTGACCTCATTGGGCCTTGGAGAAGGAGGTGGGGAGAATGGGGGGAATAAATCTCCTGGCTCCAACACAATGTGCTCATCATCCTGGCAACGGAAAGACAGAATTAGTTTTTCGAGCAGTTTGACATTTTGGAGAAAACTTTTGTTCACTTTCTTAACATAAGCTGGTAAGAAGAATTTTTATGTCCTATCTGTCCATTAAATGTGAAGCTACAACTAATGAGTGGCTAGCTTAGGTAAGCACAAAGACAGGTGGCTAGAGGAGGGGGGATGTCAGTAGATGCGTCTATATATAAAATCACCTTAACGCCCCGGAGTGAGGCAAATGCCTCTTGGCCTGGTCTCAGAGCAATGATGTCTCCTTCCACAAGCAGACTAACAGGGAGATTAACCAACTGTGAGTCGCGGTAAGTCCAGTGAAGGGACCATGATGGGGATGATGGTGTGTACAGGTCAGGATACAGAGATTGAGACCACTCAACATCACCCACACACCCTGACAGATAGTCTGGAGTAACGGAAAGAAAGTGCAATTACAGAGTAGAAGATGATGTGGATTTCACAGCAAACAATTACTTTCGATTAGTGGAAGATATATATATATATATATATATATATATATATATATATATATATATATATATATATATATATATATATATATATATATATATATATATATATATATAAAAATATCTACTACTACTCTTTCGGCTTTTCCCATCAGGGGTCGCCACAGCGAATCATCCTTTTCCACTTTACTCTATCCTGGGCATCTTCCTCTCTGACACCAGCTAACCCCATGTCCTCTGTTAGTACATCCATATATCTCCTCCTTGGTCGTCCTCTCGCCCTCTTGCCTGGCAGCTCCATCTCCAACATCCTTCTACCAATATATTCACTATCCCTCCTCTGCACATGTCCAAACCATCTCAGTCTGGCCTCTCTGACTTTGTTTCTAACACAGGCAACGCGCGCTGTCCCTCTGATGAACTCGTTCCTTATTCTGTCCAACCTTGTCACTCCTAAGGAGAACCTCAACATCTTCATCTCTGCTGCTTCCATCTCTGCCTCTTGTCTCTTTCTCACTGCTACTGTCTCTAACCCATAGAGCAGAGCTGGTCTCACCACTGTCCTGTACACCTTTCCTTTGAGTCTTGCTGACACTCTCCTGACACTTTCCTCCACCAACTCCAACCCGCCTGCACTCCCACACTCCCCATCACACTGAACTGTTGGTATATATATATATATATATATATAATATACCACATTATAATAAATGAGATATGCATGGGGTGGAAGCAGCTGATTAAAGAAGAGAAACTAAAATATTTTTTACAGGTAGCTCAAATACAGGTACAGTCCTGACTCACCACTTAGCTGTGTGATAATGCCCTTCAGGCGCCTGACCATCTCACTCCTCTTTAGCCTCTCCTGACGTCCGACCAGCAGCAGGTTCAGAAGGAAGAGGAGAAGGAGGGCTACAGCGTTCACCAGCTCTATTCCTGAACTGTAGAAGTGATAGGCCGCATGGCAGATATGACAGTGCCCGGGAAGGGTTGTGACACAGCGTGAGCAGCTTAAAGCTTATGTTTGTATAGCTAGTGATTTAATACTATTTCTGACTTCTGTTCATCTTCACACCCCCCACCTACCTGCCCTTTGGCTGGCTGCCATGGCAACAGCAGAGTCCCAGCACCACCAGTAGAGTGAGGGCACCTCCTGGCCAATGAAGGCAGGAGTGACGGTTGCCATGGTAAAGGAAGCTGTTCACCCACTGTTCCTGTCAAGACATGGCAAACAACACGCCATGTGGGTTTATGATTTACAATATATGTATATAATTTCAAGTTCAGGTTTAAGATTTAGTGAATACTGGCATAAATGCACATACATAGGAGAGCGGGTATCTATCCATCTATATATCTATCTATACACACACACACCTGTGCAGAGCCATGTCGGTGTGCACCTCTCTGGTGATGTTCCAGCAGGTTGCTGAGCTGATCCCGAAGCTTTGCTAGAGCCTGGCCAGTTGATAGACCCAGGGCCACGGCACCCTCCTCCTGCGACAACACACAGAACACCCTCTTTATGCTCCATATAAATCTTCTAAGTCATAGGTCACAACACCTGTTGACAAAGACCTAACAAATACAATCATATTATAATTCTGTATTATCTTATTACTTTTATATGCACATTTTAGGTACCAAACTGTAGTTCTTGAAAACCTTTTTACAGTGAATATTTTAGCATGTCAAGGCTAATGAACAACATGAAAAGCATTCCTCTGAGGTGAGTTTTTTCCAGGGGGTCTTGGTATTGTGCACTGTGCATTTTAACGCACTATACTGGTTAGTATTAACACAAGCATGATATGTGTAAAATCTTGGAATGGAAAGAATCCCAACTTACACTTTATGACCATGGCCGCCGACCATGACCAAAAACCGCTTTCAACACCCAGGTATTCTGACCCTTAATTCTTTACTGTGTAAAAGGAAGATTATTTGCTTTGTACAACCACTACTGTACAGTTGTGTTTAAGTCTCATCATCAGTGCTGATCTAAGCTGCTGCTGTCACAGCTGCCCCATTTGTAAATAATTCTTCCATCCTCAGAGTCCGGACTAGCGGTGATCTCAACTAGTCTACTCCCCACTCAAAAGTGCAGCACCCATTCTGTGTGTCTCCCCTGGGGAGAATGACCAGGTAAGTGATGCTTTATTATTACTTTATTATTATTTTTGGATTGAGGGACTAGTGTCTGCCATCCTGTGGAATGAAAGCTCCTTATTTCTGCAGTATACCACTGCATTTTTTTTTTACCATTTTAAAATGTAATTTAATTAATTTTGGAAAATAAAAGCTGGTGTCTTTTGTTGGCTATATGTACACCAACCACCTCCCACTGCTGTCAATGCACTTACTATTTATATTTTATGGTTATTGAATGCATGCTCCACCTTTGTATGTGCTGAATAATTTTATTACAGAAACTTGACAACTTTGTGTAGTGTTCTTAAGTTTGCTATTAAGAACCCAATCACCTTTTTCTCTTACATTTAGTCATTTGGCAGATGCTTTTATTCAAAGCAACTTACAGAGTAATTTGGTACACACACATTTACTGTGCTGTTTCCTCACCCATTCTCTCAGTTGTGATTAACAATTTTACAAGGCTTTTGGGTCCAACGTGTAGTTCAGTATTTTCTTCTTCTCCTACTCCCGACTGTTCTCTTTCAGGGGCGGCAAAGTTAATCATCTGCCTCCCATCTAACCCTAAAACTATATTGCTTCTTTCCTTAGCCTAACCCCTAACCCTTCCCCACAAAATGTATTCATCTAGTGACAAAACTTCTGAAATTGCATTCAACAGACAATATGGAATGTATAAAGCCAAAAAACTTTGTCAAACTTGTACTATGACTATTTTATTTCATGTGTATTCACTCCTCATTCACTGCTCACTGTGGGCCACCACCAGGTATATGAATCACATTCCTAAACTTGCATATATATTATATAGATAGACCGAGTACAACATTTTTTAATGACTTAAGTGTTTTTCTTGTGTAAGACATCTCCAAATCTGGAGCTGAAGGACCAGTCCAGCCTTTACTTCTGAACCAGCTACCAGTTCAGTTTCAGGAAGCTCTCTACTTTTAAGACTAGGCTCAAAACCTTCCTCTTTGATAAAGCTTATAGTTGGTTCTAGTACTGCTGCTGTAGACTCAGACTGCTGGGTGACCCACCCCTGATACAATGAGACACTTTCGTCCTCTCAGCCCACATTTATATGTCACCACTGTAGGACATTAACTCTGTGTCTTCTTTCTCCCATAGTTGTGCTTCCCCCTGTCTGTCCCTGTCTTTGGGTGTCCGACTTTGCAGCTGTGTCTTCCAGTGCAAAGCTACTGGTCCTACCAACCTGCCCAAAATTTTACTGTTGCTTTTTTGCGCTTTTCTTTTCTCTCTCCACTTTCCACTAGGCCCAACCGGTCAAGGCAGATGGCCGCCCACCCTGAGCCTGGTTCTGCTGGAGGTTTCTTCCATTAAAGGGAGTTTTTCCTCTCCACTGTTGCCTATAGCTGCTCAAGGGGGGTTTGTTTGGTTTTCTTTAAATGTTTGTATAGTCTTGACTTTATTATGTAAAGTGTCTTGAGATGATGATGTTTTGGATTGGCTCCATATAAATAAAGTTGAATTGAAAATTTAATTAAATAACCAGGTTTCTAATTGGCTCTCAGTGTGTAAGAACTGCAGCACTTTCCATCATTACAGTTAACTGTGAGCCTGACTTCTAAAAGTCAGACGGGGAGCAGAAATCAGATTACTCTTGTCCTGCATGTATAGGCGGATTTCCTGTTTCTAGTGCATCTAAACACCATTCCCCGATTACCCAAAAAAGCGTATTTCTCTGAGTAACCCGGTTACTTATGTCCATGGAATCGCACTTAGTCTCTTAATTTCTTGCTGTCTTTGTGACCAAATATATTTTATTTGCTTTCCTGCCATTTTTTAACTAGTTATTATTCATCTCTACCACTGCAATCAACTATCTGGCTATTCCTATATGACATGGTTTGCTATCTGTGTTCTCATTAGTAAAATAGCACAAACATTTTCAAATAAATTTGCCTTTGTCCCATCCAGCTCAATATTTTGTGCATTTTCAAAATAACTTTAGCTTGATTACAAAAGTACATTAAAAAAATATACTAATAGAGTCTGAAATTTGGTGCACTGTGAACCTACAGCTTTTGATTAGTGAGAGCAAAGACACCAAGTTTAAAAGCACTTGGAGGTAACCTCAGCATGGATTTGATCTTAAGTCTCTAACTTAAATCTTAACATTAAAAGACACAATCCTGACCAAATAGTAATTTTTGGGGGATTGCTTGATAAAGTCAGCATAACTACAACATATTTAAGCTGCCATGAAGACAGGTTTGCAGTTCATGTGCCTCTTAAGTTTAATGATGTATACATCTTATACAGTTAGTGTGCAAATACAGAACTACTACAATTCTGTACTAGTAGAGTATCTTGTGTGCTCATAGTGCTGTGAGATCAAAAGCTGAGCAGTGTGAACACTGAGTGTTAAATGGTCACTTAAATGGCGCTTTTATCCAAAGGTCATTACAATGCCAGCTGCATGTATATGCAGATTTCCAGTAACCAAGTTTCTTAAGTCCATTAAAAGACCAGTCCCAGATTACCCAAGAAAACCAATTTCTCTGGGTACCCCGGTTACTTAAATGCATGTAAATACAGTCAGTAAAGCAGATCCATTTCATGAATAACTTCATAAAAAAGCATCCTTCTCCCACTCTCCGTGTCGGGTAGTCAATACTATCACCACAGAACATCCACATTTTAATGTAACAAATGCTTTTCAACATTCCTTCTCAAGGGTAGATCTAGAATTTATCTTAGTAGGCTAAGCTCTGTCTATTCAGTGAACAACTCTCTACCCCAGGGAATTATACATTGCATTTACAGATGTTAAAGTATACAGCCAAACTCACCTGCTTCTTATCCTGTGGCTCCATGGCAACTACAACAACTCAACATGCCGCTCTGCAAAGTCTAAATCTGGATTCCACACCCTTGAGGTTCTTTCTTTGAGGCCTCTCAGCCCACTGCCAATGAATTCTGCAGATTAGGTCGTTTAATTTTGGACAGAGGAAGATGGATAACGCTGGTGTGTGGAGGTTTGGTCGCCCACCTGGCAACACCTCCTGCCACACCTTTTTTGCCAGTGTGACAGGAGAAACACTAACACCTGTAGGACCAGCAGAGACAAGGCAGGAACTGTAGGATAAGAGTTCTTTTGTTCGGATGGTTAACTGTTGCTCCAGTGCAGCACAGATGCTTTTCATAACATTCATCCAGAGGTCTGTGGATAAACAACAAATTACACAAATAAATACTTCATTAAAATGTAGGAAAGGTTTAAAAAAAACACATTCGCTGTAAATATAACTAGGTATTTGGCTATTACCAATACAGTTCAAGCCACTTATTGACAAGTTCGCTTCAGTAATGTAATGGTGTTGAGTTTACAGTAACAACGCCCAAACATTAGGAACATAGCATGGGTGAAAAGCAGACCAACCCCTGACAACAAAAGCAGCTTCCTCTGGCAAATAAAAACTCACTGAATTTAAGAGTCAGCAGTCTCCGTTGGCTTGACCAGAGGGCCGACAATGTTCAGCCAAACAAAGGAGAGAAGCAGACAGACTGAGGGGTGAGTGGGTTCACTGACTTCAGTGTAAGGCTGTTGACAGAACTCGCAAGTAAAAAGAAAGAAAAACCTGTCCTCTTGTGAGCGTCAGACAAACTCGGGTCAAATACCTACAGTATGTAACAACATAAAGAGAGTTTAATTCACTAACAAATTATGAAAGGTTTAACATTTTTAATTTTGGTGACATGTTTTTTTGCCTTGCAAGAAATAGTTTCCAGCTGGGACAAAGCTATATCCCATATATCCCGCTTCTGTCATAGATGCCTGGTTGGTATGATCAGTATCTCTGCCCTAACCCTCACGTAAACGGAGGTAATCAGTGTTTCCTGTAAAACGTGAGCTGACAACAAATTTGAAGCTGCAGTTTCAAAGCGGACTTTTACTTCATTCTTGGAGGGTGACAACAAACCGCTACTCATACAATTAAAGCGAACATTTACATTTAAAACACTACTGAACCAGTTAGTTAACCACTAATGTTATGGACATTTTCGAAAGACCCCAGAAGGTCCAACACGACGGTTCGAATTGCAAAGTGTATTATTACTTAATTACCGTACATCGACAGCATGTTTATGATACATTACCAATTATCAATTACCAGCACGAAAGTCCACAAACGAGTTTTAACTGGTGTTTGCCTTCTATCGTCTTCTCCATTGAGGTTGACTGACATCGTGGCTAACATTTGATCTCAAAAGGAGATGCTAACAAATAGAGGCGTCGACCTCTTGTCACTTGCGCTGTTAAGTTTTGGTCATAACGACGATATGCAGTATTAGTTCACTCACCTTCTGCTACTTTCGAGTGTCTCTTTTTATATCACGGTTGTTTTTCTCAGACATGAAAGTAGCTACTTGTCAGCGTTACTATACAACAGCAGCCATGTTGACGAGCATTCTGCACAGAAGAAGGAATAGCGTGCTTTTATTGGATGGCGCGGCAATATACGGTTCTGTTATTGGCTGAGATTGGAATAGGCGAAGCTACACATTAGTTCGTTAGACTTAAGGAGTTCTGACGTCATGTTAGCTGGCCAATCACTAAGCCTCGCCGGTATTCCGAGATCTGCCCACACCGAGCGGGCGCGCGCACAGCCTACGCGACAACCCGGAACAAATATTTTTTACATTTAGCCTAATAAAAATTGCTTTCACAGTAAACCTTCACAAACTAACATGAATTTATAATCCGTTAAGATCTCCAGCATAAATCACATTGATTAAACACCGTTGTTTGGCTTAGAAGTGATTTGAACCGGTGTTATGGCTTGCGACAGTCCGAGTCTGCAGTGGATCGTTAGCATATTAATAATAATATATTCATACTTTGCGTTTACGTCACTTGACGCTTTTATTCAGAGCGACCTCATTAATATGAAACCCTGCAGATTAAGAACAGCAGCAGCGGGTTTCTACCCAGACCCCAATGAAATACGGAACACACAAAGTTCCTAAAACTGATCCATAAAGAAACTCACTGCGGGTTTGTCATATCACAATGATAAATGTTCCTAAACTGAATTAATTTGGTGTGCAATATCATTATTTATGTAGATGCTCATTAATATAGTAGTATAACTTGTATTATTTCCACAGTGTGTTTTTTGATATTTTTACTCACGCTTTGTTCATCAGAATTAGAAGGCACACACTTTTAATGCAGTGTTAGCAACCACCGCATCTTTAAATTAGGCCTATTTTGTTTTTACACAGCTTTTTAACCTCCATTATAATTCTGGTAATGCATTCATTTACTGTACTTGTCAAAGCTTTCTGGAATGAAGTGTACTTGCTGGATATTAGTTGATTTAAGGTAAGGTAAGGTAATCTGTATTGATCCCACGACGGGGAAATTTACACGTTACAAAGCTCCCAGATATACAGAGCAACAAGAGTAGTTCACTAACTAATGTAATAAAGTGCAAGTAATGTGCAAAAAAATTAAATTCAAGTCTATTTACAAATGTACAATGTATAAGTACCACAGAATATGTACAATATTTGAAGGTCCAGTAGGTTAGACTGTGGAGTTATAGACTCTAACCATGGTGGGAATGAAAGACCTGCGGAAGCGCTCTGTCCTACACTGAGGGTGGATCAGTCACTGAAGGAGCTGCACAGAGCCTCCACTGTCTGGTGCAGCGGGTGACAGGTGTTGTCCATAATGGATATCAGCTTGGCCAACATCCTCCTCTCACCCACCTCCTCCACAGAGTCCAGTGGGCAGACCAGGAAAGAGCTGGCTCTCCTGACCAGCTTGTTCAGTCTGTTCTTGTCCTGGTCGGTGCTGCCTGAATTCCAGCAGACCACAGCGTATGTAGAGCTATCTGTGTAGAGCTGAGGCCACCACAGAGTCATAAAATGTCCTTAACATGGGCCAACACACGCTCAAGGACCTCAGTCTCCTCAGAAGATAGAGGCGACTTTGACCCTGCTTGTACAGGGCATCAGTGTTGTCAGTCCAGTCCAGTTTATGGTTGAGGTGAACACCCAGGTACTTGAAGCTGTCCACCCTCTCAATGTCTGAGCCCTGGATGCTCACCGGTGTGTGTGGTGGAGGGTTCCGTCTGAAGTCAAGCACTAACTCCTTTGTCTTACTAGTGTTCAGGAACAAATAATTGTTCTCACACCAGTCCACAAAGTCCGAGTTGACCTACCTGTATTCCTGCTCATTCTCACCCAGTACACAGCCAAAATCTGAGAATTTCTGCAGGTGACAGAGGTGGGAGTTGTACTTGAAGTTTGACGTGTGCAGTGTGAACAGAAAAAGGGAGAGCACAGTCCTTTGAGGTGCCCCCGTGCTGCAGACTACCACATCTGACACACAGTCCCACAGCCTCACGAACTGTGGCCTGTCCGTGAGGTAGTTGATGGTCCAGGCAGCTAGATGTTAGTCCATGCCTGCCAACTCCAGCTTCCCCTTCAGCAGTGATGGCTGCATGGTGTTGAAAGCACTGGAGAAGTTGAAGAACATGACCCTTACAGTACTCCCAGGGGACTCCAGGTGAGACAAGGCCAAGTGCTGCAGGCGTCGTCCACCCCGATACCAGGTCAATAGGCAAACTGCAGCTGGTCCAGTGCTGAGCTCACCTGAGTAAGGACGTAGCCGAGGATGATCCTCTCCATAGCCTTCATCAGATGGGAGGTTAAGGCGACGGGTCTGAAGTGGTTCGGCTCCTTGGGAGCCAGACAGGAAGTCCGCCAAAGCACTGGTACTTTCTCCAGTCTAACGCTCAGGTTGAATAGTAACAGAACAACCTCACAGAGCTGGTCTGCACACTCCCTGAGGAGCCTGGAGCTAATGTGGTCAGGGTCTGTAGCCTTCCTGGCCTTAGTCTTCCTTAACTCTCTCCTAACCTGGTCCACAGTGAGGCAGAGGGGGGTGGGTGGAGACTGGTCTGGAGCTGTGGGTTGTTGGGAGCTCTCTGTGAGAGCCCTCAGCCTCCCTCCGATTGTATTCCTGAGAGTCATTCTTCTTCACTACCAGACGTACTTGCTTTGGACTCCACCCAACGTCAGCAGTGTCTGGTCACTGGTCAGCTAATGTTAAGACTGGGAGACTATCGTGACCCCAGGTGACCTTTAGGTTCGCTGTGTGGCCTCAAGTCAACTGAAGGGTCTCTTAAAATCCAGGTCCTGATTGTTGGCTCTGCCTGGGGCACACCGGATCCTGGAACGGGTGAGCGCCTTCAGGAGGGATATTTCTGCTCTGATTCTGCCACCCATTTCTGAGTCAGCCAATGACTCTCCTGATCAGGTTTTGGCCCCAGAGCCTGTTAACAACCTACCGAAACCTTCTTCTGGTGTGGCCGACCCTTTAAAACTTTTCCCGGTTCCAGTTTCTGGGTTGGCAGATGTCTGTGTTCCTGCCCTGTCTGCTCTATGCTGCGGCTTGTCCGACGCTTGTTCGTCCAGTTCCTGCACCGAGGTCAGCTGCAGCTCCAGTTCCTGTGCCAGGGTCAGCTGTGGCTTGTCCAGTTCCTGTTCCCACAACGAGGTCAGCTACTGCTCATTCGACGCCTGTTCATCCAGTTCCTGTCCCGGTGCAGCGGTTGTCTGGCGCTCACCTGGCACCTTACTCACTTTGTTCCCCAGTGGGCTTAAGTCGCTGGTGCCGTCTGCCAGAGGACTCTGCTGTCATTATCGACCTCCAGTCCGGGCCCCAGAGGGCTTCTCCCGTCAACGCCAGCCTGTAGCTCGCGCCCTTCCAGCTCCCCTGATGGTTCCTCCCGTCAACGTCGGACTCCAGCTCTGCCTGTCTCTTCTAGTAAGAGGCTCTGTGATTCGAGGGTTTTTGCCATTGTCGCCGCCCCCCTGCTCGGCTCCCTGCCTCTTCTGCAAAGAGTTTCTGAAGTCTGAGCCGACACCTGCTTCCTCGGTCTCCTGAGGGTTTGTTCTGTAAACGTCGACCTCCTAATCTGGTCCCTACCTCGTCTGCCAAAAGGTTCTGTCATTTGAGCCAACGAAGGTCTCCAGCTCGGCCTCCAGAGGACTTATCTCATCACAGTTAGCCTCCAGCCTGCAGAGGGTTTCTGTCATCAGCTTCCAGCTTGACCAACGGAGGGCTTCTCCCGTTGCCGACTTCCTCCAGGTTGGCATCCCGTCCTTGTATTCCTGAGGCATTACTCATATACACTACCAACAAACTTTTTCAACCTTCCTCCTGTCTCCCTTATTCTATGGGTCTGAAAAAGCAAAAGATCTGATAAGAGTTTTCCCTAAC
Source organism: Channa striata (assembly GCA_033026295.1). Taxonomy (NCBI): domain Eukaryota; kingdom Metazoa; phylum Chordata; class Actinopteri; order Anabantiformes; family Channidae; genus Channa; species Channa striata. Next base: position 20,365,386 of record CM065186.1, on the reverse strand, counting down.
TCAATAAGTTCATGACTTTCTTTACAAACAAAATTGTAGCTATTAGAGAAAAAAGACCCTCCCACGAATACAACAGAATTAGAATCATCAGTAAGGCTCCAATCCCTTTTAGACTGCTTTTTATCAATAGATCTGAGCTAACATCAACTAATGTCATCAAAACCAACATGTGCAGACCAATTACCATTTAGGTAAGATGTGAGAGAAGGGGAAATTCTAGAATGAGTTAGATTAGGTGATGCAGAGCATCACCAGATGTGCAAGAGTGGTAGTTGGTGCAGATTTCAATGGACATGTTGGGGAATGGAAGGGAGGTGATGAGAGGGCAGGTTTGGTCTCCAGGACAGGAATGCAGAAGAACAAATGGTGGTAGACTTTGCAAAGAGGATGGAAATGGCAGTAGTGAATACTTTCTTCTAAAACAGACAGGAACATAGCAGAGGTAGAAGTATTCAGGTAGACTACATCTTGTGTTGTTATCTGAAAGAGATCAGTGACTGCAAAATATTGGTAAGGGATGGCTTAGACAGACAACACAGGATGGTGATGTGAAAAATGACTCTGGTGGTGGGGAAGAGTAGTGGAATCTAGGCTAAGGGTAGAGGTAAGCATTTGTGAGCAGAAATATTGTCTCATGCATACATTTACAGAGAAAGTCGTAGGGAGTTGCAGAGTCTTTGTCGATTTAGAGAAAGCGTATGACAGGGTGTCGGGAGAGAAGCTGTGGTATTGTATGAGGAAGTCCGGAGTGGGAATGTGGGAGGACATATGAGAGCTGTAAGAGTTGTGCTGTAGGTGTGACACAAACAATATTTAATAGATTAATGCTATGCTAATGCCAAAAGCACAGTAATGGACTATTTAGCATTACACAAAACTTCACAATTTCTAATAATTATTACAATTCTAGAACTCAGCATTTCCTTTAGAAAATGCGTGTTTGCTGAAAGCCAGCTGCTACAGCTGTTCAAAGCCTTTGCTATCAGAGATTGGAAGATCTGAACAATTTAGAAGTGAAAGTACATGGGAAAAAAGCTTTTACATAAATGCAATTGTGCTTCTATCACAGCTTGCAACCTTTGGAGGTGTGAGATTTGAAGCACAAAATAATTTGAAAATGAAACAAATGGAAAAGAAATTGTCTTTCTTTCTTTCACGTGAAAGACAATTGCAATTTTGTAAAGTTCGAGCACGTGGCATTCCCATACACTACCATTCAAAATAAAAATTCATTACAATTAATAACAATGATTGTACATTAGCAATCAGTACACAAGGTACTAGGACATGTCTCGTTACTATAAGTAAAATGTTAGAGTTGGAACCATGTTATTAGCTGTAAGCGTTTAAGTCTAGAAGTGCACATCACAAACGCTTTCAGCATTCATACTAATAATTACTGGAAACAACAAGTGGGATCTAATTACAAACACGCATGTATTTAGCATCTGCAAATTGCAGAACTAATCCTGGCTGTATGTTAGTGTGATAAGAACCAAATTTATTTGTGAATTTAAATTCTTGGCAAGTAAAAAAAAAACATTATTAACATGGGAATAATGAGCTTCTATAACATATTAAAGGTGATTCCAATAAACACAAGGGATTTTAAATTTCTTTAAAACATTTTTAAGTGTTTAAGTATGGCTTGGTACAGTGAACAAAGAAAGAGAAAATGTATTTGCTACTGTACTGTTCAGTCTTAATTGTAATGTTACTCTGTATTAGAGTAGAAATGCTGTTAAGACAACGTAAGGTGAACAGCAGTACACAGCAGCTGCTTTACAACTTACTGTTTAGTTATTTCTCAGTTTGCTGCTGGAGTCAGCTTGTTCATCCGTGTCTATAAACTATTAAAAACATATCAGACACACTCTTCCCACTGAATTACATATTTCTAAATTCCAAAACTACATATATTCCACATGAGTCAACTGTACATGTGCAACATCTCAGGTAGAGGTACAGCAATTCACACGACCTCGGACAATTTTTATGTAAACTACACATTTTGTAGTAAATAATGATAGCAAGATATTTTATTCATCCCATTAAGAAATTCACAAATCCCAGCAGTATCCATATCTTAAGGCAGTAACGAATGCAATAAATACAAAAAAAGCAAGTTAAATGTGAAACTGTGTCTGGCTGCATGTTTTTTTATTGTCCAATCCAGGCTGCAGGCTAACAGCTAACAACAGGCTATGAAATGTGACTAGGTACCAATTACCTTTTGTATTAGCATCTATATAAGAAACATGAACAATATTTTAATTATGAAAATAACCAAGATAATTTACCATTATTTCAAATATTACAATATGTATATGTTTGGTATGGTTTCATTTGTGTCAACCTCCTTGGGAGAAAACACTGGGAAATAAACATGTGATTAATAGAATAAAATCAATAGATTTTTTTATGTTTACAAATGAAACTATTACCACATGATATTACAAAAGCTTCCAATTATGATGAACAAAACTTTACATTTCAATAAGTGTCACAGAATTCACAAAAGGAAAATAGAAATTATTCATGAAGTAATTAGTTGATAACTGGTCAATTAGCCCTCCTTTGTTCACTCATATTTTATTACCAGAGTTTAAAGACCTAAGACAAGAAAACATGAACAAATAACTGTGTGTGTGTGTGGATGTGTCTCTTGGCAATTTTAGATTGAGCTGTTAACTGGCGGCCGGATTAGCTCTTCCATTATTAGTGCAAGGATGTGGCACAACTCCTTGGCCTGAAAGAGAAATTAAAAGATTTAGTCACACACATCTCCAGCATGATCCTTCAAATAAGTTGACTGATGTATTCAAAACTTAGTTTAACATTTGACATGTCAGGCCACTTAACCAGAATGCTGACCCTTCACCCTTCAAGCCCTGTCTCTAGCAGCAAAGAGACAGACCATGGAATATTCATTCTGCATCCAACTATGGGCTGCAAACACTGCTTTGATAACCTTTGCTTTAGGCTGCTAATACTCTGAGCATCAATTACGCCCCCATTCTTTTAATGGATCACGCAAATGTGTTTAATGAGAATATTTTGGTATCATTACTTCTTTGAGATGCATGGTGGCTTTTTTGGGACGAGCTGGATTGCCATAATTGATTTCCACTGCTGGCAATTTGTTTTGTTTCTTAGGGCGGATGGTGCACATGGACTGAACATCTGCTAGAGGAATCAGAAACACTCTCTCCTGCAAAGAAAATAAAATAAAATCATCACATGGATCATGTACGTACTACAGACTTATTGATTTAAGTCAATTTATATAGTGCCCATTCCCAACATCGTCATCTCATGGCACGTTACATAATAGTGAAGTCCAGACTAAACAGATATATAGAGAATGATAAATGGTCTGCACTTATATAGCACTTTTCTACCTCACTGGTACCCAAAGCATTCTACACTGCTTCTTTCTCACATACCGATGGAGTTCTGTTAAAAGTTGACTATGTTTGGCTTTGGTGCTAATTGAATGGAATCTAAAAATTGCAGGTAAAACGATGATCTCTGGCATTGTGCATAAACATTAAAAATTCAGGGCAGTGAAACATAATGTAAGTTAATTATTGCTACAATTTTACACAAGCAACATGAATCCTGTACAACACCCCTGCAATAAATCTTTGAAGCTGACTAATAATTGGGTTATGTAATGCTTGAGTAGTTTTCAGTCATTGCGTTTTAACTTAAATACAATTGTTTCCTCAGATTAGTTTCGTCTTCATCATGGAAAAAAAATTTGTTGGTGAAGGTTAATAAATGTTTACGTTAATAAAATGAACATTAGTGCAGCGGCTGCTCAGGGCACCTGTGTTTTCGGGTGAAAAAAGAGCACCTCCTCCTGGCTGATGCTGACCATGCAGGGGGAGGGACAGCCACGCTGGCTGACTTTCTGGGCCAAAAAAGTGTTACAACCAAACAAAGGCAGGCTGCTCAGAACCTCTGTAAAAAAGAAGATTAAGACATGTACTATTACCATCAAATCCATTTCAAACAGAGCAAGAGATAAGATGAGAAATGCAGGAAAGAGAAGAGGCTCTGCCTACCAATGAATCTTATCTTGGCGTCTTTAGGGCTGAGGAACTGCATAGCAACTAGCTGACCAAGACAGAATGAGTGGATCTCCTCAAGCTTACTGCTGAGCCCATCCTGTGAGGGCAAGTACTCCTTGATCTCTGGCCTTACACAGAAATACAGTAACCAGATGTAAATCTACAGACACATACTGTCACATACAATTGTGATTGAACATTTAGAATTTTCTCCTTTTCTGCTTTAATATGACCTACCAATTACCAATATCTGTACTTTTGATCACAATAACATAAATCTGCCGTGATTTTCCCTTTTTTTGGCAGACAGCGGAGTCTCCATGCTGGAGTAATTCATAGAGCACATACACTTTAATTGAAGTAATTTATTTATGGGCCTACTTTAATTTGAAAGTGATGTATGTGTTTAAGTTCAGGTATGTGATTTGGGCCTACAGGATATACCTGTGGTGCCATAACTTGAAACCTCTGTGGGAATATGTACAAGGGTATCCACTTTTTCTCAGAATATGATAATTAGAAAACCGTGTTATTGCATATGCAGGTCAGTATTTTTCAAACAAGAAAAACTAAGCCTCACTGTTTCAGTACTTTTGTAGAAAGTGTACATCATGGCCAACCACAAAATTTTGACGCAGTTAGATTTGGAGATCCTGAGGATATTGCTCTAGAGCTTTTCAATCCTGCCTACGGATCTTTAGTCAGCAAGGAGAGAGCTTCTCCTCCCATTTTTTTCATTTTTTTAAAGAGCTTTATGAATAAAGGTGACTTGATTTGACCCTGTTGCTGAACATGGACGCTGTGCTTAGCTAGGTGATCAAAGATGCTTCTCGGTGTGGAGACTCCAACAAATGTCCAGGCACTCTCGTGGCCAAGCTTCTGGTCCTTAGTGATTCTCAAGTAGTCAAAACTAAGCTCAATGTTAAGCTCTATGAAGGCTGAAAACCGCAATTTATTTTCTATTTGTAACCGTAAACTTCACCAACTCCTTTCAGAATTCTGTAATTCTGACTTTTCAGGGCTATTTTTAGTTCTAGGAATAATTTCGTTTTCATTCACCATCCGCTCATTTTTTCGTAATATTTTCTGTGTTTACCAAAATTTCTCCATTCCCATTTGACAGATGTTAGGAATAATTTATCTGCAAAGAGCCTGGCTCTGATATGTAACTGATTAATTAACGTCTTCTGGTTAATACATGATTAATTGGTTTTACAGAGCGATTGACTTTTTCATCTGGTGCCATAAGACAGGTTCAAAATATACATAATGTGTATGTTTGCTGCATTATTGTGGCTTGTTATCAGTATTTACATTAATAACTCATATAGTTACACATGTTTTAACTGTTTAAGTAAAGCCATTCAAAATACCGTTACACTCCTGACTGATCAGTATTGAATAACTGTGTGTTACGCACAATGAGGGCTGGATTCCCAGTCCCTGGGCCACATGCTGCAAAGCTGATAGTTCTGCTATTTGTTGGACTGGAGAGAAACCATTTGCAATGGGAGGAAGCATCAACCTTCCATTCAGATAGTCGCCCAGAAGCTACATAAAACGACAACACAGAGAACAGAGAGATGGAAAATGATGCAGTGTTTAGAAAAGTTCTCATATTCATGGCTGCTGTGAACTCATCTTGTACCTGCTGATAGTGGAAGTCCACATAGAGGTCATTGATGAAAGAGAGAGGGCTCCTCCATATCACTCTCCTCAAAAACAAGGAGATCGAATTGTCATCCAGAGAAAGTCAAACAGATACTCCTCAGCATGAAGGGGACGCACCATCCCATCTGATGAAGGACGAACAGAGCAGTGAGGAGTTGTAGGTTTACCAAAATAGCTCATTAGTTAGAAGATTAGTACCTCACATATATCTGATGTAAACAGAAACTTGCTGGGAATTAGTGTTTCATTTGTGTTACGCAAAATTTGTTAAATTTACATGTCCTGTATTTTCCAGATGATTTCCTTAAAATAATCTCCCAGAAAGCTACTCTTTAGTTGTTCTCAACAAAGGCCATACATGATTGATTAACTATCAGCTCATTGTATTTACAGTTTTTAGGAACAGTAATATTGTGGGCAAGTAACAATGATACCTAAAAGCAGTTCTCCTAAAATACAAAGCAATTATCTATTTGATCTGATTGTTCTACACTTAGTCACACTATTTCCCAGCCTCAGTTTGTTAAAGTTAATCTAGCAACAGGGGTTGCAAGCTAGTGACTTCTGTGCCAGTCCCAAGGCCTGATAAATAGAGAGGGTTGCGTCAGGAAGGGCATCCGCTATAAGTACAACCATAGGAGTCATCCATAGCACTTTAACACCGGATCGGTCGAGGCCCGGGTTAACAATGACCGCCACTGCTGCTGTTAACCTACAGGGTGCCGGTGGAAATTGGACTACTGTTGGTCGAAGAAGGACAGGAGGTAGAAGAGTTTGTGGTCAGAGAGAGAAGAGGAAAAGTAGGAGCTTAGATCTGAGAGTAGGGACTCTTAACATTGGCACAATGACAGGGAAAGGTAGAGAGCTGGCAGACGGTGGAGAGAAGGAAGGTAGATGTACTGTGTGTGCAGGAGACGAGGTGGAAGGGCAGCAAAGCACGTAGTATTGGAGGAGGATACAAACTGTTCTACCATGGTGTGGATAGGAAGAGAAACGGGGTTGGAGTGATCCTGAAGAGGGAGTTTATGAACAATGTTCTAGAGGTGAAAAGTGTCTCAGACAGGGTAATGAGCCTAAAGCCAGAAATCGAAGGGGTGATGGTGAATGTAGTCAGTGGGTATGCTCCACAAGTTGGCTGTGAGTTAGAAGAGAAGGAGAGATTCTGGAGTGAGTTTGATGAGGTTGTAGAGAGTATCCCCAGAGGAGAGAGAGTAGTTGTTGGAGCAGACTTCAATGGGCATGTTGGTGAGGGAAACAGAGGTGATGAGGAGGTGATGGGCAGGTTTGGTGTAAAGGAAAAGAATCCAGAAGAACAGATGGTTGTGGACTTTGCTAAGAGGATGCAAATGGCTGTAGTCAACACTTACTTCCAGAAGAGAGAGGAACACAGAGTGACATACAAGAGTGGAGGTAGGAGTACACAGGTGGACTACATTCTATGTAGACGAGGTCATTTGAGAGAGGTTACTGAATGTAAAGTGGTTGTAGGAGAGAGTGTAGCCAGACAGCACCGCATGGTGGTGTGTAAGATGACTCTGGTGGTCATGAAGAAGAAGACAGAAAAAAAGACCAAGTGGTGCAAGCTAAAGAATGAAGAAACTTGTGAGGAATTCAGGCAGAAGTTGAGACAGGCTTTGTGTGGTCAGGAAGAGCTTCCAGATGACTGGGAAACTACAGCAGAGGTAATCAGGGAAACAGGTAGGAAGATGCTGGGTGTGTGATCTGGAAGGAGGAAAGAAGATAAAGACACTTGGTGGTGGAATGAGGAAGCACAGGACTGCATCCAGAGGAAGAGGTTAGCTAAAAGGAAGTGGGATTTAGAAAGGACTGAGGAAAGTAGACAGGAGTACAAGGAAGTTCAGTTCAATTCAACTTTATTTATATAGCGCCAATTTACAACAAGGTCATCTCAAGACACTTTACATAATAAAGTCAAGACTATACAAACATTTAGAGAAAACCCAACAAATCCCCCTTGAGCAGCTATAGGCAACAGTGGAGAGGAAAAACTCCCTTTAACGGAAGAAACCTCCAGCAGAACCAGGCTCAGGGTGGGCGGACATCTGCCTTGACCGGTTGGGGTGAGTGGAAAGTGCAGCGCAGAGTGAAGAGGGAGGTGGCAAAGGCCAAACAGAAAGCTTACGATGAGCTGTATGACAGGTTAGATATAAAGGAAGGAGAGAAGGACTTGTACAGGATAGCCAGACAGAGAGCTAGGGATGGGAAAGATGTGCAACAGATAAGGGTGATTAAAGACAGAGATGGAAAGGTGCTAACAAGCCAGGAGAGTGTGCAGAGAAGATGGAAGGAGTATTTTGAGGAGCTGATGAATGAGGAAAATGACAGGGAAAAAAGGGAGGAAGATGTGGATGATAGCAGAGATTAGAAAGGATGAGGTGAGGAAGGCTCTGAAAAGGATGAAGAGCGGAAAGGCTGTTGGTCCCGATGACGTACCTGTGGAGGTGTGGAAGTGTCTAGGAGAGACAGCAGTGAAGTTTCTAACCAGCCTGTTTAACAGGATTTTAAAGAGTAAGAAGATGCCTGAGGAATGGAGGAGAAGCGTTCTGGTGCCGATCTTTAAGAACAAGGGTGACACGCAGAACTGCAGCAACTACAGAGGGATAAAGCTGATGAGCCACACAATGAAGCTGTGGGAAAGAGTAGTGGAAGCCAGGCTTAGGAAGGAGGTGGAGATTTGTGAGCAGCAGTATGGTTTCATGCCCCGTAAGAGCACCACTGATGCCATTTACGCTTTGAGATTGTTGATGGAAAAGTACAGAGATGGTCAGAAGGAGCTGCATTGTGTCTTTGTGGATTTAGAGAAGGCGTATGACAGGGTGCCGAGGGAGGAGCTGTGGTACTGTATGAGGATGTCTGGAGTGGCAGAGAAGTACGTCAGTGTAGTTCATGACATGTATGAGAGGAGCATGACGGTGGTGAGACAGAGGAGTTCAAGGTGGAGGTGGGACTACACCCAGGATCGGCTTTGAGTCCCTTCTTGTTTGCTATGCTGATGGACAGGTTGACAGATGAGGTCAGACAGAAATCTCCCTGGACAATGATGTTTGCAGATGACATTGTGATTTGCAGTGAGAGACGAGAGCAGGTGGAGGAACAGCTGGAGAGGTGGAGGTTTGCTCTGGAAAGAAGAGGCATGAAGAGAGAATACATGTGTCTAAATGAGAAGGAGCAAGGTAGAAGCGTGAGGTTACAGGGGGCTGAGGTGAAGAAGGTGCAGGAGTTTAAGTACTTGGGGTCAACAGTTCAGTGTGATGGGGAGTGTGGAAAAGAGGTGAAGAGGCGATTGCAGGTGGGTTGAAATGGATGGAGGAGATTCAAAGGAAAGGTGTACAGGACTGTGGTGAGACCAGCTCTGCTCTATGGGTTAGAGACAGTAGCAGTGAGAAAGAGACAAGAGGCAGAGATGGAAGCAGCAGAGATGAAGATGTTGAGGTTCTCCTTGATAAGGAGTGACAAGGTTGGACAGAATAAGGAACGAGTTCATCAGAGGGACAGCGCACGTTGCCTGTGTTAGAAACAAAGTCAGAGAGACCAGATTGAGATGGTTTGGACATGTGCAGAGGAGGGATAGTGAATATATTGGTGGAAGGATGTTGGAGATGGAGCTGCCAGGCAAGAGGGCGAGAGGAAGACCAAGGAGGAGATATATGGATGTACTAACAGAGGACATGGGGTTAGCTGGTGTCAGAGTGGAAGATGCCCAGGATAGAGTGAGGTGGAAAAGGATATTCGCTGTGGCGACCCCTGATGGGAAAAGCCGAAAGAGAAATAGTAGTTTGTTGAAATTATGGGTGGATGATTTGATCCACTCATCAGATCCTTGTTGGAGTTCTCATAGATGGAAATCCATGCATTGCATGCAGTGGAAACTGGATCAGTTTTATCCAAAGCAAGGAGAGGTGCAAAAAGTGACTACAACATTAGAGGAGCAATACATCAAGATGTATTCACTGAGAACTTTAAAACACAAAACACACACGAGCACAATTAGCTAAAGTATAGCAGTCTTAGAGCATAAGAAGCATGCAATTCTGTGAAACTGAGCTGCAGATACAAATCATATGTTGTTCTGCAGTTTGTGTGTAGGTTTGTCAGTGGTCTCTACCAAGTTCACAGGTACACTGATAATGTATCCCTTTGTATCTGATTAGTTGTTATTAACCATTAATTACAACAGACAAAATATTTAATTTCTGATAATCCATAATTTCGAATTTATCAGACACCTGCATGTGAAGCAAAGTAGAAAAAAGGCAGAAGAGGATGGAATATCCCTATAAATCCAAAAAGTTGCATCAATCCATATAGAAATTGAGGAAGGAGTGAGGTTTCTTATCATATTACATTGTCACTGTAACTTACCTTGAACTCTGTTGGTAAAGATGGAGAACTCTCTGATTTCTGCAGGATTTGAAATTCCCATGTCTTTACAGAGCTCTGTCACCACATCTGCTGTCACCTAAGGAGGAGGATAAAAAATATATTCACAAAGTTTTTCATAGAAAACAATAAGACTGAGAGTTTATTTAAAGCTGAGTAGATATAAATAAACACAAACTTACAGTGAAACTGCGTATCTTTACAGGGAAGTCAACTCCTCCTGGCAGTTGGATAGGAATACGTCGCGATGTTTTGCCAGTCTGCAGAAAATAGTGAAACACTTGTCAGGTACATAATGGATCAGATGAAAATGTATGAAAGACTTCCATTCATGTGCATTTGTTTGTAGGTTTACTTACGAGAATGGCTTCCATCTCGGCATGCGAGGGCATGTTGCGGCGACCGCCAACACTGAGAGATCGCTGAAGGTTGTCTTGACAAACACATGCCAGCTCTGGGGACCAAATCCATATGGTGCAGTGTGTTACTCTGTGTGTTACTTGCAAGTGATTTCAGTGTGTTTGCACCGTCTGACTGTGTGTCTTCTACCTTGGTATGGATGTTCATAATCCTGTGAGATTTCTTGCAGGTGACGTGTAACGTATGACAGCAGAGTATTAGAGCAAGGAAAGAAACCAGTTATCATGTTAAGCAGCCGCCAGCCAAGGGTACAGCTAGACCTGTAGAGAGACCACACAACAATAAGAAAATATGTATATGTGAACAAGACTTACCACAGAGCAGCTGTATGTCAGATGTCAGGATTCTGGACTTTTTGTTAGTCTGGGTTTTGTCTAGGCCTGTTATTTTGTAGTACTGCTTTTCCTTCCTGTGAGTTTCTTTTGGTTGCTTTACTTTTCTCGTTTGTCCTCATTGGTTCCACCTGTCTTTCCCATTTATTAAAACCCTGTTCCCCCTTCAGTGTTTGTTGGTTCGCCTCTCATTTCCTTTCTTTCAGTCTCTCTCTTACACTCAGACACTTTCTCGTTGATTGTTTGTGCTCGTTGGTGGGGATGAATTCATGAGTTATACTCTGGAACTACTGGAAAGTGGCACAATTCTTATTATTAGCCCTGAATGCTACCACATTGGATTTGATATGAAACTAAAAATTTAGGGGTTTAGTCAAAAATAATGTATGAACTGTGCAGAATGTTTAATATATTTCCATCCATAGATCCACAACTTTGTTTAGTTTACACCATGTTTCAGCATTTTTACTTAGCTGTTCCATGGTGTTTGTTAATCCCTCTTTAGTTCATTTACAAGAATGGATGTAAAAGGTTCAAAGAGCTGTCAATGCAAAGCAGGTTGAGAAATCTAAACAGATTCATTAGTACTAGGAAAAACGTGTGTGGCCAAAATCAGCACTTCAGTACATTCCACAGAAAACAACTGTGGTGGATGAACAAAGAATTCTTTCTGTAGTAAAAACAAGCCTCTTCACTACAGTCGATCAAATGAGGACACTGCTTTTAAATCTAAAAAACTAAACTTACATACACACAAGATAACGCAATGAAAAATTACAATGTTAGTTATTTAATATGGATGTTTACTTGTATTATTTTATGCTGCATGTAATTCACGGTGTTTCCAAAAAGAAATCCAACTCACTTGGTTGGGTTGTTAGTGGTTTGTTTGATGACCTGACAATAGATCTCATCTCTTAACAGCTCCTTTTCTTTTCCTAACTGAACAGAAGAGAAAAGGGGTAAAAAGAGATTAAAACCCACTTACAAATATTGCAAATACTGTGTTTACATGAGCACTAACCAATAGGATGCGGCTTAAGCTATCGGACTGGGTGATATTCTTCGTCATTGGCATTTCACCCATGAACTGCATCAGGTCTGGAGAAAGAAAAACGGAGGGTGACAAATCAATATATAAAATGTCTTGTGTATCTGCACAGTTAGTGTGGTTGTACTTACCCTTGAAAGCCTGGACAGATAAATCATTAATTTCAGGATCACTGTAGAGAATGAGGGACTCCTGTATGGGGACCTGGATGAAAATAATAGAAAAATGTCAAGGGAGCAATTACACAACTTGGAATGACATGTGAGAGTAATTGTACCATCTTACATCTGTGTATTGAACAGCTTCTGAAAAATTCCTTCCACTGGCTGGTAGACCTGTAGTCCCCACTCTGAACAAACGAGTAATAACAACAGAATTTTCCAAGCTGTGTTATACGGACCTAAAAATAACAGTAATAATTGTTATTTTTCCACTTATACCTGAAGTACTTCATGGCAAACTCGACCAGTGCAGAGAGGATCTCAAACTTATGGACTGAGCCTTGAGTTGAGCTTGGGACTGACATGATGGGGAGTGAAGTCTTACTCCTAAGACTCCCTAAATCAGCACTACCCATGCTTCTGCTGTTGGCTCCTAGAGACGTGTCTTTTGATGGATTGACAGTTTTTTTCATGCTTCTCCTCCTATCATCTCTTCGGTCAAGGTGGAGACAGTGGTAGTCCGGAGCTGCTGAAGGCTGAGTGAGATCCTCTGGGAAAAGACCAGAACGGCCTCCCATTGTGCCAAAGCACCAGCCTAGTGGAACAACCACAACCAAGTTATTAAATAGAAAGGATATGCAAATATACATCAAACAAATAACAGACTGAGAAATATTTAAAACTTCCTTATCCACATGAAAACCTCACCTAATTGGAGTCCTTTCATTGGCAGCAGTTTGATGATGTCACCTTTGTTAAAGCTGAGCAGACTCTTGTCATCTGTCACAAAACTTTTCACTGCAACAACATGGCCTGAGTCCTAGTGAGCATGGAGAAATTTGCCTCAGGGTAACATCTAAAATGAACGGGGTTCTAAGATAAGTGTGGCTCATACCATCAAAATATGCTACAAAACATCAAAGGGGCAGATGTGTAAATAATGATAAACAGAGATGAAGTACTTTGATTAGTTCTTGGAGGAATAATTGGATGATGGCAGTGATCTGAGGAGCTCCGGAGGACCGCAGCAGCAAGTTTTCATTTTTCAGCTCCAGCTCCAATGTGTCTGCACCTTGGAAGGCAACTGACAACACCTGTGCAAAACTGAGTCAATGCAGGCATGACTTAGAATTCTGTGAAATTATTAGAAAAAATCATACAGTATACATCAGTGAGAGAAAGACAAATTTAGTAGTTGAAAGAGCTAGACAGTTTATAGTTGGTCATTCCTGATCAAAGCACGTGTGGTAAAAAAGGCCTATGAAGAAACGCTACTACTATTGTCCGAGAAAGAAATTCTCTACTCCTGTAGTCTGTAAATGAGCAGCACTCCCCAAGAGATTTTTCTGTACTGAAAGAAAAACTGCTAATTAAATCCCAAAAATGTTTGGATCTAAATTAAATCTATGAGTTGCCTATGGCATTGTGGACACTTTGTGGACATCATTTAAGATGATTTACTAGGCTCTCAACTTAATGTGTTTTCTAAACTACTCAACGTTATACCACTGTATAGTCTAATCATAGCGTAAACAGGGGACAGATTCTTTATTTTAAAGATGTAATATTATTTTAAGAAGTTAAAGTATTATAAGAGTGGGAGAAATAAAGTAAAAAGTAGTGAGAGTAAGGAATGCCCAGAGGATGAAGAATGATGGAAAGACATTTTACTTTTTAAAGGTACATATGATGTCAATGAAAAAAGTAAATTAAAAGTGGTAAACACATACTAAATACATAAATAATTAACCTTTTTGAACACAAGTAACATGTTCTTAGTTTTAAGTTATATTATTATATTTATTATTATTATTATTAGTAGTAGTATTATATTATTGTTCTTTAATTTTTATTCCATTCAATTTTTAGCATTTAGACTAGATTAAATAACAGAATTCTCTCTCCATAATGCACAGCACAACAGCCTCCAAAATGATCATACGCAATGATGATACATACCTTCACAAACTGAACATGATCACTTTCATGATCTAATAAATCTGTAAATTTGTATATACAATGTTACTATATATAGGCATGTATATGTGCTTTTATATTGATTTCTGTGAATTCAATGTATTTAGTAATATCTAATAAAATATGAAAATATTCAACATATTTCATGATGCTTTTTGTCTTCCAAATGAACAATAACATACCGACTGCTACTGACAACAGAGCTAGTGGTAAAACTACCACACATCTTACTGACATAAGTCGTATGTTAGATGTTCTGATCCTCTTAAAAGCCGGGCAGCAGGCCGCTGACATCATCTGGCAGAACGGTTCTCACAGTGCTGACAACATCCAATTAAGATATATGGACCACATAGTTTACATTTAAACTCAGCATTAACTCTTTGCCAAGATCATTGGCTGTTATCCTGGGATATGTTTCAATTGAAACTTTGACTGAGGTCATTTCACAAGTCCATGACAAGTCCATGATGAATAATACTTCTCCATCTGTACACACAAACATTGATGCAAACCTATGTGGGGGCGGAAATTATGGGTAGGAGTATATATGTGTAGTCCTCATTCTGAAGAGAAAATAAGGAGAGCAAAGCCAGGATCTGGTCAGTGAGCCAAGGAGTAGGTGCTGAGGGAGGAGCAGCACACGGGCAGAAATGTAGTGCAGAAGCTGTCAATGGCTATTTCTGTGTCGAGGACGGAGAGGACATGTAGTGTGTTGGTGGGGTTGCAGAGAGCAGGGAAGAAAACTGCTTGGATAGAGAGACTAGGATATGTGGCAAAAAGCTACAAGATTATGCAAAGATGTCTATGGAGGACTGGGTTTGGAGGACTTTGAACCACTCTCACCCCAAACATGTTCAGAAGTGCAAGGATGTCAGCAGCCTGAGGTTTGTCCAGGTGGATGTTCAGGTCTCCCAAGATGATGGCATCTTTAGGGAACTATAGAGACCTATACAGTCTCTGTATAGTTGTTTCCTGTCTAACTAAACTTCCTAAACCAAAATGATCACAAGAGGAGTTAATCATAATAACTTTATAAAAATCAGGACTGCTCCTCTTACTGAACTAAAACTAAAATAATTAAACGTGGACTATTAAATATCAGATCTCTCTCATCTAAATCTCTGTTAGTAAATGACTTGATAAGCGATCATCAATTCGATTCATTTTGTCTCACTGAAACCTGGTTGCAGAAGGAAGATTATGTCAGTTTAAATGAGTCGACCCCCCCAAGTCATATTAACTATCATGTTCCTAGAACCTCAGGCCAAGGTGGAGGAGTAGCAGCAGTCTATCACTCAAGCTTACCAATAAACCCTAGACCTAAACATAGCTAGAACTCATTTGAGAGTCTCACTCTGAGCCTTTCACATCCAATTTGGAAAACTCAAAATCCACTTCTATTTGTTATTGTGTACCGTCCTCCAGTCCCTTATTCTGAATTTTTGACTGAATTCTCAGATTTTCTAGCCGACTTAGTGCAGATGAAGTTGTCATAGTGGGCGATTTTAACATTCATGTAGATGCTGACAGTAACTCCCTCAACACGGCATTTACTTCATTATTAGATTCAATTGGTTTCTCTCAAAATGTAAAAGAACCCACTCACTGTTTTAGTCACACCCTAGACCTTGTCCTTACATATGGCATTGAAATTGATAAACTAACAGTATTTCCTCATAATTCTGTTCTCTCTGACCATTTCCTCATAACATTTGAATTTAGTTTATTGGACTACACAGCAGCTAGAAAAAAGTTTTGCTTCAGTAGGTGTTTATCTAAAAACACTGTGAACAAATTTAAGGAAATGATCCCTTCATCATTTACTTCAACATGTACTGATATAACTGAGAGTAGCCTCATTAACTGTACTCCTGTACAAGTTGATTACCTTACTGATAATTATGCAGCATCTTTACGTTCCATACTTAATAGTGTTGCCCCTCTAAAAAAGGCAGTAATTCTGAATAGGCGATCTCCATGGTATAGCTCGCAAACCCGCAATTTAAAGCAGGCGTCACGAAGACTAGAAAGGAAGTGGCGTTCCACTCATTCACAAGAATCACGCTTAGTCTGGAAAAAGAGTTTATACTTATACAAATTAGCTCTTTTCAGTTTCTTTTCAGCACTGTAGCCAGGCTGACAAAGAGCTATAGTTCAGTTGAGACTAGTTTTCCCTTAACTCTGAGCATCAATAAGTTCACGATTTCTTTCTTTACAAATAAAATAGCTATTAGAGAAACAAATACAACAGAATTAGAATCATCAGTAAGGCTTCAAATGACTTTCTTTTTTGTGAAGATAGTGTCTAAGCAACTTTAACTTAATGAAGGTCACTTTAAAGAAACAGATTTCTG
This sequence comes from Channa striata, assembly GCA_033026295.1. Taxonomy (NCBI): domain Eukaryota; kingdom Metazoa; phylum Chordata; class Actinopteri; order Anabantiformes; family Channidae; genus Channa; species Channa striata. The sequence continues at coordinate 20,348,940 of CM065186.1, read as the reverse complement.
TCATGTTCGTTTGTGTCAGCGACGTGTTTACCTGTAGCTTTTGAGCAGATAGAGGTGTTTGGGGTTGATGCCTGACGCGCTGACTACCTTTAAAAGATGAATCCCACGATGAGATACCCCCAAAATCTGAGCATCCCCGCTGTCCAACTGTAACACACATATACAGGAAAGATGCTTGTTAATACTTGTAAATAATTAATGACTGCTCTGCTTTTGTGATATAATGATCGTGCCTTTCACATATATATGCAGGTGACATTCAGATAATAAAATTTTTTCATGAAGTTCCATAGGAACTTAACTCTTTACTGCAGTCACTAGCTCACTATTGTCAATTCAGAACACCGTTCTTATAAGATAAATTCAAATATGCTGCTGCCAGCTTAACATTATCACTCAGCATTCTCAGATCAAGATTTTTCTGGTACCTATAATGATAAAAAAATATTAATAATGTCCCTTCAATTTTTTTCAACTTGCAATTGTTTGAACACTCAAACTGAACATTAATTGTATTTCTGGTCTATTATTGCGCCTCGGAGCAATGGCTATAATGTGCCATAATATTTTCAAATTGTCCATGCAATTTTCATAAATGTGACATTTCAGGATATCTTCAGATTTGGCACAAATGTTCACTTGAACTCAATATGATGATGAACTAATTAGATGTTGGTAGCCATTATGATCTCATCTAACATGTAACTGGTCATAACTTTTAAATTCAAGTGGCAACCATGACAATGACAATGAAATTTTAAATGATCGTCCATTTTTCACCTATTGATACTCAAAGTGCTTTACATTTCTTCTAATTTAGCCATTCACACTCACAATCACACAGACACACATACAGGATTTGGATTTTAGACAGGATAATCCTACATGCTAAACCTAGACGATAATATTTGTCCTGTCCAGTGCAAACAGGGATATTCTTTAGGATTCTAAATCTGAATATAAAATCATTAACGCAAATTTAAAGATATGTTCTTCAAACATAGAAGAATAACTCAATTAATAACTCAATTAGACGTGGAGATAACTTACATTTTTGCCAAAATATATAATAATATCTTTTGCTACATGCTTTACAAGTCTTTATGACAGATATTAATGTCTATTTAGACATGACTTTATTATGGAAAGTGCCTTGAGATACTGTTGTTGTTAAGTGGCACTACATAAAAAATAGTTGAATTAAGCTATTGTTATATCGTATACTCCTACAATATGCATATATGTAAACTGCAATTTGACTGGCGGGTGAATGGATATAACAGCCATTTTATGAGCACTAGAGACTGAGATGGAATTGTCACCTTCACAGGGAACAGTCGACTAAAGTAATTCTCCCAGTTGTCTCGAGCAGCAATGATAATCCTCTTCTTCATACTGTCATCCTGGATAGTGCTTGTAGTCGTTCCAACATTAAAATTTGCTACAGAGGATTAATGGTAAAAAGAGGAAGAAACAGAGACAGAGAGAAAATATTGACTAAAGTGTACAACATTCACAAAGTATTTGCTCCAAGTACTGATTAAGATTGTCCCAGTATTTATGCACGATTGCGATGACCTTATTGAATATTTGCACATTATCAACTGCAGCATCTCACCGAGCAGATCCTTCATCTTCCTCCTCTCCTCCCTGCTAATCCTTATACAGCTGTCGGAGTATGTGTCCCTCATGATCTTGTAAATGTTACACAATGACAAAGTTAGAGCTCATGTTCAATGAAAAAAACGACTGGCATTGCATGCTGGAATTACTCATAACACCAGTAAATACACTAACCTGTTCACATAAGAGATTCAGGATGTAGGGACTGTCGAACTTTTCTTTAGGGTAAAATACCTGAAGAGAGACCTAATATTAGTGATGCTGGCTTATGACATAAGGTTATCAGCTCAAATGCCCTGTTTTCATTTCCTGCCTTTGGAGGGGGTAGATAAAAAAATGACAAATTTTTTAACTCAATGTACAATTCGACCAAAACATTGTTGTTTTTGGCCTTTTCCTCTTCATAACATTGCTCCACAGCTCTCCTAGGGTCCCACACGTTAAGGTCTAAACTATAACCAGCCAATTCCAAAACCGTGTATCTTTTTTTTTTTGGCCATTCTTCAGATCACAGCCGTGTAGCATTACCCAAAGTATGCTAAGCATTAGTTGTTGACCAGCCGCTAGGGCATCCTCTCCTGGGAAGATTGGCAACTGTCTTAAATGCTTTCCGCTTGTGAATTAAGGTTGTATTAATGATCAGACAATTTTTATTATCTTTTACACACAATTAAAAGAGGGGTTGCTAAATTTTGCACATGATTGTATGTGTGAACTTATGTTAAATGTCAATGTAGCCTGAGTACGTTAACAGAAACATAATCTGATTTAAACTAAGTTAGCTTCAAAAACGTGTTTAAATATTTAGGTGTATAGAAACATGAGTTTGATTTGGCTGAGCATGCATCATCTAAGTACTGTATATAGTAGTTTATCATAGTTTTCAAAAGCTGCCCACTGCTGCTGCAAACATGGTTAATAAGAGTTGTGAGACTGGACAATAATAGCAATTTGTGGGTCATAAAACCAAAACCTGAAAGATTCTAAAGCACTCTAGAGCCGAGCGGAACTGTAGCCCTGCTTGGGACGATCTCCCACTTTGCAGGACACCTGAATCTAGCTTTCCGAAATGGTTGTGAAACATTTAAAAAAATAGTTGCTTATATAGCGCTTTTATCCAAAGCGCTTTACAATGTAGAATATTATCCAGTATGCATAACAAGAAAAGACACCTGATGAAGAAGACACAGAATTGAATAATAATAGAAGGAGCTGGAAAGATATTAGAAGATGGAACCTGAGAATAAAGGGCATTAAAAAAGAAACAGAGAGAAAATATCAGAAATGTCTGACAATGGCACAGATGGACACTGCACACTGTACCTCTCCCTCCTCATATCAACAAAGGATGCAGATCCTTGTTTTAGAATATTAAATGATAATGACTCATGTTTGACATCACTTGCCAAAATTCAGTGATGTGTCCGTGTAAAACTGGAAATGGTCATCGCTAGCGCAAATTTCTTACTTCTTTCCGCAAGAAGAGTCTTCCCGGCATGCTGGAGTAAGAGAAGTAGACACCAGCAGAAAAACCATGGAGCTTGGACCGAATCCCCTCCTCATCTGGCATCATATCTACATTTAATAAGCAGTAAGTGAAGGGCACTTCAGTTAAATTGTAGCTACAATATTACATCACATTCTATAAATGTATAAGAGGCTTTAAATTTTTGTAAATATAATGTCTAGAAAACAAAGTAATTTACACCCACTGAGTGATGGGGCTGCAATGGGCGGGGGGGGCGGAATATCCTGAAGGGCAGGAGCAGAAGTAGGTGGTGGGGAGTTAGTGGGAGAAGGAGGAAGATGCTTGGAGCGCTTGGAGTCAAACAGGTCCTCCAAGGAGCGTTGTTTCTGTCTCATGCTACTAGAGATGACCCGGCGATCCCTGACGGAGGGAGGAGAGGGCTGCGGAGAGGGGCTCCTAGAAGGAGGCGCCCATGTTTTCTGCTTAAAGGAAGGCAAAGAAAGTATGCAGATGTATTGCACTGTATGTTTCAGACAGACAGTAATACTTTTAATTCTAAAAATGCGGATTATTTCCTAACCTGTGGTGACCCTGGTGCTTTGTTTTTGAGTTTGGCCAAGGCTTCTTTTTTGGGGTCACTCTTCTTTATAAACTGCCTTACAGGAGCTCTGTGAAGAAAAGATCACAACTATTACAGGAAAATAACTAATGAGATAGATTATCAGTTATTTAGCCAGAAAGCTCATCAAACAATATAACCTCATATGAAACGTATATATAAATTACTCCTTTGCAAATCAAAAACAAATATGGACAACATTAACAGCTGCTACACCAGTGCCAATATTTTTTTTTTACATTTACAAAATATAGTATATACAAATACGACTCTACCAAAGCTCTCCTCAGGGTCCTGTGCAGTATGTTAGCTGTTCCCAGGAATGGATGGTATTCCTGAAATCTGCTGGAACCACTCCAGTTTGTCCAAGTGTCCTTGGGCAAGACACTGAACCCCCAGTTGCTCCCAGTGGTGATGAGCTTCCTGCATGGCAGCCATCACCGCTGTGTATGTATGTACCAAATTACTCTATGACTAAATGTGACAGTTTTACTGGTAATGTGAGCTTAGAAACTTTAAAAGTCTCTCAGAAAGTGTCCTTGAACTTTAAAGAAGGACTTTGCCGCTACTCACATAGAATATCTGTCAGTCTTTAACCTAGGTTAACCTCTGGTCTTTGTTAGGGTGATTTGAGGCTACAATTTGTCAATTACTTTTCCCCACATGGTTTGGAATGAAAAAATATGCCACCCAGTAGAGGTAGAAGTGTTTCTAGCTGATGTGTTTTTAAACCCAGCAACTCTGATCTGAGGTCATGGCTGAACTCAACAAAAAAAGTTTTGTAGAAAAATTTCCCCTAATATGCCCCAAAATCCTGAAACCCTTTGAGTCTAGTGAATTCTTATACTTATTATACTTACATATACTCAGTTATTTATAATGCTATTTTTTGCATGGCTGACACAGTCTCATTTCTTGAAGGCAATTTGCTGTATTGATTGACGTGAATCTATTTTACATCAGTAAATCAGTAGAAAGTTAGATATGTTGAAAGTTACCTGACGGGCTCGAAAGGTTTGGGTTCTGGCTGGGGTCGGCTGTTGTATTGCTTGATGATCTCTCTGATATTGGAGGTGGGCTCAGGCCGAGGCTTGGCTAAAGGAGCTGGGACAGTGGCATCTGTTTTTCTAGCTGAAGAGCTGCTGAGAATCTTTGCTATTCGAGGAGACACAGGAATAGGAATATGGTAGGTTCCTCATTTGATCGCCTTTCTGTACCATCGGTTGGTATTTTTCAACACAAATAACATAAATGTTAAAAGCACAACATAAACCCATGGTGCTTTTCCCAACTTGTTAATAATCAATCTGCATATAGATAATTTTTCATGATATTTTCCTTATTTATTAAAATAATACATTTTCTTACTTTCAGGCTTTGGTGCTATCGGTGGGGGTGATGGATGCCGTAATGGTGGTGGGCGTCGCTGCTGTCTGGGTGGGCTGGAAGGTGCTGGCCAAGGCCTTTGGGTTTTTGATTCACTTTTAGCGCCTTAATGGAGCAGAGACCATTGTAAAATATGCTGCATTACTATTGTTAATGACACACAACATGTTTTCAAGAAAAAGCTGCATGTATTACTGATGTTTGATGTCAGTGCCACTCACCAATTTTCTGGAAGTAGTCCCTTTTGTCTCTGAAAGAGTGCAGGTTATCCGGCTCTGCGGAAGCAGTATCTCTTTCTGGCTGTGGACAAAGTGGAAACACAATGTGCCACATGTAATGAATAGGAACACAAGCGAGAGCAGTGTTTCACATTTAGAGATTTAAAGAAAAAAAACTGTATTAAATTTCTGTAAAGTTAAATTAATAAATATTCTATGGTCTGATGAAACAAAAATTTCGCTTTTGGCCATCAGCATAGATGTGGGCAGCTGTGGCTCAGTTAGTGCATGAACTACAGGGACAGTGGTTTGACTCTCGGTCGACACTAAACCCATACATTGTCCCTAGTGTTTACTGCTTATTTGTAAGTTGTTTTGGATAAAAGCATCTGCTAATTTGAATTATTGAATCTGTAATCGTTTTTGGATGGCCTGCTTTAGGCAGATTTACTGTATGCCTGTGCCATGTTTCTTCCTCTTCTTAATAATGAATTTTCAAGAGATATTAATAACTAAACATTTTTCTTGTGCCCACACCCTGGCTCCTGCCTTTCTGCCTTTGTGTTTTATTTTCAAGTGTTAATTGGACGGTTCTTCTGCCTTCATGGTGTAGTTTATGACCATTCACCAGTAACTGGACCTGGATACAGGTGTATTTATACTAAAATCCTTCAAACACATTCGCTGCACTCAGATGATCTCTAACTAACTCAATGTGCACTGAAAACGTATGCGATCACTTACATTTCGTTTAATTACTCATTTAATTTGGATTACATAGAGATCTATTTTCACGTTTACATGAAAAGAGCCAAATGAATTCAGTGTAACAGATAAACAAATAACAGATAAACATTCTTTGCAATTCAAATAAGGATGGATTTTAGAAATGTATAAAAAAAACAATAAAAATTACTTCAGACTGAGGCTGCCTGTAGCTGGAGGTGCGTTCAGATGCTGGTACTTTGGGTTTGACAGGTGGGGGTGAGGGAGTTCGTGGAGAGGGTGAGCGATCCCTGAAACGCTGATTGGACTCATGTCTCCGCTGTCTCTCCTCCTCCTTCTTTCTTACTTTCTGCTCTTTCTTCTTTTGCTGCTCCTGGGTCTGCTGTTGGGACAGACTCATCGCCTGCAGGGTCATCTGCTGGGCCTGAACACAGGGGAAAAGCAAATACACATTGAAAGTGGAGGCAGGCAGTAGGGAAAGTAATTGAGCAAACTGAAATATAATGTAAAACAGCATGGTAGAAGTGTGCTTGTCCTAACCATAAGAAGGGCCTGCTGGTTGATGAAGGCCTGCTGTGTTGCTGCAATCTGCATGGGGTCAGGAGAAGCATGTATGGGAGCCTGAGGCACCATGGCTGTGTAGAGACAGTTACAACAAATTGTCAGGTAGAAATCAGCAAAATTTTAAGGCCATTTAGCTACATCTAAAAGAACTAAAACAAAGTGATTCTGCATTTCTTTTAAACACATGAGCATTTAAAGAGACTGGCCTCACTGGGGCATACACTCAAAGAAGGGGCTACGTTTTTTTCTCTCTTTGAGATAGCGGCAGGTCCTGACACAGCGGCTCAAGGCTCTACTTCCATCAACATCCATCAAACATTAACATGCCTACAGAGTAAAACCCCCCAACCAGGACAATCAGACCATCTCTCCCGGCTCCTCATTCTAGCCTATGTCCCATTAGGAAGAGATCTAAACCAAAAAGACAAATCATCAGACGTGACAATGCTCAGCTTCAGGATTGTTTTGTCTGTACAGATTGGAGCATCTTTGAACAACAGCACTTTAAGATACACACAGAGACTTTTCTACAGAAAGACCTGTGTAGAAAATATCACAGTGAACATACGCATCGGAGTTTTCCCAAACAGGAAACCCGGGATGACAAGTGAAGTCCAGATGACAACTCACTGTACAGTACGGCCAGAACCAACCTGAAAAGAGGCATCAAATGCGCCAAAGACACTTGGAGGTATTATGAGGTAAAACTTTCAGTTCAGGGAATATCTGGTTGCTCATTGTATAGAGATATACCCCTGGTTTACATAGTTCTTGGGAACACCTTCTGAACACATCATCTGTACAGAAACACTCCTTCAGATGATGACATCTGAATAAAGAACTACTGCTAATTAAATCATCTGAACTAAAAAACCAATGATCAGGACCTTCACATCAGTCCAAAAACACAACATGTGAATACTGTAAGTAGTTTGATTGCTTCATTTCCACAAATGTATATGGTGATAAACACAAGCACTGTGTAAAATAGTGTTTTATTTATTTACTGAATTAAATTGGTGAAAATATCTTGCAGTGGGATTACCTGGCATTGCTGGCATCATGGGAGGTACACCATAGCTGGGCATTGCTTAAGAGAGATGAGCATTGTAAAGATTAGAGAAACTACCAAACAAAGAAACAAAAATAAAAAAAACACAAATTGCTGCCACTGACATGGTATGAAAAGGTGTCAACACACATGAACGTTCTCACTTACCCACAGGATAGCTTGGCATTGTCATAGGCATACCTGAAAGACAGAATGGTCTGTTTTAATTACCACATATGTTCTAATTACAAGAGACCAGTCTAGAGTTTGAAGATTTTTTACATTTCATTTTCTGTTCTTGAATTTTGTTATAATGTAGTGTTTTTTTGTCAACTGTTTGTTTGTATGTCAAGATTCTGGACTTTTTTTAGTCTGGGTTTTGTTAATTTCCTTTTCTTGGCCTTTTATTTTGTAGTATTGCTTTTCTTTCCTGTGAGTTTCTTTTGGGTGCTTTACTTTTCTCGTTTGTTCTTATTAGTTTCGCCTGTCTTATATTTAAACCCTGTTCCCCCTTCAGTGCTTGTTGGTTCGTCTCTCTCGCAGTTGTCCTGCTTCATGATGCTCGTGATCCCAGGGATTCTTCCTGCGACTCCTCCTAACTGCTGCCAATTAAATAGTGAATAAGCTGCTCTGAAGGGCTCATACCTTTGTAAATCTGATTGTGATGAAGTAAGTGCCTCACCAGTCATGAACCTCAGTGCAGGTCACTGCTAAATATGAACATCTACAATGTGCCTTTAACTTACAAATACAGGACTTTACATTTTAACAACAAAGGTACAAGCAAAAGTTTGTTTATTAACAAATTATAAATCTGAACTTACCTTTTTTTCAAACCTGTTCCAAGAACAGATTGATCAACCATAACTGTTTAATTAAACAATGTAAACATTAATATTGCTCAAAGTGGGGAACTAGGTTCTATGAGCCAAACCAAGCTACAGTTTAAATGAAGGAATATCAATATGTAAGTGTACGGTGATTTTGGGAGAGAGAAACGTGATCAGTTACTATTTACCTCTATTTACCGTTTAAGTAACGTGAAAAATTCTTGTAACTTTAGAAAGGCCCAACTGCACGAGCGGCTCTGTATGGACACCAGACTTTTGTAGGAATAAGAGAAACCTTGCCTTGCCTTTTAGATTGGTTGTTTTGCCAAGATGGGCTGCAATTGGTACCGGTTCTTTTGTCGAACAGGAAGGACCGCCTTGGTTCTTTTAACAGGCGAGCTAATAGAGCTAGGATTGGGCGTCAAAACGCAAACAATTCATTGGATTTCATCTATTCATCAGAACTCTCACATGTATGTTAATATGAGACATTAACCATTACACACATCCTATCATGTAATGTTAAGTATTTTAACATCCATGGGAGTTTGAATAGTAGAACAGTTGGTACTTTGTTTTATGTTTTTTAATGGGCTTGATGAAAAGAGAAATCTCTACTCGACGTGTATGATTAAATTAAAGAAAAGATTTAATTCCGGAGGAGGACTCAGCCCTCAAGGCAAATTTGAATCACTGGCAAGCAAACCCTCTGAATCTTGGCAACGCCCCAGGTTATATAATAAAGTTAAAATTTCATTTATCTAGTTCCTGTTACGGTGAAGTTCCACTTTGAGCTTTTACGCAACATCAGAATTCCAGATGGAACTACTAGGCCGGTACCGATTGAAGCCTAACAACCTGCAGCAGCTCAAGGGCAAGGCCAAATTCCTCTTATTCCTACTGAGAAGTCTGGTGTCCATACATAGCCACTAGCACAATGGAGCCTTAAATTGGTTATTTCATGTTTTATTGTTCATTAATTTATTAATTTTGTTCCATATATCCATATGCATATTCACATATATCTATATTTTCCGTAGTCATAGATTAAGAAATAATTCTTTTTTCGTCTTTCTTCAGAAAGGCAAGGTCACTGAAACTGGAAAAGAATTCATCTCAAAAAGTCAAATTCTATTGTTCACTTAACTTGGTCTTTTGGTGTTATTTTAATCATAGCTTGGTTCGGCTTAAATAGAATCTGGTGCCCCAGTTTTGAGGAATATTTCCTTAGATATATGACTTACATGTAGCATATTGCTGCACACAACTATTATTAACCATGCATTAACCTGGATATTGAAACTTAAACATTGTAGCCCTGTGGGTGTGTGAGCACTTATAAATTGTACCAAAGCATGGCAGTGTTGTACCATGTCACTCTCTTATCATTTGTGCTTTCTTTCTCCAATTTATAACTCAGCGGCTCTTAGCCATGTAGGCTAAGGCCAACACCCTCAAATTGTCAAATTAATTAAACTTCAAGCAAGCGTAAAAGATATAAAGATGTGGATGTCCTATAACTACTTACTTCTAAACTCAGACAAAACTGAAGTTATAGCATTTGGACCAAAAAATCTCAGAAATACATCCTGCATCCTGTCTCAAAGCCATGCGATGGTTCATGCATTTGTAACTTCTAGATTGGACTATTATAATTCTCTACTTTCAGGTTGCCCCAGTAACTCTCTAAAAAGCCTCCAATAATCCAAAATGCTGCAGCAAGATTACTGACTGGGATTGGTAAGAGAGATCATATTTCACCTTCATTAGCTTCTCTCCAATTGGCTTCCCATTAAATGTAGAATAGAATTTAAAACCCTTCTTCTTACCTATAAAGCTTTAAATGGTCAAGCTCCATCATACCTCAAATATCTCCTAGTAACATATCATCCACTTCGGTCTCGTAATTTCTACCAGTCTGCCCAATCGTTTGTTGCTCTTTTCTTTTCTATCTCCACTTTCCACTCATCCCAACCAGTCACTAGGTTTTTATAATCCTCCTGGTGTATGTGTTATGTCAGTACAGCAGTTTCGTACCAGCTCCATACATTCCAGGCTGCATGGGTCCAACTCCTCCTCCTCCTCTCATCCTGCGGTTTAGCATAGCTACTCTGTCCATGTCCTACAAACACAGGCACACACACAAACATAATTATTACAGTTTGAGTGACAGAGCAGACAGTTTTAGAAAGACTGCAGGTCTTTCTAAGACTGAATACAACAAAGCTGCAGTAAAAAGAAACAATCAGTTACATAGCGCATCCAGGAGCGATGAGTACCCTCTTCACACCTAACAATTTAAACTTCAACATAACTTTATATGTTCACTTTACAGCTTAGAAACACATGGAATATAAGCACTGCATCAACCAAAGGGGATAACTGAAATAATAAAGTAAATCTCATAACGTCACTGACTGGGGGTCCTTGGTCCAGAACAGTATCAAACAAGACATCAACATAGGCATCCATCTGTCGACCACGCCCTGTGAGGAAGTAGAGGAAGGTTAGAACAGATAGGGATGGGAACTGTTATGATGATATTGATTTAGATGCCATTATTGATGGGTTCTGATTCTCTTATTTTCCTTACTGATACCTAATCAACGTTCTGTGTGGAACAAATACAATCTTTATAAAATATATATTTCTACATAGGTTTCACCAGCACCGATATTGTAATATCTGGGATTCGGAACATCCTACATGACTGCTTAAGTATTCTTGTTGCACATTTTCCCACAGGAAGGAGGTCGAGTTTAAGGTCACAATGTTTGAGTTATTGCAAATGTACAACTTTCAGAAAGACATACAAGCATTAACAAAAGGAAATGGTCACCTTTGAAACATACAATTTTGATGGATTTTACTTACAACTGTTTTTTTTTAACTGAAAACATTTCTCGATTCACACCCCCCCACACCGTATTAATAATGACATTAATAATGACATAATAAGGAACATTTCTGCTCAGAGCAATTCCTAAATCTAGTGAATAATGTGGATAGTTTAGAAAGTTTCCAGTAAGGAAGATCACAACAACATCATCAAATCAATGCAACTGTAATATTGCTCTACATACTGCTGGATGTGTCAATAGAGAAAGCTGATGATCCTGTGTCTTATTCGCATGGTCATATTTTCTGCGCAGATATGCAGGAGTACATGGCCTTAAGACCTACCTTCCTGTGGATAATCTCTTCTCCAGGGGCTACCCTCAAATGGTGGTAGCCCAGGAGCTTGCACTGGAGGTGCTGGTGGAATGTTGTCCATATGTACAGCTGGCATCCTGGAGGACATGAGAGAGACAGAGCAAATCTTTGTGAAACTATTTTGGATTGGGCTCTCCAAAAGTCAGCTCTTATCATATCTACCTGTCCCCATTGCTGCTGAACAGGTAGTCTGAATTTGTAGGGGAGGGTATTCCTGGTGGAGGCAGCACTTCAGCTTCTGCTCCTGCCAGCAGATCCATGACAAAATCTGAGCCAGCCAGATCTAACCAGCCTTCATCGGTAAGAAGAGATACTGACCAGCCCTTCACAGCTTCAGACACACCTCTGTCACACCAAAACCGTCAATGTAACAGGAGGATAAGGGACAATTTACAATAAGTAACTTGAACAACTTAAGGGAAGTAAAGAAAATGCACTACATGTTTGAAACTGGACAAGTAACCTGAAATTTAGAAGCCATGATGCCAGCTGTTCTCCAGTGGTCCATGACTCCACTTCAGTGGTCAATTTCTCATCTAAAAACAGAGAATTTTATGGGTTTACATGTTAGCACTGGCTAAATTAAAACCATTACACTCCATGGCAAACTTTCAGAATTTCTCGATCTCACCAGTGAAGGTGTGTACATCCAGCAACATGGTGCCTTTCCTCTGGTTGGAGGTCCACTCCAGCCTGGTGGGTGGGTAGATGCGGACAGCGGGAGGTGGGACCTCCAGAGATGTCAGCAGTTTGTGTTGGCACAGTGAGCGGTACTCCCCTGGACCATGGTCGGACACATACCTGAATGAGAAATACTCTGGATTGAGAAATGTGCAGACAAATAGTGGTTTTCACACAACACTTATGTTTGTTGCAGTACACATGTGCAAGCTTTTACTTGAGCAGGGGTTTCTCCAGTGTTGGTGTGGGGGTGAAGGCACTGAGGCAGCAAGCCAGCAGCAGCCAGCCCCTCAGGCTGTCCTGTTCTTCCTGCAAGCCCCACGTGTGGTAAACTAACTGGACCAGGATCTCATCCCTCAAAGCTGGGTGGTTCTGCCCCTTCTCCACTATGTAGTTACCTAGCAGCTGCTCCTGCCAGGCACTGAGTTCTGGTTCACTTGTAAACCGCATGATCTAATAAGAAATCATAAATGAGGTTAATGAGAAAATGTAATGTAATCTCTAATCTAATCACTACCACATACCAATTTGTAAATGTTCAATGATGTTCTGGCATTTTCAGTCTCCAAAGGTGTGAGAGGTCTCTGGAGAGGTTGTCCCTGAGGCTGGCACCATGTGTCCTTACAGAAGACAAAATAAAGACATTTATTAGGGAAGATAGGATATCAAATTGATCTTCCTTCATCTGTTCAGGTGTCCCTGAACAGGGACATAACTATTGCATGACATTAACTTTCTTTCTCCTGTAATTGCTGTCTCTCTCTTTCGGTACCTTTCTACCTTGCTCTTGTTTGTGTTCTCTCTCTGCTTTCCATTCACTCGAGCCTGTCCAGACAGATGGCCACCCACCTAGAGCATGGTTCTGCTAGAGATTTCTTCACTTAGAAGGAGCTTTTCCTGTCCACTGTTTCCTAGGATTTGCTTATGGGGTATTAGTTAGGCTTTCTCTACATATTTGTGCAGTCTTGACTTTTCATTTTTAATGGCTTTAGATGGCATTGTTGTATGCATGGAGACCTGCTTTTTGATATGTGCTATGGTTTACAGAAACACTAACAGGACTCTTACGAAGACCCACTTACAACCATGAAATAATAGCGATATCTTCAACACCCAAAGAGAAGTGCGTTGGGGACCTTGGTGAAGGACCGTTTTCGGACACAAATGGTCAGCTGATTCTCCATCAACCAATCACAGCTGCAGTATGCACCCAGGTGATTAGTTAGGCTACTGACAGTGTAGCAGAAATAGCTATGAGCATAGTTATGCAGAGATTGCTGGACTTGTGAGCGGCATTGTGTGCTGTAGTGGTGTTGGTGCTGCCCTCTTTTTTGTTTTATTTTTAAAAATGTCATTTATTTGACAGTGTTTATATTTTTCACTTTCTCTGTGATCTTGTTCCATATTCCTTTGCTGCTTGGTAGACTGCCTATAATTGGTTGATGGTATAAAGAACGTTGCATTTTCATTGTACAAAGGATGTATTGATTTATGATAACTAGCCATGTTGTACTAGTTGTTGGATACCACAAACCTATAGATTTTTCACTATATTTGTTTTACTATTGAGTTTACATTTCTGATTATTCTTAGGTTTCAGAACGACACACATACACACAGAGACCCATATGTTCGAATACCTTTTTCACTTATCCTGCAATAAATCCTCAGCAAAACAGAACTGTCTGTGAAGCAGACAATACAGTCTTCTGAATTCCCCATAACAAGGACACTAACTTGGAAACTGTCAGCTTTTTACAAAGATTAGTCTTTGTAAACAGTTTATGCGTTCTGTCACCATTGTGACAGAAATAAAAAAAATGGAATACTGTTAATTTTTGCTGCTCTGTTTTCATACTTATGGCAAACCTCGTATTTGTGTTGTCTTTAAACCAGTGCTTCCTTAGTGAGAACTCATTTTTTGTTTCCCTGCAAGACATCCACTTGTGCTGACTCAACAAAAAAATCTCCCACTGATTTGTTATCTAGTCACCAACCGTAAATCTACCTACATCTGATCATTTGCCTCCCAGTAGGGAACCCACAGGAACCAGGCCGGGCTGATGATTCTCAAAGCATTAAAAGAAATAGGAAGCATAAGTGACAAGACTTGCTAATTATACACACTGTATAAAGGTTGATTAACACTGACTCATTTTTTGGCCTTTGTGTGTGAGCTCTGCTGTGAGATGAGTGGTTAAAAGGCCGAGAGAACCTGTAAAACCTTGTAAATCTGATTGACTGATTTGAATCTGATTTTTTTATTTGTTTCTTCGTGAAAAACACATTTACACATAGGGATCTTCATCACTAGACTCTGTGTGGAGACTAGAGACATACTCATGTGTGGGTGTGTTGGGAGCCTGATGGTGGGAATGTTCTGCCCAGCATCAGAGGGGTATAAAGCATTTGTGTATCAGTTTTTATAACGGCCCTGGACAGCGCATGGAAAAATGTCTGCGAACTTCTCTCTTGCAAGTTAATAAAACCCTTAAAGAGCATCCTGGATGTTCCAGCTTCTTTATTGATTACACTCGAGGTGTATGTCTTTGGGACTAGTTGTTGTCAGTTTTTCTAAGACAATTTGGTGGCAGCTGTGGGATCTGCTGAGCGGCCATTGGAAAGCCAGTGAGCAGTGGTTTGCATGTGCCCTGAAAAAGAAACAAACTGCAGCCTCACTCTCTGCTAAAAGAATGAGCATGGAGATGGAGGACTGACCACAGCTCTCTGATTGCAGTTGCCAGTTCCTCGAACTCAAAATTATCACCGGTCAGCACAGATGAGTGATGAGTGAGTCATAAGGACGTTTCTAAACAAGTTTCCATTTTTGGCTCAATTAATCTGAGCCATTGGGCAACTACTATTTAATTGGAGACCAAAACCAGACGATAACTGTCACTGTCACCGAAGGTAACTGTCTGAGGACAGATAGGACCTTGGACAAGGGACTCTGACATGAGGAGCGTCCTTATTGCCATAGAAGAGGACAGAAGGCTGAAGATTGTCCTGAGAAGCCCTTGCTGGTGCGGAACTGATGGGAGGAGGAAGAGCCAGTGTCTCAAGGACAGTTGCTTGTGAATGGTCAAAAGGAGGGAGGTGGCACACACTCGACATACATTGCAATGAAGACATGCTTATATACACATACACTGATAAAATGCCAAATGAATGAAATAAAGACTGCTCGACAAAACTCAAACAGGATGAAGTGAAGGTGGAGAGCTCAATATCTGGAAGCTAAATTTGAACCACCTATGGAAACCTATACTCAGTATTCTGAGAGAGTAAATTTGAACGGTCAAGAGGTGACATTTTTGGTAGACAGTGGAGAAACTAGGTCAGTTTAAAAGCAACAGAACTTGCAACACCTCCTAAGATGAGTGACAACTATGTGTAGGTGTAGGTGTTTCTGGGAAAACACCAAAAGAGCATTTGACTAAAATTGTTTCAAAATTGTTCCCTGTCAATTTGTCAGGGCGAGATTTGACATTGCGGACAATGTTCCCAAATATTGTCTGTTGTGTCTACAGAGTTACTCTCACGTGCACGAGCTGTGGCTTCCGGAACATACATATTCTATGTCAGAGGGTGATTTACATTGTACAGCACATGTTTCACGTGGCCCTGATGTTCCTTATGAACACAAATGTGTGAGGTCAGTGAGTTCTGAGAAATTGACTTCAGTCTTTTTGTATTGGTCTGATCATAGATGTTCACTATCTGTCTCCCTGAGTGAGGAACAGAATCGTCTCTATGACATTTCAAGTGCCGTTCCCCACATTCCATTGGCTAAATCAGAATCAGATAAATGGAAAAAAATAGGCTTTTTTGTAAAAAAGTTTTCTTCTGTACATGATTGGAAGCAACTTTAGACTGAGTCAGCTCTAATGTTTTCGCCTTCTGCAGGTGCCTACAGAATGTGTCTTAGCTGTTTTGTGTAAGCCTCTTCACAACAGCATTGTGAAGTGTGCCTGAATATTTATGGGGAAAACACAAATATGATGTAGGTTTCATAAGAAATTGTGAGCTAGTCATAGTAACACCAAATTCCTCTTACAGGCCCAGTAAACGTCAGTACCAGGTGAAACAAGAGGCTATTGATGAAATCCTGATGGAATCCATGAGGATTCCATCAATGTTCTAGCGTCAGAGGGGTATAAAACATTTGTGTGATGTACCAGTTTTTAGAAAGGCACTGGACAGGGCACAGAAAAATGTCTGCATACGTCTCTCTTATATAGATAATAAAACCCTTAAAGAACATCGTGGCTGTTCAAGCTTCTTTACTGATCACACTCGAGGTGTCTGTCATTGGGACCAGTAGTTGTCAGTTTTTCCATGACACCCACTCTGAGTGAACTGTTTAAACTGCTTAATGACCACTTCTGAGCTGCTTTCTGCTTCTTAACTTGCTCTAGATTTTTTACCACGACAATGCTTGTCCCTAACCACTCGACCTGTAGCACTGATCGACCAGTTAATCGATGTTTCAATTTTCGAGTACAGTGCTGATTTTCTGGCCACTGTGCAGCAAAGACAATATTCAATTTGGGGGTAAAAGTTGAAGGTTTTTTACTCTCTAAAGCTCATCAAATATCTAAAATGGACAGGCCAGGTAGAGAACTGATGTGAGTAAAATAGATGTAACAATAACGTGATTAATGATTAGTTGATGCATGATGAGGATAGAAGAAGGCTACCCCATTTTATTCCATACATCTCCTATATTTTATGTCTTCATAGAGGCAGAGATTACTCATTTTGGCCTTAAAGTTGTGGAGCTATCTGGTTTTTTAAGGGTTATGTTTAGCGTCACCGTCTGTTGAAATAACCTCTTATTGATATCGAGTACTCCGTGCTGAGTCTTTATTGTCTGCCATCTTTTTTCTGCAATCAGGCTCAGATATAAATTGCGTTGGCCTGAGACCATAAAGTCCAACCCCTCTGCACATGTTTGGGCACCAATATGAATTGAAAACAGTAAATAATTTAACTGTGTGCATTTGCACTCTAATTTGACTCACCTTTAAAATGGACTTGGCATAACGAGAGAAAGGGTATCTGTCTATATCCAGAGGCAGCATGAGCTTATGTTCTGCCTTCACCTGTGGAGGTGCAACCTCTGTGACCCCTGACACGTGCTGGCGCCCTGGTGGAGAGAAATAGAACTACAATCATGAAATACAATAGCAGCACAGTCTCATATGTGCAGATTGTAATCTTATCTATTCAGTCCTCTTGTTGTGCATTCTCTGAAGCTGACCTGCTGCACTGTGCAGTCTAGCTGACAGCTGAGCAGGGATTTCCAACATCCCCACATCCTAAAAAAAGCAGAAAATATTAGATTGTGGTTAAAAGCTAGGTCTTTCCTAATGGAGCATTAAATCAGTCCGTCTGGATCCCTACCATATCTGGAAAGACGATCTTTGTCAGTGCTTTTACTCCGTTCCTCCCACTAATTTCCTAAAATTAGAGACAAACAAATTTTTCATTCACTGTCACCTCATGATGTAAAAGCCATATTACTCCTTGACTGGACACCCTTTCCTTTAATTCCTTAGTTGAGTTCCTCAGACGTTTGTATATTGTTATCCAGATACAAACTTCATCATCTTTCTCTGAGGAGTGTTCACTCAGACCTATTCTTAGAATCACAGCCTTTTTATACTACAACGCCCACAGACTTGTTGCCCCACCCCATACGAGTCCAAAAGTCCATTAGGTTTAGAGATGTTTACAACTTAAAGAAAGAGTTTCCAAAACAGTTTCGTTTATCTCTGTCCATGCTATCTGTGCATATATTTGTATATGCTTACTCCAAAGTCAGTTGTATCTTCTGTTGATCCTAACAGATAAAATTATGAGATAATTGACTCAAATGTAAATGAATCTGTGGTTTGCATTATAGATTAAATTGTGGTGTGCTAATGTATTCATACAGCAAATGATTTTCCTTTGTTGTGGCCTAACAATATTTTTATTCAGTCAAATAGCTCAAAATGGTTCCCTTATTATGATAGTCCTTCAATCAAGAACCCCAAATCAAATAACTGCATTAGAATCTTAATTTTCTAACATATTTTGTTGCTAATTTCAATATATCTGAATGACTATTACATGGATTGCATTACACATCTACCTATCCATTCTCTAAATGATTCTATGTGGTCTGCACTTATTTAAGGCTTTTCTACCTATCCTCTAAATGCTTCTGCTGATCAGGATCAATGGGGTGCTGGAGTTTATTAACCTTACTTTTGCTCACTTAAATCTGATAAAAAAAAGTTCTGTCTTTATCTTGTTTACCATATCAAAATGTAAATAGCATCAAATAAAAGCTGAAATTCTGTTCTTTTACTTGCTAGCAATCTTTTTACCTTCACGCCTTCACACTTCTTTGACACTGATATTAACAAAAAAATATGTGCTGTAGAAAACAAAAAAGAAAACCAGATTAAATGATTCAATATATAGCAAAATATTATGGATATTGATCGGCATTAAGGACAAAAAGGGTAGTGACAAATTTTTTGTATAATATGTTTACGTTATTTGTGATGTTCCCTGATATCAGGGCATTAGGGTTTTATTGAACAGATAGTCCCTGATTGATAAAGCATCATAAATGCTTCAAACTCCCAAGCTGACACATCACTAAAGAATAAATTTTGCAAAATTAGAATTATTATGTCTGGGGTTCCACAAGTTGACAGTATATAGTACAATTGTTTTCGGAGTCCATGTTCTACTCCTTCCAATCCTAGATCACCTGATCACCTGAATTACATGTGTAAAATTAGTGCTACTTTCATTAGGAGACTTATTCCAAGTTTATATTGGAGTATTTTGGCTTTTTGTATCAGAATTTAACTACCTGTAGTATAATTTTGATTTTTTTTAACATACTTGCTGTGAAATTAATGAAAGAATAGAATAGAATGGTGCTTCATTGCCATTTGTACTCACACTTTACAGCTAGCTAAATTAGAATGGTTGTGCCCTTATCTGGTAAAGCTTTTAACACTTGAAAAAGAAACACATAATACAATGTATTATGTCTTTACGTAGTATGGAAGAAATATAATAATAATATATCATAATACAAATACAAAATAATGATGTACATATAGGTTGAAGAAAGCTACGCAATGTCCAATCAGTTGGAATTTGTATTAACACTAATTTAACGCTGTATCCATTTGCCCAAGATAAATCAAAACTTTGCCACAGTACAGTATATAGTAACCATCCTGTGAAATGACATTAATATACTGGTGATTCATAATTATAAGGAGTGTGATTCTATGAGTTTCCTAAGTGGAAGAAATTGACTTTCATCAAATATATAAATAAATAAACTTTTTTAGTAAACACTAACTTTTCAGAGTTGCCGTGGACGACTGTTACTAACCTTGAACAGCTGACACAGGCAACAAAGTAGCTGGAGCCTAATAGTTCCAATGTTCATAGTACAAACCTCATAAAAGAACCTCACAAAATAGACTAAATAAATAAATAAAAGAAAGACAAAACTGCCGGTTTAGATTATACAAAACAAGAACAACAGATGAAATACTTACTAAGATATAATAAAAAACAGCAGTGGCAGAAGAATAAAGAGAAAAATACAGTTTCACAAAACTAAGTCACTTAAAACACTGGAAATATGTTTGCCTCTGATCTGCTGTAGAAGTTTCAAAGAAAGAAAAGCAGCCTACCTTTGAGAGCAGTGGCACTGGAAGCTTAAGGGGATAGATTACATAAGGCGGAAGAAGAGATGCAGTGCTGCTTCAAATTTCACCAAGAGGGGTTGAAGTCCAAGGCTGAAGTGTGGTTGAGGTGGGTGTGGGTCTGGGTGTGTATGTGTGTGCATAAGTGACATGATGAACAGAAGATAAGAAAGCGAGTGTTAAAGGAAGAGTTTGAGGCTTTATGAGGTGGTTGTGATGATGTCAAGGGTTTTGTTAGGAATGTTGATATATATTTGGGAATGAACATGCCCCTTAAGGGCCCAGCAGCTATCAGTGTAGGTAGATACAGTCCCTATAAAAGGTGTTGCTCTGAGCTGCTCGCAGTGTCCTTTTGTCTTCCTGGTGTAATGATAGCCAGGAATACTGATTAACCAGTGACTTGAGTTTCCAGACACAGGTTTGACACGTGTCTCCCTTGAGACACATTCACTGCACTCAGGTCATTCCCATGTCAACTGCTGGACTACTAGCACCAAATGGCTAGATCTCTATATGATTAGATCAGTCATTTTAAAGGGCGGAATATTTATGCAAACAGTTTTCACTTTGACATTGACAAGTATTTTTCTGAAATGTATTTGTCATAGTCACCAACTTATATTGACCATGACTGATTTATGATGTGCTACATCCAAGGGGGTGAATACTTTTTATAGACATTGTAAATTGGCACCTCCCTCTGATGTGCTTCCCTTCCAAGTATTGGAACAACAAGTATAATTCAACTATACACTGAAAATTGACATCAAGGTTTAAGAAGATGGAAATATTGAAGAATTTCCTGAGAGTTGTGTATGAAGAAAAAAAAAACAATTACAGTGTTTTTAATTAAAACATGACAGCTATGAAGAAAAACCCAAGGCAACATCACCAACAACCTCCACTGTGCAAGGGAGAGGGTGTCACATCCACCAACTGAAGAGAACGTCATGAGAAGAAAGAGTCATCAACAGTCAAAATCAGAAAGCCATGTTAACATTTGCATAAAGCAGATGAGATGACCCACAAAAGTTTTTTAATACAGATTTATGCACTGAAAAATGATGGAAAGGCTAAAAATAAAAATGGATCTGCTTATCATCTAAACCAGTTCACCTTTCATCTGATGCAAAAGGTGCTATGTTGTATACGAAAGAAAACTGAATCTGCTGTTTAACTAATGCATTTATATACATTCAAAATATTAGGTACAGACAGCTAGCCATATATATATATATATGTGTGTGTGTGTGTGTGTGTGTGTGTGTGTGTGTGTGTGTGTGTATGTATGTATGTACATGTATATATATCAGGACAATAGATAAAGTCAGGAGTTGAACAAAGGGCACATTGAGCACTCACATGACTTTCATTGTCTCATCACTTAAGCTGTGGACACACTGTATGTCGTCACCCTCTTCGAATAATGGCAGTCAAATAAAGTCATAATTTTTAAGTAAAAAAAAAGAAACCAAATATAGAGTACAAGCTGACTTGGGCAAAATAATCATATTTGTAAAAATAGTGCAGCCGTGGATCTGTGCGGAGGAGAATAACTTTCTGGAATATCTACCTTTCTCCAATGGCGCTTCTTAATAGTGTTTCTGGTTATCAGCATCACTGCCCAGAACTGGGTGAAGGACTGCTTCAGACGCTTGAAATACTTCCTACAACAAGAAAGGGCACAGCAACTTTGAAGAAAGTTTCTCAGTGTCTCAGTGCATCGGGGGTTGGTCCCCCAGCAGTCTGAGCCTATAGCAGCAGGACTAGAACCAACTATCAGCTTTATCAAAGAGGTTTTGAGCCAGTCTTAAACGTAGAGAGGGTGTCTGCTTCCTCGCAGAGGGTAGAGCATCCTTGAGCAGACTAACTGGAAGAGGGTCTATCAGACATGTTGTTGTTTTTGATGACTTAAAAGTTTAAATGAGCTGAGCGAGATCTATGGCTAAAAATCAGTCTAAACGGATTGGAGCCTTACTGATGATTCTCATTCAAATATGTGTACATAATTATGACTTATACACAGTTCGTGCACAGAGTGCAAAATGGAATGCCGAAATTCTGACTAAAGCAGATTAAGTAAGAGATTCTGATGAATATAAAGTAAAGAGGTGAACAGTGACTCGAGGCTATTGAGTCCAAATGGGCAATAATAGTGGACAGGTTTTATAAAGGAAAAAAATTATAAAATAAAGAAACCGGTTTAAAGTAATGTTACAGGAAACAGGATTTAGTACCAGGTACTACTTTCAAAATCCATCTACTGTATTTGCTGCTTATTTGGAGTCAGGTCACACTAGAACAAAGCTTAGCAAATACAGATGTCCCTCCCCCAGCATCATTTTCTAGCTGTTTCTGGTGTGTTCTCAGACCAAATGACCATGTTCCTAATCTATCCCAGGATCCTACGAGTTGGATAAGCCCAGAAAACTTTAAATAACAGCACCTGACAAGAAACTAAAACCAAAACAATTACAAAGCATTCAAACACGGATGCTCATTGCCCCTATGCATGCTGAGGGTCTTAGTTGGACAAACCACACCATCTCCAAAAAGCAGACAAGCAATTCTGAATTTCCTATCCAGGTACGACTTCCTCTCCATACCTAGCCTGATGTCCTCGGATGTGGCTCTGGATAACAATGGCTTTTTCTTTAAAAAACTTGAAGTTCCTTCTGCAAAGGAAGCCCCTGATGTTTCTCTGGATGGTGATGGCAGCCCAGGTCTGAGTGCTGCTCCACTTCTCTTCCAGCTGCTGGTACAGTGGCTCCTTGAGGAACACCTAGCACATGAGCACACACCCATACAATAAACATGTTGATTATACAGTCGTGTTATGAATGGACACACTGGTACCTTTGTGAGTCCCAGCTGGTACTGTTCTTTTTCTGCAGCAACCATTTCCAAGAGGACCATTGTCTGCTCTCTGTCTGACACTTCATCCAACCTCTGGGTGAGTAGAGCCCCATACCTTCACAAGAGTTCAAGCTCAAAAATCCAAATTCAAATGATGTAAACATGCATGCATCGCCAACTGAATATGTGGTAATGTGGTTGGAGCAGAGTAAAACAGCAGGTAAATTGTGGGATACATAATGTTGTTAGAGCCACCATCAGGTTATCTTTTTTGATTTTGACCACCGGCACCAGCAATATCTGACACCACCAATTGGTTCATATCTTTGACTCTGAATGGTATTTTTGGATGGATTTACTTTCTCTTCTAGATGATCTTCTGATATTTGATCTATTGCTAAAATTAGGTGTTGGAAAAATATATAAAAATGTATGGAGTAATATTTTAATTATGAACTTTACTATTTTGAGTTTGAACTCTGAAGGGTGTAATCTAAAATAAAGAGCCAACATGTATTTGTTATGTCTAACCCTACAGTAAGGTTCGATTGTATTCACGTGTAAGGCTGGTGTAAAAGGTGCAGCTCAGAATAATCCTGGAAAGGCTCCTTTATCTGGACAGAACAAGCCTGGAAGTGTTGTAACAGTTTTGAATAGGATGGTCTGGACTAGTCCCCCCTAGTGGGCACATTCAAATCAGAGGGAGTGTCGTTCTGAGATCAGTATTATTGTGTTGTGGGGGTAAATATTTTATTAAAAATAGATTATTGTACAGCTTTGGAAAAACTGTGTCAGATAGGATCTATTAATGACTGGACATATGCCAGAATATGAAAACTTAATTAACTTTGGAAATAATGGTGTCAAATATTTTGCTGTTGAAATAAAAGGTGAATCCTCAAAGAAGTTATGGTATTGCTTGATAACAGTATTTCCAAGCCAACAGCATCCTCAAACGTTCAGACCAAGTTCAAACCTTGGTGCGTTGACTTTTTTATTTAATAAACGTTAAGTCACTTATAAACCTTTTTTGCCTACTGCAAAAGTTGTTTTGCATTTGTTTATGGATCATATTATTAGGATGGCTCAATACTGAACATCTCAATGTAAAATTTAAGTACTAAGGTGGTGGTGGCAATGGTGCTATTTTTGCAATACCTCTCAACGAAGTAGGAGTATTTAACCTGTACAGGAAAGCCCTCTTTCCTTATTTGGATGGTCTCCAGCACCCCTGCATGCCTCAGCTGGGCTGACATAAAGTCCAAATCAAAAACACCAGGTATCTGAAGGAGGATGTTTGATATACAGTACATGGTCATTTATTGTCCTGCAAATGTAAATCTGAAATGTTATACTAGATGAAGAATGAAATAACTTATGTTACCTTCACATAATTTGGTTTTAGGCACCGAATAAATGTAGTTTTGCATCTGTTTGAAAAGGAAAACACACTGTTTTTCAGCAAACAGGAAGCTTTCCTGCAATTCAAGAATACCTGAGCAGCATCTGACAGCTGTTTGAAATCATCATATAGTTTGCACTGCAAATATAGTAATGTTGCACAAATATAAAGACATTGAAACATTTTGATCTGAGCAATTACATCATTTACTATATGTCTCATTTTGTGAAGTAGTGATAATTCACACCAGTTGATCCTTAACAGTATGAAGACCAGCTGTTCTTTCATAATTTTCTTTCTATGACATTTACTTTGTACTTGCCAAAGCTGTCTGTTCTTAAACACACGCACTGAAACTGTATCCCTGACATGGCACTCAGCAGGAAATACAGATAATGAGTGTCAGCTTGTGTGGTCAGCATCATGGTACCTCTGCAGACGCATGGTGAGTTCACTGAGGGACTGGAGAAAATGTGAGGCAGCAGTTGAGGGATGCTGACGAAAGCCCCTCCCTCTCCATCCCAGTTCTCTCTGCTGGATGTAACTATCCTGAACTTTCTGGAACAGCTCTGACACCATCTGACAAACATCAAATCAAATGAAAGAAATGCATGAACACAGAAACTATCAAAATTCTGAATTTAGGCTATTGTGACTTAATTTTATGTGTGATGTGTGCATCAGAAATATTTTAAGTGTTTCAAGCAAGTATTTTAAAACCTAACCTGTTTAAAAAACATCAATTAGGTCAAAATAAAGAAACAACACAGAAACAGAAATTAAACCCAATAACTGACAACATTCAGTGTCTGCAGGTGAATACGGATTTTAGTCATAAAATTGACCTAGTTAATTTTTTTCAGACCTCTGCAGGAATGGATTATTTGGCACAGTGCACTGCTATGGAATGGTCTACTCAAGTGAACATAGAGAACACAAAGTTACAGTGACAAAAGATGCTTGACCAAAGTATGTGAAGCCTCTGGAGTTACCTTGTTTTCTGCAGTCATTGTTCAGATGAGCATGTTAAGTACTTCATAGACACACAGAATTATAATGTCCAGTCTTTTTTGTAATTAAATAAATCAGTGGATATTATATACGTTGAAATACAAATCTCAAAATGCTGAAAACTGAATTTATATGTACATATATATTCTTTATATAAAGCAGCAGAACAATAGTATAATATACTAAACAACATATTTAATTATTATTAAAAAGTCTGTGTGAAAATCTGGACAGGTGTGAACAAATACAATTCTTCTTCAACTTTTCCATTCTTCTATTTTTCTCTTCTGTCACTGTTTCAATCCTGGCTCCCATCATTATCCAATCAGTGTGTTTGATGCACATCTATGTACAAAGGGCTATTGAGATTTAGGAGCTGTGCATGTTGGGCTTCTGCAACCCATGGTCACCCAAAATTCACAGTTTACATATTTCAATGGAGGAGTATATATTGGCCTTAAAAACTCCTTCTTTCCCTCAGTAATTAGTTTTTTAAACAGGTACCAAGTGGACACAGAATGGCCTCATGTTATCCAATAAGACAGTTGGACTGAATGCTCCGTTTCAGTTTCATTTTTCATTTTATTTAATTTGAACATCAGACCACCACTGCTGCAACTATCAGTGCTTAAACATTCATGTCTGTTACACTTACCATTATTTACTATTTAGTTCATGCTTTTCTTAAAATGCTTGTATTTGGTACTCATGGTAATGCAACCACAAGGGTCCACAATCCCGTGTCTTCTTGTGTCAGTCCCAAGTTTGGATGAATCCAGGGGGTTGTGTAAAAGGGCATCGAATATGAAACATATCAAATCAAATGTGCAAATCACGACTTACTGGTGGAAATTAGGCTACTGTTGTTTGAAGAAGGAGAGGAGAGAGGCATGTTTGCAGGCAGAGAGAGAAGAGGAAAGCCAATCATGGGACTGACCGTACGGACTTTGATTGTTGGGAATATGACAGGGAAGCCTAGAGTGTTGTTTGACATGGTGTAGAGAAGAAATTTAAATTTAAAACAGGCGTCACGAACACTAGAGAGGAAGTGGCGTTCCAATCAATCACAAGAATCACGCTTAGCCTGGAAAAAGAGTTTATACTTATACAAATTAGCACTCTGTAAAGTCAGAACAGCTTATTATTCATCACTAATAGAGGAAAACAAGAACAACCCCCGGTTTCTTTTCAGCACTGTAGCCAGGCTGACTAAGAGCCATAGTTCAGTTGAGACTAGTATTCCCTCAACGCTATGCAGCAATGACTTCATGACCTTTTTCACAAACAAAATCATAGCTATTAGAAATAAAATTCACCAGACCCTCCCCACAAATACAACAGAATTAGAATAATCAGTACGTCCTCAGTCCCTTTTAGACTGCTTTGTGCCCATAGACCTTGCTGAGTTAACTTCAACTATTATGGCATCTAAACCAACAACATGTCTGCTAGACCCTATTCCAGTTAGACTGCTCAAAGATGCTCTACTCTTATTAGACACGTTCGTATTAGATATCATTAATCTGTCTTTACAAACAGGATATGTACCAAAGGCCTATAAGGTAGCTGTAATCAAACCTCTACTTAAAAAACCTTGTCTGAATCCAGGTGTCTTAGCCAATTACAGACCAAAATCCAATCTCCCCTTTATTTCTAAAATACTTGAAAAAGTAGTTGCAAAGCAATTATGTGACCACCTGCGCAGAAACAACTTGTTCCAATTTCAGTCAGGATTTAGAGTTCATCATAGCACAGAAACTGCACTGATTAAAGTCACCAACGATCTTCTTCTGGCTTCAGATAATGGACTTGTCTCTGTACTAGTTCTGCTAGATCTTATTGCTGCATTTGACACTATTGATCACAGAATATTATTACAGAGACTAGAACATGTTATTGGAATTAAAAGAACTGCACTAAATTGGTTTAAATCGTATCTATCAGATAGATTGCAATTTGTTCATGTTAATGATGAATCTTCCACATACACAAAAGTTAGTAATGGAATTTCACAAGGCTCTGTGTTAGGACCAATACTCTTTACTCTATATATGTCTCCCCTTGGCAACATTATTAGAAAACACTGTAAATTTTCACTGCTACGCTGATGACACGCAGTTATATCTATCTATGAAACCTGATGAAACAAATCAATTAATCAAACTACAAGCATGTTTAAAAGACATAAGGGACTGGATGACGTATAATTTCCTTCTTCTAAACTCAGATAAAACTGAAGTTATTGTATTTGGGCCTAAAAGTCTAAGAAACATGTTTTCTAACCAAATTGCTACTTTAGATGACATAACTCTTGCCCCCAGTAGTACTGCAAGGAATCTCGGAGTCATTTTTGACCAGGATTTGTCATTTACCTCACACATAAAACAAATCTCTAGAACAGCCTTCTTCCACCTAAGAAACATTGCCAAAATTAGGAGCATTCTGTCCCAAAGCGATGCTCAAAAACTGGTTCATGCATTTGTTACCTCTAGATTGGACTACTGTAATTCTCTACTTTCAGGCTGCCCCAATAACTCTCTAAAAAGCCTCCAATTAATCCAAAATGCCGCAGCAAGATTACTGACTGGGACTGGTAAGAGAGATCATATTTCACCTTCATTAGCTTCTCTCCATTGGCTTCCCATTAAATGTAGAATAGAATTTAAAACCCTTCTTCTTACCTATAAAGCTTTAAACGGTCAAGCCCCATCATATCTAAAAGATCTCCTAGTACCAGATCATCCTAATAGACCACTTCGGTCCCAAAATGCAGGCCTACTTGTGATTCCCAGAATTTCCAAAAATAGAATGGGAGGCAGAGCCTTTAGCTATCAAGCTCCTCTCCTGTGGAACCAGCTCCCAGTCCAGATTCGGGAAGCAGACACCCTCCCTATTTTTAAGACTATACTCAAAACCTTCCTTTTTGATAAAGCTTATAGTTGGTTATAGTCATGCTGCTATAGGCTTAGACTGCTGGGGGACTCTGCACTGTGCAACTTCCTCTTCTCTTCATTCTCTCCTCTCACCCCACATCTATAATGTCACCACTGTATGACATTAACTCTTCTTTGTCCCGTAGTTATCTTTCTCCCTCTCTCTGTCCCTGTCTTCAGGTGTCCCCGGATTGGGGCACTGTGTGTCCTCCAGTGTGCAGCTACTGGTCCTATTAACCTGCTCAATGTTTTGTTGCTGCTTTTGTTGCTCTGTTCTCTCAGCCCAACCGGTCAAGGCAGATGGCCGTCCTCCCTGAGCCTGGTTCTGCTGGAGGTTTCTTCCGTTAAATGGAGTTTTTCCTCTCCACTGTTGCCTATGGCTTGCTCAAGGGGGATTTGTTGGGTTTTCTCTAAATGTTTGTATAGTCCTGACTTTATTATGTAAAGTGCCCTGAGATGACCTTGTTGTAAATTGGCGCTATATAAATAAAGTTGAATTGAAATGTGGATATACTGTGTGTCCAGAAGTCCAGGTGTGGATGTTAGACTGGTGGACTCAAAAATGAGTTCATAGGAGAGACAACTCATGTTAGATACTTTGCAGATAAAGGCAGTGAGGATTGTGATGGTTTGGACATGTTCAGAGGACAGATTGTGAATTTCTCTAAATGTCTGTGTAGTCTTGACTTTATTATGTGAAGTGCCTTGAAATTGCTTTGTTGTAAATTGGCACTATATAAATTAATTAGAATTTCATTTTTAAATTTAATTTAATTGTTAATTGTAGATATTGTATTTATACAGTGCATTGAAAAAGTATTCACATCCCTTAAAAGTTTTCATTTTGTGAAATTCACAAATGTACATGGACCTACACAAAGTGGTACATGATAGTAAAATGGAAGGAAAATGGAAGGGTTTTTACATTTTTTTTACAAATGTACATCTGAAAGGTTTGGCGTGCTTTTGTATTGTTGTAGAACCACCTTTCACTGCAAATCTTTTGGGAATTGTCTCTACCCGCCGTATGTTTTGGTACATTACCCTGCTGGAAGTCGACCCTCCACCCAGTAGGGTTCCTTTTGCTGACTCTAACAGGTTTCCTTCTAGGATTGCCCTGTATTTGGCTCCATTTATGTTCCCATCAACTCTAACCAGCTTCCCTGTCCCTGCCAAAGACAAGCATACCCATAACATGATGCTGCCACATCCATGTTTCACTGTGGGGATGGTGTTTTCAGGGTTCAGTGTTAGGTTTTTTGCCACACAGTGTTTTTCTTTTAGACCAAAAAGTTAAATTTTGGTCTCATGTGACCAAAGCACCTTCTCCCATGTGTTTGCTGGGTCCCACACATGGCTTGTCAATCTGGACAAACAGGATTTCTTTCAACAATGGTTTTCTTCTTGCCACTCTTCCAAAAAAGCCAGAATTGTAGAGTGCACGTATAGTTGTACTGTGGACAAATTCTCTTGTCTGAGGTGTGAATCTCTGCAGCTCCTCCAGAGTTACCATGAGCCTCTTCACAGCTTTCTGATTAATGCTCTGATTAATGGATTTTGACTTTGTTTTTTGGGGTGTTAGATTGTGAACTAGATCTCACATATTGAACTGTGTTGTTTTTTCTCCTTCTGTCCCCCATTGACTCAACAGTTCTCCCCCTCTCCTCTCTACTGGACCACGTGGCTCCACCTCCCTTCACCTTCAATCAACTGCTGTAAATTCCGAATGAGAATCTTCACCAACTGATGATAGCCCCACACTCCTTGCACTAATTTTCTGACCTCTTCGATAAAGCTTATAGTTGGTTATAGTCATGCTGCTATAGTCTTAGACTGCTGGGGGACTCTGCACTGAGGCACTTTCCTCTTCTCTTCACTCTCTCCTATCACCCCACATCTATAATGTCACCACTGTATGACATTAACTCTGTGTCTTCTTTTTCCCGTAGTCGTCTTTCTCCCTCTCTGTCTCCCTCTCTCTGTCCCTTTCCTCAGGTGCCCCCGGATTTGGAGCTGTGTGTCCTCCGGTGCGCAGCTACTGGTCGTTGCTCGTTGCTGGGTTTGCAGTTGTGAAACACTCTTTCAATTTTCTGATGATATATACTCCGTGAGATGTTTGTGGGATCTTTTTTTTATAACCAAATTTAATTTAGTCTGGTGTGTTCCTGGGATTTTATGATTTTGTTTATTCAATAATGTTCTCTAACAAACCTCTGAGGGCTTCACAGAAAAGCTGTATTTGTACTGAGATTGAATTTCACACAAGAGGACTTCTGAAGGCAAGTGGTTCCACTGGATTTTATCGTTAGGATTATCAGAGTAAATGGGACTGAATACAAATGCATGCCACACAGATATATAATATAAAAATATATATCATTTTCCTTGTTTCCCAATTATGTACCACTTTGTGTTGGTCTACCTCATAAAATCCCAATAAAATATGTTTGTGGTTGTGACAAAATGTGGAAAAGTCTCATTCTAGATGTTTCACCTTTAAGCGACTCCTGGCCAAAAGCTCCACCACTTCTGTCCTGAACTGGTCGTGGTTTTTATTCAGGAAATTATGGACCTTTAAAAATACAGAGTATTATTTATATAAAAAAGGTGCTTTAGCTGCTGCTTGATACATGTGTTGTTTTGTGCCTCATACCTGATATGTGACAGCTCCAGCATAGTGATAAATAGTGAAAACTGGCAATGGGTTCTTGGGCTTGGCATAGTATGGGTTGTTGCTATGATGATAGTGGCATTTCTGGAGGAAGGTGTGATCAGTGGCCTGAAAACCACAGAGCAATAATGAAACACTTGTTGGGTGTAGAAAAAATTCTTGAAAGCATTTGTTGGCCACAAATATTTCATCTTTATAGTGAACAGTACACATGCAGGTGTTTGTTTACCTGTAAGAGGCAGGTCTGATCATCTAGGATTCGGAGGATACCATGTGGCCTGGAAGAGATCAGTTCTAGACAGGACTGAAAATTCTTCAGTGGAACTGGGTACCACTGGATCTGTTCTGCACTGTACTCCTCCTACACAATGTACACAAAGACACACATATATACAGAAATGCTGCAGACCGTGCTCTGTTTGTATGGTGTGAGAAGCCATTTATTGAAGGTTCTTTTGGTTAGCCAAACCACTGACTTGCTCCTGAGTGATGACAGCCTTGTTCACAAAGTCCTGCAGCTGCTCATTTGCAAAGTTGATGCACAGCTGCTCAAAGCTGTTCACTCCCAGGTCCTGCAGAGGAACACAGAGGGGCTTTGACGTTGCATCGATTACGCCACAAGATCATGCTTGATTACTTTAAAACGTCCAGATGTCTGGCTGTACACCCACTTCAAACCCATAGATGTCTACTATCCCCACAGTGCTGTCCATCTCTGTTGGACTCAGCCAATCGTTGATTTGCTCGAACAGCCAGTCAAACAGCACTGAATACAAGGCTTTAGCAATAGCATCTCTATAAGGAAGGAAAATAAGAAAAGGCAGCTTTACATACAAGTTAAAACATTAGGACAAGGACAACTTATCTAAGGCCAGTTTTACGTGTCTGGCATAGCATTATAACAATCTGAAATGTTCTGGAACAGAAAGAAAACACTGAGGATGTCTTTATAAACAATCCAAGTGAGTAGTACTGACACAACTGGGTGTACAACCAACATGTGTGAAGATCTCAAAGCTTTTGTGGAGCCTCATTCCTGCCCTTGTATTTATATAGGACAGAAAATGTTTTTTGCACTCGTTTTCTCCAATTAGATAGGTGTGTGTAACAAAAGGTTAGGTGTACAACAAGAAAATAAATAATAATGGTAAAAATCTGATTATGTAAAACTATATCTTTATCGTTTCAGCTGTTAATAAACAGAACTGTCTACAAAATCCAAACATATAAGTTATTTGGCCTATTAAAGATATCCATGTATTCACTCAAATCTTTCAATCAATTTTGTTTAATTACAAAAAACATATTAAAAGCTTTATTTGCTACATTGGAACAAAATAACTCTTAAATTCATACACTAATGGCATTCAGATGGTGGTGTTTGCAATTTCCTACCGTGATTCTATGGCACTTTCCACAGACAGAGGGCAGTAGATCCTGTCATAGGTTGTCTCCTGTAGAAAACGAAGCTGATTGGTGGGTACTTTCTTAGTAAAAGGGAAACACTGCGAGAAGAACAACCAGTAGATGTGAGATTACTGACCGTCACTCTGTGAGTGATGACAGTCTGCAGGGCTTCGGAGGAAATCTGTAACAAGGAGCCCACCCACTTGGCCTCAGCCTCACTGTAGATACGGGCCACCTCCGAGGACTCACTCTGAAACAACAACAGCTGATGATGACACCAAGGTTTTGTTGGACTAACTCTCCCAAACACACACAGATGCAGACACACAAACACACACACTTCAAATGAGCTGAAGCAGATGTTGCCGAGGTGCAAAATGGATGACAGAATGGCCCAGACAGTGGAGATCTGATCAGCATGGAGGCCGATGGTCTCAAAGCAATGAATCAAAAGTTTGAAGTTCTCTTTGTCCTGCTTCCCATTCAATTCACAGGCACCACCCTGCATTAGGATAAGGAAAAAAACATGTCCAACGTATATAATGAATAAAAAGAGGAGAAAACAAGGAAAAACAGACACGAGTAAGATGCTTGTTCCATAAATTGTGATATACTTGGTTTAGGTAGTAATAGGTCTCAGCTCCCTGCAGGTAGAGTTTCTGTTTGTCCCATTCTTTCATACCAACCAGCAGCTCATAGAACACATGGTAGTTCCTTTCCTCAGTGGCCTACAAAGGAATTGAGATGAACTAGACAGTGACATAAAAGAAATTCATAACTTCTGATCAGTACAAATATAAAATATGGCATCTTCATAACAACAACAAATAAAAACAAAAGAAAGGAAAATAATGAAATATGATTATATGATTGTAAAATTCATCTGTCTTCCCTTTGGTTTGTTGTCTTTCAATCCTAGGAATATTCAAGCAAACAAAAATGCATCCTGTCCTGTGAAGATGATCTTGTCTGCTTAAACTTGTTGCTTTCTCTTTCATTTTCTTACTTTTCACACATTGAAAAATCCAAGCAAAACTAAGTGCATCATGAGAAATGGCCTTGGTTAAAAAGACCTGGGGTGGGAACACAAAGTACACCCAGGAAGTAGATAATGTTTGATTAATCAAATACTCCCATGAATAGAACTTTTCTATGGCAACAGTGGCAATTGTTGCCACTGGGCAAAAAAAGAAGCAGAAGGTTACAGCAGATGCTGAATGCGCACAGATAAAACATACAAAAAATGCAACACAACTTCACTCTAAAGGAAACAAACTGTCTCCTATTTAGCTAAAATCTGTTTTGGGCTAATTTGAGAAGTCTCATGAAATTATCTGTACAAACTCCTCTAGAGTTTGTTTGGGACTACACTGAGACAGCGTCAAATAACATCAAGTGTTTTACAGCTGGATTTACACCTGCTGAAAAACTATCCAAAAGGATAAATGACAAAGTAAAAATATATCTACGCTGTTTTCAAACCTGTTGTTAGTTTGCTCTGATCCGAATCATTGGGCCACACTGTATATTTTTGTTTAGTTTGGTTTCCTTTCACTGAGGAAGCTGAGAATGGATGTGGTCACTTTTAATGCTGCTGTCTTGTGATAATCAGATAACCCTCTATATAGCACTTTTCTGTCTATTGGTACTCAAAACGCTGCATCTCATTTACCAATTCAAACATACTCATACACCAAGAAGGGACTCATACACTTTGATATGCGGGGATCAAACCAACAACTGTAGGATTGGGGGGACAACCACTCTACCTCCTCTGCCACATCCTAACATTTGTGACTTGTTGCGTTACTTGTTCTCTTAATTCCAAAGGGTTAGGGTCTGTAAGATGATTGAAAAGTCAGTAGTGGAAATCAGAAACATTTTATCCATCACATAATTCTTTGTTGCTTGTAGACTGCTTTTGATTTTTTGATTTGTTGTTTTGTTATTGTAGGGCTACAGCCATTTTAAGTTCATCCAGCAGGCTCATGATTATTACGGTGTCTTTAAGTATTTTTCATTGTTGTGCTGTCTTAAGAAGTGTTTCAATAGGTTGAAACACTTCAATAGGTCACCTTTTGTCACAATGAAGCGAAAATCTGTCACAGGGGAAATTTAACATTTTTATTATTATATCTATATCATCACTAGTAAAATGGCTCAACACTGAAATAAAACACTAAAAATATAAACCTGTTCTTATTCCAGAGGTGTCAAATAGAACCACTTGTGCAGTCCCTCTGGTTTACATGCTGAAACTTAGGGTACCAATGTGCGTTGGAGAACAGAAACCAAGAAGCTTCAAAATTTGATGCTTCCACAAAATTCCACTTCATATAGTAATGATGTACTATATGAAGTGGAAAATATCTCATACTGAGGTAGATGGTATAAGAACACACAGGACTTTTCCAATGGGGGCCCGGGTCGAACTCTAGCGCGAGTTTTTGTGCACTTTAATGATGATAATGATGATATAGTATGTGTGTGCCGTTGTCACTGTTTGCATCCTATACTGATGCCTAAGTGTACTTTTAGCGATGATATCAGGACCTGTTCTCAGTGCATCAAACAGTGGCCCTCTTGGGCTCCAATAGTAACACCAAAGGGTACCTGATTCAATATGATACACCAAAGGACGTAAAAGTGAAACAATTTGACGCCTTAGGGAGCATTATTATCTGATACATTAATATCTGATAGAACCTGGTGTACTCTTGCCACATGAGAGAGTAGGAGACTGATGTAGGCTAAAAATCACCAAATAATTGCTGATGCAGAGTTATTTTCTTGACTTTCGCAATTTTGGAAGCTTTGGCATATTTCTAGAACAGCCTTCTTCCACCTAAGAAACATTGCCAAAATTAGGAGCATCCTCTCTCAAAGCAATGCTGAAAAACTGGTCCATGCATTTGTTACTTCTAGATTGGACTACTGTAATTCTCTACTTTCAGGCTGCCCCAGTAACTCTCTAAAAAGCCTCCAATTAATCCAAAATGCTGCAGCAAGATTACTGACTGGGATTGGTAAGAGAGATCATATTTCACCTTCATTAGCTTATCTTCATTGGCTTCCCATTAAATGCAGAATAGAATTTAAAACCCTTCTTCTTTACCTATAAAGCTCTAAACAGTCAAGCTCCATCATATCTAAAAGATCTCCTAGTACCAGATCATCCTAATAGACCACTTCGGTCTCAAAATGCAGGCCTACTTGTGTTTCCCAGAATGGGAGGCAGAGCCTTTAGCTATCAAGCTCCTCTCCTGTGGAACCAGCTCCCAGTCCAGATTCGGGAAGCAGACACCCTCTCAACTTTTAAGACTGAAACTTTCCTTTTTGATAAAGCTTATAGTTGGTTCTAGTCCTGCTGCTATTGGCTTCGATTCCTGATGCACTGAGACACTTTCCTCCTCTCAGCCCACATTTATAATGTCACCACTGTATGACATTAACTCTGTATCTTCTTTCTCCTGTAGTTCTGTTTCTCCCTCTCTGTCTCCCTCTCTCTGTCCCTGTCCTCAGGTGTCCCCGGATTTGGAGCTGTGTGTCCTCCAGTGCACAGCTTCTGGTTTTACCAACCTGCCCAGTGTTTTGTTGCTTTTGTTGTTCTTGTCTTTTCTCTCTTCTTCTCACATGATTCTCTTGTGAAATAGTGTAATATAAATTAAGTCTAATTGATATTAATTATTTTTCTAATTGACACCAATGGCATTTACTCTTAAATAACAAAAAGAATATATGTAAATTCAACTTGCTAGTACCAGGAGAAAAAGCGTAAACTAGCGGCATTGAATTAATCTTATGAGGGTCATGCACGACAGTGTTAAATGGTATATGAAAATTATCAGATAGATACTGATTAAAAAAACAAAATTTAGCAGGTTGTTCATGCTAATTTCAAGATAAAGGCAATGCATAAGACTGAAAGTGGTGTTCAGTTTTTTCACTCAAATCCAAAAAGGTACATTTTAGTATACAGCAATATCCAATTTCATAACAAAAAACAAAATCTACCACAACAAATTCTGAATATTAAAAATGAACAATTTTAACAAATAATTCAGTCTTGACAAAAGTAGTGAACAGACCAATCAAGGATCTTCTCTCTTCCCAAATCTAGAACTCCCTTTAAGCCATTTATTTTCCAGGAAGAAAAATTACTCTGAGAAGTTTTAATACAAGCTGTGTGATATATTAGACAAATACCCAATAACACAATAACGTACAGTGCCCAACAGAGCTGTTTACAGTGGAGCAACTCATGCAATGTGAAAAATGTGATGTGTGATTGAACCTGGCAAAAAAAACATAACATCATGAATGCCTCCATGATGCCGATTTTAAAGACACATCACACTTCACCTAATGTTCTTACCTGAAATACAACCCTGGACTTCTCGAGGAGATATTTTGACAATGAGATTCCTACAACAACCCCACTGTCAATCAAGAAAGACACAATTATGAAATAAAAGAGCTGCCTTTAATCCACTGACAAACTTCTACATCGGTAAATGATAAGTGGACTCACTGGAGAATTTGGATGTGGAGGTACTTGCCAAAGCGGCTGGAATTGTTGTTAAGGATGGTCTTGGCATTCCCAAAACTCTCTAGGATGGGAAAGACCTCCATGGGCTGGAGAAGAAAGGGAAAGAAATAATGAATTTCAGGATGACTGAAACATACACCTTGCACAAATGCCAGCTGCCAAAATTACCTGCCGCAGGTCTTTGTTTATCCCCTTATACATGGAGCTGAGATAGTGGACTATCAGCTTGGTAGCTTCAGTCTTCCCTGAACCACTCTGGCCACTTCCCAAGAAATAGAAATGTGCAGAAATTCCTTTTGAATTAACTTTGTACATCTTGTGCTTTTATTAGACAACCTAAGGTGAAGAGATCCTAAACAGGCAATAGAGAACAATGTCATTCACCAAAGATCCTACTTGATGTACCAGTTATGCAGTAGTTCATCTTGTAGCTCTTATCTATATAAACTACAGTTTGTACTGTGAAAAATCTTCAAAATACTTCATAAATACATTTAGTTAATGCATATAGTTTTCTAAAAAAAAAAAAGACTTGGTAATGTCCTAATACAGCTAGCATAACTAATAAATATGTTAGCTGCATTTGGTGCTCTGGGGCACAAAGGAATGGAATACACCAGGATTTGGTGATACTACAAACACACACATTGTTTTTAGCCTATTTGGGGGATTTGTTTGCAATTTTAAATGTGTTGAAGTCTAAAACTCAAAAATTGATCTCCAAGCTACAGAGGATTCATCTGCCTTGTTATCGTGTGTTTGTATGTGGGGGGGGGTTAATCATCTATTGAGGCTCAACTAATGCTAAATGATAGATATGGTGTCACGGTCTCGGCGTTGATCTGTGTTGCCCTGGTAACGGTTCTTTGTCTCTCTCCTCCCCTCTCATTAGACTGATACGTTTCACCTGTGCCACTCGTACTTAAGCCCTGCCTGCCCATTTCCCAGTGCCAGATTCTCATTTATGTTTTGCTCTGTGTTATGCCAAGTCTCAAGTTTTTTTTGCCTACCAGAGCCATTTCTCTGTCTCAGTTTTTGGACTACACGCCTTGGAACCCTGTGCTTCTCTCCTACCACTGCTAAGACGACTCCAGGAACTTCCACGAGTATGTTTATTTTCTTACTTTGTTTCGGTCAGAGCTCTTGACTTGTTGTGCTTTGTTACTTTTCCACGGACCTCGTTTTCAGCTGCTTTCCTCCCTGACATTGTCAGCCGCTTTCAGTTCCTTCAGGTCTCACCGTACTCACCTCCACTGTACAGAACTCGTCCGTCATCCTGCCAGCTCTCCAAATTTCCGTAAGACCCTATTCATTCATAAGATTTCACTCCATTGTCTTACGCTCACTCACCTGTTCTTTCTCCCCCTCAGATTCAACCAGTACTTCCTTGCTGTGAGCCACCCCGGGTATTCCTACTGGACGAGGCCTACTGTGTCATCTCATTCATTCAGCAAACAATAAATCACGTTCTTCCAATCACTTGTTCTTGTATCTATTGTGGTCCTCTAAAAGAACTGCCCCCTGATATATAGAGTTGCCCAGTAAAGCACTCAAGGTGCTAAGCTGAACTGTAAAAGTATTATGAAGTAAAAAACGACAAAGGATGAACTAAGCTGTTGAAATCCAAAATCAAACAAGAATGGGTAAAAGTATATTTTTCCCATTTCAAACAACTGGTCTTGGTTATAAATGTTTAGGATTGGTTAAAGAGCTAGTGCAACACACTAGCAAATATACCTGTCTTAATGTCATGAGTCCACTCCGGTCACTGTTGCCCTGGTTACCGTGGTTTGTTTCTCTGCATTTTCTGTCTCACCCTGCTCCTCCTCGTTGCTCCGAATCAACCTAACTCTGGTCACCTGTTGTCTGTTAAGTTCCACTCACATGCTTCTTGTTGCCGGATCAATTTCATTCATTCTTCTGCACAAGCTCTTGTAAGTCTCTGTTGCTTGATTGCCTTGTGTTTTTTTTTTTTTTTTTTTTTCCCAAGCTAATTTACTAGTAAGAAGATTCTTGTATTTTTGTAGACTTTTTGTTTTTTTTTTTTTTAGTTTTGATCCCGGGTTTCTATTTTTTATTTTTATTTATTTTTTTTATGCCCAGCAGATTTTGTGGTGTTCCCTCTGGTTTTTGTTTTTGCCTCGCCAACCGGCAACAGGAAGGTTTCTCTGCTTGTCCTTTTTCGGCTAGCCGCTTTTTGTTCATACTTTGTTTCCTAATTTGTCTGCTTTTCTAGTAGGCGACCGCTCACCCCTCTGTCGTTCCCTTCGGCCCTGGCCAGAAGCACTCCACCCCATCACCACAACGTTCAATAAACTTGACTTTTTGTGTTTCTTTTTCTGCGTCCTCCAGTCTCTTTTCTGGGTTCTCTAAAATACCTGCTATAGTCGTGATACTTAACCCCTGTAATATATAAATCTGAGAAAACTAATGTTACTGTCAGTACCTTATAATGATGCACTGCTCCTGTGTGGAATCCTGAGATTGTTTGAATGCAGCATCAGCTACGGCATATACATGGCTGAAGAGAGAACAGCAGAAACAATGACAGTGGGCAGATGTTTTGACAAGACAAACATTTTAAGAAATGTGTGTAGCTGCCAATTAAAATGGCAATGAAGAGAGGTGGATATTGTGGAGGAAGTGTTTGCTCACGGGGGGTTTCTGTGTTGCTCTTTGCCTTGGTATTTCTGTCTCAGCTCCTCAGTGTAAATGTTAATAGACTTAAAGGGGTTTATGGACAGCAGCATGCTCCCAATGTAAGTCTGTGAAAAAAGGGTCAGTAAAATAAAACAATTTGTTTTAGAAAAGATCAAACTTATTCCTAAGGGTCTGAAAAATGCTTTCAAGTTAACCCTAACCTCTGGGGTCCAGAGATTTAAATTTTTTTTGGCTGGTTTTTCTACAGTTATTTTTTTTTTATTTAACACCTTTAAAATTTAGTTGGTCCGCATTGGTATTTTGAGGACATTTCTAAACTCCAGAAAAACTTATGTTTAGATCCCCATACTTAAAGCAGTAGAATCGAGCTGAAATCAATGGGTAACAAACCTAAAGATTGAGTTGCTTCAACTGGACTTCTTTCTTCATGGTTAGAGACGTTTGGTTTCTTATCCAAGCGGCTTTTTCATTCTGAATAAAAGTGGCTTGGGAACCCAGTTATATACTACAGAGTGGGCCTTTGTTCCATCCTAGCTTGTAACTTTGCCAAGACAATGTCGGACTCCGTAGTTTTCTCTGGACCCCTGCCAAATCTGATCAGTGACGACATGTATAGCTGCATGTCGTCACTCAACCGCTGGCTGTCTAGGTGGTGTCCAGCAAATGATGTGGGCTACATAGACAATTGGAAACGTTTTTGGGGAAAACCTCTCTGTTAGTAAATGACTTAATACGCAATGATCAATTCCATTTATTTTGTCTTACTAAAGAACTTGGTTGCAGCAGGAAGAATGTCATTTCAAATGTGTTTAGCCCCCCATGTCTTAACTATCATGTTCCTAGGAGCTCAGGCTGAGGTGGAGGAGTAGCAGCAATCTATCACTCAAGCTTACCGATAAACCCTAGACCTAAACATAGTTATAACTCATTTGAGTCTTGAGCCTTTCACACCCAATTTGAAAGCCTTTCCACTTCTATTTGTTATTGTTATTCTGTTCTCTCACCCTAATAAATTTGGAAAACTCAAAATCCACTAAATTTAGGCCGCACCCGCTAAAATTTAAAAGAAATTATATTTGTTATTGTTATTCTGAAATAATATCTCTCTGACCATTTCCTAATAACATTTGAATTTAATTTAATGGACTACAGAGCCGACAGAAACGTCCTGGTTATAAAGCAGCTAGCCAAAAAAGTTTTGCTTCAACAAAAGGTGTCTTTATTTTATCTGAAAACACTGCACTGAAACAAATTTGAAACCACTGAAATGATCCCGGATCATCATTTACTTCAACATGTTTTCCCGATGCGTCTTGGGTTGCATGCGCTAAGAATAACTGAGAGTAGCCTCATTAACTATATCTCTCCTGTACAATGGTTGATTACCTTTAGGTGTTTATCTGATAATTATGCATCATCTTTAACGAGTAGCCTCATTAACTATCAATACTGATAATTATGCATCATCTTTACGTTCAATACTTGATAGTGTTGCCCCTCTGAAAAAGAAGGCAGTAAATCTTGGTATAGCTCACAAACCCGCAATTTAAAGCAGGCGTCACGAAAACTAGAAAGGAAGTGGCGTTCCACTCATTCTCAAGAATCACGCTTAGCCTGGAAAAAGAGTTTATACTTATACAAATTAGCTCTTTAGTTCAGTTGAGACTAGTATTCCCTCAATGCTATGCAGCAATGACTTCATGACCTTCTTCACAAACAAAATCATAGCTATTAGAAATAAAATTCACCAGACCCTCCCCATAAATACAACAGAATTAGAATCATCAGTAAGTCCTCAGTCCCTTTTAGACTGCTTTGTGCCCATAGACCTTGCTGAGTTAACTTAAACTATTATGGCATCTAAACCAACATGTCTGCTAGACCCTATTCCAGTTAGTTTGCTCAAAGATGCTCTATCCTTATTAGACATGTTTGTATTAGATATCATTAATCTATCTTTACAAACAGGATATGTACCAAAGGCCTATAAGGTAGCTGTAATCAAACCCTCACTTAGAGGTTCTTTACCCATTTGTCCATTGTGCATCCTGTTGTTGCTCCATCCTATTTTTTATCCCTGGTGCCCTCAAATGTGGTTTGTTTGTAGGAGAGAACAATGTCAAACGTATTGTTTTGTCTCTTTTTACCTTTGTGGTGTTGGACCTGTTGTGTATTGTGGACAAAGGTTTGACCCTGTCCAAAACTAGGTCAGGCAGAATGGTGGACAGTTTCTGCTAAAAGTTGCCCAGTTTCTGTTTCAAAGTGTCAATGGTGAAGCATAAGCAGAAAATGTCTCCACCTTCACTGAACCTAAAAAGAAGGAGGACAGACATCTGAGGACAGCGCTCAAGGCTTGTGGTTACCCTAAATGTGCCTTAAATCAGATGGCTTCGAGATCCAACAGAAGGATGACAGACAGAGTAGAGACTCCAGGGTCAAACCTGGTGGTTCTTTACATAGCTGGAGTGTCAGAGAAGCTCAAATAGATTTTCAAAAAACACAACATAACTGTTGACTTCAAAACCACCAACATACTGAGACAAATACTCATCTACCCAATAGACCAAACACCTAAACACAAGAAGTACAGAGAAGACACATGCTATTAAAAAGGAGTACATGAAGCCATTTATGTTCACATGGACAATCCTTCTCTCAACAGAGGAGGAGGCGGCCTCTGGCATGATCTGCTTCACATTATTCATGTTGCCCTTTTATTCATCCCCAAGACGATTAAGACCACTTCACACATCCACCAAGAGGGCCACAGCCTTCACACCCAACAACCAACCCCCATCTTAGGGGTTTAGGGTCCCACATCCCACCTTGAGAGCCTATTCAGGCCAGAGTGGAACAAAAGGCGACTGTGGAATTATTACTGGGTTCCCTCGCCACTTTTATTCAGACCGAGGGGGTTGCTTGCATAAGAAGCGAAACATTTCTGAACAAAGTCTAGCTGACATGATTGAATCTTCGAATAACCAAACCTGAATGACTGAGAATCTTCACTGACCATGGGTAAGTAAACAATTGAATTTAGTTGATTTTCTATCGCAAACTACATACAACTGTTAAACGTACCAGCAAAACAAAAAGGCTTTCTTGTGAAAATAATCAAAAGTCTTCT
The DNA here is from genome assembly GCA_033026295.1 of Channa striata. Lineage (NCBI taxonomy): Eukaryota > Metazoa > Chordata > Actinopteri > Anabantiformes > Channidae > Channa > Channa striata. The sequence continues at coordinate 20,306,214 of CM065186.1, read as the reverse complement.
TGCAAAGCATCATATTACTTTTTTTCTTCCATATGACTTGCTTCTCTTGTTTTGTGTACCCCTTTCCAAAAGAATAAAACTTTGCTTGTTTTAAAATGTTTCTTACATTTCTTGAGTTGGGTGAGCAATGAAACTTACATAAATACAGTCACACTGGAACCTCTTCTTTAGATTTAGAAGCACAGAGGTTTCACATACTTCTCTGGGAACATGAAACAACAATGTCAAAACTGTTCACAGTGATACTAAATGTTCTATGTGTGTGTTTGTATGCTGAGCTCACTGCAGCTGGGACAGGTCATCCACCGCACCCCTCTCTCCAGCTCTTGTGCTGCCAGGCATCACCACCTGAGATATCAATAGTTACAGTGACACAAGTCAAAATAAAACATTTCAGAGTAGAATGAAGCTGTAGTTTCATAGCAGAATGCTGCAGTGTCCTGTTGTATCTGCCCTGAAGACAAAATGAATAAATCATCAAGAACACTGTTTCTTTCATTTAGAGCTACTGTTAACAGCTACTTTTTGCAGTATGCTTAGGTATGAGCAGTGAAAAAGGACTAAAATACAGACACTCTGAACCATGTATTCATTTCTCTGTTTTCTCTGTTGGATTATAATTGTTTATAAAAAAATTAAGTTATAGAGCGAGATATTCTGAAATGGCAAAAACTGACACTCATCCCTGCTAGAATACTGTAGCAATCTAGAGGTGCCAGCAGTGACGGCAGTACTGCTAACTGCAGGGCCAAAGCAATGAGATATGTCTGTTTGTTAGTCACATGGTCTTTTTGTCTGCCCCAAACTCTGGTTCAGAGTGACCTACTTGGTATATTGTTGGCCAAATTAAAAATAAATAGTCTAGTGCTACAGTATCATCAAGTCAAAACCATAATCTCCACTTTCTTATGTTCACCTTAGGTCTACTTCTGGCCTTTTTTTCACTGAAGGAACTTACTACATGGAACAATGTGTTACATTGTTTTTGGTTCTGTTTAATATTCCCAGCTTAATTTTCACTTCAGTAATCATATTTATGTTTTATATTCACGTTTTGCTGTCAATCATCAGTATGTACTTCATACTAGTGATGTACTAGCATGTAGTATGTAAAATCATCACTTCCTGCATAGTTTCTGCAAATTTGTCCTGTTAAAATATACTCAATTGCCTCAGCATAATTAAACTAGAAGGATTATACATTTTAATTTTGAACATCTTGAGCTTTTTACTACAGCTGCCCTAAGGTAAAAAAATAACATCTTTCAAAACTAAGATTTCCAGGAAATGTGCTTTTATGGTTTCCAGGATCAGCTAAAAGGTAGGTCAGTAATTGTGCATGTTTTTAGTCCCAAAAAGAAAAATTAGGAATCTAGAGAAGTGCAGAAAACCATGCATAAAAGAGTATCAATACCAATGTGCTGACTAATGGACCCTCCAGCATCTCCTGTCCGGGGTCCTTTAATTCCCAGGGGCCCCTGACATTCTGAACAGCAATTCTCCTGGCCTGGCCCCCATCATCACTGACTGTCCATTTGGTGAGTTTCTCTACAGTCTGATGCGGCAGCAAGTTTTTGGTTTGGAGCCAGTCCTTGACCACACACAGCAAAGACAGACGATTAGTCTTAAATAATCATTAATCAAGATTATATTAGTACAAATCTAAAACCTACCTGAGGATCTCCACTCATCAGTAGGTTTCCAGCATATATACTGCCCTCACCCATCAGCTGTGCCACTTCTCTGTCTGTCTCTTCTTCATGCAAGGACCAGACACGTGACATCACCCTACTTGCCTCTCCGTTTGGAAAGGGCTGTGTGTCAGACCTGGGGATCCCAGTTGTATCTGACCTTTCTAACCGATCCAGTCCAACACCTATCATTTCTCCTGACAAGGACATTTTGCTTAGGTTGATCTGGCAGTGGTCAAGTGTCCCCTTTTCAGCATCTACTTCATTTTTATTATTAAGGGTGTTTCTCGTGTCTTTGTCCTCAGTGTTGGATGATTCTTCTGGACCAAAGGACATAGGGAAACTTTTTGCAACATCTCCAGATGCTGTTACTCCTCCCAGCAAAGGCTTTTTGATGTACTTTAAAATGTGGAGATCTGATGTGGCAGGCAGCACAAGCCTAGCACCAGGTTTTGGAGGTGTGCACTCTGAGGTAGAGGACTCTTCTGGTGATTCATCCGTCCTTGATGGAGTAGAAGCACTAGAAGGCACTAGGCAGACAGACAAAGGCACCTTGCCTGCCTTTATCTGTCTGTCATTGCTCTTTATGTTCATCCTGGGGAGTACCACAGCATATTTTGCCTCCATTTCTTTCTCTGTACTTGGGGCCAGTTCTCCCTCCGCCTCCACTGCGGTTTCCTGGGACCTTACATTTTCTTCATGCTTAGAAAAGCTCCTCCCTTTCCTACTAGTTAGGTTTGTTTTACTGAGAGCTTTCATGGCCATCCTGTGTTTGAGGATTATACTCTTGGATTTTCTGGTGCCTTGTTTATTTTGCACGGCCTGAAGGGAGAGCCAGCGAGAAAACCCAATGGCTTTAGTCCAAGCAGAAAGCCTTTTTCTCATGTTTAACCCTTTTGGCATTTTTTTCTGTATCCAACTAGACACTTGGCGGAGAGTTGTCGTACCTTTTCTTTGTGCTGTCAAGTGTTCCTCGTGTTTGGTAGACCCTACATCAATAATCTCACTCACTAATGTTTCCTCATCAAGCTTTGCAAACTTCAATCTATTTGCTTTGCCCTGAAGAGTTGCCGTTTCGATCTTCTCCAAAATCAGACTCTGTGGGTGAACATTCACAACACTGTTAGTATCCTGCTGCACCCCAGGCTCCAGGATGGCTTTGAGGGTTTTATCTTTGGATTTAAAAAGCATTGTTTGGTTTTGGCTTTCAGTGGTTCTGGACAATGGTAACTCTGTCACCTCCTCTTCTATATCTGTATCAGGGTCAACATCAGAATCCGTCTTGTTGCTGTTTTTTGTTTTAATTCTTGACTGAGTCTTACCTTTTGCAGTGTCATCTGCCTTTTTAGGAGAAATAAGTTTTAGTGCTTGAAACTCTTCTGTTGCAGAAGTAGGTTTGTCCTCTTTCGTTGGTTTCTTGTTCTTTTTTACTTTGTTGTTTTTTTGTTCTGTGTTTTTTTCTAACATTTTCTTTTCTGCTTTGGCCGTCTTTTTTCCTGTCTTCTCAGCCTGCACATCTGCCTTTATTTTTTTGAAGATCTTGAAATTCAGCTTTTCTGCCGGCTTTGAGGGACGTGGTGGTCTGCACACTTTAAGAGCTGTTTTCTTTTGCTTCTGGCTTGTCTTACTGTCTTCGAGCCCATCACTGACATTGGAGTCCGATGCTTCAATATCCTGCTTGTTTTCCTCAGCTTTTGTAGCAGATGTGACTGATTTAACCTCAGAGTTACGTCTAGATTTGACTTCCTTTGAAGGCTTTTTGCTCAAATATTTGTCTGCTGTATGTCCTGTATGTCTTGATGCCTTAGCCTGCTCCTCACTGCTCTGCTCACTCTCCTCCATCTCAGCCGACTCTTCATTACTGCCATGGTGTTCTTGCTTTTCATCGTCACTAGATTCCTCTTCAGTCACCTCCACTGAGCTTCCTGTGTCACTCTCTGGTTCTGGTTCTGTTTTTTTCTCCTTATAACTTCTTTTTTTTTTTGTATTGGTGGGGAGCTTGTTGTTGACTCTTCCTGGTTTTAGATTGTGTGCTTTTGCTGGAGGTTTAGGTTTGGCAGTCTTGTTTATTTCCCCAGTTATCTCTTTGCCATGTTTAGGTTTTTGTACTCCATTTGCTTTATACTGTTTATTGTTCTTCATTTCTGGAGGTTGGGAATTCCCCTGTTGTTTTTGTTTTCGCCTTAGATGGATACTGAGAAGGCTTAGAACCCTTCTGTCTTACATTTTTCTGTTGGCTTCCATTATTGGCTTTCTTAGGCTTTGTCCTTTGTCCTTTCCTTCATAGCATATCATTTACCTTGTGACCTGGCCAGGAATGTGGCAGTCAATTCTTCAAAACTGAAATACCTTAGATAATAATTATTTATTCAAAAAATGTATTTTGACAGCTTTTGACAATGTTTGAAAATGAAAGTAACAAATTTAGATTTTAGTTGTCAAGCATTAGAATTTTGGAGACTTTTAACAAGACCTGTTAGCCACTCAAAAAAACAAAAAAAACAAAAACTGTAACCTAAGAGGTTTAGCCTGAGTAACACATGATATTTGATGAATCCATGTTCTAAACTCAAACAATCAGCATTTAGACCAGACTTCATTTCCAAGTCCCTGATGCTTGTTCTGAGGCTAAAGACAATGAGTCTCGAATTTGCACTAACTTGATTTTCTATAGTCATGGTTAGACTAAAACTTACATTTCAATCAATAAAGGTTAATGATAAATCAATTTAAACAAACAAGGCAAAAGTACAACTATGCAAAAATTTGGTTATTCCCTTTTTTTATGATACATAATGAGTCATCTGTCCCTTTGCAATAGCACACAGCGCTGTTATCTTCAGGTTAAATCTTAATGGCAATGAAATGCTGTCTTTACCTAAATGCACCCTGGTGGGGGGGCAGTAAGAGCTCATTTCAGTGCAATGTAGCTTACCAGGCTTCTCAGGTGAAACCCAGGCATGGCTGCAGAGTCTTCATCTGCAGGTGTCAATGATACAAACATCTAGTCACACTCAGGAGGAGGACTGACAGGGAGTTACACATGAATAGCCCACCCCCTGACTTTATACAAGAAGACGCACATACAAATGCTACACACAACCAACAAACAATGCACGTGGTTCATACATACACATGATACTCTTACTGACAAAAGTTGAGCTGGCGTGCACAGACATGCAAAAACATCAAGTGCCTTTTGAATTATTCAGCTGCAACTGCAAGGTCATCAAGCTTTGCTTGCATTAATGTGGGCAGCTGGTGAATGGTTGGGAAGAAAGGTGAGAAGTGCTGTTTGGAGTGATCAACAATAGATGCTGATGGAGGAGACAGGGGGGAGAAGAGAGACATGAAACACAGAGACTTTATTACTTGGAGAAATATTCTTTTAGTCTATGGTATATTTCTAGACTGGCCTCATTATAAGATGTAATTCCAAGAGTTAGACGTATTATCCCACATTTTAAGTGAGGTATTATATCTGAATGACTGACAGGTATTTCTTCTTACCCAGGTATGTCTCGTGACAAAGTCAATTTGTTATTAAACATGACCAAAATAAACATAAAGTCTACACTAGAGAGCTGAGACATGAAAGCTTGATATGAAAGCCAGGCACACGCACACACACAAACAATAGTTTGTGATATCACCAACAACCTCCACAGAGCTGAGGAGATGGTATCACGATCAAACAGAGAGAGGACTTCAAGAGGCAAAATACAGAGGCCATAACACAAGACTTAAATCACTCATTAAGAATCTGCACGTGAGGTTGACATTTCTATAAATGAGATGAGTCTCAAAAGTACTGGAACAATTTTTATGGGCTGCTGTGACAAAGATGAACCCCTACCGAAGTGATGGAAAGGCCAAAGATGAAGAAAGGATCAGGAAGAAACATGATCCAAGCCATCCAAGTTCATCCGTGACGAACAGTGGAGGCAGTGTCATGTCTTGTGCTTGATATGAATGGCTACTTCTGAACAGGTCCACTGATCCTGAGGTAAAACTCATGAAGGTAGCATCGGAACAAAATACCAGAACTAATTCTGAGTAGCTTCATCATGTACCAAGACACTGTTCTGAAATGCACTACAACCAAATATTAAGTTGTATTTAATTAAAAAACTCTCCTATAACTGTTGCTGTTAAAACGCGCGTCAAAGTGTTAAGGTCTCCAATGACACAAAACAAAAACTACATTTCTAACCTAGGCCAGAAAAAGTCAGTGATTTACTTATGTTTCAATATTTGTTTATGACAAATGCACAAGAAAACAAGTTTTTAAATACACTAACAACAGCTAGTCAGTTTTTTGGTTTATAGTTTACATAGAGTAAAACTGCTTCTGTGGTCGATGTAACCATGTTGTAATTTGAGTTGCAGACAAATGAGCTTTTATCTAAGTATTTAATAATATAAAACTGAATGTTAGAATGATCAAAAGCAGAGAACAATTTTGACATATAAGTTTATATGGTTACATTTAGATTTTTCATCAACTGTTCTGCTACTTTGTGAATACACCATAATAACTGGCTGTTAAACTATGAGAAACCCCTTCATGGGCCAAGTATGCCAACAAATACAAGGAATTTGCTTTGGTCATTGGTGGGTCTGAAGTACATGTTCAAAGAGTAACAACAGACAATTATGGCAATTACACACAAAAAAATAAGAATATAGAAAACGCAAAAAGTATCAACAACTACACAAATACAGGCAAAACCTTTTGGACTCCTTGGACTATTCTTCATAACATACTTAATAACTTTAAGCTTTATCCAACCACCCTGCCAGCAACGACCTAAAGTTGCACATGACAATAACTCATTTGCAGGGCCATCCCCCAACAGAGCTGTTGCTTTTAGCTGGCCCAGCCCCAACAGAGTCCAAGAGAGCACAAGTTGCAGCTATTGTTTCTGAAGGCAGTTAGTGGACAAAGCACCTCATTCTAAGGGATAATGAAACTTTAGCCTGTGCCAGTATGACAACTGATCCCCCTTTATCAGACTGCCTAACCATTGTGGCGGATAGAGACTAAGATTACAGCTGGACTTTAGAAGAGAAAGAAAAGAACAGAGAAACCTGAAAAGTTCACAGACGTGACAAAACGATGGATCGGATGCATCCTGTAAATGTTTGGTCTTTTTCTGCGGTTTCAGAACTAGCATTTATACACCGTTAATGATTTCCTTGCGACCTGGTGCAGATGTCAGTGCACTAACTAAAAAAAAAACAAAAAACAGACTCATTCTTTCATGGGGAAACATAAAATATTTAATCACAAGAAACTGTAGTGTGACATTACAAAAAGACAGACAGACACACACACAAAACTAGAGTTCTCATAATTTGTTTACTACAAAAATATAGAGACTGATGCTAAAATACCCAGCATTCTGACACATAGTACCAAAATATTTCCTTGCATGTTCTAGCAGTCAACCCCAGTTACAACAGGCCCACAGCTAGAGTCACATATCGGTACTGCATATATTAACTACAATAGCTTACAATTACATTTTCTAAATAACATTCATTGCTGGCATAAAAATGATTTATAAAAAAGAAGAAACATAAAAACCAAACCTCATTGTAACCTGAATCCTCCCCCCCACCCCAGCATCATGAGCTCTGCAGTAGTGGAAAGGACCACACTTGTAGTATACAGTTTGTACTATTAGCACAACTTTAGTAAATTATGGCTATAATTACGGCTATAAAGCAAGCATCAGTGTGATTCAGAAAAGAACTTTTCATCTTTCCGTTCATCTGGGCCTCACTAAAAACTCTTTTCCTCAAAACCTATGCAAATGTATATATTATTCAAAATTTCAATTTACCAAAACAGGTTTATGGGTCCGTCATAATTATGAGGCAGTGGGACAATTTTTTATGACTATGATTTAGGTTCAGTATTACAAGATTCTGGATGAATGTTAAGACAGTTGAATAATAATGAACTTGTTTAAACAGTTTGATTAAAATGTCAAAAGTTGTGACGCTAAATAAAACAATCAAATTTAATTTTAAAAACACACCCTAAAATGGGATGCAGAGTCAAATGTGTGACATTGACTAATGGATAAAAAATGACCTAATATGACATTTTAAAAGATGCTTAAGATAGTAAAAAGATATCATTGTCAATTATCAGGAGATATTTGTTATTCGTAAGTATTACAACAATTCTATTTTTACCATAGTACCCCATAACTGGACTTAGTACCTCATAAAAAAAATACTCTTTTGTCATTACTTTGAGTTAAAACCTCAAAACATAACATTTAAAAATTTACCACTTAATATTCCATAGGTTTGACATGATTTACATTTAGTTCTTTTTTTCCCTCAATTATGTCAAGTTCTGTTACAGGTTCTGTTAAGTATGTTGTTTTCCTATGTAATCTCACATAACTTTTAAGTCACCATAGGTGATTTTTATGTTCTTTTCCAAGCAGAAATGGCCTTCCACGATAGATTCTTTAAATGTGTGTGTGTGTGTGTATATATATATATACATTTTTTTTTAAGGGTACAAAAAACTAAAAAGTTTAGCTACAAAATATTTTTATCTTCATTATTTCAATAACCCCCCCTCCCCTCTTAAAGTAAGTCTTTGTAGATATAGATGTCTATTTAAGTACAGCAGTAGGTAGTGACTGCCACAAGGCTGGATGTGTGTATTACTATTCAAGCTTCACCAAGTAGCATTTTTGCCAGATTGAGATGCTGGTATTGATGAATTGTATTCTGGCACTGGTCACACGTCAGGAATTTGCTTCATGCAGCTTTGGTTAGAATTGGTTGTGGTAATGCTTTGATAATTTGTGTACAGTGTGAGGTCTTTAGGCACAGGTGGTGTATCTTCTTTCAGACTAGGCCCACAGTCTGTGGGGCCCCCAACCACACTACTGCCAAGGGCCATGTGGTGTTCTGGTGTCTCTCCAAAGGGGGGCTGCGAGTCAATGTGAATGTCAGCCAATAAAGCAAGGGGTCAAAGGTCAGTAGTGTGTCTCAGCTGAGGAGGAGACAGTGGCTTCTGTAGGACAGCAGTATGCAGACACATCTAGACAGTTCTCTCTGAGGAGACAAAAGTGAGATTACTGTCTGTGGATTCCAAAACTGCCGGTTAGATGTCACTTAGTGCTTTGCAGGTCTCAACCTACGCTGTTGAGTGATCTTCCTCAAGCTACAGCGCTCTTCACATTATTCTCCAGGAATGACCTGTGGCAACACACAACAGCTTCCATTAATGATAATGCAATTCCAACTTTCTGACAGGAATGAACTGTTTACATTAAAATGTGTCTGATACTCAAAATTATACTAATCAATTAAAATTAATACAAAATTAATAGGGTAATGCTGTCATGACCATGCATCAGCAGATATAAATTGTTTATGTAAGTAATGCCAGGCTAACCTTTGCCATCACCAAGGCAATTTCACCCTGAGAACTGCTGCTCACTGGAAACTCTTTTCATACTGTTCTCTGTAAACCCTAAAGATGGATGCAGCTGAAAGTCCCAGTAGATTGAATGTTTCTGGAATAATCAGATCAGCCCTTCTGCCACCACCACGCCTAACTTAAGCTTTCTTCCCCATTTGTATACTTTAAATTTTGAGCAAATTACCTGGATGTATCATGTCTATATGCCTAAATCGATGGATAGATAGATATTGGTGTAGGTAAACAAGTTAGGAGTCAGAACCATTCCTGTATGATGAATTTAGCCTTATTTAAGTCCTAGATGCAGGTACTACAGTCTTTTGGTCTAAATTAAACTCTACATTACTAATATAAAAGGACATAAGAAAAGATATATAGGCTTTTGCTAAAAAAAAAACATAAATACAGCTTTGATGAACACATCCTGAATACAACCATTAAATACAACAGAACTGTGTTGTTCAGAAAAGCGATTAGAGTAGTAAGGCTTATAAGGAAATGTTGCAAAAAATTAGGTTACTGGTGCTGTGCGTACATAAGCTCAGTGCCTCTTATGTGACATATAAATCCTGCTGCTGTTTTATGATTAGGAATGGTTATTTTTTTTAATCACTGCAGAAGTGTCTGACAGCAATGACATTTCAAATAGAAAAGAGTTGCAGAGATTTTGAAGACAGATCTGAGGTCTGCCAGGGTGTCAGATGCAGGAGACGAAGTGCTGCACTGGTACCAGTCCCTCTCACAGGGAATCTTTCAGTTCTGACCTTTGCCTTGCAGGTATGTTTTCAAATGCTGCACATCAGCTGCTGGTTTAACACCACCCCTCTGCATAGTTACCGGCTCACCGACACCAATACAGGAGTGCACAGATTGGAAATATTTTTGGTCAATGATCTGCTTTCCATTTTTAGATTTTAAATTGCCTTAAAAATTATATGTGAATTCGGACTATAGGCTGTATATTTTTTCAATTAGATAATGTAAAGTAAGCAAAAACTAAAAATCAATGTTAAAATATGTTTATATCTTTAACAAAGCCTGGCATCTGGGCTAACTGGCTGATACTTACGTCTGATCTGCTTCTAGTGACTTCTGGATCTCTTGAAGTACTTCTGTGCAAAAAATAAATTATTAATGATAATAATATATATATATATATATATATATATATATATATATATATATATATATATATATATATATATATATATATATATAAACATATACACACACACACATATATACACACACACAAACTTGCTAGGGTCAAAGCAAAGTGGACCAGTCATGCAATGGGATCAAATTTGGTTCCCAGCCTTTTCATATCAGTATGTCTGATAAAAACTGGAGTAGGAAGCTGACATACCAGTTAGGAGGTGCAAATACAAACAAAACCAGACTTTAAGTACAAAGCAAAGTCTAGTATAAATGTGATGTGTCACATTTATACTAGACACAATTTTAATACATTCTCTCCCCTGTCACTCACTCTATTGAGTACTCACTCTCATCATTCAGCAAAGCATGCTCCATAACACGTCTAGCTGCACTTTCTGAAATAAACAGGCAACAGGCACAGACAGTGTCAATACAGTCAGCCAGAAACAAGGGTGTGTGTGTATGTTTATAAAAAAAAACAGAGAGAAGACATTAGCATGAGCAACAAACAACGTAGAAAAAAAGTACATTCGGAAATGTGCCCTTCCTTCAGGCAAGAGGGATGCATGTTTAAGTATAATGCTGTGTTTTCAGTCATTGTAGGCTTGAAAGGCATTTTACCTGCATCCTCACTCTCTTCTCGGGTATTCCTACTAGAACAGAAAAAAAAAAAAAATAATCAGGCCTAATGCAAGAATGCAGGTAGGGTTTTCCAGGATAAAATGAAGACTCGGGGTGTGTATACCTTTGAGCTCTATTATCAGGCTGTGGCCTGTGAGGGGTAGAGGTGTGAGAATGGAGAGGGACATCCACCAGACAATGAGGCTCTACCAAGTTGCGTGTAGACAGAGAGAAACGTTCAAACTCAGACGGAGAAATCAGATAAAAGCCTGAAGGAAGACGACAAAAATACATGAGTTTTTAAGAGGTGCATCAACACAAATTTACCTTTGACTACAAAACATTAGGATTCTAATTTTGAGCCGTTGCACTGCTTTTGATACACTTAATCTGCAGTTTTTCTGCAAAAGCCAGATGTGAAGTAGACACGACAGCAACTTTCCTGTGTTATGAGACCACATAATAAACCTTAATAAAGAGTTTATTGTTTAAAAGAAAACTTTACACCGATTAGTCACAATAAAGTAATGGCGAAAGTTAGACAACAGACTGCAGCTACTGTACACAGCCCCATACAAGCAAAATGTGACAAAACTGTTTGCAGAGGTGGTAGAAGTAAACAAATATGAAACCACGTCAAATCTTTTACTCAAGAAAAAGTGCTAAGACTATCCACATTTTACTTGGAACCTAATGTTCTAATCATTGTGCCACCACACAGGAGTATACTTCGATTTCTTAGGCCATAAAAAGTTTGCTCCCTAAAACTTACCTCTGTGAACCATCAGTCCCTGGTTTGACTGAAATAAAGACTGAGCACAGGGCAAACCTGCATGATGAATGTGATAATGTGCCTGTCTTTCACATGTAGTAAAAAGCAGGCACACCTATCTCTTATGATTTCAAGTTAGTTTTTGGCACTGCAAATTAAACTGGAAGTGATAGCTCAATTTATGCCAGAAAAGTGTTACACAGATGTTTTTTAAAAAAAAGGATAAAGATATACAGTGTCAGGTGTTTCATGAAAAGGTTTCTGTTGGACTTTTAGTCTTTAATACGTCTATGAAGAAAGGGGCCCTTAAAGAAACTGTTCCCCTCTAAGGGGTCCTTAGCTTAAAAATCTACGGGGATGTCTGAAACAGGACTGGGGCTCAATGAGTTAAACATCTCTTTACCCTGGCCATGCTTTGTGAAAACACAGGAAGCAATGCCACTGACGTCCTCTCGGCGGATGCAGTTGTACTGAACCTGCATCTTGATTGAAGGCAGTGATACCACATGGACGTCTCCCTGATTGGTCAAAACCATCAGGCCGCTCTCGCCATAGTCCTCTGTGCGATTGCTGCCAAACCAGGCAACGCCCACCCTCCGTACTCTGGAGCCATCTACTGCTGTCAGCTTCAACTTCATCTTAGCACTCACTTTAGGCAGAGTGAAAACCTGAAAACATAGTTGACATTCACAAAATTAACTGTATTATATATACACAGTTGCCACTAATAGGTGAGTGCTAAAATTGAGTGTATCATATTGAGACAAAATTAATATTAAATGCTGTGTATGAGGCCCCTGAGTTTGCGTACGATTCTGACCTTAAACTGTTCCTCAGATATGACCAAAAGGTGGTGTGATCCATGCATGTCAGGTGAACGAGCTAGGTCATGGGCAACCTCCAGAGGTTCAGGGAGAGGAACACCGTGACCGTCCAAAACCACAACGCTGACAACAGGAGCGCGGTGCATCAGCTGGATTTCCTTAGCTAGATTAACATGAGTGACAGAGAAGAGACATCACAACATACAGAGACTAGTATTCCCTCAACGCTATGCAGCAATGTCTTCATGACTTTCTTCACAAACAAAATCGTAGCTATTAGAAACAAAATTCCACAGACCCTCCCCACAAATACAACAGAATTAGAATCACCAGTAAGTCCTCAGTCCCTTTTAGACTGCTTTGTGCCCATAGACCTTGCTGAGTTAACTTCAACTATTATGGCATCTAAACCAACAACATGTCTGCTAGACCCTATTCCAGTTAGACTGCTCAAAGATGCTCTACTCTTATTAGACACGTTCGTATTAGATAGCATTAATCTAACTTTACAAACAGGATATGTACCAAAGGCCTATAAGGTAGCTGTAATCAAACCTCTACTTAAAAAACCTAGTCTGGATCCAGATGTTTTAGCCAATTACAGACCAATATCCAATCTCCCCTTTATTTCTAAAATACTTGAAAAAGTAGTTGTAAAGCAATTATGTGACCACCTGCGCAGAAACAACTTGTTTGAAGAATTTCAGTCAGGATTTAGAGTTCATCATAGCACAAAAACCGCACTGATTAAAGTCACCAACGATCTTCTTCTGGCTTCAGATAATGGACTTGTCTCTTTACTAGTTCTGCTAGATCCTAGTGCTGCATTTGACACAATTGATCACAGAATATTATTACAGCGACTAGAACATGTAATTGGGATTAAAGGAACTGCAATAAACTGGTTTAAATCTTATCTAATACTTTTCACTCTATATGTCTCCCCTTGCCAACATTATTAAAAAACACTGTAAATTTTCACTGTTACGCTGATGACACGCAGTTATATCCATCTATGAAACCTGATGAAACAAATCAATTAATCAAACTACAAGCATGTCTAAAAGACATGAGGGACTGGATGACGTATAATTTCCTTCTTCTAAACTCAGACAAAACTGAAGTTATTGTGTTTGGGTCTAAAAGTCTAAGAAACATGTTTCTCTAGAACAGCCTTCTTCCACCTAAGAAACATTAACAAAATTAGGACCATCCTGTCCCAAAGCCATGCTGAAAAATTGGTTCATGCATTTGTTACTTCTAGATTGGACTACTGTAATTCTCTACTTTCAGGCTGCCCCAGTAACTCTCTAAAAAGGCTCCAATTAATCCAAAATGCTGCAGCAAGATTTCTGACTGGGATTGGTAAGAGAGATCATATTTCACCTTCATTAGCTTCTCTCCATTGGCTTCCAATTAAATGTAGAACAGAATTTAAAACCCTTCTTCTTTACTTATAAAGCTCTAAACGGTCAAGCTCCATCATACCTCAAATTTCTCCTTTTACAAGATCATACTACTAGACCACTTCAGTCTCAGAATGCAGGCCTACTTATGGTTCCCAGAATGGGAGGCAGAGCCTTTAGCTATCAAGCTCCTCTCCTGTGGAACCAGCTCCCAGTCCAGATTCGGGAAGCAGACACTCAGACTAGGCTCAAAACCTTCCTCTTCAATAAAGCTTATAGTTATAGTCCTGAATTATATTACATATTATACAGTCTACAGACATAGACTGCTGGGGGACTCTCCCACTGAAGCTCCTTTCCTCCCCTCTACCCTCTCACCCCACATTTATCCCTGTATGATATTAAGTTTGTGTCTTCTTTCTCCCATTTCGTACCTTTTTGCAGGCACCCTGAGCTTTGGAGCTGTGCACAGCTACTGGTCCTACCAACCTGCCCAATATTTTCTTTTCTCGCTCCAATTTCCACTCATCCCAATCGCTCAAGGCAGATGTCCACCCACCCTTCTTCTGCTGGAGGTTTCTTCTGTTAAAGGGAGTTTTTCCTCTCCATTGTTTTGCCTATAGCTGCTCAAGGGGGATTTGTTGGGTTTTCTCTAAACGTCCGTATAGTCTTGACTTTTATTATTTAAAGCGCCTTTAGATGACTTTGTTGTAAATTGGCGCTATATAAATAAAGTTGAATTGAACTGAATGAAGACAGAAGTGGGAAAAACATTTCAACTGAAGAAATAACTTCTTTTAAGTTTAAGAAAAAAAGTGTGTATGTTACCCTGCTGCGCTGTGACAGGTTCATCTGCTCTGTGCTCTACAGGAGGAAGACGGAGCATGTAGGCAAAGACACAACCACCATTTGTCCCTGCCCAAAGAGAGGGTGTGTTGTGTGAACCTGTAAGTAAGTAGATGAAAGGATGTTAAAAATCTGAGGTATGGTAAATGTTTTTATGGGCTTCAGTTATTGCCTGAAGGTGTAACTCACTGTCTAAAAGGAAGGTGTCAGCAAAGTAGAGAGTCCGTACAAGACCAGTGAAAGAGTCATCTGAGGAGCGAGCCTCAATCTTTCTCTGGACAGGAGCCAACTCCATCTCCGCGAGCTCAGCCTCGAGACGAGCGTTTGCATCTTGAATCTGCTCAAATGGCAGGAAAGAGTAATGTAGGGGTTGACATTTTCTAATGTACATATTCAAAGAGTAATCACTTACTAGAAAAACCATGCACTAGTGCACTAGAACTGTTGTCTACCTTAGTGGTGTTGTTGACATGATGTTTCCTTAGTGAGACTCTGCTGCGTCTGATTCTCCTGAAGGACTGTCGGAGGGATTTCTTTATGCTCTTCACCCTGGACAGAGGACCCTCCATAGCAAGCTGATCAGTAGGGTTTAGAGTGCATCTAAAAAATATAAATCCATCACTGAGATGCCCTTAAGAAGTGACCTTTACTATTGCAGTCACTGAAATTTTAATATGTAGGTTAGGGAAAATACAATGTTTTTTGGGCTACAAACATCAAATGAACAGTGTGGTAATTTTGCAGCTTGCCCAGTTTGAATTGACACCTTAATAATGTTCCTTTTTTTGTATATTTCAAAATTAAACACTACATTCCTGTGCTTCCCCAGATGGACCATTTTACTTGTAATGACTCGTTCTTCAAGACACTGCATTGAGCCTCACAACGTAATACATGATCTAACTAGATAATTTAATCAGTTGTTTTAGACAGCCTTTATGCCTTTATATTAAGAATCTTTCCCAAGAGCAGATTTTTACAGCCAGAACTGCTGGTGTCAACAGCCTGTGGTATTAGAGCAGTTGTATTCCCAACACTAGTCCTCAGAGATCCCTGAGGACTAGGGGCGACTGTGGCGCAGTTGGTACAAACTTGCATCAAGTTCAATCCCCGGTTACCCTGGTCACATGTCAAAGAGTCCTTGAGCAAGACACTGAACCCCCATTAGTTGCTCCTGGTGAGTGGTGAGTGTTCAGTCAATCTGAAGCTAAAGAAGTCTATCTTAGAGGAGGATGAATTGGGGAAAGATAAAGTAAATTGGCATATTTGAATTTTTAAGGTTGACTGAATGCATCTGATCTAGATAATCAGCAGAAGGTAGGGTTCCAGCTTGTTTGGCATAGTTGAGAAAAAATTGGGAACCACTGTGTTAAGAGTCCAATTCTGCAGCTGAAACTAAGAAGTAAAGTACGAATAAATGAACTAGGATTAATATCTTTCAAAAACATCCTACTGACATTACCTTACACTTTACACCTTATTGGCACTTACCCACAGTCGTTTTTTTACTGTGCAACAACAACAAAAAAAAAGAAAAAAAAAATAGAGAATAGAGAATTCCTGGAAGTACAAGCTTGCATCAATGCTTCAAAAAGCACAGCTTATTTATGTGTCTCATTACCTTACGAAGACATTGCGCTTCTGTTGGTAGTCGTACAGGCCAAAACCATGGCTTGTGCCAAAAGCTACCAGCTTCCATTCAGAGTGCAGGGTGAGAGCAGTAACAACTGCAGGAGGCTGGCACTGGACCAGAGCAAAGGGCTGGAAACCTGGAGGAAACAGCACTGGCTCTTCTCGCACATCCAGCCTAGTGTGACCCTAATCAAAACAATTAAGAAAAGTGGACAGGCAATTTAAGAATCCCCTAAGTCTATTAAGGTAAATCTTTACTGACCCCACATCGAGGAAAAGTATCTGTTACGCAGCTCACAAGTATACAAGGCAAAAAAGCAATGAAAACAACAAGAGTAATGCACTTACAAACGTAAGTAACGTGAAAAACAATAACGTGAAAACTGAGCACTGAAAACCTGTAGGACAGGCCAGTAAATATTAGAAAAGAAAAACAGCGGAGGGAGCTACTGTAACAGGCAGCCAGTCGTGCAGTGCCCTCTGTTCAAATTTCAGTGTTTAATAGCCCATTGCAGCTTACAGAGAATGGCAAGTCATCATTAAAACAGCTAAATGATGAGTAGTGTGTTTGTGCACCGCTCATTACCTTCCAGCGGAATCCCTCTTGGCCCTGCAGCAGGTCTACAACTTTGGCCTCAACAGTGTGTTCTACTGCCTCATCGTTCAACTCCAGCACCAAGATCTGCACAGGCAAACACAAATAAACCATAAAACTAATACCACAATGAACAATCTGACATCAAACAATAAGGACTGACATAAAGTATGTAACTAAAATATCACAAAAGTACAAAACATGAGACAAACAGACTTTTCAGTTATGCCAATGTGTGATCCTGTGTTTATGCTAGATGCTGTATGGACTGAAATGAACAGTAAAAACCTTTGGAGTCAGTACCACATTGATGTCATATTCTACAATCTCTAAATAAAATATGAGAGGACAGAGGTTTGTCAACATCTTGTGCCAAGAGCCTTTTACAAGTAGACAAAGTGATTTAGACAAGGTGAAGCAATGTATTAAAATAAACAATAATTGTTGTCTTATTTTGACAAAAATTACACATTAATCACATTCATTTCACCTGTCCAGCTGTGCCAGCGACCGTCAGATAACCACTGTATTTACAAAGATGAATCTTCTGAATGCCAAGTCGTGGGTCATCACTGTAGGGGTCAAAACATCCAACCTGGACAATGAATAACAGAAAAGAAATACATGTACACCAGATGTTTAGTATCCTAAACTTCCAACAATGTAACTTAATAACAGTTTCTCTATAAACTATTGTTGTCTGGTAAGAAACTAAAACTTCCTAAAGAGTCAAAAACGACAATATAAATGATACAGGCTAAATGGTAGCGCTAAACAATTTGGATATGCATACTTCTTTAACATATGCTGCTATATTAAAATATACAGTTTTCACAAAATGACTTCCAAAGCTACAGTATATTTGGAAAAGAACTATCAAATATGTTTAGGGTGATTTTAAAGGATGCATCAGGTACAGATTAATATGAATATAAAAGGGCGAAAAAAATACTTCTGAAACCAATAATGTTGTTTCAGCTATTACTAGAGAGAATTTCTGAAGTAGGCAAAACCAGGTAAAGACCAAAGAAATATTGACAACCATGGGCAGATAATACTTTTAAATTTGGATTATAAAGTATTATAAAAACAAAAAATGCCTATAAATAAAATGTGTAATTATTTGCTTGCTTTAGGTAATCAATTGGGAGATGTCAAAGGTTAAATTCAGGTCAATACATAGTTGATTAAATCTTGATTTATTAGATTACAATGACTTAGTTGAAGATTATGTTTTTACAAGGCATTTGATTCAGTTGAACATTGGTTTCTTTTGGTTTTACCGCTGAAGTCAGAAGGGTAATGAATATGATACATAGTGGAATTAACAACTAAATATATAGGGCGACTGTGGCTCAGTTGGTAGCGCGGTCGTCCACCAATTCCACAGTTGTTGGTTCGATCCCTGGTTCCTCTGGTCACATGTTGAAGTGTCCTTGAGCAAGACACTGAACCCTACTTAGTTGCTCCCGATGAGCGTTGGCCAGCTGCATAGCAGCTCCCCCATCGGTGTATGAATGTGTGTGTGCTTGAGAGTGTGAATGGGTAGATAAGAAGCAGTGTAAAGCGCTTTGAGTACCAACAGGTAGAAAAGCGCTATATAAGTGCAGACCATTTACCATTTACCATCTCTCCCATAGGGTACAACAAAAATATTTGAAATCAGAAGAGGAATGCAAAAGACATTTGAAATTAAAAGTGGACTTTCCAACAACGCCAGGGCTGTTGGTTGAACCCCTGGCTTATCTGGTCACATCTTGACATGTCCTTGACCAAGACACTGAGCGCTTAGTTCAGACTTGAACTTAGTTGCCCTGGTGAGTGTAGGCCAGATGCACAGCAGCTCTCCCATGGGTGAATGAGAGCCAGTGTAAAACGTCCTGGCTATCAATAAGGTAGAAAATACAAGTCCAGACCATTTACCATACACCAAGTTTGTTGCTGCTCCCCTACTTTTCATTTTGGCAGTGGCAATGCTTTCTGTTTTTATTATAAGCTGTTAAACGATATTGTTACTTTTGACATAACTCTGGCCCCCAGTAGTACTGCAAGAAATCTTGAATTTTGTAAACTGGCGCTTAATAAAGTTTAAATTGAAATTAAAAGCTAAGATGTTTATCTATTTTAGACAGTCCTTTGCTAATCCCACACCTGTGCTTTTAAGATAGATAACTGTATCCTCAGCCTAAAGAGATATTGTTAATTATTAATAGAATAATTATACTGTCCTGTAAAGCTTCTGGTCTAAACTTAAATCTCAAAATCAAAAATTTACCTATTTGCCTACGATCCCTGCTAATGGTGAGGTGAAATATTTCACAGTTCGTGATGTGAACTGCAGTTTCATTTGGAAGAGAAGACACACTTATGTTATTAAAACATTTTAGAAAAAGGATGATTAAATGGAATTTATTATGAGGGAATGAGTATGATGATAAAAGCAGTACAAAAGTGAAGCAGTAATAGCAAATGTTGCAAAAAAGTTTTGCAACATTTGCTGTTACACAAGTTGTAATTTATTAAAACAAAATCCGTACAAGTTATTAGTTATAAGTTATAATAAATTTAATGTGTCACTTTATGTAAATGAATATATTGATGTAACTAGGACATTTCCTCATGGACTGGTAATTCCGATAAAAAGTACGGTGTCTTATACATAGAATGCCTACTCCAGGAATGTCATCTTTGTTTATAAAGGAACGGAATTTAAAAAGGCGCAGATGTTTTAGATATGTTCTAAAACATGAAACATACACATAAAAGGGAAAATATGTTAAAAGATAATCCAAATGAATTAAAAATCTGAAATAAAACAAATACCACTCTCACTTTATATCTCCAAAGACAAAATACACTAATTTCAGTATACAAAATTATTATGTAGATTAGTAAGGGAAAATGAGATCAGTGAAATTTGTTCTTTTAAAGTTTCAGGACAGCGCATTTGTTTAAAATTACACATTTTACAGGCCTATAATGAGGTATTCAGCTCTGTGAGTAAAGTAATCTTAATGTAATCTTAAATTTAACCAATAACAATCCCCACTGAAGTCATTTTCCCTCTTCAGTTTGTCATTAGGCTTTCTGCAGATTGTGATATCCACACACACCTTTCTGAATGGTGGCCACTCTCCTTCAGTGCCTTGGTTCATGTTATCATTGGGATCAGCATCCGTGTCGAACACTCCAGCTGTGCTTAATTTGTACATAGGATACAGACAGACTCCTGATGCATCCCAGAAACGCACAGTTCCATCCTCATGGCTAAAAACACAACCACATTAGAATGATGACTATTATTATTATGTAAAATAAAAGTCCAATGGATCTTCCTAAATTTCAGCTGGACTGACCCTGTGAGTAGAAGGTCTCTCTGAGGAGGATCTGGAGCCAGGTTCTGGCCCCCTCTTATTGGCCAAAGCTAAGGGTAGATAGGGGATAATCAAGTTTAACCACAATACTGACTTAATTGTTAATTTTTAAAGCAAAAATGAAGGAATGTGCTCATTCAAACACATTTTTATTTAACATTTATTTGACTTATTAACACAAAACTTTTGCTATTATTTGTCCAGTGTGTACCTTTTTGGAGTAGTGTGTGTTCTGCAGGTTTCCAGCAGCGATGATCCTTTCCCACAGTTTGAGGGGTATGGTAGAGATGTGGTGAGAGCAGGTGATGGCTGAGCTGTGGAGAGGAACCAGGTACGGCGTCTGAATGACCGGCCAGCCCTCTGTCTGCAGGTCAATTACTACCAACTCTTCCTCCACCAGGACCACAAGCGCACTGGGATCTCCTGCAAATGAATGAAATATATAGAAATAAAGAAAACAAAAACACACACACACTTACTTTGTTGATTGAGATCCTTTTTTTTTTTTTGACGTTACCTCAGTAGAGAATTTATTTCTTGGGTAATGGGGGGCAGAGTTAACTGTACTGTTGCACGCTGGTTGCTGGACGAATTACACACTAATTATAGAAGAGACATTTAAGCTGCATTGTGACAAAAGATACTGCCCCCTGACCTTTTTTTAAACTCTTTCAGTACTTTAAAGGCAGGGAGACGGACAGCAAAGTTGTGAGATGTGTCCTGTCAATCACCTTCACAGTTTGACAAAGTCACTCGGATCTTTATGCATACCCATTTATATTACATTATAAAACTATACAAAAAGTTATGATTTCCTAATTTACTAAATTTGCTTTGTCTGTGAGTCCTTTTTTCTAATAGTTGGAATTATCTAGAATCTGCATAGTGCTGTTTTTAGCATAGAGCTGCAATAGTTATGCAATGTGTGACGTGTTACAATAGCAGAGGAGATTTGTTTGGTGGTGATGTTTCAGGTGCTTCCTACAAGTTTGATGGTGAACAGTTATTCTATAGGCTCAGACTGCTGAGGGACCAACCCCTGATGCACTGAGACACTTTCCTCATCTCACCCCACATTTATATGTTACCACTGTATGACATTAACTCTGTATCTTCTTTGTCCCGTAGTCGTCTTTCTCCCTCTCTGTCCCCCTCTCTCTGTCCCTGTCTTCAGGTGTCCCCGGATTTGGAGCTGTGTGTCTTCCAGTGTGCAGCTACTGGTCCCACTAACCTGCCCAATGTTTTGTTGTTCTTTTCTTTTTGTCTTTCCACTCATCCCAACCCGTCAAGGCACATGGCCGCCCACTCTGGTTCAGCTGGTATTTTTTTCCGTTAAAGGCAGTTTTTTCCTCTCCATTATTGCCTATAGCTGCTCAAGCGGGGTTGGTTGCGTTTTCTTTACATATCTGTATAGTCCTGTCTTTTTTATGTAAAGTGTTGATATATAAATAAAGAAAAACTGAATTTCTATACATCTGCAGAAGCTAAGTTGATGCCAAACTGAGCTGTACTCACTGAACTCATGAATCATGTATAGAGAATTCATAAACATATAAAGCATAAGTGAGAACCCATGTAACAGAAGCTATTTTTGCACAAATATTGAATACAGATGTTCCTTGAGATTTTGGCTTGTCCTTTTTTTTAACTATATACTGTTAAAAATTTATTTATTTATTTATTATGAATGATCATGTGATAATCATTCCATTTCAGATTATTTCACCAGTCAGTACTGGTACGGGTCAAGCTCTAAATACTGAATCACAGATTTCACATTATTTAATTTAGTAGAGTCTTTATTTGATCTATTATATCAGATTTGTTATCATATCAGTAGCATCAGTGCAACTATTTGAAAGAGTCTGCTATAATGTGGTGTTTGTGTGTGTGTTTGTCTGTGTTTCCTGCCTGTGTGCTGTGGTCCATCTTTGATAACGAAAAAGTCAATGATCCTGGAGGTGAAGTCCAGGGCCACATGCATTTTTCCATGAATCACTGTGATGCAGTGTCTGTCCCCATAACTCGCCCTTGGCATGCCACCACTGAACATCAGGAATGGTGGCCTGCACACATCAACAAATATTAGTTAAGTCCAGTTTAATTTGCCCATCGGTTAATGTGTAACAACGGGCCATGTACCAATGGAAACTACAGCAAGTTAAACATTACAGCTGTGTGGATTTGGAGCAGGGTTCACAGAGCGAGGCATAAAAGACTGAACAGATGAATCTCAGTGGTGAATAAAGTCAACTTACCCTTCTTTTTTACAATGCTGAATTATTTTTGAAATGGCCTTGCAAGGAAAATGTCCTTAAAAACAACCGAAAAAAGAATTAGAAAAAATTGGAGGCCCACAAATAAAAAGGGGTGGACAGTTTTTCCTCTTTACCATAAGGAATATCAGATTTCTCCTCCTCCTCATTCATGTCCTCTCCACCCACCAGCCATCGACAGTAACTTCCATCACTGTGCGAACTCAGAATGTAACTCCCGTCCTCTGTCCACCACACACTCTCAAGTTGCTATGGTTATATATGGTTACAAGATTAAGCTTGTACAGTTTATACAACACAGAGTGGAATTCTATTGATTTCAATTTAGACTACAGGACATTTACCTGTGTGGCAGGAATGTACTGGATGACACATTGTTTCTCAAGGTCCCATACTACCATAAGACCTCTTCCATAGCCAATAACAACATGGTCTGGGTTAACTGGGTTCTCCTGTAAGGCTTCTACATGTTCCAGGTTCCTGCGGCCCATGTAGTCGTCTGGTGCCCTGGAAGAGACAGGAAAGTCAGGATTAATTCCATGCAATTTAATTAATTTAACTAATTATTAGGTCAAGACTATAACGATATGTAGAGAAAACCCAACAAATCCCCCTTGAGCAGCTTTAGGCAACAGTGGAGAGGTAAAACTCCCTTTAACAGAAGAAACCTCCAACAGAACCAGGCTCAGGGTGTTTGGCTATCTACCTTGACCAGTTTGGGTGAGTGGAAAGTGGAGAGAGAAAAAAACAGAGCAACAAGAAGAAACAACCAAAACATTGGGCAGGTTGGTAGGAAGACACACAGCTCCAAAGCCGGGGACACCTGAAGACAAGGACAGAAAGAGGGAGACAGGGAGGGAGAAACAACTACAACAACTAACTGGAGAAAGAAGACAGAGTTAATGTCATACAGTGGTGACATATAAATGTGGGGTAAGGAGAAGAAAGAGTGAAGAGAAGAGGAAAGTGTCTCAGTGCATCAGGGGTTGGCCCCCAGCAGTCTAAGCCTATAGCAGCAGGACTAGAACTAA
Organism: Channa striata; assembly: GCA_033026295.1. NCBI lineage: Eukaryota > Metazoa > Chordata > Actinopteri > Anabantiformes > Channidae > Channa > Channa striata. The sequence goes on along the minus strand of CM065186.1, from coordinate 20,282,529 downwards.
GTATAAGGTTTTGAGCCTAGTCTTAAAAATAGAGAGGGTGTCTGCTTCCCGAATCTGGACTGGGAGCTGGTTTCACAGAAGAGGAGCTTGATAGCGAAAGGCTCTGCATCCCAATTTCCTTTGGAAATTCTGGGAACCACCAGTAGGCCTGCATTCTGAGACTGAAGGATTATAGGATTATATCGTACTATGAAGTCTTTTAAATATGATGGCGCTTGACTGATTAGAGCTTTATATGCAAGGAGGGTTTTAAATTCTATTCATGGGAAGCCAATGCTGAGAAGCTAATGAAGGTGAAATATGATCCCTCTCTCGCCAATACCAGTCAGTATTCAGTACTCAGCTGCAGTATATTGGATTAATTTAAGGCTTTCAGAGAGTTACTGGGGTATCCTGAAAGTAGGGAATACAGTTGTCCAATCTAGGCTTCACAAATGCATCACTTTTAAACAATTATGGCAATTATGACATTATAGGCAATGGTCTGTAGGTGGAAGAAGGCTGTTCTAGAAATTTGTTTTATGTGTGTGGTAAATGACAAATCGTGGTCAAAAATAACCCCTGCAAAGATTCCTTCCAGTAGTACTGTGGTCAGAGTTATGTCATCTAACTTAGTAGAAACATCTTAATAGTAGAAATATGCTGTTTAGACAGCATGTTTAAGAAGATAAGATTTTTAGGCCAAAACTCGGTCTTATCTGAGTTTAGAAGAGGAACATTTGGGCCTTTGTGTCTTCTAGACATGCTTAAAGTTTGATTAATTGAATTATTTCACCTAATTTCATAGATAGATATAGCTGGGTGTCATCAGCATAGCAATGGAAATTTATGGAGTGTTGTCTGTTGTAAGTTTTGTTTTAGTTTTGCACTACCCCTATTATTTACATAGACATTAATTTTTCAGTTTGTGTCCCTGCAGTACTCCGCTGCTCGGCTGGTTACTCACCCTTTGCCTTTTGTTGCCATTATCATTAACCGTACATCTTTGTAAATAAGGTCATGGGTTTAGTTTAGTGTGTCATAGCTCATTCTGCTGCGTCTCCCTAATCTTGTTCAGCCTTTCTTGATCTCCAGCCTTTGATATGGTTAGTGGGTCTGTTGATAGTTCAAGTAGGTTGGTTACTCTTCTCGTTTAGAGTAATTCTTGTGTGCAATATTAACGTCCTTTTTAAGAGTGATTTTCTGTTATAGCATTAGTCTCCTCATCTTGTTGGAGTTTCTCTTTATAGTGTTAGCCTCCTCATCTTGAATGATTATCTGTTCATAGTGTTAGCCTCTCTTTAAGAGTGCTTGCTTTAAAGTGCTTGCCTCCTCACTAGAGCAATTCTCTGTAATATTCATCTCCTCTTTTAAATGATGTGTTATAGTCAAAGTCTCTGCCTTTGAGGTAAAATTGTTATCTTCTCAAGGGGCTGTGCTGAGTATTATAGTATCCGTAGTATGTGTGTTAATTATAACTATCAACAGTTAACGTGTTAATAACATTTTTGCCCTCTGAGTGTATCTCTGCTTCCGCTTTTGGGTCCTCTAGTTACGGTAATCATTACAGTTTTCTTGGTCCTAACACAGAGCCTGGTGGAACTCGATAACTAACTTTTATGTGCGTGGAAAAATCATCATTAACATGTACAAATTGGAATCTATTTGATAAATAAGATTTAAACCAACCTAGTGCAGTTCCTTTAATCCAACCTAGTGCAGTTCCTTTAATCCAATTACATGTTCCAGTCTCTGTAATAAAATAAAAATACAATTTTGTGATCAATGGTGTTAAATGCAGCACTAAGATCTAACAGAACAAGTATAGAGACAAGTCCTTTAGAAGATTGTTGGTGACTTTTAGCAGTGCCGTTTCTGTACTGTGATGTGCTCTAAAAACGGACTAAAAGTTGTTCCTGTACATGTGGTTGCAGAATTGCTTTGCAACTACTTTTTCCAGAATTTTAGATATTGGTCTGTAGCTAAATGACCTGGATTAAGATGAATTAGCGTCTAGCAGACATGTTGGTTTTGATGATGTAAAGGTAAAAAGCAGTCTAAAAGGGACTGGAGCCTTGCTGATGATTTGTAACACAAAGATCTATCTATAGTATTTGTAGGAGTGGTCTAGTGAATTTTTGCTCTAATAGCTACAATTTTATTTGTAGTCATGAAGTCATTGCTAAGAGTTAAATACTAGTCTCAACAGAACTATGACTGTTAGTCAGCCTGGCTACAGCACTGAAAAGAAATTGGGGTTTGTTCTTATTTTTCTGTATTAGTGATGAATAATATGCTGTTGTTAAATTGTACATTAATAAACTTTTTTGACAGGCTGAACGTATTTTTTGTGAATGAGTGGAACCCCACTTCCTGTCTAATTTTCCTGATGCATGTTTTACATTTACATTTAGTCATTTGGCAGATGCTTTTATTCAAAGCGACTAGCAGAATAATTTGGTACATGCACAAGTTGTGCTTTAAGTTGCGAGTTTTTATTCTAAACCACGGAGATCACGTCTTGTGATATACTACCTTCTTTTTCAGAGGGGCAACATTGTTGAGAATTGAACATAGTGGCACTGCATAATTATCAGTAGGCAGAGGAATAACTAAAAATGTGACACACTGAGCGAGTGAGAGAAGGAGAGACCAAAGGAGAAGGCTAACTGCTAGGCTAGCGGATTGGATTAACACGAAAGAATGGAGACAGAAAGGACATAGAACAACCATATTTTTGATTTGTATGGCCCGAGAAACTATACAGAGCAATCAGAATTTCTGTGACTCTAAAAAGCAACACTACAAATTGTCAAAGATGTTTTCCTCAAGACCATGCATCTCTGTTTCTGGCGGTCTTGACACTGGAGCTACTAATCTGGCCTGTTTGTGTGTTTTTTTTCTTGTGGCCTAAAGTTAGAGAAGCAAGCTTGTGGCCTGAGGGTATCTGCTTCAATCCCTGGACCGGCAAAGTAAAACCACTGTTGGGTCCTTAACCTTATTTTCCATTAAGCTGTTTTTAATCTTTCAATTAATATGTAATATAATAATGTGATGTTGTGATTGTGCAAAGTCAACAAAGACGGGTTTCTTTAAACCCCTCGTGCCACATACACCACACAAGCCAGAGAAGACATATTATTTGGGTAAGACATTAATAACACAACACGAAGAGTGAATGGAGCCCATCAGCTGCAGCAGCACTCAGAGTCATGGTGTCAACATAAACTCCGCCCACTGGCTAAACCCCAGCTATACAACAAACACCAAATGCAAGTGAAACAACACCACTACACAATTTTACAGAATCAACCACAGAAAAGAACAGAACTGAACTCCCATAGTCTCTAGCGCCTACAAGACTCCCCTTGGGTCACTACAATAATAACAGCAAAACATAAACCATTTACTAAAAATAAAAAATTAAGTTAATCATTTAGTTTAAAATGTAATAATTTAAATTATGCAATGCAAAGCATTATTCCTCCCTAATATCCAGGGATTTCTGAACAGTATTTATATTTGTAATGCTCTAGTTAGCCTTTCACAACTAAATGCACTGAGTGGGGTAATTCCTTTATTGTCCCCAAATTGTGCCTGGTACCAAATATTTGTGTACTGTTCTGTATACATGTTTCATACATCGGCGTATTTTTGCAATTGATTATGTCAACGCTTCACCCCACACCATTGTAAAAACAGAAAAACTGAAATATACCATTGTTCTAAGAATTCAGATCCTTTGAAACAACACTTGAAACTTAGCTCCAGTATCTCCCATTTCTCTTGATTATTACTGAATTTTTTCTACATCTTGACTTGAGCCCTCCTGTAATGATTAAATTGATAGACAATGTGTACAGTGACTGAGCCAAAGCCATAAGGTCAAAGCAAGTGCCGTCAGAGCTCTATGACAAGATTATTGCAAGGCACTGATCTGGGGAAACCTCTTCTTAGTGCAAAACAAATGAAAGCCAGCTTGGACTTGGGGGAAAAAAAAGAAAAAAAAGATTTTCGGGACTTCAGAAAGCAAGCTTGAACTGTTCTGCCTTAATTTTAAACCAGGCACCATTCATCACCTGCCCAATATCATTCCAACTGTCAAACATGGTGGTGGCAGCATCATGCTGTGGAGGTATTTTTCAGCAGCAGGGACTTGGGAGACTAGTTGGAGTTGAGGGAAGGCTGAATGGAGTAAGGTATAGAAATAGTGTCCATGAAAATCTGTTCCACAGAAACTTAGGATCTCAGACTGAGCTGGAGGTTCACTTACCAACATGATACCAATGCTAAACACACAGCCAAGATAACAAAGGAGTGGCTTAGGGGCAACTCCGTGAATGTGCAAGAGTGGTCCTGCCAGAGGCTGGATTTAAACCTAAATGAACATCTCTAGAGAGAACAAAAATGACTGTCCACCAGGGGTCACCATCCAGGTAATGGTGGGCAAAGCTTGATGTGTCAAACCCAAACAGACTTAAGGCTGTAATTGCTGTCACAGCTAGGGTCTGAATATTTCTGTACATGTGTGATTTAATATTTTTCTTTTAAAAAAACTAATATTCCTAAATTCTGCTTTAACTGTGTCATTATGGGGTATTGAGTTTAGATTAAAAAGAAAAAAGTATTTAAACACCTGTAGTATCAGGCTGCAATATAACTAAATTGTGAAGTGAAGGGTGTCTGAATAGTGAATCTATTAAGATATGAGATATCAATCATGCGAACTGTGGTAATGTTGACAACCTGCTGGCGACTTGATCCACACTGATGTTCCTCTCTTCCAGCTCTCTAAAGCCAGGAACTTCAACAATAAAGACATGTCCACCTTCTGTCCCCAGCAGCAGTAGTTCCCCTGAGGAGTGTGCCAGCACTGCTGTCACTCTGGTCACACTTGGAGGGGCACTGAGGAATAGGCAAGGAAGTAGGTGAGACAAACTTGATGCAATGATGAGCACATTAGGGTACTTTTTCAAAATAAAACCAGGTTTCTTAGTATCTGCCACTATACAGAAATCATAAATTGGCTGTTTTACACTATTTTCAAGAAGAAATCGTTTGACTATATTCTTTTGACAAGAACTAGGGAGCACCAGGAGCAAAGACTGCCATACCAGAACAGGCAACAACAATGTTTTGCAGTTGAAGCCATGTCACTTTTGTTTGATTGGCTAGCTCAAAAATGATAACTCCTTGAGGATTGAACTATTTATGAAGGGCAGAAATATTAGCCCAGATGCCATGAAATTCAAGTAAAAGACTAGAGAAAGTAGAGAAAATGTAAACAAGACTGTGTTTACCCAGGTGGACCAGTGAGTGTGAAGCGTCCTATCTCCAAAAGCTCAGACATTCTCTTGTGAGCTCTTAATGTCCACATATGTAGACTGTTGTCATCCAGCAAAGTCACCAGTCCGACCTGATCAAGAGCCACAAAAATCTAATTCTGTTCATAATAGTCTTACAGTATTTTAAAGTGGTTAGCAGATCTGCAAGAAAATGCGTTCCTGTAATAAACAAGTCAAGACTAAAAAGCAGAAATGCTGCTTTTTGTGTTCATTCATTTCCTTTACCTGGTGGGGGAGGAAGTGCACCTGTGTGACAGCAGCATTTTCATCATGTAGACCCATGAACTCCACACCTGGAGCTCCATACCTGAGCTCTGGTTAAGGATAGGCTGGATTTGTGAATAGACTCAGTGACGCCGTAAGTGATAGAGACAATAAACTTTAGATTCATGAGTTTTGTCTGACTTTACTTCAGCTAATACTCTCATGGGCTCCTAAATATTCCAAAGAACTGGCGACATTTCTTTGCCGACTATTTCTTATCCCAAAATGATTTTAATAAGCACCATTAATTTTGAAAATGATAAAAGTTGTCCTTTAGTGTTAGTCACAAAAACGTCTTTTTATAACTAACCAGTCTCCACTTACAAGTGTATGTGTAACACACAGCGGTAAAACAAAGTAAGATACTCTGATGTTCATTGAAAGTAGAACATCTTTCACTCCTCATCCATGGACATTTTGCTGTAATGATTGATTTGATGTAAGCCAATTCTAAAGTCTGTTCTAGTTAACCCAAAAAAGTGCTTTGTCCTACAAAACTAATATAAAAAAAAACTATTTAGGAGAGAAACTTGGAGAATGTTCCACCATTACCAGTGTTTGTCTCTGTGTCAGCAAGGAGACGCAAGACTCTGTCAGAATGTCGTAGTATTGAGCAACACCGTGGGAAAATGAAATACCTGTGTCAGCGTCACAGGCACTCAATTAGCACTTCCTGCCTCAAGTTCAAACACGATGCTAAAATTCCTCCATTCGTCCAACTATTCATACCTTAGTACAGTACAGTGAAGGATACAGTTTGATGGCCCCAGAGCGGGTGCCGATGGCCAGAAGCTGCAGGGACGAACTGTAGCCCAAAGCACTGGGCTGGTGGGGGAATCCATGCTCCACAGTCTAAAGGAGGAGAGTGAGTAGCCATGGAGATGTTGAACCGAGACAAAAACAAAAGAGGAGAGAATGGAACACATCAGGTTATAGAGAACACATTTGCAAGAAAGATTACCTAATATCTGTGTTTGAAGTAAAACTTTTTATTTCTTTAATTGGTGAGAAAGATAATCAGGATAACGAAATACTAAGTACATTTGAAAAGGTTTATAACAATCCTCATCAGTTGTTACAGTTTCTATATCTAGAAATAACAAACCTATTTAATTGCTCTGAATTCTACACTAAATTATTTCATTTAAAGCTCTCCAGCGGCCAGATACATTAAACTGCAATATATACTCACAGTTCTGCCGACCTACCCTATAGTAGATCATGTACTTTTTTAAAAAGGCATCATTGAGAGTGAACAGTGGACTCAATTGTTTCAAATAGTTTGTAGTTGTTCTGCTATTATTATACCTGGTGGTTTTTAGAGATGTTGGTAGGAAGCTAGCTGTAAAAATGTAAAAATAAAGATTTGTCACATTCAGGTAGAGACATTTATTTTAAAATATTTAGGACCGCTATAAATTTCAATGTAAGACAAGATTTGCACCAGTAATAGGTGAAAAAGATTTGAATGCAAAATTAAGTTTTTCTACCTATTGGTAGTGCTTTCTTATTTACCCATTCACACACACTCCTACATTGCAGGGGGGGCTGCTATGGCCAACACTCAGTGGGAACAACTAAATGGGGGTTCAGTGTCTTGCTCAAGGACAATTCAACACATGACTGGAGGAGCCGGGGATGGAACCAACAACTGTAAGATTGGTAGACGACTGCTCTAGCTACTGCACCACAGTCACATTTCAGCAATTTCACCGTTATGTTAATCCTGTGCACGTACACATCACATGCAATATTAAGTGAGGCAAATCAATGACACTAGATGCAATCATCAAACTTAAGCAATTCAAGTCATCTAATAACATTTCACATCACAATTTATATTGCAGAAACGGTCAGCTGTGATATAGCATATGGCCCCAACTTTCCTGTCATCTGTAATTTGTCTTGAACTGCATGTTGCACCAGAGTTTACTTGCCTTATTAAACTGGAAGAGCTCCTGTTTGATTCGATCTCTCTGGGACTCCTGGCCATGCCGCCTGAGTCTCTTCATCCTGTTTCAGCACTAGCGTGGAGCCAACAGGCCCACTCACACACACTGCATTGAGAGAGGACAAACATAGATGTAGCAAGATAGGGACACAAAGAACACCATATTATAAGCACTTATTACTAATTGCTACTATGTGTCTTTAGCACAGTTATTAAAATCCCTCAGAAACTATGTCTTAAGGTGTGGTCCTCTTCATGTTACCTAAAAGCTGACACAGGAAAACACTTATTTTTGGGGGGTTAAGATGAAACCTAACCCTTTTTAGACACACTTTAACATCACATTTATGTTACAAAATCATCATGAGAAGGGTACTAAGTCAGGGCTATATTTATCAAGTGTCTTACATTATGAAGTCATCTGTCATAAGTGGTCAGAAACATTTAGTTCTACTTTTAGTAATCAGTAAAAGTAAAATTTGATGGAGATTTAGAATGCACATTAAAATGTAGGAGAGCTCCTGGGTTGCCCTAACTAGTTAAAAGTTACCAGGAGATGTGTCCAGGAAGTGAGTTGGAATATCATTCCTAAGACATGGAGTTGATTCTAGTAATGTACGGACAAAAATGGAATTATTCTTGCTAAAGATGTTGTGCAGCACGGAGCAGCTCCATCAAGATGAAGAGTGGTGAAGATTATAGAAAAGTAAGTGTAACATAAACAGAAATACTCCAGTACTTCAAAATTGTACTTAAGCACATCTGCTAGGTATAGTCCTACTCCTCTGTGAAGGTAAGTGAGGAGCCTCCAAAAATATTTTTAAATAAATTATACATTTTAATACAAGGTTCTCTGAAAAGTTTTTCAACTGTAGAAAAGAAAAACATTCTGGTAGTTATTCATTTGAACTAAACTCCTACAGAGACTAATGACGAGAGAGCCTGGCACTTTGTTCCTTGTTATCTGTGAATACACACAAAAGCATGAGAAAAGTCAAACAGCCAGAGGTCAGTAATCGCACAAATAAGGAATTCTTGTTCAATAAGACATGGACAAACAAACACACACACGTTTGTACTTCTATACTTGTGAGGATACTCATTGACATATTGCAATCTCTAGCCCCTTATTGCCTTGCGGCACTGAGGTACTAGGCAGCCTGGTAGCTCAATGGGTAGAGCAGCTGGATAGTATACATGAATATGGTCCAAAACTGTGTTGTACCACAGTTCAATGAAGGCACCATTTCAATGTAAAATGTATGTGCTCAGAGAAATAAAGGTTTTTCTTCTTCCCCTAAACATCATAACTGAATGCCTAATTGCTAATGAACAACTAGCAGCAGGTCCACATCTGAACTGCAATGAACAAAATCCCTCCAGGAGCTTCTGCTTCAGGCCTTATATACCTGAAGCCCCTTCTAGAAGATAAGATAAGACTTTATTGATCCCACAGTGCGGAAATTCTTGACAAAAGACAAACCAATACCGATTAACCTAATCAATTACAACCAATTAAGACACACTATAAGTTCTCTTCCATCAAAATAATAAAAATGTCTTAAATATATTTTTGTATTTTACCCCACATAGGAAAGTTAACATCAAATGTTATCAAGTGTACTTTAAAAGCAGTTTCCGCACATAATCATAAAACTCCCCTTTACTTCCTACCAGAATGGTACAACCCAATTCACCCCTGCTATAAAGACCTTTCAGACATCCATTTCCTGTTTGATAGTGTGAACCCGGGACCTATGCGTGATGGAGTGGTGCACACACAACATTGGGTAAGTATCACAGTGACATTGGTTTTTAAAGGATGTAATAACGGGGTGCGGTGTTTATACCAAGGGTGTTGAACTCAAGGCCTGAGGGCTGCAGCCCTGCTTGTTTTCCAAATACTGCTGCACAACCCTCTGCTAATTACCTGGATCAGGTGTGTTCAGTCAATCAGAAGCTGGATGATGAGGGTTGCACAGGAATAGCTGGAAAAAAAGCAGGGGGCCTGGAATTCAACACCCCAACTAAATCAACAACTCTTCTCTGCTGGCTAGATGGTAAAATAAATAGAACTTGAGATATTAATGTGATAACACATCTGCACCTACCTCTCTACAGGGCATGGGCTAGCCCCATGAAAAGCCTCATGACATTTTTTTAACTTCTTCAGTTGAATGGATTTGGCATCATGCTTTGGGATACACATTTGAGCTGATGGATAGAGAACTCTGGCATTTCCATGGTTTTAGTGCTCTGCTATCAATTAAACTTCTATATAAAGTCCCATTATCCAGTTCATATTTTCAAAAACGTATCCACCCTCCTCTCGAACCGTCCGACCACCTGCTCTCTGGTTCCAATCCCCTCAACTCTTCCTCAAGCTGTTGTACCTATTCTAATACCAGCCATTACATAGATGATCAATACTTCTCTCAGGCACAGGCACTAGACCTATTAACACCTTTTGACCACACCGTTGACACTGTGGACCACCAGATCCTTGTCTGCACTCTCTAAATTAGGCATCTCTGGATCAGCCTTAGCCTGGCTTTGGTCTTACTTGTCTGGACGAACCTTCCAAGGTGTCCTGGCAGGGTTCTAACTCTCATAACCTCTCCACCGGTATCCACCGTGCTTAGTCTACTTCTGCTGTGGCTGCACGGATTAAGTTCAAAACTTCTTGCCTTCAGGCTGGTAAACTCTACAGCTCCCAGCACCACACCGAAGAAACCAAGGAAACTCTTCAGCTCAGTGATCCCACGATGGTGAAATGAGCTGCCAAACGCTGCCTGCTCAGCAACCTCACTAACAATATTTAAAAAACTGCTGAAAACAGAACTCTTCAGCATTTTCCTATGCACCAAAATTTCCTTAAAACTTACTTCTGCAGTTTCTTGTACTTACATATTATGACACGGAAACACTTCAGTCATAGCACTTTGCTTTGATGTTTTCTCCTTGACTTAGATTTTTTGCTTGCTTTGTACATAATCTGTAACTTGATAATACAGTGAGGGAAAAAATTATTTGAACCCCAGCTGATTTTGTAAGTTTGCCCACTAACAAAGAAATGATCAGTCTATAATTTCTATGGTAGGTTTATTTGAACAGTGAGAGACAACAATGACAAAAAAAATCCAGAAAAATGCGTTTCAAAAAGAGTTATAAATTAATTTGCATTTCCATGAAGGAAATAAGTATTTGATCCCCTATCCGTCAGCAAGATCTCTAGCTCCCAGGTGGATCTTATACAGGTAACAAGCTGACATTGGCAGCCCTCTCAGCTCGTTACCTGTATAAAAAAGACCTGTTCACAGAAGCAATCAATCAATCCAGATTCCAAACTCTTCACCATGGCCAAGACCAAAGAGCTTTCCAAGGATGTCAGGGACAAGATTGTGGACCTACACACGGCTGGAATGGGCTACAAGACCATCGCCAAGCAGCTGGGTGAGAAGGTGACAACAGATGGTGCAATTATTCGCAAATGAAATAAACATAAATTAACTGCCAATCTCCCTCGGTCTGGAGCTCCATGCAAGATCTCACCTCGTGGAGTTTCAATGATAATGAGAACGGTGAGGAATCAGCCCAGAACTACTCGGGAGGAACTTGTCAATGATCTCAAGGCAGCTGGGACCATAGTCACCAAAAAAACAGTTGGTAACACACTACGCCGTGAAGGACTGAAATCCTGCTGTGCCCGCAAGGTCCCCCTGCTCAAGAAAGCCCATCTACAGGCCCGTTTGAACTTTGCCACTGAACATCTGACTGATTCAGAGGAAGACTGGGTGAAAGTGTTGTGGTCAGATGACACCAAAATCGAGCTCTTTGGCATCAACTTAACTCACCGTGTTTGGAGGAGGAGGAATGCTGCCTATGACTCCAAAAACACTGTCCCCACCGTCAAATATGGAGGCGGAAACATTATGCTTTGGGGGTGTTTTTCTGCCAAGGGGACAGGACAATTGCACCGCATCAAAGGGAGGATGGATGGGGCCATGTACCGTCAAATGTTGGGTGAGAACCTCCTTCCCTCAGTCAGGGCATTGAAAATGGGTCATGGTTGGGTATTCCAGCATGACAAGGATCCAAAACACACGGCCAAGGCAACAAAGGATTGGCTGAAGAAGAAGCATATTAAGGTCATGGAGTGGCCTAGTCAGTCTCCAGACCTTAATCCCATAGAAAATCTGTGGAGGGAGCTGAAGGTTCGAGTTGCCAAACATCAGCCACGAAACATTAATGACTTGGAGAGGATCTGCAAAGAAGAGTGGGCCAAAATCCCCCCTGAGATGTGTGCAAACCTTGTGGCCAACTACAAGAAACGGCTGACCTCTGTGATTGCCAACAAAGGTTTTGCCACCAAGTACAAAAGCACATTTTTCAAAGGGATCAAATACTTATTTCCTTCATAGAAATGCAAATTAATTTATAACTCTTTTTGAAACGCATTTTTCTGGATTTTTTTTGTCATTGTTGTCTCTCACTGTTCAAATAAACCTACCATTAAAATTATAGACTGATCATTTCTTTGTTAGTGGGCAAACTTACAAAATCAGCTGGGGTTCAAATATTTTTTTCCCTCACTGTAACTAATAATTGGTGTGTGGCATAGCAAATGGTAAAAGAGTGTAACATGGGGGAAAAAAGGCTGCCATAGAGCAAAGTGGACTGATTAAAAAATATATGCCAGCACTAGCTTAAGTTGCATATTGTAGTTTCAACATACCAAATAAGCAAAAGCCCTTTCCTAAGTAAAATGTGAAAACACAAAATACAGATTATTCTGTCCAACCACTAGAGACCTATTTGATGGAGTGGTGCTGAGATTGTTGTCCCATCTCGGCAAAAGGCTAATCACCGTGCTGACCAAAACCATTTCTCGGCTTGCCTGGACAACCAACTCTGGAAAGAGTTTTAGTGACTGCCCTGTTTGCGATGAAGCCATTGTTTCTAGGAACTACACAGTTTTAGAAATGGTTTCACACTTTTGTTCTGCTGATAAAGAAACAAGCGCAACAACAGCGTGGAGTGCACTCAGTCTCGAAGAAATTTCCTTTAATGTTATGTTGTTACAGTTTTATGACTCAGGGCTACAATATGTTTGATTGTCAATGTCCGGGTAATTAATTTACTAATTGTTGCGTTTGTGTGTGTTCTTCTTGTGTGTTACCAAGTATTAGACAAAGCAAATTTACTTTACTCATCAGTAACTTTGCAGGCGTGCCATTAAACATTAACAAATAGATGCATTCTAGCACAAAGTTTAATCATTTTAACCTCCATTGTAATTTGAATAGTATAAGACTGATAATATGATTTTGGTTTTATTATGTGTTATTAAATGTTGTGCTAGATGAAAGGAAGAATATCCATTCCACGTTGAGAGTATAAAACAAAGGAGCAATTTGATCTAGGAGGGACAAAGTCTATTTGCAAAGATTCCCCAACACCAACTTCGTTGCAGTGGTTTCCAATCGGATTTCTTCAACTATTCATGTCAAAACCGACAGATGTAGGGTCACTTCTGTGCATATCTACTACTACTTCTCTTGCGGATTTTCCCCATCAGGGGTCACCACGGCAAATATAAGAAGAAAAAACAAGTTGTCACTGATTGTAAACAGTTATGATTTTCAACCTAGCGAGCAGCAATAGCGCAAGCAACCCAACCAACATTACCAAAAGCCAGCATTATTGAACAGATGAAGGGACCTTATGATTGCTGAAAGTGACAAAAGAATATAACATCTATAAGTGTCTGGATGGTCAAAAGCACCAAAAGGGCAAAATAAAAAAAAATAAATAAATAAAAAAATTGTCTGGTCACATTGCTGAGGAGGACTACACATGATGTTGTGGGTGGAATGTGAATAAAATCCCTAATCATCATCATCATTATGCCTTTGCAGAACATGTACATAAATTTCTTTACTGTGGACTTGTGCACACCAGCCCCTTAAAGTGATATTTCACGGCTGGAAAGAGAGTTCTGTTATAAAAATTAGACACTGTTTTAGCTAAAATGTGCAAACACTTTTAAAATTGATGGCCTGTGTCCAGAGAAAACAAGGAGAAATTGCAGCATTATCTGATAATAGTCATATCCTACAACACCCAGAATCCATTGCACTCTGACAAATTCCGAGCCAATCCCCAAACTGCGGAAATTGGTCCGACCTGTGCAGTCTCCTGTCGGGAGTTTGTTGCACATGTAGCTGTGAAAGGTCCAGAACAGTGCGATGTAACCTTTGCAAAAAAAACCTACGAGTTTGTATCCTTAACTACACACCGGAGGACTTTCAATGCAGTTTTCTGCAATAGAGTTTTCACATCTATTGCACATATCCACCTTTTTGAAAAGACATTTACTTTGACTTGTATATAATTATTTATATTTTTTCTAATTGTCTTTTATATAAGCCTGTGTACACCACCACATTGAAGGCCAAGTCAAAACTTTCAGCTTAATTCAAATGATTATACAAACAAAAGAGTGGCTTTAAACATTTAGGAATTACGGCTGCTACACATTTCTACACACACATATTTGGTGGCTCGTACTGTAAGAAAAGGCTTACAAGCAGTTGGATGACATCTCAAGGCAGGAAACATTGATCATGTCCATTGGTTCCAGAGTTCAGGCAGTAATTGACTGCATAATCCACCAATTCAAGGAAATTGTCTGTAATTATGTTACTTTTTCTATTAGTTATTAAGCAAAATGCGACAGTGTGTATGAAAGTGGCTCTTCTCTATAAGGTGCTGGATGTTGTCGTTGAATTGTTGTGCTGCAAATGCAATCAGTGTTAATTTAGCTTTACAGGTTTTGAAAATGCAACTTGTTATTGATAATGTCTTTTTGTTCTCTCTTTAGGAGAACCATGATTCAATCAGGTGTTCTGCAAAAAAGGTCCAAACAGTGGGTGTTGGACAAGCCTCACACACCTACAGCTGCTCTTCCAGCCTGCTCTGCCACCAAACACTGCAGCTGTAACTGAACCCTCTACAGATGATGCAGTGAGGACGCTGCACTGTGCAACTCACTGTACACCACATTGGAGATGACTGTTACAAAATCTATAAAAAAAATAAAAGTCTCTACTATTTTTAGTCAGAATGTCATCTAATAGAAGTACATAGTACTATGATTATTTCAACAATAGATTGATCATACTGTGACTCTAAGAACAGCATAAGCATTTCTTATACCGTCATGACAAACACATTGGAAGAAGTTTTAACCCACTTTTACTGTTAGATGATAGGTTTCTCGTAAAAGGTTATGACCTTATCAATTGAAATAGTCTAATTATACTTGTACTATAAAAATGAAGAACCACCACCTTCAATATACAAGTCATTTTGCAATTTACTGTGACTATAATGTAACAGGTGAAGGATTTGAAAAACAATCAAACCTTTGGGTAATTGTTTTTAATAACAAATAATAGGCACTCAGCCAGGCTCTATTTCACATCTTTTAGCATTCTTTAGTGGTCAGATATAACACCTGGTCTCTGCACACAGCAAAACGAAATTATTTGTTTGTATTAAGTTGGTGTTCTGTACCAGCGCAAAGAAAATCTCTAAAGCCAATGCTAACGCTTTGTAAGCCTGACATCCTAATGCAGATTGCTCAAAGGTAACACATACGTAAGAAACAGATGTAATGTGCAGTTAACATTACTCAATGCTAATGCACAAGCTAATGCTTAACCTGTTAGCAACGTAAGCTAATGCTACACCTGACACACAAAGCCCAACAGCCATCAGCTCGTAACTTTACTCAAACTTCACAGCACGAACTAAAACAAAGGTGGAATATGTTGCTTACTCAATGCTCACTTGACAGCTCTGCCCTGTATTTTACAGTTTCCGAGCACTCCTCCGTCCATGTGTGGTCCAAAACTGTAATGATCCGTAACATATATGTTCCCCCTCAGCAGTAGAATCTGCATCTTCATTCAAGAGAAACTGGCGGCGGGGAAACTCATTGCTGCACAGGGACTCCAGTTGTGTGTCCGTCGGTGTTCACTTACTGCAGAGATACCACCAGCTGTCCGCTGCATTCATCCGTTCCTCCCTGCTGTACTCCCCGGCTCCTTGAGGTTGCTTTTCAGCTGTGGCAGCCTCATCCTCCCCTACTAAAAGATCTGTGCTGTTGCTCAGGCTTGTACAAGTAACCACAAATATCAGACTGTGCTTACACACTGTAGAACTCACTGTCTTCCAAATAATCTACATCAGAAACTTTGGCCATTGATTATTTATTAGTGTTGTATGTGTGTGGGGATAAAATATGGTGGTTGGCTCCGCCTCCCTTTCAGCCTGACTGTTCCTGGGGGCAGGTACAGCAAAAACCAGGAAACACTGGTTGTAGTGTGTGAGCAAACGGCAACCTGCCAGGGCAGCTGAGAATGACGTGCTTCACATCATGTGCAACTGCCCTGGTGGATTGATGCAGTGGAAAAAAATGGAGGAATCTGAGTGTCTCGTCATTCTTAAATACTACCTGACTTATTGTTAAAGGAACACTTCACCAATTTTCAATGGGGGTTGACCAAAAATAAGATATTTTCCAAAGTTTTCAAGTTTGCACAGAGCTTTAGTGACTCACATTTCAAGCAGCAAAGGAGCATACACAGTCCCCTCATGATGTTACATAACTTTAATCTTGCCACACAGCTTCGTAAAAAATCTTTAGACATGTGAAAATTCTCTCTTCACTCATTGTCTTTAAATTCCTTCCTCTCTCTCAGAAGTCCTTACTTTGCACATACATCCAGCAACAGCCTGAAATATTACACAAAGCCACTGATATATGCAGCGACAAAGACTGAAATCTACAGCTCATTTACATGTTTAGTCTATTTGCAAAGATTAATTTCATGACTTAAGATGCAGGTAATGTTCTGATTTGGAGGTGAAACATTGCTAAAAGCCCCTTTAAGACATACACAGGATTCCTGACATTATCCTGACTTTGTCAGGAGGGTGTGTATGTGTGAAAAATAAAAGTTCAAGTGAGATACTGCCAACATTTTATGGAGATTATCTGTCAAGCCCCCTAGTGCCATATTCATATTATGTGTGTGAGCCTGTGCATGTAGCACGCTTCTCTGTCCTGAATTGTCAGGAGGAATAAAAGCAAATAAGAGTAAGTGTTGACTCAAATGCTGCTGTACTTAAGACACAGACCCTTTTTTTCTTAGCTGCATGGCTCAGATGTACTGTACATGAAACACTGATCCCTACATATTAAGTTTTATGTCATATCATATAACATAACATCTTTTGTTTGTGGAAAGGTAAAGTCGCATGATAAGACATCAAGCTTTATGATTGCTGGCACACACAACAAATGCCGTTCCAGGAGGGAAATCAGGTTACTCTTCTATTTCTGAGTACCCCAGTTATTGTAAGTAAAATTAATGTTTTTGTGTTTTCACAATTTAAAATGAACCTACTTTCTAGTTCCAAACTAGTTACGAAATACTAAAAAAATCATGTATTGTCCAAGTAATTAATTTTTACTAGATCAGTCAATGCCTAAAATCTAAATGGATTCATAGTTAGCACTGAATTTAATGTTTGGGTTCATTTGACCAAATTAACACATAACCTTTGCTACATGTTGGGTGAGAGTTTCTTTCTGTATTTTAAGCAAAGATTTTTTTTCTCTCCAGTCTCATTAAATGTGCCATTTCAATTAATTTAAAAGAAATTTAAGCACAAATTACCCAACTACGGAAAGCACTTAACACAGTGTTATTTCTATGCCAGTTACTTATCAGAGGCAAGGTGTGGGAATGAACATCACAATTCAGTGATGTTTAAGGCTGTTCATGCTAAAAGATGTACCTCCACATCGTCTCTCTTTGTAAACAGTGCACAGTCTGCTTGTGGCGAAGATAATGAAACATAATATTCATCAAGTCAAGGTAATATACAAGTATAGATAATAAGGGCACAATTTAACAGTTTTTATATGATTGAAAACGCTCACTTTGTCTCAAAAACCAGAGCCTCTAGCATCTAGTTTGAACATGAATTAATTGCTTATCAAACCACTGGTCAAATAAAAAGATGATTGTAATGTTAATGATGAGTTTGATTACTTGTTAATTTTACAGTGATTTTATGGAATTTTGAAGTTGGGTATGTTTAACAACAACAACAACAACAACAACCCAAAACCACGATATTTCTGTTAAGACGTTTGCAAATATCTGTTGGCCAAAGGTTTATTTACACTATAAAGACTGCAAAAACAAGGTTGCTGCAAGTCAGGTCAGTTTTAGTCTAGATACAGACTTTCTCAGCAATTTCACTTTGTGTCGTAAATTGAAAGAGTAAAGAGAGAATGCCCATGTGTGAGACACATGCAACACTAAGTGACAGAAAATGAATGCTGCCTCTTTTGTCACACTGATCTCTTAGCAAGACAAGATTACACACAGTTTTCATATTTGAGGCCAAAGCCTACTGATTTATTGGCTCTTCTCCATTTCAGATTCAGAAACTTCTACAAATGTGTTGCCTAACATACTACTATACATGTCTCTCAATAGCAAGATGCTGTTTGTTATCTTTCCTGCCATAGTGATGTCATCAAATTCCCGACATATCTACTGAGCCATCTAAGCAGAGAGTCAATGGAGGAACAGGCTGCATAAAAACAGGCCTGAACATGTAAATAACAACCGCAAGACGTGCTGGCTTGACCAGCAGAGGTGCTCCATAGACTGCACCTTCTAATGACACAATGCTTTGCAGTTAGAATGAGTGGCCAAGCAATGCGAGGAATCGAAAACATTCTACTTAAAGACTTATGCAATCAACAGCTATGCCACAAAATAAAAAAGGTACAAATATAACTAGCCAATCTCCAAGGGTGGTCTTTTCCGAAAAGGACAAGATGTGTCACGCCAGTGTGTATAGTTCGCCGTCTGTCGCCGTTTACTTTGTTTGTGTTTATGCTGGTTTTGACAACTGTCATTCAAAATATCAACACTGCTGGTGTAAGTTAAAACATGATAGTCAGGAAACTTTGCCGCCCTGTAGATACCTGTAAATAATCATGTACAGATTGTATAGAGCCAGCCAACTAGATGGTTCTCTTTTACCAGGTTTGAACATCACTTTTTTGAAATGGGTCAAATATAATGACAACTTTTGAAATGAATTTTGTGGGTTGTTGGCAGAAATCATGACTAAATATGATTAAGTACTTATTGTTGGAGATGTTAAATGTACATATGTGCTGTCCAAACAAAAACAATGTCTATGGAGTCTCACTGACTTAATCAGCACATTTCAAAACACACAAAAGTGTGGACACACACATGACCTGTTTTTAACACATTCCGTCTATTTCCAACTTTTGGATTTGTGATGCAGTATTTCCTAATCACACTCCCACCTTTAAGCATTGTGCTGCTGCTCTGTGCATCTGTACCATTAACCCTTCCACTGTCACTCCATTTAACTTCTTTGCATCAAAACATGGTCAGTCTGGAGCCTATACGTTCAAATACAGGTCTCCACTAAAATTCAGGCAGCCTGAAGTTAAAGCTGAGCCCTCGCTGAGATGTGAGTGCAGAAAAGCTGATCAAAAGTGAAGGGAGGACAAGCTGCAGGTGTCACTACAAATTGTATGGAACTCCATCATTATTAGGCTGTTGTAAAAGAGGCAGAAAGAGAACAACTGTCCAATATCATCCTGTAAAACAGTCACAAGCCTTGTGTTTAACACTATAGATGTTGTTCTTAATACCCGAGGACTGCTTGTGTGGAACCTTCCCTGGAGACATAAAACGTTTCTTAGGTTTCTTGTAAATAAGGTGAACAATGTTAGGGCTCTCATATCACCACTTGCTTCTGACCCATCAGTTTCTGTGTTTTGCCCTGTAACTTTTGAACCAGTGACTTTTTCTTTTTTATAGAAGACTGTTAGAGCCCTCAGGCTCCCCCACTAATGCTGTTCCACCTCAATTTTTTAAAAAGGTTATCAGTACTCTGGGGTCTTCTGTTCCTGCTAAACAGAAACTAAACATGCTACAGCACAGCCACTGAAAAAAAAAGCCAGGCCTATATCCCTCTGTATTGTCCAATTTTAGGCCCATTTGAAAATTTCCCCATCTCCCCAAAATTTTGGAAAAAATTACAAATGTCAAATTGAAGGATTTTCTAGAGAAAAACAGTATTCTTAAGTTTTTCCAGTCTGGCTTTAATCTTGACAGCACTGAGTCAGCACTGCTGAGGGTTTTTAATAACATCCTCCTTGTTACAGATGCTGGGGACCTTTAGACTCGGTCACAACAAATTGTGTCAAAGGGCCCAAGTCAGTGATTTTAGCTTGGACAGGCAGGTTAGTTCAGTAGTAAAATCCAGCTGTTTTCACTTAACATGACTGGCAAAATTGAATCATATTTGTCAAAAAAGCACATTGAGACAGTAATCCATGCTTCTGTCACAACTCTGCTGGGTTACTCTAATTCTCTGTATTTTTGTGTCTCTCACTTGTCCTTGCCACTTGAGCGAAAATTGATAAAGTCCTAAACCTTTACACCTACTGTTAAGACAAATAAAGCAACAAAATAAGTAACCAGGGAGTATGCAGGTTACAGTAGGCTCTTTCAGGAAAGCCTATTTCTCAAGTGTCACATATACAGGAAAGCAGTTTTTCAAAATCAAGGTAGGGGTTTAGGGAAACCTGGTTTCCTCATGTAGATTTCTGAAAGGGAACTCTAATTACTCTGCCATGTATACGCATAACCAGGTTTGTAATCGGCTTTCACCAACTGTACATTTGTGTAACAAAAAGCTGCAGACAGCTGAGTGAAAGAATGAATGAATAAGAGGTCGTTAACGGGTTTTAAAACTCATCCTATGGTCCGACAGAAATTTTAATTTATACAAAATGTCTCGTGGAAGTATAAATAAGTTGTCTTGCCCTGTGGATTGTAACAGACTGCTGTGGATCAGCTGCATGTGTCTTTTCTTTCTCTCCCCCTCTGCTTCCACTCTGCATGTGCCTGGGTGTTCGTATCGCAGCAGAGAGAGAATGAAAAAAGTCAGCAAGCAGTGTTTTCTGTCATTATCCAGTCAAATTTGTGCACCAGGCTTCCAAATTAAGTCAGAGGTGGAGGAGAAATCAGGTTACCCTCATTCTGCATGTATACAGGGATTTCACGTAATCAAGTTTAATAACTGTATGTAAACACTGTTCCACAATTACCCGATAAAGGTGATTTTTTTCTTGAGTATCAGTTACTTAAGTGCATGTAAACATAGTCCATGAGAGGACAGGCTTGCTCACATGGTCCTTGTAATTTGGACTTCACCCCTACTGTCTCGCTCACATACACACGCACAAAAAAAAGGAGAGACAAGTGTTTTCATTGCAAGATACCTCTAAGTGATATGGAGCTGGACATCACCCAGTTATTCTTGGTTGTGGTGATGAAGTTCATTTCAACTCAGTCAATGCTGAAACTTTGGTAAGACCTGCTAAAACCACAAAGAACTAAGTTGTTAAATGTGATCGTTTTAGTTTTTGGGTGTGGCTGACAGGATATCACATCTCCAGCTAACTTACTGTTTCCGGAAACCGAACCATGGTGATCAGAAGACAACATTTACTCTAGATAAGCACTGACTAGGATATTCAGACTGTATTTGACCAGAGCCAAAGCACACTCATGTGATCTTTAAGACAGGAAATACAACTAGAGCAAATCTGGAATAGAGCATGGATCAGGCTGCATTTTTCTGTCCCAACCAGACCAGAGCCTGAGGGTGTGGTTCTAAAACATGACCCCGGCCCAGCAACCACATTGTCTTTCATGTCCAAACATGACTTGAGCCTAATACAGGTTTGTGCAATGTTTGTTCTAATACATACAGTGAACCAAAAACAAAATGGCCACTAAAGACTCAATATTTTAGTGTAGTGTAGATCTTCTTCTGCTTTTTACATGGAGGAAGATCTGCGCAAAGAAAGGAATTATGGATAACCACAGAGACACAGATGTGTCCACCTTTCAAATCTCTATGTTTTTGTGTAGATGCTTGTCACAAAAGGTGACTGAATAATATTCTGAGTTGTTAGTGCTATTAGAAACAAACAAGTTTTCAAAAAGGGAAAAAAAACAAAAGAAAATAAGTCTGTGTCCCAAGTGAAGTATATTAATGCTATCAAACCGAAATTGTTTGATTAATGAAAACAATTAAATAGTTTCACAATTTAAATGAACATTGATAATCTTTCAAAATATTCATGGGTTTATTCAGTAACAACAAAGGACAGGAGATTGTAGCTGGGTTCACATCTGTGAAGTGGGGGGTAGACTAGCAACCTGTCCAGGGTGTACCCCACCTCTCACCCGTTAACAGCTGGAATAGGCTACAGCCCCCTCGGGACCCAAATTAGATAAGCAGTGACAGATAATGGATGGATAGTAGTCCTGCCACACTGATAACATGAATATGTTTGTGAAAGGACAGCTGACGAAATGTAAAGCTGGTGGTAAGTCAATAGAGGCAGGTACAATACAAAGACTAGAAAATGTGATGAGGCATATCTTGTCTTTTTCCCAGTACAAAGGATGGTAATGAGGAGAGGCCACAGTGCGTCTCAAAATATTAGCTTCTAATAGTGTGAAGCTGAACAAGTTACGAAGGCATTTGGAGATTTTAGACCTTCAATACAAAGATAAGCCTGTTGACTTCTTCAGAAAAAAAAAGAAGGTCTTAAATGCTGTCCTGAGCTAGGTCTCATCAATATTTTGCTGTTATCACTAAAGCAGCATTTGTACCTGCATATCCTCAACTCACTTCTTATACAGTATAAAATTTTGATCAATAATGAAAGTAGGGACCAAGCTGACATGAACCTGGAGAAGTAGAGGAATGCACTGGAGAGATATGGGAATGACAGTCACGAGGATAAGACGCAAGACGTGCGTAAATGAAAGATACAGTGGTGGAATGATGCAGTTGCAAGGGAGAGAGGTGGTGAAGGTGGAGAAGTTTAAATATCTAGGGTTACCCGTTTCCTGTACCCAACTAATGGGGAATGGGGAAGAGAAGTGAAGAAGAGGGTGCAGGCATGATGGAGTGGATGCAGAACAGTGTCAGGAGTGAGTGGAGTTGAAAATGCATTTTTTTGGAAGTTAAAAGAATAGAAAAGATTTACAATTAGTATATTAGAGGAACAGCACAGGTAGAACAACTTGTAGACAAAGTAAGAGAAGTGAGACTTTGATGATTCACGTATGTGCAGAGGAGGGACATGAGGTATATTGGGAAAAATGTTGAGAATGGAGTTGCTTAGACAGGAGGTGAGTAAGGTTGTCAAAGAGGACGTTCCTGGATGCTGTGGAAGAGGACATGCGAGAAGAGGTGTGACAGGGGAAGATGGAGATTGAAACAGATTACCTGTTGTGCCTTCCCCTAAAGGGAGCAGCCATAAAAGAAGGTAAGTCATGAGGCTCAAGCTCAGTTTGTCAGTTTAATCCAACACTCTTACAGTAAATCCTCCTTCATAAAAGGTGATAAAGTCTGTGTTCCCGTTCAGAGGAGTTTATTCACTTTTGGAAACAGTTTTTGTGGTGCTGTTGGACTGCAGTCCAAAAAGGACATTTTATTTAGCCAGTTCTCACTGATATACTAAATGAGGTGGACAAATTACATGGCCAGATAATTATTCATTTCTAATGTCAAGTTCTACTTTAGCAGGTATAACATTTGTTGTGCACTCGCTGACATTCCAGCTCTTCTGCTGTAGTCACAGAAACAGGTTACAGTTGGAAGTAGGTTATTTCTCTTAAAGCAGGCAAGGCACTATTTAAGTATTTAACTGGTTTACCCTAAAATAGAGCTGAATAGATGAAATATTAAGATATCATTGTAAGTACAAAGTGATCAGGAATTATAGTATAATATGAATATAAACTGACTACAATAGGCAGACCTGATATTTTAGCTAAATACTGTAATAATATTTTGTTTATTATTTAATTCTGAACTAAACTATAAAGTTAGCTCATCTGTTTACTGTGTATTCCAATTATATGTACGGTAAATTTCCATTCCGGTATGTCAGATGGTTTAACCATTACAGTCTAATTTTGCAGCGACGCATTTATTAACCATTAATTATTAATGCATTTATTATTAGCAAGCTATAGCAAGAAAAACTTATGGTATAGTTGAAAGGTTTTATTCAAACTAGGAATAACTTACAGAACTGTGATGGTGAGTTACTGATTATGCAAGCTACTGAAACCAAAGCTATTAGACAATAGAATCAAGGTTATAAAGGCTGGTTAACTTGAAATTAGGATTTGGGATACTTGTGGGCAACTGATTTAATTTTGAGCCCGGTACAAATGTTTCTTTTTATCCTAACCTGCTTGATGGAAACTGACCCAAACCCAGTAGGGATTTCAAAATAAATTTTCGAACCTGACTCACACCGCTGGGTACTGATAGGTCCTGTCATGCTTGGTTTGGGTGGTCATTCCATAATTTGAAGAAACACTTTTTGCTCAGGTATTGTCTGGCCTTTACCAATCATGCCCATCTACTTCAATAACTTTGTAGTACACTATAAAAAGCACGAGAAAGGAGGAGTGAAAAAGCAGTTAAAAAAAATATATTTCTCCCCCTCTGTCCCCGTCTTCAGGTGTCCCCGGATTTGGGGCCGTGTATCTTCCAGTGCGCAGCTACTGGTCCCACTAACCTGCCCAATGTTTTGTTTTTGCTTTTGTTGCTCTGTTCTTTTCTCTCTCCACTTTCCACTGAAACTGTTTTAATCGGAATAGATCACCATGACAACTTGGTAGGGTATGGTAATTCCATGGCTAAGCTGCTCCAGAGCAGGTGTATTTCAAAAAACCTGTCAAGAACCCAACTACAGACCATCAGATCACTGAAGACTTTGAGTCATTGTTTGTTTGTGTTTTTGAGATTAAAACAGATTGCCTCCCAATAAAAGAAGTGTTCATCACTAAATAATGTGTGAACGCAAGAGGTCGTATGTAAAGCATACTGCTCTGTGCCGGAACAGTCAGGATTAAAAGCAAGGCAGCTTGTCTTTATTAGATGCCTGAATCCACTGTGCTTTAAAAAAAAACAGTTTCCTCACCTATAAAACTGTGTCTCCTGCGTGGGCAGATGCTGCGTGTAAAGCGAGCGATCTTTCGCTGTGTGTTATATTTCTAAAACGCCACTCTAGAAATGTCTGAGGCTAAGTTCTCCAAAGTCTGAAGTTCAAGTGTATAACAAATTCTTTTACACTTGTACCAGTAGGTGGTTCTAATGTTTTGGTCACCTTATTCATTTTAAACTGGGAGGCCAAAACATTAGAACGGCCTCTTTTCGAAATGCATTCTAGGAGGGTTCGACTACTAACTTTGACCTCAATAATATTTAGACAGAACAATCACATTTCTGACATCTTTAACCTATAAGCTAAGAAATTATAACCATGTCAAAGAAGAATTCATGGCACAACCACTGTACTGGATTGCATGCAATTACACAGGGGGGTCAAAATGTTATGCCTGATTAGTGTGTTTGTATGGTACCTTGACTACAAGTGTGTTGTGGTGAACATATAAGGGTAGATGGGAACTGCGGGCACAGCTGAAATTATCGCTTTTCTGCACGTTTCTGATCACTGAATGAGTGGCTGGTTCATTTCTTCCTATATATCGTTAATTTACAGAGTGTTTTTACGCAGATACCTGATCGAGCACTGATGTTGTCTGGGTGAGTTAAGGAGTAACTTTGACTTTAGCTCCGTGTTTTCTTATCCTCCAGGGTGTCTTGAAGAATTCAGTTGAATTTAGTAAACAAATATTTTTATTTTCGTGCTCCAATTAACCGTTAACAAATAAATGCATTGTGAGATAATTTCTTTATTGTCTCAGGCACCAAATCTTTATGTACTGTTAATTTCTAATTTTCCAACCTACAATGCCACGACATTGTTTCGTGAACCAACATATTTTGTTAAGGTCAACAAATCGCAATGCCCCTATATAAAGAGTACAAAGAGATGGTTGTGTATGGGTTATAAGTAAAGCCAGGATAAAATTTGTTACACATTAGGTAAAGGAAAACAGTATTCACGTTAAAAGTTTTAGGACTGAACACAGGATGACAAAGGCTCTTGTGCATTTTACAGGTGCAAGTTTGGTTAAAATATTTTTCTTATTCACAGTTTCCAAAGGAAGCCTTTAAAGACTGTACTGTGACATTCCTACCCGTATATTTGCAGTGACTCCACAACTAATATAGTTCTGAAATATACAGGTTTGTTCTTGACCATTTTTATAAAACCTACTATGTGCCTACGACTTGTTCCTACATTGGGAGGGGTCATTTATTTTGCCTCTATTATAGTTTCAGTTCGACCGGGCAACGCAAATGACATAGCACCTGGTCTATTGAGAACAAAGGTCTTTTGTTTGGTTACTGATTGGCTGATGCAGGTGGAGCTGAAGGACACTGCAGTGTGTTCTTTAGGATTCTGATAGATAATGCAACATTTTTGGCTGTCTGTGGTCAGCAAGTGATGTATAAGTTTGTTTCTTTTAGTTAATCACAACGCCTTGAAAAAGAAGAGGACAGTTATTTTGAGTGGGGTTAGCTGAAGAGCAAATGATGAGACATGAATTACGCAGTTTAGGGTCACTAAATTAGTTTGGATTAATTGGAAATGTCAATCAGGCTGTGCAGGCTATTCTATTTCGTTATTATTTTCTCAATTCCCCTGAAACTAGACAAACAGGTTTAACACTTCTTCCTCATACCCCCCTCCCCCTCCCAAACAAAGCAATTACTACAAAACCAGACCAGTGACTCAAAAACTAACATGCCTGACTAGGAGACACACCTTGCCAGTGTTGGCTAGGCTCACACCACAATCCATGAGGTGAAACATACAGACATGAAGCCAAAGCAGAACAGGACAGGAAAAACCATAGGAAACGCAGGAGGCAACTATAAAACAAACAACAACAACAACAACAACAACAACACACAATAAAGAGTATTTTATCAAATAGTGCAGTGTCATTAAATTATGGCACTAAATTCTGTCCTTGTATTCAATCTTGAAAACGCATGTGTCCATCTCAGCTGCTTTTAGCTAACCTGAAGGTAAATCTATACAGACATTAGGGGCTTTGTCCTGATAAACGACTTGGACATTGGAGGAACTCACTATTCATACGCACTCTGAAGTGAAATGGGTCGACAGGAAGAGAATATGGGTGTGATGGCACCTGCAGAGGTGTCTGGAATTGGGCAACTAAATGTGTAACTATCACAAATCCACCAAGAAACATGTTTATTTTAGCACGACACAAGCTAAACGACTATGAATTGTATTCCAATGGCGGCGTCTTCAACTAACTGTTAATGTTGGCGTTGTGTCCATGTGTCCACTTCCTCAGGTGGCTTTCTGCAAATGATTGTTTGAACTTAGGTTTACAATTAACACGGTAGCCGGTAATTTAGAGAATACGAGAGCTAATAAAACACATCCGTACTAATCTCTGTACATAACACTGCACATGGAATATCATCTGAAGTACTAGGATGTTTACAGTTAATCTACAGACAAGTTTTGTTAGGTCTGAAATTCGGCATGAAAGCAAATGAAAATAAATTAATTAGAGTTAAAGATTTAACGTTCGCCAACAATCCGCCGGTTATTGGAGCTAGACTGACTGAAGAACAGCTGCTACGATTATCCTGTTTTGGTTGTTTACAGCAAACCGGCTGTGAACAAGGAAACTACACGACAAACTGCCGAATGTCTGCGGGACATTAGCGGAGCGGATTAGCCAACTAGCCAATAAGCCGCTAAAACAATCATTGCACGTAGTTAAACAAGCAACAAGCAACTTTAGCATTAGCTAACTTGCGCTGGTACCGTGCGTGTGTAGAACAGGAAAACTGTGACTGGAATGAACAGCTGAGTTCGGATCGTAGACGAGCTCTCAAACAAACACCTGTGGGAAGCAGCTTTCCGTGAACCTGAAATACGGGCCCACCTCCGGTTACCAACCTGACTCCAAACGGCCGTTGCTTAGCTGTTGTCCACCGTTTACAGCCGCTGGATGACAGTCCAGCCAGCGTCCGGTTCTTGGTTGGTTACAAACTCTCCCTCCTCCTGCAATGAATAAAGAGGGGACAAGGTCGAAAACCAGGACTCCTGGGATCCGAGTGGCAGCGTAGTGGCCTGAGAAGTAAGGTAATAACGTAGTGGCACCGGTTGCCAACTCCGCTCCTCGTTCTTTCTCACTGCTGCTAGCTTCAGTACTTCCTGCTAGGCTAAACTTTGCTGCTCGCTTAACTCCACCCTTGCGATACATGAAACGCACCTTGGAGCCGCCCATCGCGGATCCATAATTCCAACCAACACATCCTGGTCCACTTCCGCCTTACTAAATACCCCCGTCTTCGTAAAAGGCTTTACTCATCAATAGTTTTGAGAAGATGCTTTAAATATTATTAGTTATAATTATCATATTAATATTATTACATTGAACACTTGTGGATCATTGTCTTGAAAATTGTTGGTTCGTTACTCGAAGGTTCATTCATTGCGCGCGTGGTGACATCTGCTGCACAGGAAGTTTCACAGCCGGACAGAGGCGCCGCTTTGTAAAAAATACTTAAATAAAGCTGAAATCTACCTTCATTTTACACTTGTCTCTTCATTTGCCTTCTTGCCTTTTAAGTATGTCAAATTAAATGTTGACTATGTTTCCCCAAAAACTTAATAAGAATTTGAAATGCATTTCTAATTATTGATACCCAAATTACTCTGTGGAAAGAGCAAATATTCCAGGGATCTGTGAAGCTGTGGGTGTAATTATTGAATGTTTTTTTCCTGCGATTTAGGCATTTTAATTGAAAAACTGTAGTTTGTACACAGTAGATGGATTTAGTAAATTTTTCTTCCCCAGCTTTGGAAACAGTTTGAAGCAAGCGCCGGCAGTGTGCTTCATATAAAAGTTCCTGTCTGGTGATGAAATTGGATCTCTTAATGAACAAAGAATACAGATATCTTGTATATTTTTGTTATTTTTAGACCTGTAATACAAAAGCATAATTATAAAATTAGCTAAAAAGATTTTAAAAAATTAAATAAATAGACCAAGATTATTCTCTGCCACAGAAATGGGAAGACAAAATGTGGAGGAAGATCTTATGATAGAGATTACACAACCTCATCTTTGAAGTGGAGTTGGAGTTTGGAGTAGACTTTCTTTGATGATCTGATACAAAATGCAACATGTTCTTTGTTTATTATATAGTACATAAATTCCAGTACAAATTCTGAGCTTTGTCTCATATCCATCTTTATTCTTTTACCTTAATTTGTGCAGCAAGATAAATAAATTGATTTGTCTTCTAATATTTGTAGGTGTCTGATTTAAATGCAATTAATACAAAATGTAATTAAATTTGTCACAGTGCAAGTAAGTAAACAGTGCCTAGAAGTTTGGCACAATTTATACAATAAAGAAAAATGTTAGCAGTAACCATGGATTTACTGTGAAGGCACTTTTCACACACTGACATAATGCTTTTTAACTAGCTGTCATCTGTCAAAAAGATCAGCATATTATTTTCATATTGAGAATAAAAACAAATCAAGGATAAAGAAATGAATGTGGTTTGTTCATATTGCAGAGGTGTTGACACAGATCAGGAAAGACTGAGAACCCGAGCTCCCTCTGAAGGAGTAGTGACATAAAAAGTCGGGGTTCCACTGTATCTCTCCTGTTAGGGAATACAGAACACAAAAAATGGACAATGAGCGCACAGACTGTAACTGTAACTTTAAGACATTAATGGGTTAGGGTTAACTATACATTTCTTCTTCTTTACTCCAAACGTCCTCATGGCTAAAATCAGTCTACAATTCACCTGACTTCACCTATATGTTATTTTAAATGGGAAGAAGCCATCCCAAAGGGAAACTGAGTCAGTTCAGTAAATAAAGCATACTGTAGCAATTATATCTATGCATGTATTCACTACTAACCGTCTTTAAAGAATGTGTGCTTAAGGAGGACGTGGGGGTTTCAAAGATGCCAGCTCAGCATGTCGACTGAAATATGTTTGTTTATGCTATCATGCTTTTACATTCATTTAAGATTTCTCAATCATTTATACCACTCACACACCATTGACAATTAACATTTTTCATTTTTTTCTTTGTGATGTATCTATAACAAGGTCTAGCAACCCTGTGACTTTTGACAAGATAGGCAGTTAGGATGGTAACATTGTTTTTCAGGCTAGATATCCATTCCAACTTTAAATATGTAGTCAAGGTTTATTAGAAATAATATTTATTTTGCCTGTTATGTCTGTTAGTGGAACACTTAGTTGGGAGTGTCAGAGTGCTGTGAGGTACAGCAATGCTAAAATGTAAAAGCCAGGCCAAGCTGATAAACAATGCTTCTATCCCAAATGCAAATTGATTATACTGTTTTTCCATTCTCCCACTGGAATTTGCACCTGGTTAATGCAAGTTTGGACTCTGTTACTTGGATGACATCTGATTCAATACTTACTTCCAGTGTTCTAAGATTAGGGAAGTGGGACCCAAGCCTTGCTTTACAGTTAAATGTGTTCTGTGGACTTTCTGAACAATAGAAGCACAATGCTGTAAGAATTCCTCTCCACAGTGTCATTACTGGCATTTTTATGTCTTCATGTTCCACACAATTAAACTGTGCAAATAATAAAATAAGGCTATTAACAGTCAAATGTAACATGGAAATATATAGTCCTATTCACCCAGAGCTCAGCCCTTGACAAGCCGAAGCGAGGTGCAGTTAAGAATGTCTGCTGGATGAGGAGTCACCATGTCGACCTTGAACCCTTCAGCCATCGACATCTTAAGAAGCTCCTCCACAAACCCCTGCGTGTCTCTAATTTCACTTGATCGTTGGTGCATGTTCAAGCTGCCATACAACTGTGAGGCCTCTGGGTTACAAACAATTAGTCCTCTGTAATGCTGCTTGTCATACTGGTCCTGCGGGAGTTCATCAGGCCTTGGCACCCAGTCCAGTTTGAGCCTGGTCTCCTTCCAGGGATGGATGCTTGCAAGTCCTTCGGATGTTCTATAGCAGAAGTGCTCACAAAGCAGAGCAAGAAAAGCTCTCCACGTACAAAAAAGATTGACTGTAAAGGCATGCACAGAGCACGTACGGAGCTCATAGTTTTCTGGACCATGACGTAAGTTAAAGTGAAGCATGCGAACCTGGAATGAGAGAGTAAAATATGCTGACTCGGCATTCTCTAAGGTACAGTCTTCCCACCTCCAGATCCACTGTACAGATCACTACATCCACTAAAAGTCAGCTTATACCATCTATACACAAACATCAGCTCAGACGCTTGGTGACGGCACCGTTTTTAAGATTTCCACAGTTCCAATTAATAAAAAGTCATGTGAATTAAATAGACACAGAAAAAGTACTGAACACACAGTGAGGAGAAAGTGCCTCACTAATTAGTCCTTACTCGTGCTTATGAAAACCGACTGGATTAACGGCTACTTCACATTAGTGCGTCACATACGTGAATGCATTATTTGCTCCAAGCTGTCATGCAAGGTACATACAAGTAAAATGTTTTATTTATTAGATCATGCCAATAACTTTATTTTCTTACTCTGGAACCAGCAGACAGTCTCCCTTGCACAATGTTTTGGTTTGTTGATCTGTTGGATGGTTCATCCACAGGCTTCTCTGTGACAATATTACCTGCCCCTTCAAAATCTCTCTGGAGCTCTTTCCCACCAATTGGTTCTTTGAATCTGGGGTACTCTTCAAACTACTTATCTCACTCCCTGGTCAAGTATCTTGTGAAGCTCCTGTGTACAACTGATTGAGATTGCCTCTTGCATTTGCAAATATTAGTCCCAGTGCAGGAGTATGTACTGCAATGAATTGGTGACCATGACCAACCGACCTACTACCCAATCCCGTCAGGTAGTAGATACTACATGAAGGTTGTTCACGTTAACTGAAGATGGACTTTATGTACAGAAAAGATTGATTACTTCAAGCTATGTTTGATCACGGTTCCAATGTTAGCCTGAAGCCAGGTAACTCGTTCCCAATGGTGCTTATGGGAACATTAACATGTGAGCAATCTGCCAATTACCTGTGGCATGCCTGTGTTGCTAAGGTACTTTCTTTGCCTTTACCTATGTATTTTGCATGAGAGTTGATAACAAGTTACGCATTTACAGATCATTATTATAATAAGTATGTTCAAGTAGATCTTCTACTTAAAAGAGAAATAATTATTAGATATCAATCCTACTAAAACAAGATAGCACTACCAAGACAGTGCCTTGGTAATTATGATTACATTTGTGACTTCTAAAATGTCTATAAATGTATTACACATACCTCAGACTTAATGTTAACAATAATCATGGCTCCTAGTGGCCCTCCCCTAAGACTAAGAGGAACTGAAGATTCATAGCGGCGAATCTCCTCCATCAAGGGATGTATCTGGAAGAAGTCGGCCTCTCTCCGCAGCAGTGCCAACTCTGAGAAGCCATCTGGCAGGTCCAGGGAACTGGAGCGCAGGTAGTTAAGGATGTACCTAAACACTTTACCATCACGGTCGATGAAAATGTTTCCCCTGTTATCTCTAACCAAAGGGATTTGTCCTGTGAACATTGCGCCTAGCATTGAATCACGGCAGTGGGTCAAAGTATCCAGGCTCGTGGTATAAATTTCTCCACCAACATTCAATGACACCAGGTTATGGTGAAAGTTCCTGTTGCTGTCATCATCCAGTGAGTTAAGGTTCAGCATCTTGGACAAAGATTTTGTCATCCGGTAAGACCCTGTCGTTGTTGAGAGGGTGAGGGTCACTCTGCTCTGGTCATAATTACTTAGTATTGAAGGTTTGAGGAAGTCTTGCTTCTTTTGACAGTCAGGCAGGATACAGCCAAGTTAAAGGAGAGACGGAGAAAATCTGCCAAGTCTGTTTCCAGAGCTAAAAACTCATAAAACCAGAGCTTAAAACCTGCAAAGGTTGGTGCTCTTTTGCTTCTCTTTGTTATTTTAAAACAAGTGCGACGTCCTTTCCTGTCATTCTGTTTGTGCATCTCTTGTAGAATTCTAAATAGTGCCACCCAGCAGCAGGCTTTAACTATGTTAAAGCAGAAAGAAAGCAGGGTCACAGTGACCAGCATGCTAATAAGACACTTCTGGCTGTCTCCATAAAGCTCCTTTTATTCTCATCTCTAAACCCCCAATGTTTCTCTCTCACAGACAGACACAAATTGGAGCTGTGTGAACAAAACACAGAGGACTGAGCAGTTTGTCTGTAATTTGACAGCTATAACACAGCTAAGTGATTTTTATCGCATGTGAACAAATAAATCACGTCCTCAGTGCTTTGTAATCCAAATATTTTCTAGCAAATAGAATTTAAAAAAATGGTGCTAAATGGTGCAAAAAACCAGCTTTGTTTAAGAGGAGATGAAAATAATTAAGCAATACTAAGGATATTACACAGATCTTGATTTTGAATGTAATTTCATCTGTGGCAGATTTGGAAGGATCTCTTAATGATATATTCACTCAAAACAGTAATGGTTTAACTCAAATATGCACCAATTCAAAAACCATCCAAGCCAGCCACCATGGCATGCTTGCTGCTGTTTACACGCAAGCTCTCTTGGAAAGTCTGTTTTGTGCACAGTCATGCAATTTTCAGGTTTGCTCTAGGCAGACTTATACCCATTTTTCCATTTTCATTCTGCATAAAGGTATGTAGTTCCTTGTAAAGGTTCTTGCATCCATTCCTTCCTTGACTTCTGCTTCCCAGTAACCTTTTGACTGAGTTGCTTGAAGTGTTTAGCCAGCAATAATTGCATCTTCAAGATCCAGGTGTATTTACACCATAGTACCACCAGTGGTGGACTCATCAGATATTGCACTTTTTCTAAATGTTTCTCACAGTATACTTTTGAAAACTTTGAAAACAACTGTAATGAGAGGAACTTCAGAGTAGGAGTGGGTGATATTGCAGCTATATTACTAGAATTATGATAGTGTCTGACTTTTCAGATGCAGATTTAAGAAAAATAATATATGTAGATAATAAACCTGACAATACCAACGCAGAATGTAATCTTTGTAGATGTGTGTGCACATAACCTTTAAATGGAGTATAGTCCTGTCAATGGCATGGGCCAGGAGCAATGTCACAGTGCATCCACCAAATCCTCCGCCTGTCATCCGGCTGCCAAACACCCCCTCTACCTCCATCGCTGTAGACACCAGCTCATCCAGTTCCCTGCAGCTCACTTCATACAGATCTCTGACAGAGGGACGTCAAATTACCACATCAGTTCAACACTGTTCTAAACCATAGTACAGATGTGATCCGACTATTTTAACTGTACCTGAGGGAGTTGTGGCTCTCCATCATCAGCTGTCCAAACTCTTTGTATGCTCCTCTCTTCAGGGCTTCAGCTGCTTGGACAGTCCTTTCTATCTCCTCAATCACATGCAGAGCTCTTCGATAGGTTGTATCATCCAGTCTATCCCTTACCGCTGAAATGACAGTTATGTAGAAAATAAAGTGAGCTTAGTTAGTAGAACTGAGCAGGATGATATGTAGTAAGTGAGGGGGGGACCAACAAAGGTAGGCCAGCTGTATAGCTAGGTTTTTAGTCTTTACGCTTGAATTGCAAAAATGCTGACCTCTTCTTTAAGGACGGTGTGAGGATGGAGTGAGGACAGTCCAGCCCCACAAGGAGCAGGGCAGAGAGGAATCAAACAAATTATATATTTACACAAATCATACCCTCCAGGTCCTTCACGGTAGCTTCTCTGAGACTGGCCTTCCCCAAGATGTTAGCAGCTTCCTCACACTGTCTGCGTCTCACAGCGTACTCGCTGCTGGCCAGTGAGTGCTTTACATTAGAGTTGGTTATGAGAATGACCAGGTCTGAATCTGCCAGGGGGACAGGGGTGGCCTTCAGTGATCTGAAAGGAAGACATCAGTGGTAGAAAAAATGAAAGGACAGACCATGGGATTTCTCTACTCTCAGTGGGTGTTAAGAATACCTGCAGTCAATGAGCAGAGCATGGTGCTCTCTTCCAAGGACAGACACAAACTGATCCATTATGCCACAGGGAACACCAGCATGAGTGTGTTCTGCCTGTTGACAGGCCACAGCTTTGGACACTTTGTCTGCATCATCTGTTGAAACCAAAGTTCCTGAAGATCAAATATTATGTGTTGGCTTGAAAACCACAGAACATTTTATTAACATAGTCCGGATTCCTTCCTGAATTCCATAATGTTTTATCAAAGCTTAGTCTCTGTAAATTCTCTGACCTGGCTTGATTTGCTGCAGGAATGTGTAGAAAGCCACCTCCAGGGAGGCCGAACTAGACAGACCCCCTCCCAGAGGGACACTGCTGGCTATCACTGCCCTGAAACCTGGGACAGGAGGAGCTGTACCACAGAAGGCAAACAGAGATAACACATAAAAATGTCCTGTGATGTAAAAAAAGCAGGAAACCTGATAATCATCAGTATGTGCAGTGCACCTTTTTTCATTCACAAGATGATTTTTAAAAACTGTTAAATGCAGCATTTCCTTTATAAACGACAATGCCTAATTAAGATGGAGTCATAGCTCTTTTTTTTTTACCTCTGTAATGATGTATAACACCCTTCACATAATTTGCCCAGCTGGGTAACCCCGGAGACAGCGATCCATCACTGGACAGGCTGAAATCCACTCTCAGAGGCTCATCTGCGTCTTCCGTTGTTGTTACTATAGTAACATTCTGGCCAGAGGTTTGTTTCCCTACCACCACAGTGACAAGCGGCAGAGCCTGGGTCAGGAAACAAAAACCTCAGGCTTTAGCATTTCGTTTGACAGGGAAGACAAGCAGCCAGACTGTTGCAACACATTTAAAAAAAAAAAAACAGGAAATGTGACATGTTTTTGTGCTGATGTGGAACTTAACCTCGGATCAGCTGCTAAAGAAAAGACCGAGACAACACAGTTTGGAATCTTTATATTCTCAGCTAAAACGGCAGAACAAGGTCTTTAATAAAAACGGAATTCCAGGGTCACCAGCTGTTGCTGAGTGTAACAGTGATGTCGATCAAACTAAACACTGAACTAACATTTGTCTGAATGACATTTGGTGTTAAACAGCTTTTCCAAAGTCCCACTGAGCGTCAACAGTCGTGGACGTCGCGTCTCACCATTGGAAGCACGAAGCCCTGGTTGTAGTCCGTGTGCTCGCCAATCAGGTTGACTCTCCCCGGGGCGCACGCCACCACTTCGGCCTCTTCCCCGAACAGCCGCCCGAACACGCAGCGAGCAGCCGCGACCAGCGTAGACACGCTGGGACACGACGCGGCCATTGTGCCGCACCAGGTTTTGAGGAGGATAAAAGTCTTCCGTTACTAACAGCCGACAGGGCGAATGCGCATCGTAACTACGTAACTATTGCTCCTCTCTACGTAATATCACATATCAATAGGCAAAGCGGAAGTCTCCCTTGGAAACGTTGGTTAAAAAAATTGTAGGAATCTTCTTCGTTTAAACTGTAACGAGAACAATGAGGAGTGTTACCGCCACCTGTTGAGCGTAATTAAATCCTGGTAATTGTATGTTTCATCACATGTAAGGCACTAATATGGACAAATATAAAGAAGAATAAGAGATAATTCAACTTCAGTATGTAGGATAAAAAAAATACTTAGATTAAGGCAGGTGTAAATGAACACATAAAATAAAAAAACGTAGAAATTAATGAATTTAAACTACAACTCCAATAATAATCATTTAAATTGTAAGAGCAAATAGGCCTATAGGTCTCTAGAAAATTGTTATTTCCTCATGGCCTCTAATTGCGATTTATTATTAATATATAACATGGATATTAGGGAATGTCTTTTCATGCTGTGTTTAGTTGCAGTAAGTCTAACAGAAGTTGTTTAGACACCTAAACCTCACTCAGTTAAAAGAAACAGCTTACAGCACTATAGAACAAAACACTGTAAGTAACATAACATACAGTAATATGACTCTATATAATATAGACATTTAATTCTAACCACTACAGTCCCCCCAGCCATAGTCAACAAAGACTATGAACCTCTTAAATTCAAACACAGTTACCCCAAATCACAAAACAAATAAATATGAACATGTTAATAAACCATGAGGAATAACCTCAAATTAACAAAATCAAATAGTAATATCTTTTGGCATCTTGTTTTGAAATCAGAACTCTCTCTAACTCATCTTTTTTACAGATTTAGTTTCTCAGTGTCACAAGTTAACTCACAGTCACATTCATCTCATTGATTTCCTAACCCCCTTATTCTCTTATACTTACACTTAACTATTTAAACACACATTCCAAAACACATTGTGATCATCTAACTAAATGATTGTATAGATGTGTATAATCAGATAAACCCCCAAATTCAAGTTTACAAGTTTAACTTCCAGTTAACTTCCAGTTAGTTTACACACACGTGTGTAAACTAACTGGAAGTTCAGGTTGTAAATTGAAAATGTAACGTCAGGTATCGTGCAGATATGAATGAGTAAAATCTGAGGGCCATTCTTGAGACCAGAGTGTCACTTTAGTCCCACTGTGTTGTTTCCCATTGCAGTGTTCTTCTCTGACGTGATGATCCATCAGTCACAGCCATCTCCCTCTGACACACACAGCACAGTTATTTGCAGGAAGCAGAGACAGCCTCTGTACAGGCCTCTGTCTCTGTATAGACCAAAGACCGCTGTCTTTTTTCTTTAACCCTTCACTGACATCCTTCAGTCGTTCTATCCTGCTGTGTGAACAAGCTCAGCAGGTCAGCAGCATCGTACAAGCAGTTCTCTGCACCTCTCTCATTACATGTTGAACCCTTCTTGGTTCTCTGAGAGTCAGTGTCACCATGTGTAAATGTTTGTGTCAATATGTGTAAATGTGTGTAGTTTCAGATGCCAAACATCAGATATGGAAACACATTTTTTTGTACTTAAAACTCCCCAATGTATGTACTATATCTCACTATATCCATTATCAATGAAATTATGCATATGTGTGTTTAAATATACTCCAATGTGACACAGGAAAGAATTCCCATGGGTAAGATCCAAATACTTGCATGTAGAAACTCATAAATGAATAGGAATGAACAAGCAGTGTAAATTGAATGCATATATAAACATCAATTAATCAAACATACATTAATGCAAGCAGTCAAAGAAAGAAAACAAACTTCAGTATTTGAGCAGTTACCTATATCGTTTTCTTAGTTCTTCAACTATGATTCCATAACTCCAATAATGTAAGAAATGGAAAAATATTGTTCAGGAACATGTAACCCCTGTCAATAAGAATATTCAAAGAAAAAGACACTTTAAAACTTTAAAACAAATGAAAACAAATAACTGTGAAGAGGTTTCTCTCTGGCTGTTCAACAATCTTTACACTGTTTCAATTATTCACACTGAATTAACATCAATTTTGTTCACCTTGTTTTATTTTATTTTCATCCCAACTCCTGGATAATCCCACAGAGATGAACAACAAAACAAAAACAATATACCAATTGCAGGGAGAAACATCTCCATGAGTTCCATATAATTTAAAAAAATCACTATTATGTTTGTTAAACACTGACTCAAATCCAAATGCAACCTCATGTCTAACTTTAAATTCATCTGAAATTCCATTTCATTGGCCAATTCTATTAAGATACACTCTGGTATGGTTGAATATCCCTAAATCCACATTGCACAGCCATTCCTCAAACAGGTTATTATTTCTTACATTTTGGTTGGTTTAAGCTAATTTGATCAGCGATCTTGAAAACTATCATCTATTCCCTCATCTGATGTCAGTAAATGCATGTAATTCAAGCATCCTTTTATGCTCGCAATCGCCTTTTCTCAGCGAGAAAATGCTGTTTTGGAGCCAAGCTTGTATTTAACAATTTCTGCACCAAACTCAAATAAAACTGCGACTCCCTTCTTATTTAGCCTAAATCAACTCAGGAGAGTATTGAAATCAGCTAGTGAGAGGTTTCCTTTACCCACAGTAAATGCATGTAATTTCAGCATCCTGTTATGCTCGCAATCGTCTTTTCTTAGTGAGAAAATGTTGTTATGCTGAGGGTTCAGTTAGCACCGATCACCGATATCTGGGAGCTGTAACATGTAAATTTCCCCGTCGTGGGATCAATAAAAGATTACCTTATCTTACCTTAAATTTAGTCACATGGTAAGATAATTAGAAAACTGATAGACTTATCAAAAGGGTCACAAATATGCCACAGGACAGGAAGCCGCAGGGTAAAATATTCCGAGGACTGCTTAGGATGACCTTAGTCACTTTGTTGTTATATGGCCCAAAAGAATGTAGGCGAAAGTGGCTTCTGGGGTCATACGGTCTGCATGTGAGGTAAGATGGTTTTTTAAAAACAAACACCTTCAAAGGAAAAATGAATGATGACCTCTTACCCTGTATGCAAATGTTTCCCATAATCATGTTTTTGTGAGGGTGGTTCCTTTGTCGAGTTTTAGTATAAATAAAAGGGGTTTGAAAGATATTGACTGTGGCTGAATGAAATGTCTCAGAATCATGTTTTCATGCTCTCCTAAGTTGATCTGAGCTAAATAAGAAACCAGAAACAGTTTTCCTTGATTGTTGTGCAGGAATTTTAAGATAGATGTGCTTAGCAGCATTCTCTCGCTGAGAAAAGGTGACTGGTAGCAATGACTTCATCGATGTCCTTGGTCCTCTTCTTTTTTCCATCTATACTTCTTCCCTGGGCCCTATCATCCATTCACATGGTCAAATTGAAACAGTAAGGGGAGCAACACTTTGTGTTTGTGATTGTGGTAGATTTTTTAGGCACTGTCCACAGTATCCAGGTCTGTTATTTCTTATTCCAGTGCTTATCCTAGATGTGCAATATGACTTTTAAAAACGAGTTTACTTTTAAGACTCTCCCACGAAATCTGTTCTGACATTTTCACTGTATTTTTCTCTTTCCTATTTCACTTGATACTAAAGATTTCCACATTACTACATCTTGATTTTTATCTTTTTATTTTTTGATAGCCACACTTGGTGGATCACACTGTGCAGTTGCAAACCTAATTCACTGGCCCGTAAAACTGTTCAGGTATCTGAACTAAACGTCATACGAGTCCTGAGTCCTGCGATCCTCAGCTTTTTAGGGGCGGGCATGATGGTCGAGGCCTTAAAGGAGGCTGGCACATGACAGGTCTCCAGTGAGGTGTCACAACTTATTGGCACAGTGCTTAAGTTATTAAGCTAAGTATAGATGC
The DNA here is from genome assembly GCA_033026295.1 of Channa striata. Classification (NCBI taxonomy): domain Eukaryota; kingdom Metazoa; phylum Chordata; class Actinopteri; order Anabantiformes; family Channidae; genus Channa; species Channa striata. Next base: position 20,242,568 of record CM065186.1, on the reverse strand, counting down.
ATCAAATGCAGGTATTATCAAGGAAGGCAGATGAATTGGCACTCATGCTGACACTAGGGCACAAAGACCGGCATCTGCGGGTCCGAGCACAGCACTCAGCAGGCACACTGCTGGCCAGGGTCGAGAGGTAAGTTGAAAAAGGAGAACTAAAATTAGTCTCCATGACTATAGCCATAGTCATCATCATCACCCAAATTATTTAATGGAACTAGGTTTTTTATGATTTCTCCCTTAAATCCAAATAATGTTACTATAATTAGTATAAATGATCGCACTATGGGGAACGATTGATGTTTCCACTGATGTTGTCAAAAGTGTGGGTGAATTTGAGGACCCGAAAAGGCAACAAACGGGAGGGAGTTTAAAAAAAAAAAAGATTGAACTTTATTTCAAAAACCAAAAAAGGGGAAGTAACAACACAATGTATACATATAACTAAATTAAAGTAACAGAGTCAGCCCAAGGGGAACGTGACGGAAAACCCGAGAGAGAAGGGGAAAACAGGGCAGCCGAAAATGTCGAGGGAACACATTAGGAACAGAACAGACAGGAAAGCCAAACAAAACACACAAAGACCAAAAAACCCAAAACCAGAGACCAAACCTCCGACTATGAATAAGCTTAGAGAGTAATGCAAATGCAGGGGTCCAGAAATCCCCAAAACAGCGAGTTTCCATTGGGAGCAATGACAAGAATCTGACCCCGAACTGAGGTGATGGGCAGGTATAAATGGACTGGGGAAACAGGTGAAAAAAATCATGTGAGTGACTAGTGGTGAAATTAGTAAAGTTACTACAGAATGGAAACAAGACGTGGGAAAAAAAAGGCAACAAAATAAAAGTCCAGGTCAGGAAGTGGAAGTGAGGGGCTGAATTATCACAGATGTTGGGTCATTCCCTATAAACACTGGGTTGTAGAGGCCAGTGTCAAGGACAACTGTGGCGCAATAGGTAGCGCAGTCATCAACCAATCCCACAGTTGTTTGTTTGATCCTCACCCACAGGAAGACAGAACAAAAAAGATTTTTGTGTGTGTGATTTGTATCCACTGGATGAGATCTACAAATGCATATGTAGATCAAGGGTTTACTTGAAAGAGTGTCTTTGTGCACAAAACAAAAAACAATGCTCAAATACAAGTACAATGTTTATTTACCATGCATCTTAATTTTCAATGCCTATGGCTGCAAAAACATCTCATTATACGTTCATAAATGTTTAATGTAAAAATATATATTTTTTCATCTTGAGGAGGTTTCCTATCCACAGTTATTTCGACAACACAGTGAATGCAAGGTGCCCTGGAGTCAGTCGCTAGGCAACACACAAAACACTGACATCCCTGTTTTCCTCCGCTGCTTAGAAACAGCATTTCAATGGACTGATTTGACGATTGCTCTGTATTCAGTTGAATGCATTTATATGGCTGTATATTTCTTTGTTTTATTTACTATCATCAACCATCAACTGAATAGTCATATTATACTGTTTCTCCAGTAGATGTCCTTGTAGGTCTACATACATGCTAATGCACCATTTAAAATGTGCTCCTTAACCTGAAATGCTTTATTCATGTGACATCAGTTTAAATGAACAACAAAAGTCAAACATATATCAACATATGCCTTTTAATTCAAAAGTAAATGTTCTAATTGCTCTCATTTTAGATCCATTATGGAATTTTATTGACTTTAAGTAGTTGAAAATATGATACATTTAGTGCATGAGTCATATCTCATACACTTTAGTGCTTCTCTCTCTGTCTCTCTGTAAATCTTTCTTCAGGTGTCCCCGGCCTCGGAGCCGTGTTTTTCCAGTGTGCATGTACTGCTCCTACCTATCAGCTGAATGTTTCGGTGTTGCTTCTTGTTGTTTTTCTCCCTCCACTTTCCACTCACCCCAACCAGTCACGGCAGATGGCAGATGACATTCTGAGCATGCTTCTGCTGACGTTTACTTCCGTTAAGGTTTTTTTCCTCTCCACGGTTACAAAGGCCTTGCTTAAGGGGTGATTTCTTGGGTTTTCTCTAAATTTCTTATAGTCTTTATTGACTTTATTTTGTAGCGTTCCATGAGATGACTTTGTTGTGCATTGACATTATTTAAGTTTAGTTTAACTGAATTGAAAAAGAAAGCTAAAAAGCCACAATTTTGTAAGGCACTTGACCACGAACACCACGGTTAGTGGCTCAATTCTTCCTAAATGAGATATACATTTTATTTTATGAAAACACATTGCTCTTGAAACCTTTTAAATGAACACAAACAGTATATATGGAAATTCCCACCATTTAGCAAGAGGGCAAGATTTTAATCCAGGCTTGGGTCTGGCAAAAGGGTTGCCCCTGGTGGCTGGGTGGGCCACACCTGGTCGGGCGGGATTCCAACCCACTGCCTTCTGTATCCCAAACCAACCAGGGCAATAATAATGAAAGGTGAATAAAAATGAGCATGGATAATTAGTGATTTTGTAATTTGCTAGTTATTTTCAAGGAGGAAAGCTGGTGCTTTGTCAGAACAAAAACCAACAGAGCTGCATTCCATGCTAGCTACGGAAATAGGGTGTGAGTGATGTTGTGAAATTTAGGACAAAGCATGGAGGTTTGCCAGTTGTTTTTGAAACACATTCAAAAGTCAAACACTAGATGGGATTATAAGGAAAATCATGTGCTAGACCACAGGGTCAGTGGTTCAGTCCCCAGTCCCTCCTTGCTGTGTGTGGGGTCCTTGGGTAAGACACTGAACCCCAAGTTGGTGTGTGTCTGTACCAAATTGCTCTGTAAGTTGCTCTGGATGCTAAATGTAAATTAGTATTGACATATTAATGCATACATACAATGTAGAAATTAAATAGTGTGTGCTGCTACAAGTTAAAACGTGTCAAGAAAGAAAAATCTGCATATAAACACATCATCATCCTCTCTGTACTGATTCAATTTTACTTTCAAATAAAGTCATCTCAAAGCACATAATAAAGTCAAGACTATAATGATATGTAGAGAAAACTCAGCATATACTCCTTGAGCTATCCATAGAAAACTGCAGAGGACAAACTCCCTTTAACGGAAGAAACCAAAAGCGGAACCTGGCTCAGAGTGGGCGGCCATCTGTCTTGACCGGTTGGGCTGAGTGGAAAATAAAGGGCAACAACAAAATTGGGCAGGTTCAAAAGCTGGGGATACCAGCAGAAAGGGACAGAGAGGGAGAAAGACAACTGCAGGAGAAATAAGACACAGAGTCAATGTCTTACAGTGGTGACAAATAAATGTGGGCTCAGAAGAGGAAAGTGTCTCAGTCTGAGCCTATAGCAGCAGGACTAGAACCAGCTATAAGGTTTTGAGCCTAGTCTTAAAAGTAGAGAGGGTGTCTGGTTCCCGAATCTGGACAGGGAGCTGGTTCCACAGGAGAGGAGCTTGATAGCATACACAATAGTGCACATATATGGTTGTGTATACAGTGTTCGCCTGGACAAATTTTGTTTCATTACGGCAGTCAGTTGTGATGGTTAGGGGGAGGAGCTAGGGATTTTTTTATGTTAATGAATGTCCTCACAGGTGTAGATGTACAAGTGTGTGTGTGCGTGTGTTAATACTTCTGTTGTGTGTGAGTTTTACCACCTCAGTGAGAGAGAGAAAGAAGGACGGCGAGGGAGGGAAGGGGTAGCAGCAAATAAAGGAAGGAGAGGAAAGAAAAGAAAAACTATGAATTATACTATCATACAAACATGCCATTTGCGTGTCTTCATCTGCTTATGTGCTGATAGTTTGGTGACCTGAAATCAGCAGAGGGCAGTGTGATGGTTATTTACCCAGCACACTGCTGCTGTCCTGCTGGGTTTGTTCTGGCCAACTAAGCTTAGCAAAGATACTGATAAAGTAAATTAGAAACTGTGTGAGTCACAGTGTCAAGCTTAACACTAGCACTAAACACACATGGTGATTTCATTCAGTAAACAAAAAGGGTTTTTTTTTGTCTTGGGAGATGGAGGTTTTGATCAGTACAGACACAAAATATTTTTTTGTATATGCTAAAGTTTACAAAGATACAGATTCAGAATTTGGTGGTGATATTAAAATATTTATAATATTTTAGTGTTATATACACAATTTTATACAAAGAGTAATACACACAGCACATGCCGGTTAGATATTAGATAATTGAGCAAAGGGGGTTAAAAAAGTCTTGATAAAGTGTTTTATCACGTGGCCGTTGACTGATAAAATCCGTCCATATTGTTAGCTGTTTGGTGTTGTCACACTTTATATAGCTATTTTTAGAAAGGTTGACTTTCCACAAACGTCTCATCCACAGCTACACCACCCTCTCTGAAAGGTGGCTGTCATGACCATTTGGTAGTGTCAGTTTACAGCAGTTACACTGTACAATAAACATTTTAAAATGTTACTTTGATTTAATTTCTGACAATACGAGAAAAATAAGAAAGGGGTTTAAAAATTACAAATAATATGTCATAGCTTTTATAACACTATTTTTATATATTATATATATATATATACATTTCCAAAACCAAATATAACTATTGTATAAACACACCTACTGTGTAAAACATACAGTACTGCTGTAAGACAAAGCTAACACAGACAGTATAAGTAAAAATACAACCAAAAAAGCTTAGCAAAAATAGCAGAACAGGTTTGTTTTGTTGATCAAGTTCTCAGGAAAGTGGAGGAGGGAGGGAAGGGGGTGTGGCCAGTTTCAGGTGGAATTCCCCTGAACTCACCTGAGTCCTTGCACCACTCCTTTATAGGAGTATAAAACTCAGGTGGTTAAACAGAACCGAAAGTGTAAAGCTGCCTTTAGATAGCACAGATACTGGCACGTTGGATTCACTTGCAGCATCATTCTATTGTATCATTGTGGCTTCTGCTCAGGTAAAACCCATCAGTTAACTATTCATTTTTGACAATACATTAATGGAGTAAAATTGTACTTATTTTGCTAATTATTATAACTATAGACAAGAACCACACAGTTTATTTTATGTACTGTGTTTGAAATAGAAGAAACATGTATTTGTTTTCTAACTAATAGGTAAGTAAATGTGTTCTGTATTTCTCAGTTTCTCCATGTCATCACCGTGCCTCAGCAGTGTCCTGACTAACGCCAACCTCACCATGTATCCGACCAGCACTCCTGAAGTCATGCAGCAGCAGTCAAGTGTGATACCCAGTATCAGTTCACACCAGATCAGCAATCCAGCCTACACCTCGAACATCAGTAGTAAGGAAAAACATTTCTAAATAATTTTATGAATTTAAATAAATTGATCCCTAAGCTGTGAAACCTTGGCCAATATAATGTAGGTTTCATGGGTAGTTGTTGCTGTACAGTACTCGTACAGTTAAGATTTTTTTTACATGTACATGTCAGCCATGGTGTGATGGCTCAAAGAACTTTGCTTTAACCTCCTTTACATGCTGTTGGCTTAGTCATTTACGAGTCAGCCAATGTTTAACTCAGCATAATCATCAAACAGAGGAATGCTGGAACCTCATAGCTGAAACAGTTTAGGCTTTGTTTGTCTGACCTTAGACACAAAAATCCAGAGAGGGCAATGATGCAGCCTTGGCAGTAGTCCAAGTCACACATAGCTAAGCAGGTAGACCCGTGTGGCAGAACTGTGACCTGGCGATGTAAGGAACAAATGGTGACACATTGTTAGTGAAGATTTGAAGAGATAGAAATAAATTAAATTACTATCACTGACATTTATATCACGCCAAACTAAGGGCGGACTAGTCACTGTTTATAGGTCTTTCCGTGCGCCCTGCATACAGGCCTTGAATAACACTTCTTTATTTTACTCTGTCATCAGGTCAGTGGTACGGGCAGATCAGTCCTCATTGCTGGACAGAAGACAATGTTTTGGAATGGATCAGTGATAATGTAGAGAGCACAAAATTTGATGCAAACACCCTGAGCCTGGCCTACTGCACCATGGATGGCCCCACGCTTTGTCAGATGAACCAGGACCAAATGACTGGGGTATTTGGACCACTGCTTGGGCCACACCTACATAACAGCCTGCAGGAATACAAAACAAAATCTGGTAAAATCAAGTTTGACATCTGGCATTACTGACCGATCTTGAAAGTACAGTATAGCAGTACAGTATATTCATATAGTTTGTGTTATTTGGCAGTCTAAACATTTTAATAACCAAGTTAGTTTAGATTGTTTCAAAGTTTACTCAACACATAATAATACAAAATAGCATATTACGATGAAATAATGACAGATTTGGCCTGTGTTCACAGATCCTGCATTGTAATTGCATGCCTAGTTATGTTTTATTCTAACTGAAAATTGCTGTTTTCTTAGATATACAGATTATGTCCGGACCAGAGCTGAACGAGACCTGTCAACTCCTGGACAACTTCTTAGACAACCTAAACTTCCCTTTGCTCAGCACCATTAGAATTGGACAAGGTACATATCGTACAGGGATGTGACATAGCAGTGTGAAATGATAAGGGGCTAATTCTACTGTTTTCTACCAACAGCTGAAGAAGCTGTGAGCCAGAGGGATTTTGAGTACAGGAGTGATTATGATCTGACCAGTTTAACAATGGAGCCTCTAGGAGAAACTGAGTACCTGTCAGATAATCAGTCTGACAGTGAGTACAGCTCTTCCTCAAACAGTCAGTATTTCATCTTCTTTCTGCACAGTAGTACCATCTCCTTTAACTCTTTCTCAGCTTCAAAATATTGCCTTTCATTTGTTCAGGTGGCATGTTTGGCTTTTCAAACCTTGGCTCACCAGAGTCTGGCAGTGGAGAATCAGACCCAGAGTTTTCCTACCCTCTGATTTCAAGTAAGCAAAAAAGTGCAGTATGCAATATATTTTACAAAGTCTGTGAGCAATAGCAGCAAATATTCAATCAAATAATTAACTGTTGTGCTGGCAGCTCACATAAAAATGGAGAAAGGAGAGTCTCGACTGAAACGACCACGGGGGCGACCTCCTAAGCTCAGCCGAGAGCACAGCAGCAACATTTATGACAATCCCAAGAAAAACAAACATGGTGAGAAATATTAGCATACTATATAGTTTGGATAGCTATAATATAAACTAAAATATTAAACACTTGCTGAAAAGGTGTCTGTAACTGAACAGCTGAACTATTTCTACTTTGCATTCATTTTGCATCTTTATCAAGCTGTAGATGCATATTTGTTTGACTTGTTTGCTTATGCTTCTAAATCCATGCACAATTAGCTCATTGTACCTCCCTATTTGCATGCAGCACCACGTGGCACTCATCTGTGGGAGTTCATAAGGGACATTCTGATCCATCCAGAAAGGAACCAGGGCCTGATGAAGTGGGAGGACAGACGTGAGGGTGTTTTTAAGTTCCTCAAGTCTGAGGCTGTGGCTCAGATGTGGGGCCAGAAAAAAAAGAACAGCAGCATGACATATGAGAAACTCAGCCGTGCCATGAGGTGAGTTCATCCAGCAAATGATTAAACAACTGAAGTAGCTTGAATTGTATCTGTCTGAATTGAAAATAATTCAACATTTACTTATTTATTTATTCATTCCTTTTTTCTAAGCATCTAAAATTAGTCAAGTGCAGCATGTTGGATTAATTGACCTTTCTCCACTCTAAGGTATTACTATAAGAGGGAGATCCTGGAGAGAGTTGATGGCCGAAGGCTTGTATACAAATTTGGAAAGAACTCCAGTGGCTGGAAAATTGAGGAGCTTGGCATTGGCATGTGAGAATTCACTCGAAACCAAACAGCAAATCAGTAGTAGTAGTCTAGGATCAAGATATACCTGTGTGGCCAGTTTAAAAAAAATTGCTGCCTAGACACTAACTTCCTTTTAGAAGGAAGGTGTTGCAGAAAATGTAAGCCAGTGTTTTTGGCTCCAGTAGGTTTTATGAACCAATATTAATATTGTACCTGTTTTAATTTTTTGTTTTTAAGTGTCGGATGTCAAACCAGGTGCACAGTAACTAAAATGCACGTAATTTAGAATGCTTGTTAGTTTTCGTAAGCACCTAGATGCTGTTTAAAAAAAACTTTTTACACATGTACAGAAATTAAACTTTTCATATTTTGTTTACTAATGTAAGACTAACCACCTTACTTTACCTTTGGAGTTTATTCGGTACATCAGTGACTGTATTATGGCACTGGAAATAGTCAATTTTTCTTAGTTTGATATTATGGTTAATATAAATGGTAAAACTCAAAGGTAAAATCTGTAGTACATCTTCAGTTTGAAAAAGTCTTACAAAAAAAATGTAGGTACTGTTACCTCACATAAATACAGCAATAATGTGCACTACATGTCTGTCAGTATCACTTATTCTAAAGTGTGTTTACACAACATTTGTCTAAAAAGTAATTGTGTAACTAAAATGTAACTAAATCACATATATATTTACTATTTTTAGTCAGTGAAGTGTTGAATCAGGCACAAATTGGTTGCACAATGTTTGTGTAATTGTTTTAGTGTGATTACGCCAGTATGCTGTCATCCACTTTGGATTGATAAATGATAAATGAGTAAATCTCATTTTGCTTATTGTATACATCTATAATTAAGCTTTTATTTTGCAGAAATAATAAACTTACTTCCTTTAACTACTTCTACTTTTGGAAATGATTTTAAAGCTGTCTTTTTGAATTGAATAAAGTATTCAACTGCTGTCTGTATGTAAACCCTACAGAGGTCTAAAGAGGAAATTTGGTCCCACCTGAAAGATTTTTAACTGACCTTGTTTTTGAGCACAAAAACTGTGTAACTTTACATGTAGGAAAAATAAATATAAACGGCTTATATGAATACGTAACACCTTTAATGTGTATTGAATGTTTGTTCAATAAATTTTAAGTGTAAAAAAAGTTTGTTATACGCCAGTAATCTTTCTGTAAATTTGTCAAAAACAATTATATACATACATATACACACACACACACATTCTATAGAGTATAGATTGAAAAAAATATTGAGAAAAAAAACAATTTGCAACATGACAAAATTGAAACCGTAACAGAAGTGTATATTTATCATTGTGAACAAACAATGATAAATAAATGCTATATATGTCTGTGTGTAAAACAGTTAATGAGATTTGGAAATTACATATAGAAATAAACATGTATGTATAATTTATTGAGTGTGTCAAAGTGAAGTGTTACAATCTAAAACTCTCATACTTGTTCTTGTTCCTCAAACAACACAGAAGCAACTGTGGGCAGTAAAGGATTCAGTCTTGTGTATGTTGCTGTTGCTTTGTTGTACTAAATTTGTGATCCAAAATGTGTTTAATCATTGGTAATTTAATTTAACTAAGGCTAATTTAATGACAACAAGCCTGATTCAGTACTCATTCACCGTGTTTGTAGGAGCTGTTAACTAGCTGAACAGAGTACGCAGTCTTTTGTGAGGTGATAGTTGATTCTGTTCTCCTCCTACTAGGTCAACATACCTGCCTAGCAGGTAGTTTTGGCCACAGGCCACAATTGTTATGTAGCACGCAGCTTACTGGAAACCTCATGATCTGTGCCAGAAAAAACAGAGGTGAGGGAGGGTTGATTTTTACTGCTGTGATCTTAGTACAGTGTTACTAGATAAACACAGAGAGCCATTATGCCTTTCACCAGTTACTTATTAAACTCACCTCTACATTTTCTTTTGTGTACAATTCATCTTTGCTCACTGAAATCACATTTACGGGTACCATAATTAGATCTGTGTATAAATAAGGTTCTAATATTTATTTTATATAACACTTAGCAACTTTTTTAATGCTTCAAATTCCATGTTTAATTTTAACAGATTTACATATTTGTAAATTTTTGAGGAGGTAGAGCAGTTGTCCACCAATTCTAAAGTTGTTGGTTAGATCACTGGCTCCTCCAGTCACATGTTAAACACCCACTTAGTTGCTCCGGGTGAGTGTTAGCCAGCTTCATAGCAGCTCCCCCTTTGATTTATGAGTGTGTGTGATTGTGACTGCCAATGAGAAGCAGTTTAATGTGAGTAGAAAAGTCCCAAAACATAGACAAGTGCTATGTAAGTGCAGATCACTTTGCTCCATTTGTTTTTATATAATTCTTTGCAGCTGTTATTTTTTACAGTTCAACTTTTAATTGTATTTTAAGAGAATTCTAATTATAGTTGTTTCTTTAAATTAATCTTGTTTCTCCCTATTTTGCAGCTTTGGTATTTAACACAATGCAGTAGTTTATTATTATATATATTGTTTTAATTTTGAACTCTAATTTGTCCTGATTTCTTATATATTTCTTGAAAATGTAATGATAATTTGCACCTAGTAAAATATATTGTGCCCCCCCCTCCTTTTTTTTTTTTTACAGGTTTTCCTGTGAAAATGACAATGTTACCCTATACAAAGACATATAAAACAGTGTTAATAAACAGCACAATTACATAAAGTTAATTTAGGCTGCGATTAAGGACACATAAGATTGTCCTGTAGGTGGAATGCAGAATCACAAATATTACATGGGGGGATATAACTACTCCAGAAAGTTTTGCTGATGCAGACATATTCAGTTTATGTTTATAGAACCAAGTGCGTTGTCCTTGAAAATTCCCTCTTTCACATGCATATCCATCTATATCCACCATGGTTAACTGCATTATAAAATTGAACGTTGGCTTATGTAGTCGGAAAGTTGCTCCTGGCATGTGGTGTTGAATTAATGTCCCCATGCTTTCCATCTGTATTACTAACAAAGTTTGGAAAGTTCCATATTCACCCAAAATCAGCTGCAGTAGTTTCCCAATGGTAAACTAATGAGCTGGGAAGAATATGGCTTAAGTGCTTTCAGTTAATATTTCTTACCCGTGGTGGTTAGAAAACATAATCAGTGGCAGCTTCCATATTTACACTGCACGGAGAGGAATCTGAACACACAAGCCTTTAACTGCGGAGAAACAGTCTTCCCCTTGGGTAAGAAAGATAAATCATGTAATAAAACGGCTTTTTACGCAGCATTGGTTTTGGTTGAGTGTAACACATATACTCACCATCACATCACAAGTATTTTGCATTTTAGATGTGAAATTTAAAATCAAACTATCACAATGTTCAAACATTAGATTTAGTAGTCAAATGTTCTGTGAACTATGTAGGCATTACAGCCATGTTGGTATGGAGAACTCAAATTTTAAATGTTACGGTTAGGGTCAAACAGCAGCTGTCAGCAGCTCGGCTTGTACAGAGACAGTGTCCAAAACCAAAGATTCTAAATCTGAATAATATTGGAACACATAGCCCTCTCCAGGTTATGTGGCTCAACGACATGAGGCAGTGGTAAACAAGACATAATTTGAACAGTGATTGCAAATCAGAAAAAGATACTTTTTATGTGGGAGTATTGTACATTTATTTAAAACAAATAATGAGCAAATATGGTATGTGCATTCTCTAAACTAAACTCAGGCATGAATTTCCATTGTATGTGAACATAGAACTTAAACCATAAACAGACATTTCTGCTCTGCTTTAGTTAGTAATGCTAAAGTAAAGCAAATTCCTTTTTGTTGAATTTTTAGCCATGCTTCTTATGTATGAAGAGTCAGACATACAGTTTCTAACCTGTGGTAAAACTATAGATCACTAATGCAGCAAGACAAATTAATTATTCTCCAATTTGAGTGCAGGTGGTGAAGGCATCTCCTGAAGAAGTGTTACTCACAATCTGATTAAGAAGTCCCACTAGCTGTGTGATATCTGAAATTACACACAGACTTATTATTAGTGTTAGTATAAGTACTCATGCAATATGTCATACACCAGCCTCCACCACTGGATGTCCAATAAATGTATGTGTATTTGGGAGGTCCAGTCAGCTGGCAGTTTGAGGGTCCAAACCATCCTGCAATAAGTCTCCTTCATGAGGTTTAGCTGTCTACCTAGTCAGTATAAGAAAAACATTTGGACTCTTTAGTTTTAGCTTGGTATAACTGCTGCCCTACAAACTGCCAACTGAGTGTAAATGTTAATATGTAATTTTCAACTGTACTATCATAAGTTTCATATAACGCCATTCACATAACATTTTTTAAGTTAAGTAGCTTAATGGAAATAAAAAGCCAGTATAATTAGCACCAACATTACAAACAAATATAAGTCCCCTTGTGTGCAGGCTGCAGCAGCATGAGTTTTCATCATCTTTGATAGGTGAAAGTTGTTTTTTTGAAGCTAACAATTTTATGAACAAACTTACCAGGAATGTCTTTGATGTGCTGATGGTTACTGTAGCTGGTCTTCTCAATAGACGTTTTTCACAGAAACCAGAAGTACTAAACATGAAAGCCTGTTTACGCTCAATGCTGTACAATGCAGTGACACGGTAACAATACATTGCTGCATTGTTTTTTAGCATATCTGATGATGGAATAAAGCTTTTTCTTAAACTTCTTCGCCTTGTATAAATGTGGAAGCTGCCACTGATGCTTCTCAACTGGACCACGATAAAGTCCCACAATTACAATCAGAGTTAGCCAATCAGAGGTAGAGTAGGGGTGACTCATACCACGTTCAGCTGGGGTTCCGCCTTGACGAAAAACTGCCACGTTGTATTGCCATTAAAACTCTACAGATGGGAAAGTCAATTCTTCTGACTGACTTAGATATTTAACTCTCGAACACTTAAATGAACGAATAATTTTGAGTCATTTCGTTCATTTTACAGCAGGTGGCACTGTAGCCCTCTTGAGGGGGTTGTAAAAAGGATCGCAAAGATCCGTTTGAACGACTTGTGAAAGATCTTTAGTGCCATGCTGGTCACCACAGAGCCTGAGCAGCCTTTGCTGTTACGTGACAAAAGAACGAGGACCTGAAGATGGACACTCAGTTGAGTTAGTAGTGAACAAATCATTTCTGTTTCCTGTCCTGCTGACTGAGATTATGCAGCCGTGCAATGTGGCGAGAGAAGGTACTGCATGAAAATGAATGAATCGCTCACTGAGAGGACTCATTACTACCAAATCATACAAGGATTAGTTCACATTGAATGAATCGCTCACAAATGACACATCACTGAGTGAACTTGAATCCAACAGAGCGTGGTAACAAGTAAAGGAAAAGGCAGAGAGAGACACCGCTGTTGACTCCACATTTGAATAAAGACACCAGAAAACATGGAAATATGACATGCAGTGGATTTAGTTTTCATTCAGTTTGTTAATCAGAATAATTAAATCGTATTATCAACTGATTAATGCATTTTGAATCTGCATGATTAAACTGCATATTGAAATACCAATTGAAAATGTAATTGTCAGTTGAATAAAGACTATAAAAAGCCAGGACATTTCAAAATGCATTAGATTTTTTTATTTAAAATTGAAACTGAAATGAGGATTCAATTGTCCCTTTCGTATTGAATCGTCAATTGCAAAATGCATTTTCATGACCACAATGACAATTGTATTGACAATTGAAATATGATTTGCCATTAGAATTATGAACATAAAACGCTTGAATATGTCAGCGTGGAATTTTAGCTTTCAAGCAAGTTTCCTAAAGTTTCTTTCAGATATTTTACTTGGTACTCTAAAGTCTTAACGTGTCCCTATTTTTTTTTCCTTTCTGGATTATGGTCCTTAAAATTGATACTGGTATGATACTAAAGGCTTTAACATATTTTTTATTCAGTGTCTTGCTCAAGGAGATCGGAGGAGCTGAATAATCTAACCAACAACCCTGGGATTAGTGAATGAGGGATTTCAACTGTAGTGCAGAAAGTAGAGTTACAGTCACAAGCGCTGGAGCATATTCTGTTTATGAAGTAGGCCTAAGCAGTTTCACGTTCGTGGTGGTTGTTTCTCAGCCTCACTTTCTATGCACTTTAGTAACAGGGGTACTCGTGAGAAATCAGAATGGTCTTTAAATGCATTTAAAAAACCTGGTTACTGGAAATCTGCATATACCTGCAGCAGAAGTGTAACCTGATTTCTACTCCACCTCTGATCCTGCAGTTTAAACTGTATAGTGACCAAAAAGGCTTGTTTCGGACTTTTCTTGTCTGTGTGTGTGTGTCTGTTCATTCATGTTGGAATTTGAAAAATCAAAGGGGAAAGTGGCTTATTTAGACTTCTACAAGGCACTTTGTGTGAGTTCCATCTGTGTTAGTGTTTTACACAGACTTTGTTTTAAAAATGAGGCGGTATCAGCTTGCTAATGATCTCTCCTTTCATTGATTCTTTCACTCAGCTGCATGTGGGTGACTGCAGTCTTTTATTAGGGATATGAGTGGTTGGAGGAAGCTGATCAGATGACCCGGTTATGCATATGCATATACATGGCGGAGAAATCTGCCTTAGAAGTCTACCTGGGGAAACCAGGTTTCCTGAATGCCCTACCACAGCTTTGGAAACCCGCTTTTTTGTTTATGTGACAGTTAAGAAATTACCTTTCCCAAGAAAGCTGACTGTACCTGTTCACTTTAGTCCATGTAAATGTACTTACAATTAAATTGCAGTTTTGTCTGCTTACCTTCAGGAGCAAGGGAGGGGGGCAAGAAGGCAGAGTTGTCTGTGCACACGATGTGCATGAGCACTGCAAGCACTTTTCTTCTTAGAATATTGGTCTCAAGTATTATTGCCATAACATAATGACAGCTTTACCATATATGATAATGATTTTCCTTTTACATAAATAAAAGTTACATCAGTTACCCAAGCTTAAAGAATTTATTTGATTCATAAAGTAGATGGAAACACCTCCAAATAAACTGTGTTGATTTTAATGCATTAAAACTAACTTTATGGCTTCTATTGGTTATACGTACAAGACCCATTTAATATGATTTTTTATTTTGTTGTCATCAATACTGTGCTGTAGAGTGCTGTAGTAAATGTTTTTATTTAATTAGACTTCAACACACTACATGCAAGACAATAAAGTTGTGGTAAATGATTGCCTTAAATTGTTTTTGAGAGTTTGATAATCCAATCTAGTTTAGGTTATTCAACTTTCTCGCTCACTTGAATCATGGACTCATAAAGTCAGCGGCAATGGTTACTGTTGGCAGTAAAACACTAAGCAGTAAACACTTCCAGGCAAGAGCCTGAGACAGTGAGTACAATATCCAAGAAAGTGTCTGTCATCACACTCTGGGTACTCTACTACCAAGTGTTCCATACAGCAATGATCTAAACTGGAATAATTCAAGAGATTGGATGAAGTACTTGGAGAATTGGTGAAATAAATTTTACCCAAATACAACAGCTTCTATGCTTTCAGATAAGGACAGACTTTGCATTTAAAATCTTGAATTAGAAAAATGAAATATACCTCAGCAAAGGTTTTAGGGGATTCCATTTGCTAAAGGCAAAATTCCTTAAACCTTAATAATTTTCCTACTCTCTATACTGTCTATTTTAAAAAAGGGTAGGCTGTGGGTGGCAACCGTGTTGCTGGTTTGATCCCTGGCTCCCCCAGTCACATGTCAAAGTGTCGTTGAGCAAGACACTGAACCCTCCTGGTGAGTGCTGGCCAGCTGCATAGCAGCTCCACTATTGGTGTATGTGTGTGTGATTGTGAGAGTGAGGTAGAAAATCCCTATATAAGTGCAGACCATTTACGATTTAGGCTGTGAGCATGTGCATGATGTGTGAAAACTACATCAGAGGGTGGGGATAAGAGTAGAACAAGTCAAAAGCAAAGATTAATGCCACAGTCATATATCTGAAAAAAGGTGAAACAGACTAATATTGACCTCTGCCCAGGCAATCTGAAGTAGGAGTTGGTACCAACCACTTTCACATGCTGAAATGACACAAGCAATAGAGATGCAGAGTTAAGTGTGTAATTTACAATTTCCTAGACTTGCGCCCATTAGCCCTGCTAGTGTCTCACTAAATATGCATGGATATGCAAGGAAACAAGTATTAGCATTTCCTTATCTCATGTTGGATTTGGAGTTGGTTTTGCTACGTCACATTCTCCTGTTTGTCTTCAGCTACAGAGTTTTGCTTTACCTTGTTTCTCAATGTTCCGCTTTCATGTTCATAGTATTTTGCCAGTGCCTGTTTAAAACATAATTTTATCCTCTTTGAATGTTCTGGTTTTAAGCACCTCTCTCTCTCCAATGCAAGACGTTTTTTCCTGAATATCATTTGTTTGTTTTATGTTAGACAATGAGCTAAGCTCTTCAATGTGCTTAGCTGCATTGCGTTTTTAAGGTAACAGGCAATGTGCCTGCTTTAAACTCTAGTCTAAAATCTACTTTATCTACCTATGTTTATGGATAGATAGACAGATATAGATATAGTATTAAGAGAAGGCAGTATAGCAGAAGTTGAGGATAACTACAAGTACCTTGGCATCCCACGGGCAAATGGTAATCATGAAGAGGCCGTAAGGTAAGCAGCTACTACCAAGTACCTAAGGCAAGTCTTGAGAAGTCAGCTGAATGGTAGGAAAATCCAGGCAATTAACACCTAGGCCCTTGCAGCCATCAGATACCCCGCTGGCATAATAAGCTGGCCAAAAAAGGGGGGGAAGCTGTTTAAAAAATGTGTTCATTAAACCTTTTTCTGTTACTTTGTGGAGAAAGTTATGTGTGCAAATATGCCAGGAGTTATGTTGGGGGTAACCAAGTTCACCTTGGGAAAAAGGCAAATCCCAATTAACCATGGTCCTGAGAATGTATTGCACAAAAACAAGATAAGCAAGACGTCACCGTGTTATAGGTGAAAACACACTCTCAGAAATAGAGGTATGGTGGGAGTCCATTTCTGTCCCCTAAGGTACAAAATACACTACCCCCTTGTACCCCCTTAGGGCTAATTATTGGATATAGAGGTAACTATACAGTATGTACCTTTTGAGGGCCAAAAGGTACATACATGTGTCAGGCTAAAAAGTTAAATACAATAAAAAATAAATATAATAAAAATAAAAAAGTAAAAAAATAAAGATTCATAATTCACACAAATGTATTAATCTCAGAGGGAACTTGCTTTGCCTTGTTACAGTTGCCCTCTGCTTTAAAGAATCTTCAAAAATGACATATTATATTATACATTATACATTTTTTACTTTATGAAATTAAAATATTACAAGGTTTTATTGTTTCTCTATTTAATTAAGATATATTTAACAAAAATGTTTTATAAGCATTAGAAAACTTGGTTATATATTGAAATTATCATTGACTAGTTGTATGAAAACAATTACTGTATGTAACTGTAACTTTATTTGTTAAGCCCTTTAAAACAACTAGGCTGAACAAACTGCTGTACAGGTTAAAACATAAAATATTAAAATTAAAAAAGATAATTAGAAATAAATAATTAACCAACAACTTAACAATAAATATCACACATAAAATAATGTCAAAACTCAAACTGCGCCAAAAGCCAGTGAAAACAAATGGGTCTTAATAAACAATTTAAAAACAGGCAAGGAAGCAGAGCATAAGTGAGGGACTGACTGGTCAAAAACAGGAGCAGAGATTTGTGACTTTTCAGAAGTGAATTCAAAACAATCAGTCTGAGGAGCATTAAGGATATTGCCAATAGACTAAAACAACAGACAGGGTTTGTGACAGTTAGAAATACTAATATTACCAAAGTGTTTCCTTTTAGCATCTTTTACTGTGGACTGATAGAGAGGCCAACAGTGTCTCAGCATTTGAAAGGACACTTGCAGTTTGTCCTTTTTCCATCTGCGTTCAGCTCTGCAGCACTCCCGCCTCACAGCACGAGTCTCACCATTTAGCCAGGGCTCAGATTTAGCTTTAGTTTGCCTGATTTTAAGTTGAGCTAAGGCATCAAACACAGTCCAGCAGGATAGATTGAAAGCTGGAACTGAGCTCATCTGTAAAATTGCCCATGGATTCAGGCATCACATAGTTCTGGCTGAAGAGGACCGAGAACTGAGTGGCAGTGGAGGGGTATATAACCCGAGAGAGCTGAGTGGGAGTGCAAATTTTAACAGTGTGACAAGGCAAGGAAACGTGAAATACCACAGGCACATGGTCTGAGAAAACAGCATCACATCAACCCTCCAAGTTAAAAACAGGCAGACCATATGATAAAACCAGATCAAGTGTGTGTCCACGCTCTTGTGTTGGTCCAGTTACCGACTGGACTAAATTAAAAGAGTTTATAAGGTTAAAAAAGCCATTAACCATGGGTTTGTCCGAACAACACACATGGATATTTAAATCACTAACTGAAAGGATTCAGTCATATTTGGGCATGACCTCAGCCAGGAAGTCCGCAAGGTAATTTATAAAATCCTTATTGTATTTTGGTGGACTGTAGACCACATAGTACAGGGTGAGAGCAGCCAAGCTCAAACAGACTTTCTCACATGGATATGGCCCAGGTGCGCTGGGATTCCCGTGTTTTATGTCTATCCTGCATGATCCACACACGACTGTTATCAGGTGGCCTAAGATCCAGTTGAGACTGAAAACACTAAGAGAGAGTTGACATTGTGAAATATAAATTTCAAAAACACCATAAACTCAAACAAAGTTTGGAAAGACAGGCGGCGAGCCATACACACAGACGCCATCTTGAAACCAGCTCCAAGATTTGTAGTCAGACAAATATGCAGTAAGGCAGATATTAAATAATTAGTACAACTATATTGTGTAAGTCAAGTAAAAAAAAAAAAAATGCTTGGACCTGCTTTTTAATAGGAAATATTATGGCAATTAAAAAAAAGCCTTGTATGACAAGGGGGTGGACCAGAATTTGCATCACCAACTTGTTACTTTTGATTGGGGAATAGGCTGTCAGTCATGTTAATTTAGCAGTTATTGGTTGTCTTACTTTTCACAAGAGTTGTCACGGTCTCGACGTTAATCTGTGTTGCCCTGGTAACGGTTCTCTGTCTCTCTCCTCCCCTCTCATTAGACCAATACGTTTCACCTGTGCCACTCCTACTTAAGCCATGCCTGCCCATTTCCCAGTGCCAGATTATCATTCATGTTTTGCTCCATGTTATGCCAAGTCTCAAGTTTTTTTCGCCTTTGCCAGAGTCACTTCTCCGTCTCAGTTTTTGGACTATTCGTCTTGGAATCCTGTGCTTCTCTCCTGCCACTGCTAAGACGACTTCAAGAACTTTAATGAGTATATTTGTTTTGTTACTTTGTTCGGTCGGAGCTCTTGACTTGTATGTGTTGTTACTTTCCCATGGATATTACTTTCTGTTGTTACTTTGTACCTGTTTTATCCCTGATGTTGTCAGCCACTTTTAGTTCCTTCAGGTCTCACTACGTACTCACCTCCTGTCAACCGTGCCAGCTGTGGCCTGAGTTGGCCACAGGTGGCCTGAGTTGGCCACAGCTGGCCAACTCAGAATCAGGTGGTTGAATCAGGGCAGAAATGTCCCTCCTGAAAGCGCTCACACATTCCAAGACCCGGCG